>CM061750.1:398325150-399525150 GCA_030979885.1 Lolium multiflorum
GATAAAGCAAATCACAATATAATGGTTTGATCACAACCACTCAAATGCTTGCTTGAGATGGAGGGAAATAGGTTTACTGACTCAACATAAAGTAAAAGACAGGCCCTTCGCAGAGGGAAGCAGTGATTAAATCATGTGCTAGAGCTTTTTCAGTTTTGAAATCATATAAAGAGAATAAAAGTAACATTTTGAGAGGTGTTTGTTGTTGTCAACGAATGGTAGTGGGCACTCTAACCCCCTTGCCAGACAAACCTTCAAAGAGCGGCTCCCATTTTATTTTTATTTTGTATGGCACTCCTTCCAACCTTTCTTTCACAAACCATGGCTAACCGAATCCTCGGGTGCCTGCCAACAATCTCATACCATGAAGGAGGCTCTTTATTTTAGTTTTATTATGATGATGACACTCCCCCCAACCTTTGCTTACACAAGCCATGGCTAACCGAATCCTTCAGGTGCCGTCCATCAATCACATACCATGGAGGAGTGTCTATTTAGTTTGATTAATTTGGGACTGGGAATCCCATTGCCAGCTCTTTTTGCAAAATTATTGGATAAGCGGATGAAGCCACTAGTCCATTGGTGAAAGTTGCCCAACAAGATGGAAAGATAAAACACCACATACTTCCTCATGAGCTATAAAACATTGACACAAATAAGAGATAGTAAATTTTGAATTGTTTAAAGGTAGCACACGTAAGTATTTACTTGGAATGGCAGAAATACCATGTAGTGGGTAGATATGGTGACACAAATGACATAGGTTTGGTTGAAGGTTTGGATGCACGAGAAGTATTCCCTCTCAGCACAGGTCTTTGGCTAGCAAGGTTAATTAGCAAGCATAAGAGTCGAGGGAAACAAACAAATATACATATGATAGAAACAATCATGCATCTTCCTTGTAAGCACAAACAATTTTAACTTTAGAATAATAAGCTATGAGCTAACAAGAAAGAAAGACAATGAAACAACTACATGTATTTCTCTTTTCTATTTAAACCTCAAAGTGTTGTTGCTATTGACCAATGCTAAGTTTGCCAAAACCAAATAGATTTATTCAATGCTCCCAAAGTGATACCAATACTAACAACAAGGTAAATCATATAGCAGAGATTGCAAACTAAAATAAGATGTGAAATATGTAAATGATAAGACTTCTCATTAATATTCCATAACGATAACTCACACCAAGGGATACATAGACAACCAACTAAAAGAGAGATACTTCCAAACTGCAACCCATCTTATATGATAACTTCCCTACTCATGATATGACACTACTTGATAGTAAAAAGGTAAAAGATAGTGATGATGTGATACCGCGGCACTCCCCAAGCTTGGAACAAACCAAGGGGATGCCAATACCGATGATGAATTACTCCTTCGTGTGATGGTGGTGATGAACTCCTCCCGCCTTCAGCTTCAGTTTCTCAGCTTGGCAATTCTGCACTAAGACTCGAAGAGATTCATTGTTATCTGAAGTTGGCGATGATGACCTTGTGATGGGAATCGAGTGGTATTCCAGCATTCTACGGAGACGGCAATTCTCCTCCTGGAGTATCTCCACTTCTCTTCTTAGAGCCCGATATTGATCACAAAACTCATCAGTAGTCCGTAGAACTTCTTCCAACACGGGGAAAGAGTCGAGGCTAAGAGCGGGTGGTAAGGATCCCTAAGAAATTATGAGAGAAAGAAATGGTGTCACCGTGATCCCACCAAGATTTGCTTACTCCCAACGGCTTGCTGCTCTTGTCTCGATGACACCCTTTTCACTTCTTCCTCCGAAAGCCCCTTGCCCTTGTTGTTGGAGGCCATGGTGCTCCTAGATTGAAAACAGATCCTGGCAGACAACTCGAAACAAAACACGTCGAGAAAATGATATACGGACCTCCAGGGTCCGGGGATTATATAGCAAAAATTTCCACGCAAAAGGAAAGCACCAGGTCGAACCAGAGTCGGAAAGGGCGCACGAGGTGGCCGGGGGCCGACAGGCGGCGCCGGCCTGGCCGAAGCCCGCCGCCCATGGGGGCACGCCGTGTGTCTCCACCCGTTTCGATCTCGTAATTTTTCATATTTCCTAAAAACAGCGAAAATATTGTTCGGAAAGTAAATTAAGTAACTTTTCATTACCAAGATTGTTACCTATTCAGTCGAGTTCTCATGGATCACGATTGGACCTGATGAAGGCCTTGTTTCCACTAATATCAACATCAACATTATAAGGATCACCCGAGATATAATGCTTGAGTCTTTGTCCATTCACCACTTGTGTGGCATTGCCTTGGAGAGAGCTAATTTTAATTGCTCCGGAACGATACACCTCCTCAACAACATATGGTCCTTCCCATTTCGAGAGTAATTTCCCTGCAAAGAATCTGAGACGGGACCGATACAATAGGACTTTATCCCCAATATTAAATTCTCTTTTGATAATCCTTCTATCATGCCATTTAACTTTCTCTTTAAAGAGTTTAGCATTTTCAGAAGCTTCACTTCTCCATTCATCTAGAGAACTCAATTTAGCAATCTCTTATTACCGGCAAGTTTAGGATCTTTATTTTAGTTCTCTAACCGCCCAATAAGCTTTGTGCTCTAGTTCTACAGGTAAAAGCTCTTCCATAAACCATTTTATAAGGTGACATTCCCATGGATTTTTATAAGCAGTTCTATAAGCCCATAGTGCATCCTTCAATTTACTAGCCCAATTCTTTCTAGTTTTGTTAACAGTCTTTTGCAAGATAGATTTAATCTCTCTATTTGATAATTCTACTTTTCCCACTAGTTTGAGGATGATAAGCTGAAGCAATTCTATGATTAATACCATATTTAGCAAGAGTTTTCAAAACCACCATGAATAAAATAGAACTTCCATCAGTCATAATATATTTAGGAACTCCAAATCTAGGAAAAATAATATCTAAAAGCATTCTTAAAGAGGTCTCACTCATCAAGATTTCTTTTGTAGGTATGGTCCACCATTTATAATATAATCAACAAGAACAAGCATATGAGTGTTACTCTTCTGAAGAGGGAAAAAGGTCCCATGAAGTCAAATCCCCAACAATCGAATGGTTCAATAACAAGAGTATAATTCATCGGCATTTCATTGCGTCTAGAGATATTACCAACCCTTTGGCATTCATCACAAGATAAAATAAACTTCCTTGCATCTTTGAAGAGAGTTGGCCAATAAAAACCTGATTGTAGAACCTTTTGCGCGGTTCTTTCTCCAGCGTGATGTCCTCCATAAGCACTACCATGACATTTACTCAATATCTCTTGTTGTTCATACTCGGGAACACATCTTCGCAGAATACCATCCACTCCTTCTTTATATAAGTGTGGGTCATCCCAAAAAGCCTCAAGTCATAAAAGAATTTCCTCCTTTGCTGAGCTGAAAAGGTGGGAGGCAAGTACTTGGAAACAATAAAGTTAGCATAATCAGCATACCAAGGACTATCTTGAAGTTACTTTTATTGCAGCCAATTGTTCATTTGGAAAACTATCATTAACAGGAACAGAATCATTCATAAGTAATATTTTCCAATCTAGACAAATTAATGTTACCAGATATCACACCTTTCCTATCTACAATATGTAAATCAAATTCTTGCAAAAGAAAGGAGTACCCATCTAATAAGCCTTGGCTTTGCATCTTTGCATAAGGTATCTGATTGCAGCATGATCAGCATGAATACACCTTTAGTCCACAATATAAGACCTAAACTTATCACAAGCAAAAACTACAGCTAACAATCTTTTCGCAGTAGTACAATTTTCTTTGAGCAAGATCAAGAGTTATTAAGATAACAATAACATTCAATTTTTTGATACATCCCACACCTGCAACAGCGCCTACATCAAAATCACTAGCATCACACACATAATTTCAAATGGTAAGTTCCAATCAGGAGGTTCAACCAGGAGCAGTTGTTAATGCTTTCTTTAGAGTTTCAAAGCTTCCTTATAATCATCATCAAAAACAAAAGGTACATCTGAAGAAGATTAGTAAGAGGCTTTGAAATTTGAGAAATCTTTAATAAACCTCCTATAAAAACCAGCATGACCAAGAACACTACTAATCCTTTAACATCCCTAGGATAGGGCATCTTTTCAATTGCTTCAACTTTAGCTCTATCAACTTCAATACCTCTTTCGGAAATTTTATGTCCCAATACAATTCCTTCATTAACCATAAAGTGGCATTTCTCCCAATCAAGAACAAGGTTAGTTTCTTCACATCTCTCCAAAAATCAAGGTTCCGCAAGCAATTATCAAAAGAATTTCCATAGACAGAAAATCCATGAACACTTCTACAATACTCTCGCAAAAACCATGAAAAATAGCGGACATGCATCTTTGAAAAGTAGTAGGAGTGCATTACATAAACCAAAAGGCATTCGCCTATAAGCATAAGTTCCATAGGGACAAGTGAAAGTGTTTTTTGATCCTTAGTTTTAACAGCAATTTGTGAAAATCCAGAATAACCATCAAGAAAACAAAAATGAGTATGATAATCTTTCTAACATTTGATCAATAAAAGGCAAAGGGTAATGATCTTTCTTGGTAACTTTTAACTTTTTGATAATCAATGCACATTCTATACCCTACAACTACTTTTGAGGTATGAGCTCATCATTATCATTAGGCACAAAAGTCATTCCTCCCTTCTTAGGAACACAATGCACTATGACTAACCCATCTACTATCAGCAATAGGATATATAATACCAGCCTCAAGGAGTCTTAATACCTCATTTCTTACCACATCCTTCATCTTAGGAATTAGATGACGCTGAGGTTCAACAACAGGCTTCGCATCATCTTCCATATTAATGGCGTGTTGGCAAATAGAGGGAGAAATCCCCTTCAATCATCAAGAGTGTAGCCAATAGCTCCTCGGTGTTTCTTCAATATTTCCAATAACCTTTCTTCCTCAATCTCTCAAAGCTTAGAACTAATAATAACAGGATATATTTTCTTATCATCAATATGAGCATATTTAAGATTATCGGGCAAAGGCTTTAAATCAAAAACAGGATCTTCCTTTGGTGGCGGTGTTGTACCCAGATCTTCCACCGGTAAATCATGCTTTAAGAATAGGTTGGCGAAGAAAAATTTCCTCAAGCTCATCTCTTTCTTTCCTAAAAGCTTCACTTTCACTATTCTCCAAATGTTGATGCAAAGGATTATTAGGAACAAGAACAATAGATGCACACTATTCCATTTTAAAATCATTATTAGGCAAATCAGCTTTATAAGGAGTTTTGGTAAATTTAGAGAAGTTAAACTCATAAGATTCACCAGCAAATTTAGTCAAATTTTTCTCTTTCTTGCAATCTATAATAGCTCCACAAGTATTTAGAAAAGGTCTACCAAAAATGATAGGACAATAATCACTAGCAGCAGAACCAAGTACCAAAAAGTCAGCAGGATATTTAATCTTACCGCATAAAACTTCCACATCTCGAACAATACCAATTGGAGAAATAGTTTCTCTATTAGCCATTGAATAACCACATCAATATCTTCAAGTTCACAAGAACCAATTTCATGCATAATCTCCGTATAAAGCTCATAAGGAATAACACTAATACTTGCACCAATATCACATAAACCATAATAGCAATGATCATCAATTCTAACAGATAGCATAGGAACACTAACTTGTTTGGGTTTATTAGGATGTGAAACAATATTAGAAGCATCTTCACAGAAAATAATATGACCTTCCTCCAAATTTTCAGTCACAAGATCTTTAACTATTGCAACAGCATGTTCAACTTTTATATTTGTTCTTCATGTTCTATAGGTTTCTTTTCACTTTTATGAACTGCACACTAGATATAACAGAGTACTCCTTCATTTTAGCAGTGAAATTTTTTCAATATAAGCTTCAGGAATAACATGATCAGCTTCAACTACAACGCATTTATTAATAGATGAATCAATTTTATCTTTATACTGTTTTTATGATACTTATCAAAATTCTTCTTAGGTAATTCATAATGAGAGGCAAAGCTTTATAAAGATTTGCAGCAACTTGAGAATCAAGACCATAAGTAGCACTCATATTACGAAATTTATCAAGTATCCATAAAAACCTCAATGCATTTATAATCATAATTTATACCTGATTTCTATCTTTGTCGATCTCCCATCCTTCAGTATTTTCTTGGATGATCAAGAAGGTCCCCTTTAAACTCTTCTTTGTTGCGCGTAAATGATCCAGAACAAGAAGTAGCCCGTATCCAGCAAGGTCTTGTCTTCAAAAGAAAGTCTTGCATAAATTATCAATAATAACATTGCACAAGAAGCTCATGAATGGGGCATCTGAGTAAGCATTAAAGACTTCAATCTCCCTCCCTGCTTGGGCAATACTCTCTCCATCATGAGGCCAAAAATTATATATGCGATTCCGATCCTTGTGAATTTCACTTGGAGGATAGAACTTAGAATAAAACCGGGGCACAATATCATTCCATTCAAGAGAATCCCCATTATCCAGTAATTTATACCAATGCGCTGCTTTACCAGACAGCGATATAGAGAATAGTTTCTTCCTCACTTCATCCATAGCAATACCTGCACACTTGAATAAACCGCATAATTCATGCAAGAACAATAAATGATCTCCAGGGTGGACAGTTCCATCCCCTGTATAACGGTTATCCACTACACGTTCAATAATTTTCATAGGTATTTTGTATGGTATCTCTTCTTTACCTGGCGCCTCATCCACTACCTTTGCAGTAGTAGCAGATTTTCCAAATAAACATGAGAAGATCTCTCCATAATGAATTATGGCAGCAGGCAGAAATAAAATCAGCACAAATAGTAGAAATTTCCCTTACCAATTCCACTTACCAATAGCGCTTCACTCCCCGGCAACGGTAGTCTTGATGACCCACAAGTATAGGGGTGTATCGTAGTATTTTCGATAAGTAAGAATGTCGATCCCAACGAGGAGCAGAAGATGTTGACAAGCAGTTTCGATGAAGGATTCACTGTAAATATTCAAGGGGTTTTGATGTAACAGATGAATAAAGTACGAGTAAGTAAAGTGCGAGAGTAACAATTGCTGCGAGTGGCCCAATCCTTTTAGCACAAAGGACAAGCCGGTATGTTTACTTATATTTGACTCCAAACGTCGAGGACACGGGATTTTAGTCTAGTGCTTTCATGCACAGCACGCTAATTAATCTACATTGTTTTGATAAGTGCTGGTGTGGGTGAATCCTCATAAGTAATAATCACTTCTTCCTAGGACTAATACATACTTGTGATTATACCTCTTGCAAGCATCCGTAACTACAAGAAAGTAATTAAGAATTAAGATAAACCTAACCACAGCCTTAAACTCAGATCCTCATATCCCTCCCTGCATCAGTGGCACAACTGGGTTCAGGCTCTCTCACAATTCCAACCCCATAATTGGCAAATCCAGTACAAGATGCATTCCCCTAGGCCCATAGCGCAAGTGTCATGTAGTCGATGCTCACAGTTGACACCACTAGAAGAATAACACCACAACTTAAATATTATAACATTGAATATTACTCAACCATGCTTCACTACTAACATTTAGACTTCACCCATGTCATCGAGAACTAAACGAACTACTCACGAGACATCATATGGAACATGACCAGAGGTGGATGATGAACAACAATCTGAACATAAACCTTGGTTCAACGGTTTCACTCAATAGCATCAACAACAAGTGAAATCACACGGGAGAAAGCCTACCATAAACAATCAGATTCAACCCAAATTGCCACGGCGGTGACGATGTCCAACGTAGAGACGGCGGTGATGATGGTGAAGATGATGATGATGGCGATGGAGATGATGTCCACTCGATGACCCGGCATCTACATGCCCACTCACCCTGAGGAATTTCCCATGATCTCAGCCGAGAGCTCTTTCTCTCTCGTGTTCTCCGCCCCGCAGAGGCGGCCGAATCCTTTACAGGGTACCCTTCCGTGGGGCTTAGGTCTTCGGGACGAAGGATTTCGCGAAGAAAAGGAGGCGAGATAGGGTCATGGGCCCTCTCTCACTGTGGCGCCAAAGCCATGGGCCATGCGCCTCGCCAGTGATGTCCGCCCACTTGGTCCCCTCGCTCCCCCTTTCCGCTTCCTTCTGTCATTTGGAAAACAGGATTTTTGGTATACTTCCTTCCACAAATGACCTCCAAAAATATTGCGTATGACTATGCTTTTTCCACAGTAATCTGCCCTATGCTCGATCCTCCAATAATCATAGAAACATGCAAAATAGATGAAATAACATAAGTATTATGTCCAAATATGAAATATATCAATGAATAATAGCAAATTATGATATAAAATAGTGATGCAAATTGGACGTATCAAAGCCTGTCGACAATTATATGGGCAAGTGTTAAAAACTTCGGGTACAGCTCTTCAAAATCACCAGTTGCATTGGCGATAGATAACAAGCAAGCTGAAGGATAACAAGCAAGCACAAGGGCAAGCGTGCACTTGGCCCCTGCAAAGACTTGAGATCTTACTAGCTCCCGAACCTTCTTGGCGCTCCCAAATTCAGACATCATGTAGGGGAACTGCATTCAGAGGAAACATTGTTTTCCAAACTACCCTCATAGCCCTGTAGCACTTGTCGAAGAACTGGTGGACCTGTTGCACTCGATCCTGAAATTTGACGACAGCCGAGGCCTTCGAGTGTTCCCGCCAGAAAATCTCTTCGGATGAGGAAAGCTGAGTCAAAGCATGCACTCGCTCGTGTATCCGCTTGTTCTCTTCCGCATGGTTCAACGCTATGACTGCCAAAAGAATTAGTAAAAGACTCAGACAAGAAGTTGCTAGCAAGCAGGCAAAGAAACTTACAGTTTAAACTTTCGGTAGCCTTATGCAGTTCGCCAAGAATGTACCGCTCCACGTCGTGCTGCAATCTCATTTTTTATTGATGATGTAGCCAAGGCATAAGTGTTGTGTAAGTCCTTCATCTATGATCCAGTTCTGCGCTGGATCCGATCGCTTTCAGGAAGAGCACCCGACGAGTCGTCTGCAAACGAGGGTACTGGGAAGACCTGCAGAAAATACTGATTATAAAGAGGTGATGGATATGGTACAGCCGAACATCCAAAATAACTCCCATCGGGAGAAGTGCAAGAAAGTGATATCATAACAAAAGTGTGCTAACAACACTGCTAGCACGGAGTTTATTACAAGCATAAGTTTTGGCGGCAGAGCAATGTTTTGCATCAGCTCAAGGCACAAGTTTGTTACAAGAATCAAGGAAGCTGAGTTTGAGTCGATGAACTAGGGCCAGTCGACGATTTCCTTGATGAAACCAGTTCAAGGAGCTGACGGGCACAAGTAAGAGCAGACGCCTTAAAGGTGCTCAAATCAACAGGCTGCCCGTCTTGCTCTTTTGGAAGCCCCTTAGTCATTTCCTCGATGTCACCCTTAAAGCCGTAACCCATCATAAGTTGGAAGGCAAGGACAGCACCAAAAGTGCGCGATGTACGCTTGAATACCTCGATGACCTCCTTGGTGTCAACCGCGAAGGTATCGATCAGCTGTCCCAGGGTCTTCTCTTGCTTGATCTTGGGGAAGATCATCGAGTGCATCCGCGCCAGAGCACCCTTCCCCTTCACAAGAAGCTCTTGTGTAAGCTGGTGAGAAGCGAGAATCGTTGACACAGCGTTCGCTGGGGAGTTATTTGGAACTCTTTCCAGGGCATCGACAGGGATGTTTGCTGCCTCTGCAGTAGAAAGGAAGGAAAAAATTCAGTCATTGACAAAAAGTTTGAATCCATAAGTACGTCATTCGACAGAAGTATGTTAGAAATTACCAAGCAAGGCCAAAGAAGATTGACGAAGGACTTCATCCTTTTCGGCTGCTCGAGCCTCAGCCACCAGCCTGGATGCTTCCTCCTCCTTCAGCTTCCCTTTCAGTCTGGCCAGCTCCTCCTTCAGAGAATCAATCTCTTGGCGAGCCGCGGCAGCTATCTTGACTGCGCCATCCAGTTTCGAGGAAGAAGATTCGACTTCCTCTTGCAGCCGAACTTTGTCAGCCTCTATGAATCGGGAGGCGAAAACCTCCAGAGAAGAAATAACGCCGCAGGTCCTTAAGAGAGAAAGAAAAACAATTAAACAAGGCACGCTCCAAGAAATCAGACATGATCGAAGAGACTTACAGAAAAGGGACCGCGATAGCAGAGTTGGAGAAATATCCTTCCCTTTGGAAAGGGAAGAAGCAGTCGATGCTTGAGCCATGGGGGCAGCCTTAGGAGCCGAAGCTTCGGAAGCCACCACGACCGGCGAAACAGCATCAGATTCTTGGCCTTTTTAGGAGGAGGCTCGATAAAGCCCTCGTCACTGCAAAAGTAAACAGTCGACTGTGATTATAACAGGAGTATGAAAGGTAAAAAAGGCACAGTATAACTTTCAGAAAAGAACTACTTACATGTCGAAGAGATCATCTTCATCGGCAAAGCCGCCGGTTGATCTCTTCGCAGGAGAAGCTCTGGCCCCTTCCGCAGCTGCATCAACAAAAGTATCACGATCAGTGTCGACGTTACGCACTGATCCATCTGCGATACAAGTGTTATCGGCTGAGGAGGGAAGATCAGCATGGGCAACTTCAAGATTCATCGGACCATTATATTCATCCTCTAGACCTGTTTGCTCGGTGGTGTGAAAATCTACGGGGATTGAGGAGCCTCTCCCCTCAGAAGTATCATCCGGTGAATCACGTGTATTTTCAGAAGCCATAGGGATCTGGCAAAGAAAAATGACAAGTAAGAACAAAGGTAATCATGTCGGCTAAGCAAGAAGCTATAGTAGAGATGTGAAGAAAGGAAAATACCCCTGATGGTGGATGATCAACGTCAAGGGGAGCATAAGAAGAGATCAGCGGAATCGAATCTTCCTGGTTGAAGGAAGTAAGACGACGAACTTCATCAAGCAACTCTTTTTCTGATAGATCGGCAGCATTAATCCTGGTCTCATCCTTTGGACCTGAGTACAACCACATCGGGTGAACTCTGGCCATGACTGGCTGGATTCGGCGCTTCAGGAAAACTGCTGCCACCTCCGTACCAATCATAGTTTGGCCGTCAGCCTCTTTGATTCGAAGGAATTTGGCAAACAATTCTTCGGCTGAGGCCCTTTCGTCGGCTGAGAGGATGTTCTTCCAAGAGTCCTTGGGCTTGGCTTCAGAAACGTCGGCATAGCAGGGGAGTCGACACTCGGGTGACGAGGAATCTTTGACGTAAAACCATTTCAGCCTCCATCCTTGCACGGACTCTCTCATTGGGAAATTAAAGTAATTGACTTCTGAGCGAGCAACAAAACCTACTCCTCCGGTGACAAAGTACCCATTACTACTGCTGTATCTCTTCACATAGAAGATCTTCTTCCACAGCCCGAAATGAGGTTCAATACCCAAAAACGCCTCGCAAAGGGTGATGAACACAGCAACATGGAGGATTGAGTTGGGGGTAAGTTGCACTTTGATTTCGTACGTCCGCAAGAGATGGAGGAGGAATCCATGAGTGGGGAGCGAAAGGCCTCGATGAAGAAAAGATAAGAGGTCACAGTAAAATCCTAAGTGAGGATCAAAGCCGAGAAATCGCACTGGAAGGATCACATCTCCCGCTCTGAGGATATCAATCCTAAGCTTCGGACCTTCTGCCACGCTTGGTGACGGCGAAGCTACCTGGCCCTGGCTTGGACCACTGAGCTCGGTGGTGCCGGCGGCGCCGGGAGCGGGGGAGGGGCGCTCGGAGCGCTCCCCTTCGGAAGAGAAGAGGAGGACTTGGCGGGCAGACTCCGCTGGTGGAGCTAGGCGGCGGCGGCGGTATTCTTCTTCTTCACCATCGCGAGATCTGAGGAAGATTGAAACTGTGGCGGCGGCGCGTATGGCGAAAGAAGGAAGAAGAGGGAGAATGAGGAGATGCTGCGGGAACCGTGGAGAAGATTGAGAATTTTTTGTTTGGAAGATTTTAAGGAGAAGTTAAGAAAAGCACGTGGCGCTTGAGGAAGGGAGAGGAACTGACGGCCCACTACGCCCACGATTGCGCGAAAATCGAGGAGCCACCTCGGTCGTTACGCGTATAGTGGTCAAGCCCTAAAACACTGATTGAGCAGGGCTAGGGCTAGCTCGTCATGATGGACCCGTCAAATCAGCCTGCAGCAGTTACACGTCAGCAATGACGTCATAATTTGGAAGCATTCGAAGGAAACATAAAAAGTCATCGGATGAAGGATTTGAGTCCACGCACGGATTGCAAGCATCCGAACTGGACTCTGGGGCTACCCATCGGGAGGCCGACACGCACCCGATAAACGGAAGCTCGAAGAATAAGCACGAAGGAAAAAGTTTGAGTCTGCACTCGGTACTCGCACCTACCTCCCATCGGGAGGATGATGACATCCAATAAAAGTTTTTTGCACTCCAGGATCATGCCCGGGACTTTGATTCTGTGTAGAGTAACGTTGTTTTGCCATCGGCAGAACCAACAAAAAGTTGGCACGTTACTCATTATCCTTTGCGTAAAGAAAATGTATCGGATGACCTATGAAGACTTGCGAAAAACTCGGCAGAGGAAAGTATTCGAGTAGTACAACTGAGTCTACGCACGGATTGCAAGCATCCGTACCTAGACTCGGGGGCTACTCCCATCGGGAGCGCTGACGCGCACCCGATAAAAAGAAGATGAAGCATAATCAAGATGAACAAGAACAATGAAGGAGAAGAATGTCAGGAGAAAACATGCATTAGTCTCTACCCGAATTATCTTCGGCTAGACACTGGGGGCTACTGACGTGGGCATTACCCTTCGGGTAACCAGTATTGCCCTATCCGGTATTGACAAATTGGAGGCCCATGAAGATACCCAAGGCGAGATGGGCCACTAGGTCGGCGCACTAGAAGATTCCTTGACGGGCAAGACAAGGAAGCGAACAAACAAGGAAAGATTGGATCTAAACTACTGTAAACCTAGTCGTACTCGTTAGATCCTTGAGACCTGGCCTCCTATATAAAGGCTGAGAGGGGCTGCCGAAGAACACGAACAATCTTAGCAATCTTAGCCAGAAAAGCTTAGAGCTAGGTAACCCTAGCGATAGCAATCTCGCCGAGATCTCAGCCGAAGTATTCGGCACCCCATTGTAACCCATTGTCATCATAATCAAAGAACAGACAGGCAGGACGTAAGGGTTTTACCTCATCGAGGGCCCCGAACTTAATCGCTTCCCCGCTTGTCCGTGAACCGATGTCTCGTGTCAGCCTACAGATTCAATCAACCCTAAGCCCCTATCGGAGGGCATTGGCGAGGAGTACCCTCGACATCGATTGCTATATTTGTGCTAGAGCTTTGGTTTTGAAAGCAAGAAACAATTTTGTCAACGGTAGTAATAAAACATATGTGTTATGTAAATTATATCTCACAAGTTGCAAGCCTCATGCATAGTATACTAATAGTGCCCGCACCTTGTCCTAATTAGCTTGGATTACCGGGATTATCGCAATGCACATGTTTTAACCAAGTGTCACAATGGGGTACTTCTTGCCGCCCGTACAAAGGTCTAAGGAGAAAGTTCGTATTGGATTTCTCGCTTTGATTATTCTCAACTTAGACATCCATACCGGACAACATAGACAACATATAATGGACTCCTCTTTAATGCATAAGCAATTAGCAACAATTAATTTTCTCATATGAGATTGAGGATATTTGTCCAAAACTGAAACTTCCACCATGGATCATGGCTTTAGTTAGCGGCCCAATGTTCTTCTCTAACAATATGCATGCTCTAACCATTTTAGTGGTAAATCTCCCTTACTTCAGACAAGACTGACATGCATAGCAACTCACATGATATTCAACAAAGAGTAGTTGATGGCGTCCCCAGAACATGGTTATCGCACAACAAGCAACTTAATAAGAGATAAAGTGCATAATTACATATTCAATACCACAATAGTTTTTAGGCTATTTGTCCCATGAGCTATATATTGCAAAGGTAGAGGATAGAAATTTAAAGGTAGCACTCAAGCAATTTACTTTGGAATGGCGAGAAATACCATGTAGTAGGTAGGTATGGTGGACACAAATGGCATAGTGGTTGGCTCAAGTATTTTGGATGCATGAGAAGTATTCCCCTCTCGATACAAGGTTTAGGCTAGCAAGGTTATTTGAAACAAACACAAGGATGAAGGCAGCAAAACTCACATAAAAGACATATTGTAAACATTATAAGACTCTACACCGTCTTCCTCGTTGTTCAAACACTTTACTAGAAATTATCTAGACCTTAGAGAGACCAATTATGCAAACCAAATTTTAGCTTCTATGTATTTCTTCATTAATAGGTGCAAAGTATATGATGCAAGAGCTTAATCATGAGCACAACAATTGCCAAGTATCACATTATCCAAGACATTTTAGAATTACTACATGTAGCATTTCCCGATTCCAACCATATAACAATTAACGAGGCAGCTTCAACCTTCGCCATGAACATTAAAAGCATTATAAATGTATATGAACCAGCGGAGCGTGTCTCTCTCCACACAAGCATTTATTCAAACAAAACAAAACAAAAACAAACAGACGCCTCAAGTAAACAAGATGACCGAATAAAAATATAGTTTCAAGAGAAGGAACCTGATAATTTGTCGATGAAGAAGGGGATGCCTTGGGCATCCCCAAGCTTAGACGCTTGAGTCTTCTTGATATATGCAGGGTGAACCACCTGGGCATCCCCAAGCTTAGAGCTTACACTTCTTGATCACATTGTATCATCCTCCTCTCTTAACCCTTGAAAACTTCCTCCACACCAAACTCGAAACAAACTCATTAGAGGGTTAGTGCATAATCAAAATTCACATGTTCAGAGGTGACACAATCATTCTTAACACTTCTGGACATTGCCCAAAGCTACTGAAAGTCAATGGAATCGAAATATCCATCGAACATATCAAACAGCAATGCGAAATAAAAGGCAGAATCTCAAAATAGAACAGTTCGTAAAGACGAATTTTATTGAGGCACCAGACTTGCTCAAATGAAAATGCTCAAATTGAATGAAAGTTATACATATCTCAGATCACTCAATGAATTAGCATAATTTTCTCGAGTTACCCACAGAGAATTTTGCCCAGATTCGTGATGTGAAGAAATCTGTTTCTGCGCAGTAAACCAAATCTAGTATGAACCTTACTATCAAAGACTTTACTTGGCACAAAAATGCAACAAAACTAAGATAATGAGAGGTTGCTACAGTAGTAACAACTTCCAAGACCTCAAATACAAAATAAAAGTACTGTAGCAAAATAAACACATGGGTTATCTCCCAAGAAGTTCTTTCTTTATAGCCATTAAGATGGGCTCATCAATTTTAATGATGCACTCGCAAGAAATAAGAGTTGAAGCAAAAGAGAGCATCGAAAAGCAAATTCAAAACACATTTAAGTCTAACCCACTTCCTATGCATAGAATCTTGTAAATAAACAAGTTCATGAAGAGCAAAGTAACAAGATCAGGAAGATAAAACAAGTGTAGTTTCAAAAATTTCAGCACATAGAGAGGTGTTTTAGTAACATGAAAATTTCTACAACCATATTTTCCTCTCTCATAATAACTTTCAGTAGCAACATGAGCAAACTCAACAATATAACTATCACATAAAGCATTCTTATCATGAGTCTCATGCATAAAATTACTACTCCCAACATAAGCATAATTAATTTTATTAGTTGTAGTGGGAGCAAATTCAACAAAGTAGCTATTATTATTATTCTCATCATCAAATATAGGAGGCATATTGTAATCATAATCAAATTTATCCTCCATAACAGGTACTAAAAGACCAATATCATTATAATCATCATAAATAGGAGGCAAAGTATCATCAAAGTAAATTTTCTCCTCAATGCTTGGGGGACTAAAAAGATCATGCTCATCAAAACCAGCTTCCCAAGCTTAGAATTTTCCATATCATTAGCAACAATAGTGTTCAAAGTGTTCATACTAATATGTTCCATGGGTTTTTTAATTTTCGGATCAAACCATCCATGTCTTAAATCAGGAAATAGAATAAGAAGCCCATTGTTGTCCATTATGCCAAACTAGTGTAAACAAGAAACAAAAAGATGCAATTGCAGGATCTAAAGGAAATAGCTTCGAGCACACACAATGGTGCCGAAAAGTACTTTACTCTGGGACCGAAGTAGGAGTGCCTTTACCTTTTCCTCGCAACAGCGCCAGAAAAGTGCTTGATGTCTACGGGTGCTTCTATTCTTGTAGACAGTTGGCCTCCAAGAGCAGAGGTTTGTAGAAGGCAGAGCAAGTTTCCTTAAGTGGATCACCCAAGGTTTATCGAACTCATGGAGGAAGAGGTCAAAGATATCCCTCTCATGCAACCTGCAACCACAAAGCAAGAAGTCTCTTGTGTCCCAACACACCTAATAGGTGCACTAGTTCGGCGAAGAGATAGTGAAATACATGTGGTATGAATGTATATGAGCAGTAGTAACGGCGCTTGATGCTACAACTGGCGTATGGTTGATGGTGGTAATATTGCGGGCAGTACAGATGCAGTAAACAAAGTAAACAAGCAGCGATAGCCGTATTTAGGAACAAGGCCTAGGGATCATACTTTCACTAGTGGACACTCTCAACATTGATCACATAAGAATAAATAGATAGATGCTAGACTCTACACCCTCTTGTTGGATGATGAACACCACTAACTGTGTAGGATTACACGAACCCTCAATGCTGGAGTTAACAAGCTCCACAATATTCGATGTTCATATTTAAATAACCTTAGAGTACATGACAGATCAACATAACCAAACCAAGTACTAACATAGCATGCACACTGTCACCTTCACGCTACGAAAGGAGGCATAGATCACATCAATACCATCATAGCAATAGTTAACTTCATAATCTACAAGAGATCACAATCATAGCCTACGCCAAGTACTAACACGATGCACACACTGTCACCATTACACCGTGCAGGAGGAATAAACTACTTTAATAACATCACTAGAGTAGCACACAGATAAATTGTGATACAAAACACATTCATAAAGAGATATAAATAAGCACTTCACTATGCCATTCATAACAGTGAATAAGTATTCTGTGAAATATAGCCTAAGAGACCCACACGGTGCACACACTGTCACCTTTACACACGTGGGACAAGGAGTCTCCTGGAGATCACATAAGTAAAATCCACTTGACTAGCATAATGACATCTAGATTACAAGTATCATCATATGAATCTCAATCATGTAAGGCAGCTCATGAGATTATTGTATTGAAGTACATAGGGAGAGAGATGAACCACATAGCTACCGGTGCAGCCCCGAGCCTCGATGGAGAACTACCCCTCCTCATGGGAGACAAGAAGCTGATGGAGATGGTGGTGTCGGACGGAGAAGCCTCTCGGGGCACTTCCCGTCCCGGCCGGCGTGCCGGAACAGAGACTCGTCCCCGCATCTTGGCTTCGCGATGGCGGCGGCTCTGGAAGGTTTCCGTGGCTTTTCCGTCCCGAGGTTTTAGGTCGAGGGGCTTCTTATAGGCGAAGAGGCGGCGTAAGTTCAACGAGGCGACGACACGTTGTGGGGCGCGGACACCCCTGTGCCGCGCCGGCTACTCATCCGCGGGGCCTGGCCCCCTCCGGCCTCTCTCCTCGGTGTTCTGATGCTTCCGATGATCTCAAGATGCCGGGCGTTGATTTCTCCCGATTCCGAGAATATTTCCTTACTAGGATTTCTGAAACCAAAAACAAGCAGAAAACAGGAACTGGCCCTTCGACATCTCGTCAATAGGTTAGTTCCGGAAAACGCATAAATATGACATATGTGCATAAAACATGTAGATATCATCAATAATGTGGCATGGAACATAAGAAATTATCGATACGTCGTAGACGTATCATACATGTTATGTTGATTATCAATCTATCATCTATGTGTCGTTTATGATCTTGCATGCTCTCCGTTATTAGTAGAGGCTCTGGCCAAGTCGTTACTTGTAACTCCATGATAACCCACAAGCATAGGGGATCGCAGCAGTCTTCGCGGGTAGTAAAACCCAATTTATTGATTCGACACAAGGGGAGACAAAGAATACTTGAAAGACTTAACAACGGAGTTGTCAATTCAGCCGCACTGGAAACAGATTTGCTCGTAAGAGTTTATCAGATAACAGTTTTATAGCAGTAGCAGTAGTGAAATAACAGCAGCAGAGTAACAAAGACAACAGTAGTGATTTTAGTAAACAGCAGGATTAAAATACTGTAGGCACAGGGACGGATAACGGGCATTGCATGGATGAGAGAAACTCATGTAACAATCAAAGCAGGGCATTTGCAGATAATAATAAAACGGTGTCCAAGTACAAAGCAATCAATAGACATGTGTTCCATATATAGTCGTACGTGCTCGCAATGAGAAACTTGCACAACATCTTTTGTCCTACCAGCCGGTGGCAGCCGGCTCTAGGGAATCTACTCGGATGTTAAGGTACTCCTTTTAATAGAGTACTGAGCAAAGCATTAACACTCCGTGAACACTTGCATCCTCACATCACCGCCATCCTCCGGCTGTCCCGATTGGTCACTTCGGGCCTTTGGTTCTGGACAGCGATATGTGTATACAACTTGCAGGTAAGATCATAAAACAATGAATATCATGATGAAACAATAACATGTTCAGATCTGAGATCATGGCACTCTGGCCCTAGTGACAAGCATTAAGCATAACAAGTTGCAACAATATCATCAAAGTACCAATTACGGACACTAGGCACTATGCCCTAACAATCTTATGCTATTACATGACCAATCTCATCCAATCCCTACCATCCCCTTCAGCCTACATGGGAATTACTCACACATGGATGGGGGAAACATGGCTGATCGATGGAGAGGCGTCGATGGTGATGATGGCGATGATCTCCTCCAATTCCCCGTCCCGGCGGAGTGCCAGAACAGAGACTTCTGGCCCCCGAGACGGAGTTTCGCGATGTGGCGGCGTTCTGGAGGGTTTCTGGCGACTTCGACTTCTTGGTCGCGATTTTTAGATCGAACCCCTTAAGTAGTCCAGAGGAGGGCATCGGAGGCCAGCCGAGGGGGCCACACACTAGGGCAGCGCGCCCCCGGGCCGCGCCGCCCGATGTGGGGCCCTGCCTCCACCTGGCCCTTCTGCTCCCCGAGTATTCTTGTAAAATAGGCCCATTGATATAAATTACGAGGATTTTTCCCGAAAGTTGAATTTCTGCACAAAAACAAGACACCAGAGCAATTCTGCTGAAAACAGCGTTAGTCCGCGTTAGTTGTATCCAAAACACACAAATTATAGGCAAAACAATAGCAAAGTGTTCGGGAAAGTAGATACGTTTTGGACGTATCAACTCCCCCCAAGCTTAGCTTATTGCTTGTCCTCAAGCAATTCAGTTAACAAATGAGTGCGATAAAAGAACTTTCACGAACACATTTGCTCATATGATGTAAATATTCTCATGATATGGCTAACACTTAGGCAGTTCATAATAAGGTACATGCAAATAAGATCATCTAATAGCTATGTCAATCATGGAAAGGTACCAACAATTAATAATAAGCATCATGAATCATGTCTATAAGCAGGATTGCAATGTTCATAAAAGAGTATGATAAAGTGGTATCTCGCTTGCCCATATTTGATCAGCAAAACATAAATGCTCAGGCACCTCTGAAGTTCATAGAAAGACTAGAAATAGTGATTGTCAAAGATAAAAGCATCAAAGTTATACCGCAATCAATCATATTTTGAGACAAGCATATTATACTAAGAATGACAGTTGTGCTCTCAAGATAGTGCTCAAAGAAAGGATGGAGACACAACATAAAAGTAAAAGATTGACCCTTCGCAGAGGGAAGCAGGGATTAACACGCGCTAGAGCTTTTCATTTTTTAAACAGGAGTAAAATTATTTTGAGAGGTGTTTGTTGTTGTCAACGAATGGTAATGGGTACACCAACTACCTCGCCAACCGGACTTTCAAGAGCGGCTCCCATGAAGGACGTTATCTCTACCAGCAAGGTAGATCATCCCTCTTCTCTTTTGTTTACACACGTATTTTAGTTTTATTATGAGTGACACTCCCCCAACCTTTGCTTACACAAGCCATGGCTAACCGAATCCTCGGGTGCCTTCCATCAATCACATACCATGGAGGAGTGTCTATTTGCAAAATTAAGTTGCTTACTGATGAATCAGAGCAAAACATGTGAAGAGAATTATTAATGAAGTTTGATTAATCGGGGCTGGGAACCCCATTGCCAGCTCTTTTTGCAAAATTATTGGATAAGCGGATGTGCCACTAGTCCATAATGAAAGTCCGTCAAGAGTAAATGACAAGGTTGAAAGTTAAACACCACATACTTCCTCATGAGCTATAAAACATTAACACAAATTGAGAAGAATTTTGAAGGTTTTAAAGGTAGCGCATGAGAATTTACTTGGAATGGTTTGAAATGCCATGCATAGGTATTTATGGTGGACACTTTGGAACAACTTGGTTTTCAGGTGTTTGGAAGCACGAGCAGCGTACTCAGTACAAGTGAAGGCTAGCAATAGACTGGGAGCGACAAATCAAGAGAGCAGTCACTGTCATAATCATGCTTGCGGCAAAATAAATTAACTGAGGCATAAAAGTGATACAAGAACTCTGAAGCAATGTAAATCATAGAGGCTTAATTGACTTTTGTTCAGTCATATGCATGCGTGAGCATGTGCCAAGTCGATACAAATGAATTATTCAGAGGAGGATACCACAATGTCATACCTACTTATGAATAAAACAATGCAAGCAAACATCCATGACATGCTACTCATATTAATAAATTGGAGCTAAACATGAGAGATCATGAACTACTAGACTTTCTTAAATGACATATACCTCATGAACCAACTAAGCATGCTCACATGGATGAGTATATGTACAAAAATGAAAACAAATAGAGTTCATACCAGCCTCTCACCACAATCGAATTGTCGTAGATTGTCATTATTGCCTTTCACTTGTGTAGCTTGGATAATATGAAATGAAAACCATGCTCTAGCCACCGAAGACCATTGAACTCAAGATGAACTTTACAAACCAAATAAGAACAACAAATATTTTTGGTGTTTTCGAATTGGAAACAAGAACAAAAGGAAACAAGCGAACAAAGCAAAATCTTTTTGGATTTTCTTATAGCAAACCAACAATAGCAAATAAAGCAAAATAAATGCAAGAAACCAAAACAAACAAATGGTGAAGAGAAACAACAGAAATATTTTTGGTCTTTTTGTGTTTTAGGAAGGAAACAAAGCAAAAACAAGAAAATGGAAACTAGAAGAGTCACATAAACACAAAGCAGCAGAAATTCGTCAAACTTGACAGCAGTACAGTACTCGATTTTTAAGAAATTCTTCCACTGCTCAAATCGAAAAGTGTTCAACTAATGAAAGTTAGATAACAACCTGGGGAACATGCACAAAAATTGGCTTCGCAAAATAACGTTCTGGCTATTTTTGGGAATTTTTTTGGTAACAGTCTAGAATCTGTTTTCAGGCAACACTTCCCCAAATATCATCTCCCTCTCATTAGAAAACCACTCAAAGAAACTAAAAAAGTATATACAAGTATCCAACAACCATAATATGCAAAGAATGAATGATGCCGGTATACCTCCCCCCAAGCTTAGGCTTTTGGCCTAAGTGGAGTTCAATCCCATGGTGCCCATGAAGTAGCACCTCCGTAGTACGACGAAGATGGATCATATTCCGGGTATGTGCTAGAAGAAGCACCCGGATACGTGACGGTGTAGTCGTAGGAGGGCTCGGCGTCCTCGGAGTCATGCTGCTGGTGGAAGCCTTGTATCTTCATTTTCTCCTCCACCTCCTCCTTAGAGCGCGACCATGGTTCCCTGTCAATACTGAACAAATCTGGCTGGGGCAAAGGAATTTCCTTCTCATCCCCGTCAGCAAACAACATTCTATAGACCAAATTATCTGAAGTAGAATCAGCGGTAACAAAATGATGGCTCTTCATAGCAGCAATATCAAGCCTCCTAGGAGTTAATGGCACATCATTAGAGTCAAGAGGAAGTTCTAGATGTGCTAAAATGCGTGATGCAATAATTCCTCCAAAAATAGGCCCCTTGTTAGACAAGCGGCGAGCAATAAGAGAACCAAGATGATAAGGTGTCTCTCCAGTAAGTGCAGCAATTAAGAAAGCAAGATGGTAGCTAGAAATATTGCTAGTGTTCTCCCTACCAAGAATGCTAGTAGCAATGTAATAGGCAAAATACTTAATGGCGGGGAGTTGGATGTTCCTTATCTTGCCACGCTGAATGGTGCGACAATCATCATTGGTGATCCCTCGATAGAGCTCCAACAAGACCCTGGGGTTGTCCTCAATCCTCCTTGCTGTACCTACAGGGGCAATACCCAATGCAACACAAAATTCTTCCAATTCCATAGTAATAGGATCACCATAAATCTTGAATGCAACTGTCGGGCCATAGTGCTTGTTGTTGAACTTGAAGCTCTCAACAAAGATTTTGGTGAGCATGAAGTATTGCTCCCTTTCATCTCCCACGTAGGCGGCTAAGCCCGCCTTGTTAACGAGGGTAAAGAAATCATCCAGCAACCCTGCATTACTCAAAAAGTCATAACATGGGAAACATGAAGCGTTAGGAACTCCATTGTCTTCTTCGGGCTCGAAGCTTGGTGCAATGACATCCTCATTGTAGGATCGCCTAAATCGGGTGGCGGTCCTAGAGGGCCTTCCAGTGCTCGTCGTCTCTCTCTCAAACACTTCTCCAAAGTTGAAATTATCCATCTTCCTTCTGAAATTTTCAACAATCATTATAAAATTTGATTTGGTGACATATAATTGAGGGGAACTACTATAGGAACTTGCTAGAGTACTAATCATGCATCAAAACTAGTTTATACATCTTAGAACAAGCATGCAAGCTCACTAAACATGTTACCTACAGCAGCAAAATATTCAAGATATACTCAACCAAACAAAATTCTACTTGGATAATCGGAGGAGTCACATACCGGAGAGCAAATGTGCCAAATTTTAGACAGAAATCTGGGCTGAGCAAAGAGATCGAGAAATCCTGAGCTCTTGAGCAAAAACGCGAGTGAGAGAAAGCTGGTGCTAATTTTTTTGGGAGATAGAAGAGTGTGGGAGGAAGAGATGCCGAGTGGGGCAAAGGGGACCCACACAATGTGGCGCGCCTCTTGTTGGCCGCGGCAACAGAAAGCACCTGGGTGCCCCACCGGTCATCCCCAGTGCTCCTGTGCATTTTCGAAAAATAGGACCAACGGTATAATTTTTGTGAATTTTTGAAAACTTTGAAAAATGCACATTTCTGGGTATTAAGTTTATTATTACTGGACAGGAAATTTTTTGAAATCTCTAATTAACTAAGGAACTTTGCAAATCAAAAGTGCTACAGCAAGTAAGACAAGTGGAGGGAGAAAGAGATGTTGTTTACCTCCTCTATGCATATAAAAAGTATTTGTTAACAAGGTTGATCAAGTCTTGCCACCAAATAAATTTTACATAGCATAAGAAGAAATAAACCTCAAATCAATCATGTTACCTTGAATTGTATTGATATGGATCCAATCATAAGACTTTGATATCCTTCTTTAGGCTCATATATAGGACAATCGATAGTTCCAACTTTGATAGTTCTCACATTAGAAATAGTATTAACTCCACATACTTTATCAATCCTCTTGGGGAAATAGACGGTATGCTCCTTGTCATCAACATTGAAAGTAACCTTTCCTTTATTGCAATCAATAACAGCCCCTGCAGTGTTAAGAAAAGGTCTCCCAAGAATAATAGACATATTATCATCTTCAGGCATTTCCAACACAACAAAATCAGTTAATATCAAGCAGTTATTAGTAACTTGAACAGGAACATCCTCACATATACCAACAGGAATAGCAGTAGATTTATCATCCATTTGCAAAGATATATCAGTAGGTATCAACTTATCTAAGTAAAGTCTCTTATAAAGAGAAAAAGGCATAACACTAACACCAGCTCCCAAGTCACATAGAGCAGTTTTAACATAATTATTCTTAATAGAACAAGGAATAGTAGGTATACCTGGGTCACCCAACTTCTTTGGAACTTTGCCATTGAAAGAGTAATTAGCAAGCATAGTGGAAATCTCCTCATTGGGGATTTTCCTTTTGTTAGTGACAATATCTTTCATATACTTTGAATAAGGAGGCAATTTAATAGCATCAGTCAAAGGGATTTGCAAGAATAAAGGTTTCATCCAATCACAAAATTTATTATAGTGTTCTTCTTCCTTTGATTTTAGTTTCTTAGCAGGAAAAGGCATTTGCTTTTGCACCCAAGGTTCTCTTTCATTACCATGTTTCTTAGCAATAAAATCTTCTTTAGTATACTTTTTATTTTTAGCATGCTTTTCAGGTTCATCTTCAACCTCTTCTTTATCAGAAGCATCATTCTTATCATTATCATTATCATTATCATTATCATGTTCATTACCACTTTCAGTTTCAGCATCAGAAATAGAAATACTATTAGAATCATTAGTTCAGAGGATTCTACAACATTTTTATGTTTCTTCTTCTTTTTCTTAGAAGGAGCACTAGTTTCAATTCGTTGAGAATCTTGTTCAACTCTTTTGGGATGCCCTTCAGGATATAGAGGATCCTGGGTAGAGACACCACCTCTAGTTGTTACTTCATAAGCATGTTTCTTTAGAATTGTTTTTTAACAAGTCATTTTGCACTTTAGTGAGTTGATCAATTTGAGTTTGAACCATTTGAAAATGTTTAACAAGCATCTTAACATCATTGGAGGTTCTCTCCACAATATCATGTAAATTGCTAATAGCTTGAGAATTTTCCATTAGATGATTCTCTACTCTCATATTAAAGTTTTCTTGCTTAACAATATAATTATCAAACTCATCTAAGCATTGAGCAGGAGGTTTTGAATACGGAATATCTTCCCTAGTAAAGCATTGAAGGGAGTTTACCTCAATCATGGATGAAGGGGGAATTATCTCACATATATCTTCTATGGGAGGTAGATTCTTCACATCTTCGGATTTAATACCTTTCTCCTTGAGAGACTTCTTGGCTTCCCTCATATCTTCATCATTTAATTTAATTAAACCCCTCTTCTTCAATATTGGTGTAGGAGTTGGTTCAGGTGTAGTCCAATCATCATGATTCCGGCCTATTTTAGCCAATAATTCTTCAGCTTCGTCTGGAGTTCTTTTCCTGAAAACACAACCAGCACAACTATCCAAATATGCCCTAGACTCAACGGTTAGTCCACTATAGAATATATCAAGTAAATCATGCTTTTCCAAATCATGTCTAGGTCGAGCCCTGATAAGAGAGCAAAATCTTGCCCATGCTTCAGGCAATTTCTCTCCATCTTCCTGGTCAAAGCTATAAATTTTCTGCAAAGCAGCATGTTGAGCACTAGCAGGAAAGTATTTCCGAAAGAAAACATCAAGCAAATCACCTGGACTTTTAATAGAACCAGGAGGCAAATTATTATACCAAGTTTTAGCATCATCCTTTAATGAGAAAGGAAAAAATTTAGCAACAAAATAAGTACGCATCTTAACATCATCAGAAAACAAGCTACTCATAGAAGAGAGTTCATTCATGTGTTCTACAACACTTTCTTTTTCAGTACCACAAAAGGGTGTTTTCTCAACAATAGCTATATGAGATAGATCAAGAGAAAAATCATAATCTTTATCCTTAATGCATATAGGAGATGTGGCAAATTTAGGATCAGGAGATAGCTTATGTCTAACAGTATATTGTGCGAGAAACTTTTTAATTTTTCTTGCATCAGCAGTAGCATTGCATCTATTAATAAAATCATCATTAAGCTCCACATAATCCTCATCAGGATCATCACTAGAATAATCAAGTTCAGGTGAATTAACAGGTGTAGCAGCATTAGGAGTTTCAGTATTTTCAATTTGTCTAGACCTAGCAATTGTAGCATCTAGAAAGGATCCCAATGAACCACTATCATCAAGCACAAAGAACATTATCAATATTATGAGAATTTTCAGATTCAGCAGTACCAGCAAGAAGCTTATGGCGGTGAAACAAGTTGACTTATCACAGATGGTGAATCAAGAGTAGCAGAGGTACTCAGAGTTGTACCTTTTCTTGTAGTGGATGGTAATATGGCGACTTTAGGATCGCGAGTTTTACCCATGATGGAGAATTTGCAGCGAACAATATCAATCCAAGTGAACTTCCAAATAAAGCTATGCTCCCCGGCAACGGCGCCAAAAACAGCTTTGATAACCCACAAGTATAGGGGATCGCAACCTTCGCGGGTAGTAAAACCCAATTTATTGATTCGACACAAGGAGACAAAGAATACTTGAAAGCCTTAACAGCGGAGTTGTCAATTCAGCTGCACTGGAACAGACTTGCTCGCAAGAGTTTATCAAAGTAACAGCTTTATAGCGTAGTAGTAGTGAAATAACAGAAGCAGAGTAACAAAGACAACAAGAGTGATTTTAGTAAACAGCAGGATTAAAATACTGTAGGCACAGTGGACGGATAACGGGCGCTGCATGGATGAGAGAAACTCATGTAACAATCAAAGCAGGGCATTTGCAGATAATAATAAAATGGTGTCCAAGTACAAAGCAATCAATAGGCATGTGTTCCATATATAGTCGTACGTGCTCGCAATGAGAAACTTGCACAAGATCTTTTGTCCTACCAGCCGGTGGCAGCCGGGCCTCTAGGGAATCTACTGGATATTAAGGTACTCCTTTTAATAGAGTACCGGAGCAAAGCATTAACACTCCGTGAACACATGTGATCCTCACATCACCGCCATCCCCTCCGGTTGTCCCGATTTCTGTCACTTCGGGGCCATTGGTTCCGGACAGCGACATGTGTATACAACTTGCAGGTAAGATCATAAAACAATGAATATCATGATGAAACAATAACATGTTCAGATCTGAGATCATGGCACTCGGGCCCTAGTGACAAGCATTAAGCATAACAAGTTGCAACAATATCATCAAAGTACCAATTACGGACACTAGGCACTATGCCCTAACAATCTTATGCTATTACATGACCAATCTCATCCAATCCCTACCATCCCCTTCATCCTACAGCGGGGGAATTACTCACACATGGATGGGGGAAACATGGCTGGTCGATGGAGAGGCGTCGATGGTGATGATGGCGATGATCTCCTCCACCTCGTCCCGGCGGAGTGCCAGAACGAGACTTCTGGCCCCGAGACGGAGTTTCGCGATGTGGCGGCGTTCTGAGAGTTTCTCGGCGACTTCGACTTCTTGGTCGCGATTTTTAGATCGAACCCTTAAGTACCAGGGGGATCGCAGCAGTCTTCGAGGGTAGTGAAACCAATTTATTGATTCGACACAAGGGGAGACAAAGAATACTTGAAAGCCTTAACGGAGTTGTCAATTCAGCTGCACCTGGAAACAGACTTGCTCGCAAGAGTTTATCAGTAGTAACAATTTTATAGCAGTAGTAGTGAAATAACAGCAGCAGAGTAATAAAGAGTAGTGACTATAGTAAACAGCAGGATTAAAATACTGTAGGCACGGGACGGATAACGGCGTTGCATGGATGAGAGAAACTCATGTAACAATCAAAGCAGGCATTTGCAGATAATAATAAAACGGTGTCCAAGTACAAAGCAATCAATAGGCATGTGTTCCATATATAGTCGTACGTGCTCGCAATGAGAAACTTGCACAACATCTTTTGTCCTACCAGCTGGCAGCCGGGCCTCTAGGGAATCTACTGATATTAAGGTACTCCTTTTAATAGAGTACCGGAGCAAAGCATTAACACTCCGTGAACACATGTGATCCTCACATCACTACCATTCCCTCCGGTTGTCCCGATTTCTACTGGGCCTTTGGTTCCGGACAATGACATGTGTATACAACTTGCAGGTAAGATCATAAAACAATGAATATCATGATGAAACAATAACATGTTCAGATCTGAGATCATGGCACTCCCCTAGTGACAAGCATTAAGCATAACAAGTTGCAACAATATCATCAAAGTACCAATTACGGACACTAGGCACTATGCCCTAACAATCTTATGCTATTACATGACCAATCTCATCCAATCCCTACCATCCCCTTCAGCCTACAGCGGGGGAATTACTCACACATGGATGGGGAAACATGGCTGGTCGATGGAGAGGCGTCGGTGGTGATGATGGCGATGATCTCCTCCAATTCCCTCGTCCCGGCGGAGTGCCGTAACGAGACTTCGGCCCCCGAGACGAGTTTCGCGATGTGGCGGCGTTCTGGAGGGTTTCGGCGACTTCGACTTCTTTTTAGATCGAACCCTTTAAGTAGTCCAGAGGGCGTCGGAGGCCAGCCGAGGGGGCCACACACTAGGGCGGCGCGCCCCCCTGGGCCGCGCCGGCCTGGTGTGTGGGGCCCTCGGGCCTCCACCTGGCTTGCCCTTCTGGCTCCCCAAGTCTTCTGGTAAAATAGGCCCATTGATATAAATTCCGAGGATTTTCCCGAAAGTTGAATTTCTGCACAAAAACAAGACACCAGAGCAATTCTGCTGAAAACAGCGTTAGTCCGCGTTAGTTGTATCCAAAACACACAAATTAGAGGCAAAACAATAGCAAAGTGTTCGGGAAAGTAGATACGTTTTGGACGTATCAACTCCCCCAAGCTTAGCTTATTGTCCTCAAGCAATTCAGTTAACAACTGAGTGCGATAAAAGAACTTTCACGAACACATTTGCTCATATGATGTAAATATTCTCATGATATGGCTAACACTTAGGCAGTTCATAATAAGGTACATGCAAATAAGATCATCTAATAGCTATGTCAATCATGGAAAGGTACCAACAATTAATAATAAGCATCATGAATCATGTCTATAAGCAGGATTGCAATGTTCATAAAAGAGTATGATAAAGTGGTATCTCGCTTGCCCATATTTGATCAGCAAAACATAAATGCTCAGGCACCTCTGAAGTTCATAGAAAGACTAGAAATAGTGATTGTCAAAGATAAAAGCATCAAAGTTATACCGCAATCAATCATATTTTGGGACAAGCATATTATACTAAGAATGACAATTGTGCTCTCAAGATAGTGCTCAAAGAAAGAATGGAGACACAACATAAAAGTAAAAGATTGACCCTTCGCAGAGGGAAGCAGGGATTAACATGCGCTAGAGCTTTTCATTTTTAAAACAGGAGCAAAATTATTTTGAGAGGTGTTTGTTGTTGTCAACGAATGGTAATGAGTACACCAACTACCTCGCCAACCGGGCTTTCAAGAGCGGCTCCCATGAAGGACGTTATCTCTATCAGCAAGGTAGATCATCCCTCTTCTCTTTTGTTTACACACGTATTTTAGTTTTATTATGAGTGACACTCCCCCCAACCTTTGCTTACACAAGCCATGGCTAACCGAATCCTCGGGTGCCTTCCATCAATCACATACCATGGAGGAGTGTCTATTTGCAAAATTAAGTTGCTTACTGAATCAGAGCAAAACATGTGAAGAGAATTATTAATGAAGTTTGATTAATCGGGGCTGGGAACCCCATTGCCAGCTCTTTTTGCAAAATTATTGGATAAGCGGATGTGCCACTAGTCCATAATGAAAGTCCGTCAAGAGTAAATGACAAGGTTGAAAGTTAAACACCACATACTTCCTCATGAGCTATGAAACATTAACACAAATTGAGAAGCATTTTGAAGGTTTAAAGGTAGCGCATGAGAATTTACTTGGAATGGTTTGAAATGCCATGCGTAGGTATTTATGGTGGACACTTTGGAACAACTTGGTTTTCAGGTGTTTGGAAGCACGAGCAGCGTTCCCGCTCAGTACAAGTGAAGGCTAGCAATAGACTAGGGAGCGACAAATCAAGAGAGCAGTAACTGTCATAATCATGCTTGCGGCAAAATAAATTAACGGAGGCATAAAAGTGATACAAGAACTCTGAAGCAATGTAAATCATAGAGGCTTAATTGACTTTTGTTCAGTCATATGCATGCGTAAGCATGTGCCAAGTCGATACAAATGAATTATTCAGAGGAGGATACCACAATGTCATACCTACTTATGAATAAAACAATGCAAGCAAACATCCATGACATGCTACTCATATTAATAAATTGGAGCTAAACATGAGAGATCATGAACTACTAGACTTTCTTAAATGACATATACCTCACATGAACCAACTAAGCATGCTCACATGGATGAGTATATGTACAAAAATGAAAACAAATAGAGTTCATACCAGCCTCTCACCACAATCCAATTGTCGTAGATCGTCATTATTGCCTTTCACTTGTGTAGCTTGGATAATATGAAATGAAAACCACGCTCCAGCCACCGAAGACCATTGAACTCAAGATGAACTTTACAAACCAAAGAAGAACAGCAAATATTTTTGGTGTTTTCGAATTGGAAACAAGAACAAAAGAAACAAGCAAACAAAGCAAAATCTTTTTGGATTTTCTTATAGCACACCAACAATAGCAAATAAAGCAAAATAAATGCAAGAAACCAAAACAAACAAATGGTAAAGAGAAACAACAGAAATATTTTTGGTCTTTTTGTGTTTTAGGAAAGAAACAAAGCAAAAACAAGAAATGGCAAACTAGAAAAGTCACATAAACACAAAGCAGCAGGAATTCGTCAAACTTGACAGCAGTACAGTACTCGATTTTTAAGAAATTCTTCCACTGCTCAAATCGAAAAGTGTTCAACTAATGAAAGTTAGATAACAACCTGGGGAACATGCACAAAAATTGGCTTCGCAAAATACTGTTCTGGCTATTTTTGGGAATTTTTTCGGTAACAGTCCAGAATCTGTTTTCAGGCAGCACTTCCCCAAATATCATCTCCCTCTCATTAGAAAACCACTCAAAGAAACTAAACAAGTATATACAAGTATCCAGCAACCATAATATGCAAAGAATGAGTGATGCCGGTATACCTCCCCAAGCTTAGGCTTTTGGCCTAAGTGGAGTTCAATCCCATGGTGCCCATGAAGTAGCACCTCCGTAGTACGACGAAGATGGATCATATTCCGGGTATGTGCTAGAAGAAGCACCCGGATACGTGACGGTGTAGTCGTAGGAGGGCTCGGCGTCCTCGGAGTCATGCTGCTGGTGGAAGCCTTGTATCTTCATTTTCTCCTCCACCTCCTCCTTAGAGCGCGACCATGGTTCCCTGTCAATACTGAACAAATCTGGCTGGGGCAAAGGAATTTCCTTCTCATCCCCGTCAGCAAACAACATTCTATAGACCAAATTATCTGAAGTGGAATCAGCGGTAACAAAATGATGGCTCTTCATAGCAGCAATATCAAGCCTCTTAGGAGTTAATGGCACATCATTAGAGTCAAGAGGAAGTTCTAGATGTGCTAAAATGCGCGATGCAATAATTCCTCCAAAAATAGGCCCCTTGTTAGACAAGCGGCGAGCAATAAGGGAACCAAGATGATAAGGTGTCTCTCCAGTAAGTGCAGCAATTAAGAAAGCAAGATGGTAGCTAGAAATATTGCTAGTGTTCTCCCTACCAAGAATGCTAGTAGCAATGTAATAGGCAAAATACTTAATGGCGGGGAGTTGGATGTTCCTTATCTTGCCACGCTGAATGGTGCGACAATCATCATTGGTGATCCCTCGATAGAGCTCCAACAAGACCCTGGGGTTGTCCTCAATCTTCCTTGCTGTACCTACAGGGGCAATACCCAATGCAACACAAAATTCTTCCAATTTCATAGTAATAGGATTACCATAAATCTTGAATGCAACTGTCGGGCCATAGTGCTTGTTGTGGAACTTGAAGCTCTCGACAAAGATTTTGGTGAGCATGTAGTATTGCTCCCTTTCATCTCCCACGTAGGCGGCTAAGCCCGCCTTGTTAACGAGGGTAAAGAAATCATCCAGCAACCCTGCATTACTCAAAAAGTCATAACATGGGAAAGATGAAGCGTTAGGAACTCCATTGTCTTCTTCGGGCTCGAAGCTTGGCGCGATGACATCCTCATTGTAGGATCGCCTGAATCGGGTGGCGGTCCTAGAGGGCCTTCCGGTGCTGGTTGTCTCTCTCTCAAACACTTCTCCAAAGTTGAAATTATCCATCTTCCTTTTCTGAAATTTTTCAACAAACATTATAAAATTTGATTTGGTGACATATAATTGAGGGGAACTACCATAGGAACTTGCTAGAGTACTAATCATGCATCAAAACTAGTTTATACAACTTAGAACAAGCATGCAAGCTCACTAAACATGTTACCTACAGCAGCAAAATATTCAAGATATACTCAACCAAACAAAATTCTACTTGGATAATCGGAGGAGTCACATACCGGAGAGCAAATGTGCCAAATTTCAGACAGAAATCTGGGCTGAGCAAAGAGATCGAGAAATCCTGAGCTCTTGAGCAAAAACGCGAGTGAGAGAAAGCTGGTGCTGATTTTTTCGGGAGAGAGAAGAGTGTGGGAGGAAGAGATGCTGAAGTGGGGCAAAGGGGGACCCACACACCAGGGTGGCGCGCCCTTGCTGGCCGCGCCGGCCTGTGGGGTGCCACCGGGGTGCCCCACTGATCATCCCCAGGTGCTCCCAGGTGCATTTTCGAAAAATAGGACCAACGGTATAATTTTTGTGAATTTTTGAAAACTTTGAAAAATGCACATTTCTGGGTATTAAGTTTATTATTACTGGCCAGGAATTTTTTTGAAATCTCTAATTAACTAAGGAACTTTGCAAATCAAAAGTGCTACAGCAAGTAGAACAAGTGGAGGAAGAAAGAGATGTTGTTTACCTCCTCTATGCATATAAAAAGTATTTGTTAACAAGGTTGATCAAGTCTTGCCACCAAATAAATTTTACATAGCATAAGAAGAAATAAACCTCAAATCAATCATGTTACCTTGAATTGTATTGATATGGATCCAATCATAAGATTTTGATAACCTTCTTTAGGCTCATATATAGGACAATCGATAGTTCCAACTTTGATAGTTCTCACATTAGAAATAGTATTAACTCCACATACTTTATCAATCCTCTTGGGAAAATAAACGGTATGCTCCTTGTCATCAACATTGAAAGTAACCTTTCCTTTATTGCAATCAATAACAGCCCCTGCGGTGTTAAGAAAAGGTCTCCCAAGAATAATAGACATATTATCATCTTCAGGCATTTCCAACACAACAAAATCAGTTAATATCAAGCAGTTATTAGTAACTTGAACAGGAACATCCTCACATATACCAACAGGAATAGCAGTAGATTTATCAGCCATTTGCAAAGATATATCAGTAGGTATCAACTTATCTAAGTAAAGTCTCTTATAAAGAGAAAAAGGCATAACACTAACACCGGCTCCCAAGTCACATAGAGCAGTTTTAACATAATTATTCTTAATAGAACAAGGAATAGTAGGTATACCTGGGTCGCCCAACTTCTTTGGAACTTTGCCATTGAAAGAGTAATTAGCAAGCATAGTGGAAATCTCCTCATTGGGGATTTTCCTTTTGTTAGTAACAATATCTTTCATATACTTTGAATAAAGAGGCAATTTAATAGCATCAATCAAAGGGATTTGCAAGAATAAAGGTTTCATCCAATCGCAAAATTTATTATAGTGTTCTTCTTCCTTTGATTTTAGTTTCTTAGCAGGAAAAGGCATTTGCTTTTGCACCCAAGGTTCTCTTTCATTACCATGTTTCTTAGCAATAAAATCTTCTTTAGTATACTTTTTATTTTTATCATGCTTGTCAGGTTCATCTTCAACCTCTTCTTTATCAGAAGCATCATTCTTATCATTATCATTACCATTATCATGTTCATTACCACTTTCAGTTTCAGCATCGGAAATAGAAATACTATTAGGATCATTAACAGGTTCAGAGGATTCTACAACATTTTTATGTTTCTTCTTCTTTTTCTTAGAAGGAGCACTAGTTTCAATTCGTTGAGAATCTTGTTCAACTCTTTTGGGATGCCCTTCAGGATATAGAGGATCCTGGGTAGAGACACCACCTCTAGTTGTTACTTCATAAGCATGTTTCTCTTTAGAATTATTTTTTAACAAGTCATTTTGCACTTTAGTGAGTTGATCAATTTGAGTTTGAACCATTTGAAAATGTTTAACAAGCATCTTAACATCATTGGAGGTTCTCTCCACAATATCATGTAAATTGCTAATAGCTTGAGAATTTTCCATTAGATGATTCTCTACTCTCATATTAAAGTTTTCTTGCTTAACAATATAATTATCAAACTCATCTAAGCATTGAGCAGGAGGTTTTGAATACGGAATATCTTCCCTAGTAAAGCGTTGAAGAGAGTTTACCTCAATCATGGATGAAGGGGGAATTATCTCACATATATCTTCTATGGGAGGTAGATTCTTCACATCTTCGGATTTAATACCTTTCTCCTTGAGAGACTTCTTGGCTTCCCTCATATCTTCATCATTCAATTTAATTAAACCCCTCTTCTTCAATATTGGCGTTGGAGTTGGTTCAGGTGTAGTCCAATCATCATGATTCCGGCCTATTTTAGCCAATAATTCTTCAGCTTCGTCTGTCTGGAGTTCTTTTCCTGAAAACACAACCAGCACAACTATCCAAATATGCCCTAGACTCAACGGTTAGTCCACTATAGAATATATCAAGTAAATCATGCTTCTCCAATCATGTCTAGGTCGAGCCCTGATAAGAGAGCAAAATCTTGCCCAAGCTTCAGGCAATTTCTCTCCATCTTCCTGGTCAAAGCTATAAATAAAGCAGCATGTTGAGCACTAGCAGGAAAGTATTTCCGAAAGAAAACATCAAGCAAATCAATTGGACTTTTAATAGAACCAGGAGGCAAATTATTATACCAAGTTTTAGCATCATCCTTTAATGAGAAAGGAAAATTTAGCAACAAAATAAGTACGCATCTTAACATCATCAGAAAACAAGCTACTCATAGAAGAGAGTTCATTCATGTGTTCTACAACACTTTCTTTTTCAGTACCACAAAAGGGTGTTTTCTCAACAATAGCTATATGAGATAGATCAAGAGAAAATCATAATCTTTATCCTTAATGCATATAGGAGATGTGGCAAATTTAGGATCAGGAGATAGCTTATGTCTAACAGTATGTTGTGCGAGAAACTTTTTAATTTTTCTTGCATCAGTAATAGCATTGCATTTATCAATAAAATCATCATTAAGTTCCACATAATCCTCATCAAGATCATCACTAGAATAATCAAGTTCAGGTGAATTAACAGTGTAGCAGCATTAGGAGTTTCAGTATTTTCAATTTGTCTAGACCTAGCAATTGTAGCATCTAGAAAGGATCCCAATGAACCACTATCATCAAGCACAGCAGAAACATTATCAATATTATGAGAGTTTTCAGATTCAGCAGAAGTACCAGCAAGTGAAGCTTGGGCGGTGAAACAAGTTGACTTATCACAGATGGTGAATCAAGAGTAGCAGAGGTACTCAGAGTTGTACCTTTTCTTGTAGTGGATGGTAATATGGCGACTTTAGGATCGCGAGGTTTACCCATGATGGAGAACTTGCAGTGAACAATATCAATCCAAGTGAACTTTCAAATAATGCTATGCCCCCCAACGGCGCCAAAAACGGTCTTGATAACCCACAAGTATAGGGGATCGCAACAGTCTTCGAGGGAAGTAAAACTCAATTTATTGATTCGACACAAGGGGGACAAAGAATACTTGAAAGCCTTAACATCGGAGTTGTCAATTCAGCTGCTGGAAACAGACTTGCTCGCAAGAGTTTATCAAGTAGTCAGCTTTATAGCAGTAGCAGTAGTGAAATAATAGCAGCAGAGTAAGAGACACAGTAGTAACTATAGTAAACAAGCAGGATTAAAATACTGTAGGCACGGGGACGGATAACGGCGTTGCATGGATGAGAGAAACTCATGTAACAATCAAAGCAGGGCATTTGCAGATAATAATAAAACGGTGTCCAAGTACAAAGCAATCAATAGGCATGTGTTCCATATATAGTCGTACGTGCTCGCAATGAGAAACTTGCACAACATCTTTTGTCCTACCAGCCGGTGGCAGCCGGGCCTCTAGGGAATCTACTGGATATTAAGGTACTCCTTTTAATAGAGTACCGAGCAAAGCATTAACACTCCGTGAACACATGTGATCCTCACATCACTACCATTCCCTCCGGTTGTCCCGATTTCTGTCACTTCGGGGCCTTTGGTTCCGGACAATGACATGTGTATACAACTTGCAGATAAGATCATAAAAATGAATATCATGATGAAACAATAACATGTTCAGATCTGAGATCATGGCACTCGGCCCTAGTGACAAGCATTAAGCACAACAAGTTGCAACAATATCATCAAAGTACCAATTACGGACACTAGGCACTATGCCCTAACAATCTTATGCTATTACATGACCAATCTCATCCAATCCCTACCATCCCCTTCAGCCTACAGCGGGGGAATTACTCACACATGGATGGGGGAAACATGGCTGGTCGATGGAGAGGCATCGGTGGTGATGATGGCGATGATCTCCTCCAATTCCCCGTCCCGGCGGAGTGCCAGAACGGAGACTTCTGGCTCCCGAGACGGAGTTTCGCGATGTGGCGGCGTTCGGAGGGTTTCGGCGACTTCGACTTCTTGGTCGCGATTTTTAGATCGAACCCTTTAGTCCAGAGGAGGGCGCCGAGGCCGCCGAGGGGCCACACACTAGGGCGGCGCCCCCGGCCGCGCCGGCCCTGGTGTGTGGGGCCCTCGCCTCCACCTGGCTTGCCCTTCTGGCTCCCCAAGTCTTCTGGTAAAATAGGCCCATTGATATAAATTCCGAGGATTTTCCCGAAAGTTGAATTTCTGCACAAAAACAAGACACCAGAGCACTCACAAAACAGCGTTAGTCCGCGTTAGTTGTATCCAAAACACACAAATTAGAGGCAAAACAATAACAAAAGTGTTCGGGAAAGTAGATACGTTTTGGACGTATCAAACCCCTTAAGTAGTCCAGAGGAGGGCGTCGGAGGCCAGCCGAGGGGGCCACACACTAGGGCGGCACCCCCCGGCCGCCGCTGTGTGGGCCCCGGGCCTCCACCTAGCTTGCCCTTCTGGCTCCCTGAGTATTCTTGTAAAATAGGCCCATTGATATAAATTCTGAGGATTTTCCCGAAAGTTGAATTTCTGCACAAAAACAAGACACCAGAGCAATTCTGCTGAAAATAGCGTTAGTCCGCGTTAGTTGTATCCAAAACACACAAATTAGAGGCAAAACAATAGCAAAAGTGTTCGGGAAAGTAGATACGTTTTGGACGTATCACTCCAAGAGGGAGTATTTATGCTCGATAGTGGGTTCATGCCTCCATTAAATCTGGGACAGTGACTGAAAGTTCTAAGGTTGTGGATGTGCTATTGCCACTAGGGATAAAACATCAATGCTATGTCTAAGGATGTATGTGTTGATTACATTACGCACCATACTTAATGCAATTCGTTGTTTGCAACTTAATGGAAGGGGTTCGGATGATAACCCAAGGTGGACTTTTTAGGCATAGATGCATGCTGGATAGCGGTCTATGTACTTTGTCGTAATGCCCAATTGAATTTCACACTACTCATCATAACATGTATGTGCATTGTCATGCCATCTTTATTTGTCAATTGCCCAACTGTAATTTGTTCACCCAACATGCTATTTCTTATGGGAGAGACACCACTAGTGAACCCGGTCCATTCCTTTACATCGAATACAATCTACTGCAATACTCATTCTTACTATTTTCTGGAAACATCATCATCCACACTATACATCTAATCCTTTGTTACAGCAAGCCGGTGAGATTGACAACCTCACTGGTCACGTTGGGGCAAAGTAATTTGGTTGTGTTGTGCAGTTCCACGTTGGCGCCGGAATCCCCGGTGTTGCGCCGCACTACACTCCGCCACCATCAACCTTCAACGTGCTTCTCTACTGGTTTGATAAACCTTGGTTTCTTACTGAGGGAAAACTTGCTGCTGTACGCATCACACCTTCCTCTTGGGGTTCCCAACGGACGCGTGCTGTACGCGTATCACGGAGCTACGAAACTCTTCTCGTATTTTGGCTCTCCGTACTAGGGTTTTCCGATACGAAGGAATATATAGGTGAAGAGGCAGCGTCGGGGGAGCCAGGGGGTAGGCTCCCCACACCTGGGCGCGCCAGGAGGTGGAGCCGCACCGCCCTATGGGGTGGCCCCCCTGCTGGCCGTCTCCGACTCTTCTTCGATGTTCGGAACACCCGTGGAAAATAGGGCCGTGGGCTTTTGTTTCGTCCATTCCGAGAATATTTCGTGTAGGATTTCAAACCAAAACAGCAGAAAATAGGAACTGGCGCTCGGCATCTTATTAATAGGTTAGTACCGGAAAATGCATAAAATGATAAAGTATGAATAAAACATGTAGGTATTGTCATAAAACTAGCATGGAACATAAGAAATTATTGATACGTTGGAGATGTATCAAGCATTCCCAAGCTTAGTTCCTACTTGCCCTCGAGTAGGTAAACGATAAAAAGAATAATTTCTGAAGTGACATGCTACCAACATGATCTTGATCAATACTATTGTAAAGCATATGAGATGAATGAAGTGACTCAAAGCAATGGTCTATAGTTTACTAACAAATAGATAATGACTAAACAACTGAATCATATAGCAAAGACTTTTCATGAATAGTACTTTCAAGACAAGCATCAAAAAGTCTTGCATAAGAGTTAACTCATAAAGCAATAGATTCTTAATAAAAGGTTTTGAAGCAACACAAAGGAAGATTTAAGTTTCAGCAATTGCTTTCAACTTTTAACATGTATATCTCATGGATAATTGTCAACACAAAGTAATATGATGAGTGCAATAAGCAAGCACATAAGAAATGATGCACACAAAGTTGACACAAGTGTTTGCTTCTAAGATAGAAAGAAGTAGGTAAACTGACTCAACATAAAGTAAAAGAAAGGCCCTTCGCAGAGGGAAGCATGGATTAAATCATGTGCTAGAGCTTTTCAAGTTTTGAAATCATATAGAGAGCATAAAAATAAAGTTTTGAGAGGTGTTTGTTGTTGTCAACGAATGGTGGGCACTCTAACCCCTTGTCAAACAGACTTTCAAAGAGCGGCTCCCATGAAGGACGTTATCTCTACCAACAAGGTAGATCATCCCTCTTCTCTTTGTTTACACATGTACTTTAGTTTTATTTAGAGATGACACTCCTCCCAACCTTTTGCTTTCACAAGCCATGGCCGAATCCTCGGGTGCCTTCCAACATTTCACATACCATGGAGGAATGTCTATTTGCAAAATTAAGTTGCTTACTGATGAATCAGAGCAAAACATGTGAAGATAATTATTAATGAAAGTTAATTAATTGGGGCTGGGAACCCCGTTGCCAGCTCTTTTTGCAAAATTATTGGATAAGCGGATGTGCCACTAGATTGAAAGATAAAACACCACATACTTCCTCATGAGCTATAAAACATTGACACAAATAAGGAGTAATAAAGTTTTGAATTGTTTAAAGGTAGCACATGAAGTATTTACTTGGAATGAAAAATACCACATGGTAGGTAGTTATGGTGGACACAAATGGCATAAGTTTTGGCTCAAGGTTTTGGATGCACGAGAAGCATTCCCTCTCAACAAGGCTTTGGCTAGCAAGGTTGTTTGAAGCAAACACAAGTATGAACCGGTACAACAAAACTTACATAAGAACATATTGCAAGCATTATAAGACTCTACACTGCCTTCCTTGTTGCTCAAACACTTTTACCAGAAAATATCTAGACCTTAGAGAGACCAATCATGCAAACCAAATTTCAACAAGCTCTACGGTAGTTCTCCACTAATAGGTTTAAACCACATGATGCAAGAGCTTAAACATGATCTACTTGAGAGCTCAAAACAATTGCCAAGTATCAAATTATTCAAGACAATATACCAATTACCACATGAAGCATTTTCTGTTTCCAACCAAATAGCAATAAGCGCAGTGGCTTTCAGCTTTTGCCATGAACATTAAAAGTAAAACGAAGAACACCTGTGTTCATATGAAAAAGCAGAGCGTGTCTCTCTCCCACACAAGGATTGCTAGGATCCGAATTTATTCAGAGAATGAAAATAACAAAACGAAAATAAAAGCACACAGATGCTCCAAGTAAAGCACATAAGATGTGACAGAATTAAAATATAGTTTCACTAGAGGTGACCTGATAAGTTGTTGATGAAGAAGGGGATGCCTGGGCATCCCCAAGCTTAGACGCTTGAGTCTTCTTTAAATATGCGGGGATGAACCACGGGGGCATCCTCAAGCTTATACTTTTCACTCTTCTTGATCATATTATATCATCCTCCTCTCTTGATCCTTGAAAACTTCATTCACACCAAACTCAAAGCAATCTCATTAGAGGGTTAGTGCATAGTCAAAAATTCACATGTTCAGCAAGGACACAATCATTCCCAACACTTATGGACATTACCCAAGGTTACTGAAATTTAATGGAGCAAAGAAATCCACTCAAACACAGTAAAAGAAGCAATGCGAAATAAAAGGCAGAATCTCATGGTCGAAAGGACTATGTAACTATGTATCGAAAGCTTATAGCAAATAGAACTTAATGACGTGATCATATGCTACACTTAATTGGGTGTATCCATTACATCATTCATATAATGACATAACCTTGTTATTAATAACATCCAATGTTCATGATCATGAAACTATGATCATCTATTGATCAACAAGCTAGTTATACAAGAGGCTTATGATACGTCTCCAACGTATCGATAATTTCTTATGTTCCATGCCACTTTATTGATGATACCTACATGTTTTATGCATACTTTATGTCATATTTATGCATTTTCTGGCACTAACCTATTAACGAGATGCCGAAGAGCCAGTTGTTTTTGGTTTCAGAAATCCTAGTAAGGAAATATTCTCGAATTGGACGAAATCAACGCCCAGGGCCTATTTTCACACGAAGCTTCCAGAAGTCCGAGGGAGAGACAAAGTGGGGCCACGGGGCGCCGCCACACTAGGGCGGCGCAGCCCAGGGGGGCCCGCGCGGCCCTAGCGTGCGGGGCCCCCGTCAGCCCTCCGACTCCGCCCTTCCGCCTACTTAAGGTCTTCGTCGCGAAACCCCCAGTACCGAGAGCCACACGGAAAACCTTCCGAGACGCCGCCGCGATTCCATCTCAGGATTCAGAGATCGCCCGCCCCAGAGAGGGGAATCATCTCCCGAGGACTCTTCACCGCCATGGTCGCCTCCGGAGTGATGAGTGAGTAGTTCACTCCTGGACTATGGGTCCATAGCAGTAGCTAGATGGTCATCTTCTCCTAATTGTGCTTCATTGTTGGATCTTGTGAGCTGCCTAACATGATCAAGATCATTTATCTGTAATGCTACATGTTGTGTTTTTTGGGATCCGATGGATAGAGAATACTATGCTATGTTGATTATCAATCTATTACCTATGTGTTGTTTATGATCTTGCATGCTCTCCGTTATTAGTAGAGGCTCTGGCCAAGTTTTTGCTAGTAACTCCAAGAGGGAGTATTTATGCTCGATAGTGGGTTCATGCCCATTAAATCTGGGACAGTGAAAAGTTCTAAGGTTGTGGATGTGCTGTTGCCACTAGGGATAAAACATCGATGCTATGTCTAAGGATGTAATTGTTGATTAGATTACACACCATACTTAATGCAATTGTCTGTTGTTTGCAACTTAATACTGGAAGGGGTTCGGATGATAACCTGAAGGTGGACTTTTTAGGCATAGATGCATGCTGGATAGCGGTCTATCTACTTTGTCGTAATGCCCAATTAAATCTCACAATACTCATCATATCATGTATGTGCATGGTCATGCCCTCTTTATTTGTCAATTGCCCAACTGTAATTTGTTCACCCAACATGCTTATTCTTATCGGAGAGACGCCTCTAGTGAACTGTGGACCCCGGTCCATTCTTTTAATCGAATACAATCTACCGCAATACTTGTTCTACTGTTTTCTGCAAGCAATCATCATCCACACTATACATCTAATCCTTTGTTACAGCAAGCCGGTGAGATTGACAACCTCACTGTTACGTTGGGACAAAGTACTTTGGTTGTGTTGTGCAGGTTCCACGTTGGCGCCGGAATCCCTGGTGTTGTGCCGCACTACACTTCGCCGCCATCAACCTTCAACGTGCTTCTTGGCTCCTACTGGTTCGATAAACCTTGATTTCTTACCGAGGGAAAACTTGCCGTTGTACGCATCACACCTTCCTCTTGGGGTTCCCAACGGTCGCGTGCTGTACGCGTATCAAGACTGTTTCTCTGCGCCGCTGCGGGGAGATCAAGACACGCAAGGGGAGTCTCCACCTCCAATCTCTTTACTTTGTTTTTGTCTTGCTTTATTTTATTTAGTACTTTGTTTGCTGCATTAAATCAAAACACAAAAAAATTAGTTGCTAGCTTTACTTTATTTATTGTCTTGTTTGCTATATTAAAAACACAAAAAAATTAGTTACTTGCATTTACTTTATCTAGTTTGCTTTATTTACTGTTGCTAAAATGAGTAATCCTGAAGTTGAAGTTCGTTCGTTTAAGAAAAGGGGGAGAATGTTTAAAAGATGCTTGGTATAGAATTAGTGATGCCCATAATAGGTGCACTAAGAAACACTCCACCACTATCCTACTGAGGAATTTTTATGTTGGTATCTCTAGCTGGAATAGATATGTTCTTGATTGTCTCGCGGGAGGTAACTTCCTAGGTACTCCTGCCTTAGAAGCTAGTTGCATTATTGAGAGTCTATTTGGAATACCACCTGTTAATGAAGTTAAAATTGAAACCTCTCTTGAAGATGTCATGAAAAAGTTGGAAACCATAGAGCAAAACCTTCCAAGTATTGAGACTAATTTGGGAGCATTACTTGATAGCACTGATAAACTTGATAAATCTCTAGGTGGAATTAATGAGAGAATTGCCATCTTAGAAGCTTGTGCTATTCATGATAATCAAACCCAAAGGATTAGTGAACTTGAAGAGGCTATGGGAACATTGGGTTCAACCTTTTCATCTATAAAGTTTAGAGAAAAAGCTTATGTGGGTAAGGAGCAAAAGTTCATGTATGTCTCTAAGGTGCCTAAACCAAAAAATATTATAGGCCTAAAATTGATAAAGCTCTTAATACCACTATAGAAAAGGGAGCATCTAAGACACCCAATGGGATAAATTTTGAAAATGATGTTGATGCTTCGTCTCTTGATAATACTTGATACACACTTTCTGCGCCTAGCTGAAAGGCGTTAAACAAAAGCGCTTGTGGGAGACAACCCATGATTTTACTACTGCACCTTTATTTTATATTTGAGTCTTGGAAGTTGTTACTACTGTAGTAACCTCTCCTTATCTTAGTTTTGTTGCATTGTTGTGCCAAGTAAAGTCTTTGATAGTAAGGTTCATACTAGATTTGAATTACTGCGCAGAAACAGATTTCTTGCTGTCACGAATCTGGGTCTAATTCTCTGTAGGTAACTCAGAAAATTATGCCAATTTACGTGAGTGATCCTCAGATATGTACGCAACTTTCATTCAATATGAGAATTTTCATCTGAGCAAGTCTGGTGCCTCAATAAAATTCGTCTTTACGGACTGTTTTGTTTTGACAGATTCTGCCTTTTATTTCGCATTGCCTGTTTTGCTATGCTTGATGGATTTTTCGATTCCATTAACTTTCAGTAGCTTTGTGCAATGTCCAGAAGTGTTAAGAATGATTATGTCACCTCTTAACATATTTCAAGAAGACTCAAGCGTCTAAGCTTGGGGATGCCCAAGGCATCCCTTCTTCATCGACAACATTATCAGGTTCCTCTAGTGAAACTATATTTTTATTCCATCACATCTTATGTACTTTGCTTGGAGCGTCGGTTTGTTTTTGTTTTGTTTGAATAAAATGGATCCTAGCATTCATTGTGTGGGAGAGAGACACGCTCCGTTGTTGCATATGGACAAATATGTCCTTAGGCTTTACTCATAATGTTCATGGCGAAGGTTAAATCTTCTTCGTTAAATTGTTATATGGTTGGAAACGGAAATGCTACATGTAGTAATTGGTAAAATGTCTTGGATAATGTGATACTTGGCAATTGTTGTGCTCATGTTTAAGCTCTTGCATCATATACTTTGCACCTATTAATGAAGAAATACATAGAGCTTGCTAAAATTTGGTTTGCATAATTGGTCTCTCTAAGGTCTAGATAATTTATAGTAAGAGTTTGAACAACAAGGAAGACGGTGTAGAGTCTTATAATGTTTACAATATGTCTTTTATGTGAGTTTTGCTGTACCGCTTCATACTTGTGTTTGTTTCAAATAACCTTGCTAGCCTAAGCCTTGTATCGAGAGGGAATACTTCTCATGCATCCAAAATCCTTGAGCCAACCACTATGCCACTTGTGTCCACCATACCTACCTACTACATGGTATTTCTCCACCATTCCAAAGTAAATTGCTTGAGTGCTACCTTTAAACAATTCAAAATTTATTACCTCTGATTTGTGTCAATGTTTAATAGCTCATGAGGAAGTATGTGGTGTTTATCTTTCAATCTTGTTGGGCAACTTTCACCAATGGACTAGTGGCTTCATCCGCTTATCCAATAATTTTGCAAAAAGAGCTGGCAATGGGATTCCCAGTCCCAAATTAATTAACAAAAATAGACACTCCTCCATGGTATGTGATTGTTGGACGGCACCCGAAGGATTCGGTTAGCCATGGCTTGAGAAAGCAAAGGTGGGGAGGAGTGTCATCATAATAAAACTAAAATAAAAAGGCACTCCTTCATGGTATGAGATTGTTGGCAGGCACCCGAGGATTCGGTTAGCCATGGTTTGTGAAAGAAAGGTTGGAAGGAGTGCCACACAAAAATAAAAATAAAATGGGAGCCGCTCTTTGAAGGTTTGCCTGGCAAGGGGGTTAGAGTACCCGCTACCATTCGTTGACAACAACAAACACCTCTCAAAATTTTACTTTTATGCTCTCTATATGTTTTCAAAACCAAAGCTCTAGCACAAATATAGCAATCGATGCTTCCTCTGCGAAGGGCCTTTCTTCTACTTTTATGTTGAGTCAGTCACCTATTTCTCTCCATCTCAAGAAGCAAACACTTGTGTGAACTGCATTGATTCCTACATACTTGCATATTGCACTTGTTATATTACTTTACATTGACAATATCCATGAGATATACATGTTATAAGTTGAAAGCAACCGCTGAAACTTAATCTTCCTTTGTGTTGCTTCAATACCTCTACTATGAATTATTGCTTTATGAGTTAACTCTTATGCAAGACTTATCGATGCTTGTCTTGAAAAGTACTATTCATGAAAAGTCTTTGCTATATGATTCATTTGTTTACTCATGTCATTTACCATTGCTTTGATCGCTGCATTCATTACATGTGCTTACAATAGTATGATCAAGGTTATGATGGCATGTCACTCAAATTATCTTTGTTATCGTTTTACCTGCTCGGGACGAGCAGAACTAAGCTTGGGATGCTGATACGTCTCCAACGTATCGATAATTTCTTATGTTCCATGCCACTTTATTGATGATACCTACATGTTTTATGCATACTTTATGTCATATTTATGCATTTTCCCACTAACCTATTAACGAGATGCCGAAGAGCCGCTGCTGTTTGTTTTTGGTTTCAGAAATCCTAGTAAGGAAATATTCTCGGAATTGGACCAAATCAACGCCCAGGGGCCTATTTTCACACGAAGCTTCCAGAAGTCCGAGGGAGAGACAAAGTGGGGCCACGGCGCGCCACCACACTAGGGCGGCGCGGCCCAGGGGGCCCGCGCGGCCCTAGCGTGTGGGGCCCCCGTCAGCCCTCCGACTCCGCCCTTCCGCCTACTTAAGGTCTTCATCACGAAACCCCAGGACGAGAGCCACGATACGGAAAACCTTCCAGAGACCGCCGCCGCCGATCCCATCTCGGGGATTCAGGAGATCGCCTCACTTCGGAGAGGGGAATCATCTCCCGAGGACTCTTCACCGCCATGGTCGCCTCCGGAGTGATGAGTGAGTAGTTCACCCTGGACTATGGGTCCATAGCAGTAGCTAGATGGTCGTCTTCTCCTAATTGCCTTCATTGTTGGATCTTGTGAGCTGCCTAACATGATCAAGATCATCTATCTGTAATGCTACATGTTGTGTTTGTTGGGATCCGATGGATAGAGAATACTATGCTATGTTGATTATCAATCTATTACCTATGTGTTGTTTATGATCTTGCATGCTCTCCGTTATTAGTAGAGGCTCTGGCCAAGTTTTTGCTAGTAACTCCAAGAGGGAGTATTTATGCTCGATAGTGGGTTCATGCCTCCATTAAATCTGGGACAGTGACAGAAAGTTCTAAGGTTGTGGATGTGCTATTGCCACTAGGGATAAAACATCGATGCTATGTCTAAGGATGTAGTTGTTGATTACATTACGCACCATACTTAATGCAATTGTCTGTTGTTTGCAACTTAATACTGGAAGGGGTTCGGATGATAACCTGAAGGTGGACTTTTTAGGCATAGATGCATGCTGGATAGCGGTCTATGTACTTTGTCGTAATGCCCAATTAAATATCACAATACTCATCATATCATGTATGTGCATGGTCATGCCCTCTTATTTGTCAATTGCCCAACTGTAATTTGTTCACCCAACATGCTTATTCTTATCGGAGAGACGCCTCTAGTGAACTGTGGACCCCGGTCCATTCTTTTAATCGAATACAATCTACTGCAATACTTGTTCTACTGTTTTCTGCAAGCAATCATCATCCACACTATACATCTAATCCTTTGTTACAGCAAGCCGGTGAGATTGACAACCTCACTGTTACGTTGGGACAAAGTACTTTGGTTGTGTTGTGCAGGTTCCACGTTGGCGCCGAATCCCCGGTGTTGCGCCGCACTACACTTCGCCGCCATCAACCTTCAACGTGCTTCTTGGCTCCTACTGGTTCGATAAACCTTGGTTTCTTACTGAGGGGAAACTTGCCGCTGTACGCATCACACCTTCCTCTTGGGGTTCCCAACGGTCGCGTGCTGTACGCGTATCAGCTTACTAGGGACTTCTTGTTGTTCACATAACACACATGTATCAATGTTTCGGTTAATACAATTATAGCATGGTATGTAAACATTATCATAAACATAAAGATATATTATAATAACCATTTTATTATTGCCTCTTGGGCATATTGATGACCCACAAGTGTAGGGGATCGCAACAGTCTTCGCGGGAAGTAAAACCCAATTTATTGATTCGACACATGGGGAGACAAAAAATACTTGAAAGCCTTAACAGCGGAGTTGTCAATTCAGCCGCACTGGAAACAGACTTGCTCGCAAGAGTTTATCGAGAACAGTTTTATGGCAGAGTGGTAGTGAAATAACAGCAGCAGAGTAACAAAGACAGCAGTAGGATTATAGTAAACAGCAGGATTAAAATACTGTAGGCAGGGGATGGATGACGGCGTTGCATGGATGAGAGAAACTCATGTAACAATCAAAGTGGGCATGCAGATAATAATAAACGGTGTCCAAGTACTAAGCAATCCATAGGCATGTGTTTCGTATATAGTCGCTCGCAATGAGAAACTTGCACAACATCTTTTGTCCTACCAGCCGGTGGCAGGGGCCTCTAGGGAATCTACTGGATATTAAGGTACTCTTTTTAATAAAGTACCTGAGCAAAGCATTAACACTCCGTGAACACATGTGATCCTCACATCACCGCCTTCCTCCGGTTGTCTTTCGTCACTTCATGGTTCCGGACAGGACATGTGTATACAACTTGCAGTAAGATCATAAAACAATGCATATCATCATGAAACAATAACATGTTCAGATCTGAGATCATGGCACTCGGGCCCTAGTGACAAGCATTAAGCATAACAAGTTGCAACAATATCATCAAAGTACCAATTACGGACACTACGCACTATGCCCTAACAATCTTATACTATTACATGACCAATCTCATCCAATCCCTACCATCCCTTCAGCCTACAGCGGGGAATTACTCACACATGGATGGGGGAAACATGGCTGGTCGATGGAGAGGCGGTGGTGATGATGGCGATGATCTCCTCCAATTCCACGTCCCGGAGTGCCAATGGAGTTTCTGGTCCCGAGATGGAGTTTCGCGATGTGGCGGCGACTGGAGGGTTTCGCGACTTCAACTTTCCGCTCGCGTTTTAGATCGAAACCCTTAAGTAGTCCAGGGAGGGCGTCGGAGGCCATCCGAGGCCACACGCAGGGCGGCGCCCCCCCGAGCCGCGCCGCCCTAGTGTGGGGCCCTGCCCTCCACCTGGCTTGCCCTTCTGGCTCCGTAATTCTTCTGGAAAAATAAGACCTTCGACATAAATTCTGGGGATTTTCCTAAAAGTTGGATTTCTGCACAAAAACGAGACACCAGAGCAATTCTGCTGAAAACAGCGTTAGTCCGTGTTAGTTGTATCCAAAATACACAAATTAGAGGCAAAACAATAGCAAATGTTCGGGAAAGTAGATACGTTTTGGACGTATCAACTCCCCCCAAGCTTAGCTTATTGCTTGTCCTCAAGCAATTCAATTAACAACTGAGTGCGATAAAAGAACTTTCACGAACACATTTGCTCATATGATGTAAATATTCTCATGATATGGCTAACACTTAGGCAGTTCATAATAAGATACATGCAAATAAGATCATCTAATAGCTATGTCAATCATGGAAAGGTACCAACAAATTAATAATAAGCATCATGAATCATGTCATAAGCAGGATTGCAATGTTCATAAAAGGGTATGATAAAGTGGTATCTCGCTTGCCCGAATTTGAACAGCAAAACATAAATGCCCAGGCACCTCTGAGGTTCATAGAAAGACTAGAAATAGAGATTGTCAAAGATAAAAGCATCAAAGTTATACCACAATCAATCATATTTTGGGACAAGCATATTATACTAAGAATGACAGTTGTGCTCTCAAGAAAGTGCTCAAAGAAAGAATGGTGACACAACATGAAAGTAAAAGATTGACCCTTCGCAGAGGGAAGCAGTGATTAACATGCGCTAGAGCTTTTCATTTTTAAAACAGGAGTAAAATTATTTTGAGAGGTGTTTGTTGTTGTCAACGAATGGTAATGGGTACACCAACTACCTTGCCAACCAGACTTTCAAGAGCGGCTCCCATGAAGGACGTTATTTCTACCAGCAAGGTAGATCATCCTCTTCTCTTTGTTTACACATGTATTTAGTTTTATTATGAGTGACACTCCCCCAACCTTTGCTTACATAAGCCATGGCTAACCGAATCGGGTGCCTTCCATCAATCTCATACCATGGAGGAGTGTCTATTTGCAAAATTAAGTTGCTTACTGATGAATCAGAGCAAAACATGTGAAGAGAATTATTAATGAAGTTATTAATTGGGGCTGGGCACCCCGTTGCCAGCTCTTATTATGAAAGTCCGTCAAAAGTAAATGACAAGGTTGAAAGATAAACACCACATACTTCCTCATGAGCTATAAAACATTTACACAAATTGAGAAGCATTTCGAAAGTTTAAATGTAGCGCATGAGAATTTACTTGGAATGGTTTGAAATGCCATGCATAGGTATTTATGGTAGACACTTTGGAACAACTTGGTTTGGGGTTTGGAAGCACGAGCAGCGTTCCCGCTCAGTACAAGTGAAGGCTAGCAATAGACTGGGAGCGACAAATCAAGAGAGCATAATTAATCATGCTTGTGGCAAAAATTAACGGAGGAGGCAAAAGTGATTCAAGAACTCTGAAGCAAAGTAAATCATTGAGGCTTAATTGACTTTTGTTCAGTCATATACATGCGTGAGCATGTGCCAAGTCGATTCAAATGAATTATTCAGAGGAGGATACCACAATGTCATACCTATTTATGAATAAAACAATGCAAGCAAACATCCATGACATGCTACTCATATTAATAAATTGGAGCTAAACATGAGAGATCGTGAACTACTGGACTTTCTTAAATGACATATACCTCACATGAACCAACTAAGCATGCTCACATGAATGAGTATATGTACAAAAATGAAAACAAATAGAGTTCATACCAGCCTCTCACCACAGTCGAATTGTCGTAGATCGTCATTATTGCCTTTCACTTGTGTAGCTTGAATAATATGAAATGAAAACCATGCTCCAGCCACCGAAGACCATTGAACTCAAAATGAACTTTACAAACCAAATAAGAACAACAAATATTTTTGGTGTTTTCGAATTGGAAACAAGAACAAAAGGAAACAAGCAAACAAAGCAAAATCTTTTTGGATTTTCTTATAGCAAACCAACGATAGCAAATAAATCAAAATAAATGCAAAAAACCAAAATAAACAAATGGTGAAGAGAAACAACAGAAATATTTTTGTTTTTTTTGTGTTTTAGGAAAGAAACAAAGCAAAAGACAAGAAAATGAAAACTAGAAAAGTCACATAAACACAAAGCAGCAGGAATTCGTCAAACTTGACAGCAGTACAGTAATCGATTTTTAAGAAATTCTTCCGCTGCTCAGCTTGAAAAGTGTTCAACTAATGAAAGTTAGATAACAACCTGGGGAACATACACAAAAATTGTCTTCGCAAATAAATGTTCTGGCTGTTTTTGAGAATTTTTTTGGTAACAGTCCAGAATCTGTTTTTAGGCAGCACTTCCCCAAATATCATCTCCCTCTTATGAGAAAACCACTCAAAGAAGCTAAACAAGTATATATACAAGTATCCAGCAATCATAATATGCAAAGAATGAGTGATGCCAGTATACCTCCCCCAAGCTTAGGCTTTTGGCCTAAGTGGAGTTCAATCCCATGGTGCCCATGAAGTAGCACCTCCGTAGTACGACGAAGATAGATCATATTCCGGGTATGTGCTTGAAGAAGCACCCGGATATGTGACGGTGTAGTCGTAGGAGGGCTCGGCGTCCTCGGAGTCATGCTGCTGGTGGAAGCCTTGTATCTTCATTTTCTCATCCACCTCCTCCTTAGAGCGCGACCATGGTTTCCTGTCAACACTGAACAAATCTGGCTGTGGCAAAGGGATTTCCCTCTCATCCCCGTCAGCAAACAACATTCTATAGACCATATTATCTGAACTAGAGTCAGCTGTAACAAATTGATGACTCTTCATAGCAGCAATATCAAGCCTTATAGGAGTTAATTGCACATCAGTAGGATCAAGAGGAAGTTCTAGATGTGCTAAAATGCGTGATGCAATAATTCCTCCAAAAATAGGCCCCCTGTTAGACAAGCGGCGAGCAATAAGAGCACCAAGATGATAAGGTGTCTCTCCAGTGAGTGCAGCAATTAAGAAAGCAAGATGATAGCTAGAAATATTGCTAGTGTTCTCCCTACCAAGAATGCTAGTAGCAATGTAATAAGCAAAATACTTAATGGCGGGGAGTTGGATGTTTCTTATCTTGCCACGCTGAATGGTGCGGCAATCATCATTGGTGATCTCCTGATAGAGCTCAAGCAAAGCCCTGGGGTTGTCCTCAATCCTCTTCGCTGTACCTACAGGGGCAATATCCAATGCAACACAAAATTCTTCCAATTTCATAGTAACAGGATTACCATAGATCTTGAATGCAACTGTCGGGTGATAGTGCTTGTTGTTGAACTTGAAGCTCTCAACAAAGATTTTAGTGAGCATGAGGTATTGCTCCCTTTCATCTCCCATATAGGCGGTTAAGCCCGCCTTATCAACGAGGGTCAAGAAATCATTCAGCAACCCTGCATTACTCAAAAAGTCATAACATGGAAAAGATAAAGCGTTAGGGACTCCATTGTCCTCTTCGGGCTCGAAGCTTGGCGCGATGACATCCTCATTATAGGATCGCCTGAATCGAGTGGCGGTCCTAGAGGGCCTTCCCGTGCTTGTCGTCTCTCTCTCAAACACTTCTCCAAAGTTGTAATTATCCATCTTCCTTTTCTGAAATTTTTCAACAAACATTATAAAATTCGATTTGGTGACATACACTACAAGAAAAGTTGCCATGGCCGACGAAGTTGAAGTCGCGCCGTGGTTGCTGGTGTACCATGGCCGACGATTTTGGGTATGTCCGTTGTGCATGTCAAAACGTTTTTTCTCATTTTTGAGGCCACCTAGCCCGACGAAACCGGCCAAAACGTTGCGTATGGTGGCCCGGGACGTGGTGCATCTCGAATTCGCGGCCGAGTCAACGCAAATCCGCACCGCCGAGGGATGTAGGGCCCAGATGGCTGCCTCTCTGGCATTTTTTTTTCTCGATCGCGCCATCTCGTTCAACGCTCTCCGATCGAGGCTTACGATGCAGGATCATGGGTATGTCATCCTCTATGAACCAAAATTCTTTCTATTCTTGGATTTTTTCGACTGATTTCTGGCTACTTCGTTTTTCTTTTGATCCCTTGCCGCCTTGAAACGTTGACACCGCTGCTGCTAATTGGGACCCGCATGTCATCCTCTATGAGCAATCAACTTTCTTTTCTTGGAGTTTTTTTGGCACCTCAAATTTGGTCACTTGCCTTTTTCTTTCGATCCCCTGCCGCCTCTCAAACGGTGATACCGCTGCTGCTAAATGGGACCCGCACGTCATCCTCTATGTACTATAAAACTTTCTTTTCTTGGATTTTTTTGGCACCTCATATTTGGTCACTTACCTTTTTCTTTCGATCCCCGCCGCCTCTCAAACGGTGAGACCGCTGCTGCTAAATGGGACCCGCATGTCATCCTCTATGTACTATAAAACTTTCTTTTCTAGGATTTTTTTGGAACCTCATATTTGGTCACTTGCCTTTTTGTTTCGATCCCGTGCACTCAAACGGTGATACCGCTGCTAAAATGGGACCCGCATGTCATCCTCTATGTACAATCAAGTTTCTTTTCTTGAATTATTTTGGCTCCCGATATTTGGTCACTTGCATTTTCTTTCGATCTCATGCCACGTTGAGGACCCTGCAGCTCATGGGACCCACATGTCATCCTCTATGTACTATAAAACTGTCTTTTCTTGGATTCTTTTTGGCACCTCATATTTGGTCACTTGCCTTTTTCTTTCGATCCCCTGCCGCTTCTCAAACGGTGATACCGCTGCTGCTAAATGGGACCCGCATGTCATCCTCTATGTACACTCAAGTTTCTTTTCTTGAATTATTTTTGGCTCCTGATATTTGGTCACTTGCCTTTTTCTTTTGATCTCATGCCATGTTTGAAACGTTGAGGAACCTGCTGGCTCATGGGACCCGCATGTCATCCTCTATGTGCTATAAAATTTTCTTGGGTTTTTTTCACCCTCCGATTTTTGGCTATTTCCTTTCTTTTGATCCCCCGCCGCCTTGAAACGTTGAGTAAGTCGACTCATGGGACCCGCATGTCATCCTCTATGTACAATCAACTTTCTTTTTCTTTTGATCTCAAGCCGCATTTGAAACGTTGAGACCGCTTCTGCTAATTGGGACCCGCATGTCATCCTCTATGTACAATAAAGTTTCTTTTCTTGGATTATCTTTGGCTCCTGATATTTTGCCACTTGCCTTTTTCTTTCGATCTCATGCCGCCTTTGAAATGTTGAGTAAGCTGCTGGCTCATGGGTCCCGCATGTCATCCTCTACGAACAATAAAAGTTTCCTTTCTTGGAGTTATTTTTGACCCCTAATTTCTGCTATTTGCCTTTTTCTTTTGATCTCCTGCCCCCATTGAAACGATGAGGACGTTGTTGGCAGTCGGTCCCACATGTCATCCTCTGAACAATAAAAGTTTCCTTTGATGGATTTATTTTGAACCCCTAATTAATTTCGGGATATTTCCTTTTCCTTTGATCCCCTGCGCCTTGGAATCGTTGAGGATGCTGCCTCATGGGTCCCGCATGTCATCCTCTCGAACGGTAAATGTTTCTTTTCTTGGATTTTGTTGACCAAACGATTTTTGGCTTATTTTTTCTTTCGATCTCCTGCCTTTAAAACGTTCAGGACGCTGCTGGCTCACGGGTCCCACATGTCAACCTCTATGAAAATAAACGCTGAGGATGCTGCCCTCATGGGTCCCGCATGTCATCCTCTCAGAACGAAAATGTTTCTTTCTTGGATTTTTTACCAACAGATTTTTGGTTTATTTTTTCTTTCCATCCCCCGCCGCCTTTAAAACGTTGACGACGCCGGCTCATGGGTCCCATGTCAGCCTCCCCACAAGAAACATGTGATATCTTGATTATTTTGCAGATAATAAACATTGTATTTCGCTCCGAGCTATTGCAAACGGATAAATTAAATCTTTATTTTTACATAAACAAACTTATATGTTGAATCTCCTTGTTTTGTGTTTTTGCGAAGCATAGGACTTTCCTGTTTTTTAGAAAAATCCAAACTTTCCTGTTTTGGAGTGGGCTGAAATTGTACGAGTCAAAAGGCCCAAGCAGGATAGTTTGAAGGTCCAGATGCAGCCCAATTGAAATCTTTCTTTTCTTGGATTTTTTTCACCGATTTCTGCTACTTCATTTTTCTTTGGTCCTGTGCCGCCTTGGAAATGTTGAGACTGCTGCAAAATGGGACCCGCATGTCATCCTCTATGTACAATAAAATTTATTTTCTTGGATTATTTTTGGCTCCTGATATTTGGTCACTTGCCTTTTTCTTTCGATCCCGTGCAGCCTCTCAAACGGTGATACCGCTGCAAAATGGGACCCGCATGTCATCCTCTATGTAAAATCAAGTTTCTTTTCTTGAATATTTTTGGCTCCTGATATTTGGTCACTTGCCTTTTTCTTGATCTCATGCCACGTTTGAAACGTTGAGGAACCTGCTGCTCATGGGACCCGCATGTCATCCTCTATGTACTATAAAAATTTCTTTTCTTGGATTATTTTTGGCTCCTGATATTTGGTCACTTGCCTTTTCTTTCGATCCCCTACCGCCTCTCAAACGGTGATACCGCTGCTGCAAATGGGACCCGCATGTCATCCTCTATGTACAATCAAGTTTCTTTTCTTGAATTATTTTTGGATCCTGATATTTGGTCACTTGCCTTTTCTTTCGATCTCATGCCACGTTTGAAACGTTGAGGAACCTGCTGGCTCATGGGACCCGCATGTCATCCTCTATGTACAATAAAAGTTTCCTTTCTTGGAGTTATTTTTGACCCCTAATTTCTGGCTACTTCCTTTTTCTTTTGATCCCCTGCCGCCTTGGAAATGTTGGAAGCTGCGACACAAGGGGCCCGCATGTCATCCTCTATGTACAATCAACTTGCAAGATCTTGGAGCGAAAGAGCTTGTATAAGTGGGACCCATATGCCATCCTCTATGTACAATAAAAGTTTCTTTTCTTGGATTATTTTTTGCTAGTGATATTTGGTCACTTTCCTTTTTCTTTCGATCTCATGCCGCCTCTGAAAAGTTGAGTAAGGTGCTGGCTCATGGGACCCGCATGTCATCCTCTATGTACAATAAAGTTTCTTTTCTTAGATTTTTTTACCCCCTGATTTTTGGTCACTTGCCTTTTTCTTTCGATCATATGCCGCCTTTGAAATTGAGGTCGCAGGTGGCTCAAGGGTCCCACATGTCAGCATCTATGAACAATAAACCATTCCTTTGTTGGATTTATTTTTACCCCTAATTTCTCGCTATTTGCCTTTTTCTTTTGATCACCTGCCCCCTTTGAAACGCTGCTGGCAGGTCGGTCCCACATGTCATCCTCTATGAAGAATAAAAGTTTCCTTTTTGGATTTATTTTTGACCCCTAATTTCTGGCTATTAGCCTTTTTCTTCTGATCCCTGCCGACTTCGAAATGATGAGGATGCTGCTGGCAGATCGGTCCCACATGTCAGCCTCTATGAACTATAAATGTTTCCTTTCTAGGATTTATTTTTTACCCCTATTTTCGGGCTACTTGCCTTTTTCTTTGAAACGTTGAGGACGCTACTGTCTCATGGGTCCCACATGGCATCCTCTCTGAACGATAAACCTTCATTTCTTGTTAACGACAGGTTTATCAGTATTATTTTTGCAGACTAATACAAGCTCTTTCGCTCCAAGATCTTGCAAGTTGATAGATTAAATCATGGAATTATCAGGATATGTTTTAAATTTCAAATCCACTTTATGAATTTGTAAAAATACCGTTATCCATGTGGTTATGGAGCGATCAAGGATTTTCATATTGTGCATGAGCAGTTTCAAAAATTGGAACCCAATAATTCAAAATAAATAAAAACAACTTTTATGTAGAATCTCCGTGTTTTTTTTGCCAATCATAGGATCTGTGTTTCATTAGAAAAGGGCCGAAATTGCATGAGCAGAAAGGCCCATTTGTGGTTATTGGGCTTCGACAGCCGGAGCAAGTAGACCGATAACAATTACCATGTAGATGTTCGTTGGCAACCCAAAAGTGAAATATTGGGCCCAACAGGGGAAGGTTGAACAGTACTTTTTCTATTGGGAAGGTGGTACATGGGGTTATCCTGACAAAAAAATGGAACATGGGTTACTGAAGGTTGCCCATTTGTGCCCAATATGTTTGTCAGCAGGAGCTTTACCTTCCGCCGCCGCCGCCATGGTCGAGCTAGCGGTACGGCGGCGTCTCGAGCTCGGGGTAGCGCAGCGTCCGCGCGCGCCCCAAATTAAGGTACCTATTAAGCGGAGATACGTACCGGCGACGAGCACATCGGCCTCGGGACGGCACCTACGATAGGCTCGGCTGGCCTTGGGGCATTTACCCCTAGCCTCTTCCATGCTCAAGTTTTAGAAATGTTTCTGGCTCTGTTCAACACTGGATCAAATTTGTCAACATGACCATTTTTATGGAGTAGCAACGAGTTGAATCTCTCAAAACTCTTTAAGTTCTGCAATATAACGACTAATTGGGACTACCTTATACAAAATGATTACATATCCTTATTTTGGAAGCAAGCAATCACACACTTATAGTTTGCTAGTCAGCTGCACGTAACGTTAAAAATCGGCAATTATAATGAATAAACCTGTAATCTTCACTTAAAATGCATTAAGGAGCATCAAATTTGACAAATCAAACCATGTCTTACTGAAAATTGACATGTCTTTCTCATGCAGAAATTAAAATTATCCATGCATGTGCGTTTATACAGGTTAAGTTTTGCACGTATTATTTTTTGTACTAACTTTTCTGACTACCTTCAAAGCTCCAATCCTTCTTCATCATCTTTGTTGTACCGCACTGATGCAAGTGAATGCGAGCTGCTCGCCAGACGCGACTTCGTGTCCGATATGTGTACATGTACTATGCCTTCTCCATCTAGTGCTAGTTACGCCTCTGTGCTAATTAATTCTATCCCAGTGCCTACATCCAGCACAAACCTCTGTCATTGCAGCTGTGACTCACCTCGACCATTGGAGCCCAATCACAAGAGCGAGCTCGATCAGTCGTCTCAACCAGAGAGGCATGTGTCTCATGGTTAGCTATCTACAACTTGCTGTCTTACTAAAACCGTGCCTATCATAGAGATCACCTCGCTGGTGTAGCAATGGCTGCAAGTAGCTGCTATGGGGATAAGGAAGAAAAGATTTAAAAAATGGGGTGGGGCCAACAAGCAGCTCGGAAATTATTGTATTGCAAGTTCATATCAACAATTATTTTGCCCGGAAATTATTGTATTGCAATTTCGACGATTCGCACTTGATCATACTTTTCATCGGCTGCCCAGTTTGGCTGACCGGTTTGTTTATTCGCTAGTGTCCTCCTTCCTAGACACCCAAGTCCATCATCATGGGCACTGACAAGGTGTAATATAAGATATATGCCACAAAAATAATACGTAGGATTGATAATGAAAATAAGTTTCCAATGGTCCGTGTCCAACAAGGGACGAGTAGTTTCTCTCCACTTCATCCTGACGTGTGTGGTGAGCAAGCCCTCCCATCAGTATCAGAGGAATTTAATTTGACAAGGGCTACAGGAAGACATCACCAAGAAAGGGTGATGCATGTCTCCTTCAACAAACACAGCAGTACATGTCTGAAGCAAGTACATGAACACAAGTACACCACCATAATAATACTACATGAACACAAGTGATGCCGTCGGTTGGGGAGGCCTAAATAAAACTTAAACTTAATCCTAATCTAATGGACGTCGGTTGGGGCGCGCGACGGGTCTGCCTCGTCCTCGTTCTTCGCCTATGCCGCCTACGTCCGTGCCCGCTTCTCGTCCCATGCTTCGCGACAGGGGCGGCGCCAGGGGTATTCTTGCGTATGCAGCTGAATACCCAAGATTTTGACAAAACCTTAGAATTTCCTCATAAATCAGGGAAAAATTTGGCAAATACATGAGGATTTGGCAAAATGAATACACAGGTTGAAAATGAATACCCAGCACATCATCACTGGCGCAGCCACTGTTCGCGCTTCAGGCGTTGGAGCATGGCGGACGCCGTCAAAAGACCTTGCCGGCGGCGCTGTCCCAGCGGTTCAGTCCTTAGCCGAGAAATCTCCTTCTGGAAGAAGAGTATCGCTTGCTGGCGGGCGAACGCCTCATAATGGCGATGAGCCCTGTCCTCGCAGAACTTCCGTTGGGAAGCCTCCAAGATCCGGAGGTCGTGCTCGCTGTACTCCTCCTTCAACCGTGGGTCCTCGTCGTTATCGGAGCTGTACTCCGCGTCGGACTGCGGCTCCGGCTCCGGCTGCGATGGTGGTGGAGGCTGCGCGCGGACTTTGAGGCCAAGCCTACAGAACCTCGTCTTCCGATGGCGCGGCATTTTTGAGGTGGAGAGGAGAGAATGGAGCGTAAGCGGTGGTGGAAATGAGAGGATAGCACCGCGGGGGTGGACGGCGTAGTAGGTACTTCATGCTGGTGGTAGGCAACTACCCTCATTTACGGCGGCGTAGGCGACTGGACGCCGCGTGTCCGGCCGCTGCCCTCGTGGCCGCCTAGGTTTAGGCGCGGGAGACCATTAAACGCCGGGGACTACCAACCTTCCCGCGTCGCCTTTGATGCGAACAGTCGCGTCCTCCCGCTGACAAGGCGGCCCCACACGCGAAAACCATCGTGCCGCGAGGCGCCGACGCGCCCGATTCGCGCCCTTCGCCGGTGTGAGCCCAAAAAATGCAACTACTACTACTGTACTAGCGTATAGGGTGAGCAGGCCCTCCCATCAGTATCAGAGGAATTTGACAAGGGCTACAGGACTAGTTTGTTATACAACCACGCAAATAAAAGTAGATCAAACGAAGAACAAGAACACAGATTTTTACGTGGAAAACCCAAACGGGAAAAACCACGAAACGCACGGCGGCGCTCTCACTATAATTGGAGGAGTATTACAATACACGAGAGGACAGACCCTCTACGTGCTATCAATATGTGTAACTTTCTCTCATCTATTCTATGACTACCTGGGACTATATATAGGGGCAAACAACTCTCTTTCTTGGCGGACACGAAATAGAGTTGTTATGTGCTACGTCTAGCACGTTTGGTATGCCATAGTCCATTAGGACTCCTTCCATAGTAAAACAGGTAAACAGATTTCGGAACACAATACAACAAACTCCACCTTGAGCCGAAATCCTTTGTAACAGTCATAGATAGCATTCAACTCCTCAACTAAAGTCATCACAAGTAAACCTTGTGCCTTGAAACGTCCATAGGACTATTAAACTTCTCATGAAGTCAAATTGAGCAAATCAATCTTGGGTCGTCCAGAAAACAACACAGCTGTCAACAAAGCAGACATATGAACCTGGGCATCCTGTAAAACCCCAGCAAAAGTCTGAGTCTGTGCCACTGACCTCAAAGAAAAACTGAAACTGCTCAAACATCAAATGGCATAAGTCATCATATCTCCTGTGGTGCCTGAACGAGCGCATAGCTCATAGTGCAACATCTTCGTGCACATAACATTGTGAAGAACTCATCTCATGGAATCTGAACGTGCTACAAACTGAAAGCACAAACCTCGGCAAACATACTCATGCAAGAGCATCTGGTACGAAGGGCATCACGTACACCAAAAACTGCCGACTCAAATGTTTAATGAAAATCCATGACATGGTCAAAAATTGTCTTTGTAGAACAACTGTTGGATGAAGGAACCTCAACATGCAATGGAGCTTCAACTCTGCAATAGACCCCTCTTGAAAGAGCATAGACAACTGAATTGCACTGAAACTTACAGTACCAAATGTTGTAGTATCTAGCAGAAACAATCTCCTTGTTGCACCTCAAACAATCCTCATCACGAACTTAAGTAACAAAGCAAAACCTTCACATGCATAACAGCAAAAACTCGGAGAGCAAAGAGTATAATGCTGGCTACCAACAGGCATAAAAATTACCTCCTCCATATTTTTTTAATATCTGAATTGTGTTCTTCATATAATTGCAGCAACATAATATCTGAAATTTGGATCTATAATATATCCCAGCAGGCTACAATTCAACTCCACCTTGAACTGAAAACTATCAAAAAACGATGATCATATCAGCGGCAAATCATCGATCATAGGTGGCGCGGGAATTCTTTCTTTTCTCCTGTAAGTCCAAACAGCAAAACACTTATTTTCAAAACTATCCAGTGCATCCTTAAATTGGCTTGCGCCAAACAATGCTCGTATCTCGACTTGCCATAGGGAAAACCTTGTGTCATAATCCAACAGCTGAACATCATACTTCATGATATCCATGAGTAGATAAAACTATGATCACAAAGTAGTACAAGCCACAAAAAAATTCTTTGTAGAACCAAATTGCAGAGCAAAAACTAAGAAAAAGATAGCACCTGGTAGTGTCTCGGGCTGGATGGAGCAATCAGAGATGAAAAGAAAACTGAACTAGTAGTCTTCAAAGACTTCACGTGAATCAGCACTAGTGCAGCAATAGATAAAGTTTCTTTTTGATACCTTGGGATTCGTTGATGGATGGTTGATCTCTAGAATTGCTTCACACCATGTACAGCTTCAAACTTCTGTCTGATGCTTTACACACGGCCGCTTGATACGCAGCCGACTCGAGGATTGAGACGGAGCCAAACCTGAACGCGGCCGAACGAACGGATCGGTGGATCCGATCAACTCGAAAATTCTGCCAGTCTCGGCGAAGTGGATGAAAGACGTGATCCCGCAGACAGATCAGAAATTGTACCAGACCGTGACAGATTGATCCGACAGTGGCACTTGCCCTGTGGAAAAAGGAATCGCCAAAGCACGCGCATACTATGCTGCCACTGCCGCCAAAACTGTGTCGACCTTGTAGATCGGGTGTAGATTAGATCTCACGAAACCACACCGTGGCTCAATCTTGTTGAAGCTGCTTGATGCCGCATCGGCGGCTGTTGATCCAAAAAGATGTTGCACGGTGCTGCCCGGGAGCGCAGCGGAAAGTCTCTCGGACAGCAGATCGATCTTGAAACCTTGTGCTCTGATACCACTTGTTATAAAACCGCGCAAATAAAAGTAGATCAAACGAAGAACAAGAACACAGATTTTTACGTGGAAAACCCAAACGGGAAAAACCACGAAACGCACGGCGGCGCTCTCACTATAATTGGAGGAGTATTACAATACACGAGAGGACAGACCCTCTACGTGCTATCAATATGTGTAACTTTCTCTCATCTATTCTATGACTACCTGGGACTATATATAGGGGCAAACAACTCTCTTTCTTGGCGGACACGAAATAGAGTTGTTATGTGCTACGTCTAGCACGTTTGGTATGCCATAGTCCGTTAGGACTCCTTCCATAGTACAACAGGTAAACAGATTTCGGAACACAATACAACAAACTCCACCACCAAAAAAGGTGATGCATGTCTCCTTCACATGGTCTTCTTATGTCATATAGTAAGGCACTAGCAATGATCGGCGCGGCGTGTCTAACTAATATACTCCCTCTATCTCAGAGCTTAAGGCGTAAAAATAAATTCGATTTTTGATCAAAGCATAAGGCGTAGGGTGAACTCTATCCTATTTCTACCGAAGATGCCCCTCTCAGCCGTTTCTCGTTTGCTAAAAACAAGGAGACGATTGACCCAGCTATGGCATGCACACGGTATTCACGCTGAATTAACTGCTCCTCCAGTCAATCTCCTCTAAAACCGGTGCCTCATTGGTTGTATACGGTGCATGCATGAGATGGTAGTTAACGAGGAGTCTGATGCGGCTACTTTAGGGAAGAGAGAGAAATACGGAGTAAAAGGAGTGAGTTATTAGAGATTTATGAGGGGCAAGTATGGAAGCTAATTTGCACGCCAACCCTCCTTAATCCTAGCGCCAATTTATTTACACCTTAAGCTGTGAGATGGAGTAAATGTTTAGCAGTTGTAAATATTTATGGGCTTTTCATCAGCAATGATGATGGCACAACATGAAGTGAAGTTTAGCAGTTGTAGCATGATTTTTTTTTGAATAAATGATGCTCAAACTCACCGATTCTCAAACTGCCCTTACAACGTTAAGGGAGCTGATATTAGGCACATACCCACTTTCCCTAAGCCCTGAGACAACGCAATCAAACATCATGCTATCCGGAAGTCTGAAACAATCTCAACTGTGAAGAGATCAACATTTAATTTAACAAAACTGTCTAATCCTGATGTGTAGAGAACGAATCCGTTGCACATATTGCTGCAACTCATAAATAGATCACAACACAACTTCAGGATTATTTTTTACAGAACACAATTTTGTGATGCCATTTGTTATCACTCCTTGGTGTGTATCTTGTGCAGTATCGGTTAAATTGCTAGGCCATCTACTAATACTGATGGTTCATGTCTCCAGTTGTGAAAGTAAGAGTTCATATACTTAGCCAAATGCTCAGCTAGCTACCCCATGTAGGAAACTGACCGTGTGAAGGTAATTGCATCCTTCTAAGAATTTGATCTATTAAAAGACATCTGAAAACAAAAGACGGCTACCCTGAAGTAATTGAGTGTAAGATGAAATACTAAAATTGCTACACCAGCAAAAGTGGACAATTGCCTCATCTAAGCTGGTCTAGTGTACATCCATGTTTAACATGTGAATATGTGAGCGTATGAATTAGTAGCCAAAAACAACAGACTATTTTCAGGGAAAGCACGGCAAAGTAAATGCAGATAATTCTACTTTAGCAATCGTCTCACCTTGACACATGTAATATGAACTATAGTTTCATGAACAGTAATTAGTAAGAACAGAGAAAAGTAACAGCTGCCTTAGTTGATATAATCTAAAAATAGTAGCTGCCCATTTCAGCTAATGATTTGTCCAGATGAAAAGCCCAACAGGAAACTAAGCATCAGAAACGTCCTAATAATATATAGAAACTAACTCTACATCAGGATAAGAATGAATTCAGTAGCTAACTCTATTTGAGTCCTTCTGTTACTTTGACTGATGTTTACATACTAAAGTGGTACTGCAATCATGTTTCTGTGACTGACATCGAGCATTCTTGCAGTTTTAGCATTTGTGTCATCTAGGTTACTATTGATGCGTAGCTAATAGTGTAGTGAATGGAAATTGGACCGACCTTTTTTTTCTCTGCAAATGATGGATATACCTTCTTTTTCTCGAATACACACCAAACTGTGTCATCTGTATTAGAAGAAAGCACTAAAGTAGTGCAAATACAACTCTCAAAGCAATATCAAAAAGAAAAGAAGAAAAATGAAGCAAAAAACTTCTAAGCTAGGCTATGTAGAATCTAAAACGTGTCCAGTTGGGTCATTAGACTGGCACGTTGTACATCCCTGCACCCATCACAAGAAACAGTGTGAAGACCAGAGCCTGAAGCAGTGTCTACACCCAAACAATTCAGATATGAACAACAATTGACAATACAGAACATATTAAATCATGCCAACGTTACCTCAACCGTCCGTGGCTGACATTGCTAGATTCAGGCTCAATAGTATTGCTTCATGTTGCCGTATGATGATCAAAGATTGTCCGCCAACCTCGGGTCATCTTGCCCTGGAGTTTAGTAGAGACAAAAATAACTGTAGTGTCCCCCTAAGTGTAGTAGTACACTGGACCAGCTTAGATGAGGCGATATAAAAACAGTAAAAAGAGAGCTCTAATTCATATTTGTGTATTAACTAACGAATTTTCTTGTCAAGCAAATAATTGTAGCATTGTTACCATTTTAGTAAATTTATAAATCTTCCTCGCAATTAAATGTAACAAAACTACAATCACCGACAAAAGTATAACTATTTTGAGCAGATCTCCTTTGTAGGACAGAGGAAGACACACAAAAAAGAATCCTAATAAAAATATACAAATGCTTCCCGATGTGTTTTGTTTCAAGCATTAATGGCTCAGACCTATGATTATGTACTACCAATGCAAAAAAAAGACTTCTGCCAATTTTCTCATTCAACTCCATGCCTTCATGTAATTTACAGAACAAAGTACTACAATGCAATAATGCTAGAAAATAGAAATCCGTGGTACTTATGACAAAACATTACCTAGTTTGTTAAATCCAAGATGGCATTAGCGCAAGAAATTTAGTAATTAAACATCAATTAGACGTACAAACCTGTCATGTTTGTCAGCATGAAAAGGCTCGAGGGCAACTCTCGTATGCAGCTATTCGCAAGAAAACTGTAAGAGGCAAGTAGTAATTAAGTAAACTTTAGTTTATCCTATACTTTCACAGAATAATAAATTGCATCAACTGGGGTATGAAATAGAACGGGAACCTCGAAAGAAGATACAGAACATGAAATTTTGATTATATTGGCTCAGACACAATGGTGATATAAAAGATGGTACACCTTGAAAAGTAAATTAAGGGCCTACATGCTAACTCTGTTTCTTCATATGACCAATAATTCAAGACTTATGTTCAGTCCATGACTAATATTTTGGTGCGTACCCTTATTTCATCAAACAGTATAAAACAACAATAGATATAAATAACCTAATTTTCTCGTATTTGCAAGTATCTAAACCTGGGGAAGGAATACAACCCTAGACGATAGGGCCACACAGATGTTTTAATCTCACCGCAAATCCAATTCGCTTTAATTCATAAATTCAAATATAGTTAATCATCGGTATAGTAAAATATACTCACACAGGAGGAATCTATTTTTACTGAAACAATGTATGCAAACATTCGAATTTCTTTAGTGACAAAATTTAAAATACGACAAAATTTATGTGGTATACTTTGTAAGAACCGAGAGAAATATCATGATAAAATGTTAGGTTTATGTAAAATAGCAAGAGTTGTAGAAAATTTAAAGTTGCAGGAGCCTAAAGATGATGATATACTGAACTTCAAGTTACTTGTGAATAATAAACCAAGGCGTGAGTTATAAGGCAGAAGAATTTTCTTTCACTCCAGTAGGACACACCTCTATAAGAATGCTTCATTTTGTTTCCTGCATGTAAGCATTTTGTGTCCTACTGGAGTGAAATACCCATGATTCGAACTGAAGACCTGCCAGGACATGGAAATAAAGAGGTAACCTGCTTCTATTTTTACAGCATGAAACTAAATGTGCTCCTCATGTATCTGCAACATGAAGCTAGCTCTGCATATGTTCCGTTATGCAGGAAAATGTATATCAAGAAAGAATCCTATCTAAATATCATAATAATAAAACCTGCCTCCACCACTTCATCCTAATATATACCAAGCAAGCAACTACTTCGGGCCAAGAAAGCAGTTCCAAAATAACATGGCAGAATTAATATCTCATGGTCTGCAGAAATAAAGTCAGTTCATATACATTGTGTCTTGTTTGCTTACCCATGCATTCCTAGATTCGAGCAACACACACAAAGACCTTTTATTGGAATTGTCAAGGTGATACATAATTGAGTAGAGAGAGTTGTATGTCCCACTTTCTTTGACCTGCATGTAAGTGAATATTCAGCATCTGATCCTAGATATCGTACCAAAGAATTAAGAACAGTCCATGAAACTTACATAGAGATCCAATTTCTCATGGAAAAATGTGGGAAGAGGAATCAAAATGGAAGAGCAAGTGAAAGAAAAGAAGGAGAAGATGTACAACGCACCACAGAAAAATTTAACCTTATGATTCTGTTATCTTGGAGCTGTCGAGACCAGAGGCCAATTCAGTTGTTGTAAAGTGGCTGAAGTTACACTAATCATACATATGACCTAGTTCATGTTACCTCCAGTCTTCCAAAATACCTAGCAGCACATCAATCAGGAAGAAGAGCACATGACCTTAAAATATTGCAGTGACATGTAAGCATAGTTTCAGCATAAAAAAGGTGAATCGTATCATATAAGGAAAAAAAGTATTTTAGATTCATTTATACATCCATGGTCAGCACCGCATGGGCACGTCGAGGAAAACCCAGTTGTAAAGCTAAAATACTTATATACATAATTGTTAAAGCTTGCTGCAAATTCAGGAATTTGGGTATAAAAAAGATATTGCATAGCAATTTTTGTGATCTAATCTCTAAATAAAAAGTTCCTTCATAAGAATGATTAAATTATTTTGTTGCAGAGATCTCTACTGCAAATAAGATATATCCTTAAAAAAATCAGTTTTAGTGCTTGGACCTGCAGGCATGACATATCCTGACATGAGATTTGATTTTCTAAAGCAAAAGCAATTTCATTTGAACAACTACGATTGGCGTGGAATACACCGGTGTAACTTCACTAAATAGAAAAGGTCTGCTAGAGATGACAAAACGAACATACATGCATGCTTTTTCAGTTTGATACAATCTTCCTTACTGATTATTCTTATAATTTCAACACATGGAAACTTCGCTGCCATTTATAGTGCATATAAAAGGGAACCTACAGAATTTGAGAGCACAAAGTATAAGGCTCGACGAAGCTGATCTTGATCTCCCAAGTTGAGCTTCCACTGTTAATCTAGTTGTTCTCCGCATATACATGAAAGTTATAGCCAAGAAAAAAAATAATTATACCTGATCTGAAAGAGCTATGAAAGAGGATTTCTGTAACTAAGCACGTAAAAGATGATCTTATTCCTAGCTAAAAAAATAGCCCAGATCTGATTGCAAAAGAAGACTCATCACTTGGCTACGGTAAGCAAAAGACTACTTATGGCATCACGAAACCATTTGTGTTTAACTTGCAAGAGAAAAGGTAGAGAGTTGGTTTGGTTTGGCTGATTGAATTTGACGTACGTGGAGCAGGCGCTGCGGCAGGGTAGTCTGGTAGCGGGGGAGAAATTCTTGTTGCTGCCGCGATGCGGCGACGGCTCTTGGTCTCCTAGATCTGCAACTCAGCCAACATACACAAAAAATTCAGAAAAGAAACTGGACGATACATTGGAAAACGGGGATCGAAAGCTCGTGGTCGACCTTGGCTGGCAGCCTCCTCGCCGGCGCTGCTCCTCCCCGCCACTTCCGTGATAGCATCAGCTCGACGCGGATGTCAGCGACCACACAGGATGCACCTCACCAGCATCTTGTGCCGGCCAAGCCCCGGCCGACCTCGCCGCCTCTGCCTCGTCGCCCAAGCAGCGCTGCCTGCTGCCGCCTACCTCCTGCCTCAGTGCTTGGCTCCACCGCCCCGAGTCGTAGATTGCCAACTACCTGAAGCGCCTCTCGACGCCAGGCCGTAGCGCCCGTCCCTCTATCTCCGCTTGAAGGGATCAGGCGAGGCGAGAAGCTCCGGCGGCGGAAGCCGGTGAATGTGTAGGGGATTGGCGGGTGGAGGATGTGGAGCTCGTCCGGACGCTGGGCACATCGCTCTTTGCGCCGTCGCCGCCTCCTCGCCGGCGCCGGTCCTCCCCTCCGCTCCCGCCACTGGCGCAGGTCGACGCGAACGTCCGCGACGGCTGCACCTCACCAGCAGCTTGTCACGGTCAGGCTCCGGCCGAACTCACTGCCGGCCGCCGTTCCCCGCCGCCTCTACCTCGTCGTCCAAGCAGCGGCACCTGCTGCTGCCTCAGGGCCTGGCACCACCGCCCCGCGCTGTACCGCCTGAAGCGATTGTCAATGCCAGTCCCTCTATCCTCCATTGGAAGAGAATTAGGAAAGGAGAGGAGCTCCTGCAGGGAGCGTAGGGGATTGTCAGGGAGGAGCTCGCGAGTCGCGATAGTGGGGAAGATAATGAGGAAGAGAGAGAGAGCCGGGAGGAAACCAAGAACGGTATGGCACGTGATTTCTCCAGTCAGAGGCCATGCGGTGAGGCAAAAGTAGTCAAAGCGGTTTGAAAAGAAGCTAGAGCCACCCAAACAACAAGAAAACACACTGAAACAAAGGGAAAAACCCTTAGAAAATTGCAAAGACTGCACCAAAAATACATCATGGTAATCAGCCACATACGCGTCCACCCATCCGTAGTTTAAAAATTAATACAAGATTTTGAGAAAAAAGATGTTGGTTACACTTTAATATAGTAGTTATTGAAGTTGATAAACAAGGTCTAGACATATTTAAACCAGACAAATCATGTATCTACCCCCTAACCCTAAACTCTGTCTTGTAAAGTCAAGCATGAAGAGAAATGGTTTAATTTGGGTTTCAAACATGGAAATTTCAAGAACCCCCCAAAAGATTCATTTTAGAGTGACTAAGAAGGATCCACGCCAGGCTTACCTTTTATTTTCATGTTTTAAACTTGTTCAAATCTTGGTCAAACCTAGGATTTGAATAAGAGTAAAATGGGCATAAAATTCAAAAAAAATTGAAAAACAAAGCACATAGCCTTCTTATGTCATATAGTAAGCACTCAAGTTGATAAACAAGATCTAGACATGTCAAACCAGAAAAATCATGTATCTACCCCTAACCCTAAACTTTGTCATATGAAGTCAAGCACGAAGAGAAGTCGTTTTGGGTTTCAAACATGGAAATTTTAAAAGCCTTCCCATAAGCTTCGTTTTGGAGTGACTAAGAAGGATGCAGGCTTACCTTTTCATTTTCATGTCTTAAACTTGTTTACATCTTGGTTAAACCTAGGATTTGACCAAGATCAAAGCATGAAAATTCTGAAAAAATCAGAAAAAGAAAATCCCCTACAGTGTTTTTTTTAATAATAAGAACCCAATTCTGCGCCCGTGGGGACTTGAACCTGGGTGGCTGGGTTGTACATCCACTTCCCTAACCGAATGAGCTAGGCTCACTTCTTTGCACATAGTATTCTTATATCATATAGTAAGCATTCAAGTTGATAAACAAGGTCTAAACATATTCAAACCAGACAAATCATGTATCTACCTCCTAACCCTAAACTCTTATGAAGTCGATCAAGCATGAAGAGAAGTGGTTTGGGTTTCAAACATGGAAATTTCAAGAACCTCCCAAAAGCTTCATTTTAGAGTGACAAAGAAGATCTAGGCTTACCTTTTCATTTTCATGTTTTAAACTTGTTCAAATATTGGTCAAACTTAGGATTTGACCAAGATTCAAATGGGCATAAAATTACTTAGAAAAATCATGTACGTATCTACCCCTAACCCTAAACTCTGTCATATGAAGTCAAGCACGAAGAGAAGTGGTTTTGTGTTTCAAACATGGAAATTTCAAAAACCTCAACTCCTGAAGCTTCATTTTAGAGTGACTAAGCAGGATCCAGGCTTACCTTTTATTTTTCATGTTTTAAACTTGTTCAAATCTTGGTCAAACCTTGGATTTTACCAAGATTCAAATGGGCACAAAAATACTTAGAAAAATCATGTACGTATCTACCCCTAACCCTAAACTCTATCTTACGAAGTCAAGCATGAAGAGAAGTGGTTTTGGGTTTCAAACATGGAAATTTCAAAAACCTCCCAAAAGCTTCATTTTAGAGTGACTAAGAAGGATTCATGCTTACATTTTATTTTAATGTTTTAAACATGTTCAAATCTTGGTCAAATCGTACCAAGGATTTGACCAAGAATCAAATGGGCATAAAAATTCAAAAAATGAAAAACCAAAGCACATAGCCTTCTTATGTCATATAGTAAGCACTCAAGTTGATAAACAAGGTCTAGACATATTCAAACCAAAAAAATAATGTATCTACCCCTAACCCTAAACTTTGTCTTATGAAGTCAAGCACGACGAGAAGTCGTTTTGGTTTCAAACATGGAAATTTCAAAAACCTTCCCAAAACCTCATTTTGGAGTGACTAAGAAGGATACAGGCTTACCTTTTCATTTTCATGTTTTAAACTTGTTCAAATCTTGGTCAAACCTTGGATTTTACCAAGATTCAAATGGGCATAAAAATACTTAGAAAAATCATGTACGTATCTACCCCTAACCCTAAACTCTATCTTATGAAGTCAAGCATGAAGAGAAGTGGTTTTGGGTTTCAAACATGGAAATTTCAAAAACCTCCCAAAAGCTTCATTTTAGAGCGACTAAGAAGGATCCATGCTAACATTTTATTTTTATGTTTTAAACATGTTCAAATCTTGGTCAAACCGTACCTAGGATTTGACCAAGAATCAAATGGGCATAAAAATTCAAAAAAATGAAAAACCATAGCACATAGCCTTCTTATGTCATATAAGCACACTGTTGATAAACAAGGTCTAGACATATTCAAACCAGAAAAATCATGTATCTACCCCTAACCCTAAACTTTGTCTTATTATGAAGTCAAGCACGACGAGAAGTCGTTTGGTTTCAAACATGGAAATTTCAAAAACCTTCCCAAAAGCCTCATTTTGGAGTGACTAAGAAGGATACAGGCTTACCTTTTCATTTTCATGTTTTAAACTTGTTTAAATCTTGGTTAAACCTAGGATTTGACCAAGATCAAATGGACATAAAAATTCAGAACAAATAAAAAAATGAAAACCAAAGCACATAGTATTCTTATGTCATATAGTAAGCATTTAAGTTGATAAACAAGGTCTAAACATATTCAAACCAGACAAATCATGTATCTACCCACTAAACCTAAACTCTGTCTTATGAAGTCGATCAAGCATGAAGAGAAGTGGTTTTGGGTTTCAAACATGGAAATTTCAAAACCCTCCCAAATGCTTCATTTTAGAGTGACTAAGAAGGATGCAGGCTTACCTTTTCATTTTCATGTTTTAAACTTGTTTAAATCTTGGTCAAACCTTGGATTTTATCAAGATTTAAATGGGCATAAAACTACTTAGAAAAATCATGTACATATCTACCCCTAACCCTAAACTCTATCTTACGAAGTCAAGCATAAAAAGAAGTGGTTTTGGGTTTCAAACATGGAAATTTCAAAAACCTCCCAGAAGCTTCATTTTAGAGCGACTAAGAAGGATCCATGCTTACCTTTTATTTGCATGTTTTAAACTTGTTCAAATCTTGGTCAAACCGTACCTAGGATTTGACCAAGATTCAAATGGGCATAAAAATTCAAAAAAATGAAAAACCAAAGAACATAGAGCCTTCTTACGTCATATAGTAAGCACGCAAGTGTTGATAAATAAGGTCTAGACATATTAAAACCAGAAAAAATCATGTATCTACCCCTAACCCTAAACTTTGTCTTATGAAGTCAAGCACGAAGAGAAGTCGTTTTGGATTTCAAACATGGAATTTTCAAAAACCTTCCCAAAAGATTCATTTTTGAGTGACTAAGAAGGATGCAGGCTTACCTTTTTATTTTCATGTTATAAACTTGTTTAAATCTTGGTTAAACCTAGGATTTGACCAAGATCAAATGGCATAAAAATCAAAAAAATCAAAAAAATGAAAACCAAAGCACATAGTATTCTCATGTCACATATATAGTAAGCATTCAAGTTGATAAACAAGGTCTAAACATATTCAAACAAGATAAATCATGTATCTACCCCTAACCCTAAACTCTGTCTTATGAAGTCAAGCATGAAGAGAAGTGGTTTTGTGTTTCAAACATGGAAATTTCAAAAACCTCCCAAAAGCTTCATTTTAGAGTGACTAAGAAGGATACAAGCTTACCTTTTCATTTTCATGTGTTAAACTTGTTTAAATCTTGGTCAAACCTAGCTAGGATTTGACCAAGAGATTCAAATGGGCATAAGAATTCAAAAAAAACATGGTCTTCGTATGTCATATAGTAAGACATTCGAGTTGATAAACAAGGTCTAGAAATATTTAAAACAGACGAATCATGTATCTACCCCTAACCATAAACTATGTCTTGTAAAGTCAAGCATGAAGAGAAGTGGTTTAATTTGGGTTTCAAACATGGAAATTTCAAAAACCTCCCAAAAGCTTCATTTTAGAGTGACTAAGAAGGATCCAGGCTTACCTTTTCATTTTCATGTTTTAAACTTGTTCAAATCTTGGTCAAACTTAGGATTTGACCAAGATTCAAATGGGCATAAAAATTCAAAAAAAATGAAAAACCAAAGAACATATATAGCCTTCTTATGTCATATAGTAAGCACTCAAGTTGATAAACATGGTCTAGACATATTCAAACCAGAGAAATCGATCATATATCTACCCCTAACCCTAAACTTTGTCTTCTGAAGTGTCGATCAAGCACGAAGAGAAGTCATTTTGGGTTTCAAACATGGAAATTTCAAAAACTTCCCAAAAGCTTCATTTTAGAGTGACTAAGAAGGATCCAGGCTTACCCTTTTCATTTTCATTTTCATGTTTTAAACTTGTTCAAATCTTGGTCAAACTTAGGATTTGACCAAGATTCAAATGGGCATAAAAATTCAAAAAAAAACATATATAGCCTTCTTATGTCATGTAGTAAGCACTCAAGTTGATAAACATGGTCTAGACATATTCAAACCAGAGAAATCGATCATATATCTACCCCTAACCCTAAACTTTGTCTTCTGAAGTGTCGATCAAGCACGAAGAGAAGTCGTTTTGGGTTTCAAACATGGAAATTTCAAAAACTTCCCAAAAGCTTCACTTTGGAGTGACTAAGAAGGATCGATGCATGCTTACCTTTTCATTTTCATGTTTTATACTTGTTTAAATCTTGGTCAAACCTAGGATTTGACCAAGATTCAAAATGTGCATCAAAATTCAAAAAAATTAGAAAAATTTAAAACCAAATTAAAGCACAAAGTTTTATTATGTCATATAGTAAGCATTCAAGTTGATAAACAAGGTTTGCACATATTCAAACCTAGGCAAATCATGTATCTACCCCTAGCCCCTAAACTGTATCTTATGAAGTCAAGCATGAAGAGAAGTGGTTTTGGGTTTCAAACATGAAAATTTCAAGAACATCCCAAAAACTTCATTTTAGAGTGACTATAAGAAGGATACATGCTTCCCTTTTCATTTCCATGTTTTATACTTGTTTAAATCTTGGTCAAACCTAGGATTTGACAAAGATTCAAATGTGCATCAAAAATAAAAAAATTAAAAAATTAAAGCACATAGTTTTCTTATGTCATATAGTAAGCATTAAAGTTGATAAACAAGGTCTAGATATATTCAAACAAGAAAAATCATGTATCTACCCCTAACCCTAAACTTTGTCTTATGTAGTCAAGCATGAAGAGAAGTGGTTTTGGGTTTCAAACTTGGAAATTTAAAGAACCTCCTAAAAGCTTCATTTTAGAGTGACTAAGAAGGATCCATGCTTACCTTTTATTTTCATGTTTTAAACATGTTCAAATCTTGATCAAACCGTACCTAGGATTTGACCAAGATTCAAATGGGCACAAAAATTCAAAAAAATTGAAAAACAAAGCACATAGCCTTCTTATGTCATATAGTAAGCACTCAAGTTGGTAAACAAGGTCTAGACATATTCAAACCAGAAAATCTTGTATCTACCCCTAACCCTAAACTTTGTCTTATGAAGTCAAGCACGAAGAGAAGTCGTTTTGGGTTTCAAACATGGAAATTTCAAAAACTTCCCAAAAGCTTCACTTTGGAGTGACTAAGAAGGATCGATGCATGCTTACCTTTTCATTTTCATGTTTTATACTTGTTTAAATCTTGGTCAAACCTAGGATTTGACCAAGATTCAAAATGTGCATCAAAATTCAAAAAAAATTAGAAAAATTTAAAACCAAATTAAAGCACAAAGTTTTATTATGTCATATAGTAAGCATTCAAGTTGATAAACAAGGTTTGCACATATTCAAACCTAGGCAAATCATGTATCTACCCCTAGCCCCTAAACTCTATCTTATGAAGTCAAGCATGAAGAGAAGTGGTTTTGGGTTTCAAACATGAAAATTTCAAGAACATCCCAAAAACTTCATTTTAGAGTGACTATAAGAAGGATACATGCTTCCCCTTTTCATTTCCATGTTTTATACTTGTTTAAATCTTGGTCAAACCTAGGATTTGACAAAGATTCAAATGTGCATCAAAATTAAAAACCAAAGCACATAGTTTTCTTATGTCATATAGTAAGCATTAAAGTTGATAAACAAGGTCTAGATATATTCAAACAAGAAAAATCATGTATCTACCCCTAACCCTAAACTTTGTCTTATGTAGTCAAGCATGAAGAGAAGTGGTTTTGGGTTTCAAACTTGGAAATTTAAAGAACCTCCCAAAAGCTTCATTTTAGAGTGACTAAGAAGGATCCATGCTTACCTTTTATTTTCATGTTTTAAACATGTTCAAATCTTGATCAAACCGTACCTAGGATTTGACCAAGATTCAAATGGGCACAAAAATTCAAAAAAATTGAAAAAACAAAGCACATAGCCTTCTTATGTCATATAGTAAGCACTCAAGTTGGTAAACAAGGTCTAGACATATTCAAACGAGAAAAATCTTGTATCTACCCCTAACCCTAAACTTTGTCTTATGAAGTCAAGCACGAAGAGAAGTCGTTTTGGGTTTCAAACATGGAAATTTCAAAAACCTTCCCAAAAGCTTCACTTTGGAGTGACTAAGAAGGATCGATGCATGCTTACCTTTTCATGTTCATGTTTTATACTTGTTTAAATCTTGGTCAAACCTAGGATTTGACCAAGATTCAAAATGTGCATCAAAATTAAAAAAAAATTAGAAAAATTTAAAACCAAATTAAAGCACAAAGTTTTCTTATGTCATATAGTAAGCATTAAATTTGATAAACAAGGTCTAGACACATATTCAAACAAAAGACAAATCATGTATCTACACCACTAACCCCTAAACTCTATCTTATGAAGTCAACAACATGAAGAGAAGTGGTTTTGGGTTTCAAACATGGAAATTTCAAAACCTCCCAAAAGCTTCATTTTAGAGTGACTAATAATATAAGAAGGATCCATGCTTACCACCTTTTCATTTTCATATTTTAAACTTGTTTAAATATGTGTCAAATTAAACCTAGGATTTGGCCAAAAGATTCAAATGGGCATAAAATTTTAAAAAAAAATCAGAAAAATGAAAAACGAAAGCATATAGTCTTCTTATGTCATATAGTAAGCATTCAAGTTGATAAACAAGGTTTGCACATATTCAAACCTAGGCAAAGCATGTATCTACCCCCTAGCCCCTAAACTCTATCTTATGAAGTCAAGCATGAAGAGAAGTGGTTTTGGGTTTCAAACATGAAAATTTCAAGAACATCCCAAAAATTTCATTTTAGAGTGACTATAAGAAGGATACATGCTTCCCATTTTCATTTTCATGTTTTATACTTGTTTAAATCTTGGTCAAACCTAAGATTTGACAAAGATTCAAATGTGCATCAAAATAAAAAAAAATTAGAAACCAAAGCACATAGTTTTCTTATGTCATATAGTAAGCATTAAAGTTGATAAACAAGGTCTAGATATATTCAAACAAGAAAAATCATGTATCTACCCCTAACCCTAAACTCTGTCTTATGTAGTCAAGCATGAAGAGAAGTGGTTTTGGGTTTCAAACTTGGAAATTTAAAGAACCTCCTAAAAGCTTCATTTTAGAGTGACTAAGAAGGATCCATGCTTACCTTTTATTTTCATGTTTTAAACATGTTCAAATCTTGATCAAACCTACCAAGGATTTGACCAAGATTCAAATGGGCACAAAAATTAAAAAAATTGAAAAACCAAAGCACATAGCCTTCTTATGTCATATAGTAAGCACTCAAGTTGGTAAACAAGGTCTAGACATATTCAAACCAGAAAAATCTTGTATCTACCCCTAACCCTAAACTTTGTCTTATGAAGTCAAGCACGAAGAGAAGTCGTTTTGGGTTTCAAACATGGAAATTTCAAAAACCCTTCCCAAAAGCCTCATTTTGGAGTGACTAAGAAGGATGCAGGCTTACCTTTTCATTTTCATGTTTTAAACTTGTTTAAATCTTGGTTAAACCTATGATTTGACCAAGAGCAAATGGGCATAAAAATTCAGAAAAAATCAAAAAATGAAAACCAAAGCACATAGTATTCTTATGTCATATATTAAGCATTCAAGTTGATAAACAAGGTCTAGACATATTCAAACCAGAAAAATCATGTATCTACCCTAACCCTAAACTATGTCTTATGAAGTCAAGAATGAAGAGACGTGGTTTTGGGTTTCAAACATGGAAATTTCAAAAACCTTCCCAAAAGATTCATTTTTGAGTGACTAAGAAGGATGCAGGCTTACCTTTTTATTTTCATGTTATAAACTTGTTTAAATCTTGGTTAAACCTAGGATTTGACCAAGATCAAATGGACATAAAAATTCAGAAAAAATCAAAAAAATGAAAACCAAAGCACATAGTATTCTCATGTCACATATAGTAAGCATTCAAGTTGATAAACAAGGTCTAAACATATTAAAACAACAAATCATGTATCTACCCCTAACCCTAGACTCTATCTTATGAAGTCAAGCATGAAGAGAAGTGGTTTTGTGTTTCAAACATGGAAATTTCAAAAACCTCCCAAAAGCTTCATTTTAGAGTGACTAAGAAGGATCCAGGCTTACCTTATCATTTTCATGTTTTAAACTTGTTCAAATCTTGGTCAAACTTATGATTTGACCAAATTCAAATGGGCATAGAAATTGGGAGGAATGGTACATGAATTACAATTCAAGAAAACACAAGGTAACTTAAATACTTGGATGCCCCAAAGATGTGTGGAAGCCCAAAACAATGGCAAAACATGTGCACACGCAGCATCCAATTCAAGTAGAACACATACCAGGCACCAATAGTTTGACCTAAATTTGAAATCAAAGAGAAGGTGGTTAGAAAAAATCGAAATTGGCAAAGCAAAGCATGAAATCATGAATTTGTGATGCACTATAGCTATGAAAAGTATAAAACAATGCATACCAAAATGATTTTTTTAGAGGAATACTAGTTCAACTTATTTAATTTTATATTAGTAGCCCGAAATCGAACCAGTAGTTGGATATTTTTGAACTTGATCTGTAGTAGTGGGCAAAACCCTAGATTAACCTATTTAATCATAGATTCGTAGGTCGATTTTTCTACTTTTATATTATTACTATGCAGCACACGTGTGTTTGCCCGTCGAGTGAAACTCGGAGGAAGAGGGATCACTCGGAAGGAGAGAAGAAGGGAGAGAATTATGGTGTCTCCCTTTTTCGGGTGATAATGTTGACTGTTGTGCAGGTTTTGTCAAGAGCAGGAGGTGCGAGCGAGCGAGCGAGCGAGTCGAGCGAGGCCGAGAATGAGAGATTTTTTTGTGAGAGGGACAACCGAATCGAAGGACCAGAGACTTCCAGTACGCATCCTGATGAGTTTGCGTACCTACCGCACTTGGCTTGTGCTCACTGAAGTGTGGGACCTCACGCATGGGCACCACACGTGACAGACCTGTTGGTTTAAAAACTCGGTTGATTATTATACTACTCCTATGGATTCAAGGGTAGGAAAGCCAAGTTAACTCATTTACATGACATTATTTTTTCCATGAAGCCAAGTTAACTCATATATCAATTGGTACATTTTGGAGTGACTAAGAAGGATCCAGACTTACTTTCTCATTTTCATGTTTTAAACATGTTTAAATCGTGGTCAAACCTATGATTTGACCAAGATTCAAATGGGCATAAAAATTCAAAAAAATCAACAAAAAAAAACATGTCGTCTTCTTATGTCATGTAGTAAGCACTCAAGGTGATAAACATGGTCTAGACATATTCAAACCAGAGAAATCGATCATATATCTACCCCTAACCCTAAACTTTGTCTTCTGAAGTGTCGATCAAGCACGAAGAGAAGTCGTTTTGGGTTTCAAACATGGAAATTTCAAAAACTTCCCAAAAGCTTCACTTTGGAGTGACTAAGAAGGATCGATGCATGCTTACCTTTTCATTTTCAGGTTTTATACTTGTTTAAATCTTGGTCAAACCTAGGATTTGACCAAGATTCAAAATGTGCATCAAAATTAAAAAAAATAGAAAAATTTAAAACCAAATTAAAGCACAAAGTTTTCTTATGTCATATAGTAAGCACTCAAGTTGGTAAACAAGGTCTAGACATATTCAAACGAGAAAAATCTTGTATCTACCCCTAACCCTAAACTTTGTCTTATGAAGTCAAGCACGAAGAGAAGTCGTTTGGGTTTCAAACATGGAAATTTCAAAAACCCTTCCCAAAAGCTTCACTTTGGAGTGACTAAGAAGGATCGATGCATGCTTACCTTTTCATGTTCATGTTTTATACTTGTTTAAATCTTGGTCAAACCTAGGATTTGACCAAGATTCAAAATGTGCATCAAAATTCAAAAAAATTAGAAAAATTTAAAACCAAATTAAAGCACAAAGTTTTCTTATGTCATATAGTAAGCATTAAATTTGATAAACAAGGTCTAGACACATATTCAAACAAAAGACAAATCATGTATCTACACCACTAACCCCTAAACTCTATCTTATGAAGTCAACAAGATGAAGAGAAGTGGTTTTGGGTTTCAAACATGGAAATTTCAAAAACCTCCCAAAAGCTTCATTTTAGAGTGACTAATAATATAAGAAGGATCCATGCTTACCACCTTTTCATTTTCATATTTTAAACTTGTTTAAATATGTGTCAAATTAAACCTAGGATTTGGCCAAAAGATTCAAATGGGCATAAAATATAAAAAATCAAAAATGAAAAACGAAAGCATATAGTCTTCTTATGTCATATAGTAAGCATTCAAGTTGATAAACAAGGTTTGCACATATTCAAACCTAGGCAAAGCATGTATCTACCCCCTAGCCCCTAAACTCTATCTTATGAAGTCAAGCATGAAGAGAAGTGGTTTTGGGTTTCAAACATGAAAATTTCAAGAACATCCCAAAAATTTCATTTTAGAGTGACTATAAGAAGGATACATGCTTCCCATTTTCATTTTCATGTTTTATACTTGTTTAAATCTTGGTCAAACCTAAGATTTGACAAAGATTCAAATGTGCATCAAAAAAAAAAAGAAACCAAAGCACATAGTTTTCTTATGTCATATAGTAAGCATTAAAGTTGATAAACAAGGTCTAGATATATTCAAACAAGAAAAATCATGTATCTACCCCTAACCCTAAACTCTGTCTTATGTAGTCAAGCATGAAGAGAAGTGGTTTTGGGTTTCAAACTTGGAAATTTAAAGAACCTCCTAAAAGCTTCATTTTAGAGTGACTAAGAAGGATCCATGCTTACCTTTTATTTTCATGTTTTAAACATGTTCAAATCTTGATCAAACCGTACCTAGGATTTGACCAAGATTCAAATGGGCAAAAAATTCAAAAAAATTGAAAAACCAAAGCACATAGCCTTCTTATGTCATATAGTAAGCACTCAAGTTGGTAAACAAGGTCTAGACATATTCAAACCAGAAAAATCTTGTATCTACCCCTAACCCTAAACTTTGTCTTATGAAGTCAAGCACGAAGAGAAGTCGTTTTGGGTTTCAAACATGGAAATTTCAAAAACCCTTCCCAAAAGCCTCATTTTGGAGTGACTAAGAAGGATGCAGGCTTACCTTTTCATTTTCATGTTTTAAACTTGTTTAAATCTTGGTTAAACCTATGATTTGACCAAGAGCAAATGGGCATAAAAATTCAGAAAAAATCAAAAAATGAAAACCAAAGCACATAGTATTCTTATGTCATATATTAAGCATTCAAGTTGATAAACAAGGTCTAGACATATTCAAACCAGAAAAATCATGTATCTACCCTAACCCTAAACTATGTCTTATGAAGTCAAGAATGAAGAGACGTGGTTTTGGGTTTCAAACATGGAAATTTCAAAAACCTTCCCAAAAGATTCATTTTTGAGTGACTAAGAAGGATGCAGGCTTACCTTTTTATTTTCATGTTATAAACTTGTTTAAATCTTGGTTAAACCTAGGATTTGACCAAGATCAAATGGACATAAAAATTCAGAAAAAATCAAAAAAATGAAAACCAAAGCACATAGTATTCTCATGTCACATATAGTAAGCATTCAAGTTGATAAACAAGGTCTAAACATATTCAAACAACAAATCATGTATCTACCCCCTAACCCTAAACTCTGTCTTATGAAGTCAAGCATGAAGAGAAGTGGTTTTGTGTTTCAAACATGGAAATTTCAAAAACCTCCCAAAAGCTTCATTTTAGAGTGACTAAGAAGGATCCAGGCTTACCTTATCATTTTCATGTTTTAAACTTGTTCAAATCTTGGTCAAACTTATGATTTGACCAAATTCAAATGGGCATAGAAATTGGGAGGAATGGTACATGAATTACAATTCAAGAAAACACAAGGTAACTTAAATACTTGGATGCCCCAAAGATGTGTGGAAGCCCAAAACAATGGCAAAACATGTGCACACGCAGCATCCAATTCAAGTAGAACACATACCAGGCACCAATAGTTTGACCTAAATTTGAAATCAAAGAGAAGGTGGTTAGAAAAAATCGAAATTGGCAAAGCAAAGCATGAAATCATGAATTTGTGATGCACTATAGCTATGAAAAGTATAAAACAATGCATACCAAAATGATTTTTTTAGAGGAATACTAGTTCAACTTATTTAATTTTATATTAGTAGCCCAAAATCGAACCAGTAGTTGGATATTTTTGAACTTGATCTGTAGTAGTGGGCAAAACCCTAGATTAACCTATTTAATCATAGATTCGTAGGTCGATTTTTCTACTTTTATATTATTACTATGCAGCACACGTGTGTTTGCCCGTCGAGTGAAACTCGGAGGAAGAGGGATCACTCGGAAGGAGAGAAGAAGGGAGAGAATTATGGTGTCACCCTTTTTCGGGTGATAATGTTGACCGTTGTGTTTGTCGGTGAGCAGAGGTGCGAGCGAGCGAGTCGAGCGAGGCCGAGAATGAGAGATTTTTTTGTGAGAGGGACAACCGAATCGAAGGACCCAGAGACTTCCACGCATCCCGATGAGTTTGCGTACCTACCGCACTTGGCTTGTGCTCACTGAAGTGTGGGACCTCACGCATGGGCACCACACGTAAGTGACAGACCTGTTGGTTTAAAAACTCGGTTGATTATTATACTACTCCTATGGATTCAAGGGTAGGAAAGCCAAGTTAACTCATTTACATGACATTATTTTTTCCATGAAGCCAAGTTAACTCATATATTATCAATTGGTACATTTTGGAGTGACTAAGAAGGATCCAGACTTACTTTCTCATTTTCATGTTTTAAACATGTTTAAATCGTGGTCAAACCTATGATTTGACCAAGATTCAAATGGGCATAAAAATTCAAAAAAATCAACAAAAAAAAACATGTCGTCTTCTTATGTCATGTAGTAAGCACTCAAGGTGATAAACATGGTCTAGACATATTCAAACCAGAGAAATCGATCATATATCTACCCCTAACCCTAAACTTTGTCTTCTGAAGTGTCGATCAAGCACGAAGAGAAGTCGTTTTGGGTTTCAAACATGGAAATTTCAAAAACTTCCCAAAAGCTTCACTTTGGAGTGACTAAGAAGGATCGATGCATGCTTACCTTTTCATTTTCATGTTTTATACTTGTTTAAATCTTGGTCAAACCTAGGATTTGACCAAGATTCAAAATGTGCATCAAAATTAAAAAAAATAGAAAAATTTAAAACCAAATTAAAGCACAAAGTTTTCTTATGTCATATAGTAAGCACTCAAGTTGGTAAACAAGGTCTAGACATATTCAAACGAGAAAATCTTGTATCTACCCCTAACCCTAAACTTTGTCTTATGAAGTCAAAAGAGAAGTTGTTTTGGGTTTCAAACATGGAAATTTCAAAAACCCTTCCCAAAAGCTTCACTTTGGAGTGACTAAGAAGGATCGATGCATGCTTACCTTTTCATGTTCATGTTTTATACTTGTTTAAATCTTGGTCAAACCTAGGATTTGACCAAGATTCAAAATGTGCATCAAAATTCAAAAAAATTAGAAAAATTTAAAACCAAATTAAAGCACAAAGTTTTTATGTCATATAGTAAGCATTAAATTTGATAAACAAGGTCTAGACACATATTCAAACAAAAGACAAATCATGTATCTACACCACTAACCCCTAAACTCTATCTTATGAAGTCAACAGCATGAAGAGAAGTGGTTTTGGGTTTCAAACATGGAAATTTCAAAAACCTCCCAAAAGCTTCATTTTAGAGTGACTAATAATATAAGAAGGATCCATGCTTACCACCTTTTCATTTTCATATTTTAAACTTGTTTAAATATGTGTCAAATTATACCTATGATTTGGCCAAAAGATTCAAATGGGCATAAAATATAAAAAAAATCAGAAAAATGAAAAACGAAAGCATATAGTCTTCTTATGTCATATAGTAAGCATTCAAGTTGATAAACAAGGTTTGCACATATTCAAACCTAGGCAAAGCATGTATCTACCCCCTAGCCCCTAAACTCTATCTTATGAAGTCAAGCATGAAGAGAAGTGGTTTTGGGTTTCAAACATGAAAATTTCAAGAACATCCCAAAAATTTCATTTTAGAGTGACTATAAGAAGGATACATGCTTCCCATTTTCATTTTCATATTTTATACTTGTTTAAATCTTGGTCAAACCTAAGATTTGACAAAGATTCAAATGTGCATCAAAAAAAAAAATAGAAACCAAAGCACATAGTTTTCTTATGTCATATAGTAAGCATTAAAGTTGATAAACAAGGTCTAGATATATTCAAACAAGAAAAATCATGTATCTACCCCTAACCCTAAACTCTGTCTTATGTAGTCAAGCATGAAGAGAAGTGGTTTTGGGTTTCAAACTTGGAAATTTAAAGAACCTCCTAAAAGCTTCATTTTAGAGTGACTAAGAAGGATCCATGCTTACCTTTTATTTTCATGTTTTAAACATGTTCAAATCTTGATCAAACCGTACCAAGGATTTGACCAAGATTCAAATGGGCACAAAAATTCAAAAAAATTGAAAAACCAAAGCACATAGCCTTCTTATGTCATATAGTAAGCACTCAAGTTGGTAAACAAGGTCTAGACATATTCAAACCAGAAAAATCTTGTATCTACCCCTAACCCTAAACTTTGTCTTATGAAGTCAAGCACGAAGAGAAGTCGTTTTGGGTTTCAAACATGGAAATTTCAAAAACCCTTCCCAAAAGCCTCATTTTGGAGTGACTAAGAAGGATGCAGGCTTACCTTTTCATTTTCATGTTTTAAACTTGTTTAAATCTTGGTTAAACCTATGATTTGACCAAGAGCAAATGGGCATAAAAATTCAGAAAAAATCAAAAAATGAAAACCAAAGCACATAGTATTCTTATGTCATATATTAAGCATTCAAGTTGATAAACAAGGTCTAGACATATTCAAACCAGAAAAATCATGTATCTACCCTAACCCTAAACTATGTCTTATGAAGTCAAGAATGAAGAGACGTGGTTTTGGGTTTCAAACATGGAAATTTCAAAAACCTTCCCAAAAGATTCATTTTTGAGTGACTAAGAAGGATGCAGGCTTACCTTTTTATTTTCATGTTATAAACTTGTTTAAATCTTGGTTAAACCTAGGATTTGACCAAGATCAAATGGACATAAAAATTCAGAAAAAATCAAAAAATGAAAACCAAAGCACATAGTATTCTCATGTCACATATAGTAAGCATTCAAGTTGATAAACAAGGTCTAAACATATTCAAACAACAAATCATGTATCTACCCCCTAACCCTAAACTCTGTCTTATGAAGTCAAGCATGAAGAGAAGTGGTTTTGTGTTTCAAACATGGAAATTTCAAAAACCTCCCAAAAGCTTCATTTTAGAGTGACTAAGAAGGATCCAGGCTTACCTTATCATTTTCATGTTTTAAACTTGTTCAAATCTTGGTCAAACTTATGATTTGACCAAATTCAAATGGGCATAGAAATTGGGAGGAATGGTACATGAATTACAATTCAAGAAAACACAAGGTAACTTAAATACTTGGATGCCCCAAAGATGTGTGGAAGCCCAAAACAATGGCAAAACATGTGCACACGCAGCATCCAATTCAAGTAGAACACATACCAGGCACCAATAGTTTGACCTAAATTTGAAATCAAAGAGAAGGTGGTTAGAAAAAATCGAAATTGGCAAAGCAAAGCATGAAATCATGAATTTGTGATGCACTATAGCTATGAAAAGTATAAAACAATGCATACCAAAATGATTTTTTAGAGGAATACTAGTTCAACTTATTTAATTTTATATTAGTAGCCCAAAATCGAACCAGTAGTTGGATATTTTTGAACTTGATCTGTAGTAGTGGGCAAAACCCTAGATTAACCTATTTAATCATAGATTCGTAGGTCGATTTTTCTACTTTTATATTATTACTATGCAGCACACGTGTGTTTGCCCGTCGAGTGAAACTCGGAGGAAGAGGGATCACTCGAAGGAGAGAAAGAAGGGAGAGAATTATGGTGTCCCCTTTTCGGGTGATGATGTTGACTGCAGGGTTTTGTCGTGAGCAGGAGGTGCGAGCGAGCAGTCGAGCGAGGCCGAGAATGAGAGATTTTTTTTGTGAGAGGGACAACCGAATCAAGGACCCAGAGACTTCCAGACGCATCCTGATGAGTTTGCGTACCTACCGCACTTGGCTTGTGCTCACTGAAGTGTGGGACCTCACGCATGGGCACCACACGTAAGTGACAGACCTGTTGGTTTAAAAACTCGGTTGATTATTATACTACTCCTATGGATTCAAGGGTAGGAAAGCCAAGTTAACTCATTTACATGACATTATTTTTTCCATGAAGCCAAGTTAACTCATATATCAATTGGTACATTTTGGAGTGACTAAGAAGGATCCAGACTTACTTTCTCATTTTCATGTTTTAAACATGTTTAAATCATGGTCAAACCTATGATTTGACCAAGATTCAAATGGGCATAAAAATTCAAAAAAATCAACAACAAAAAACATGTCGTCTTCTTATGTCATGTAGTAAGCACTCAAGGTGATAAACATGGTCTAGACATATTCAAACCAGAGAAATCGATCATATATCTACCCCTAACCCTAAACTTTGTCTTCTGAAGTGTCGATCAAGCACGAAGAGAAGTCGTTTTGGGTTTCAAACATGGAAATTTCAAAAACTTCCCAAAAGCTTCACTTTGGAGTGACTAAGAAGGATCGATGCATGCTTACCTTTTCATTTTCATGTTTTATACTTGTTTAAATCTTGGTCAAACCTAGGATTTGACCAAGATTCAAAATGTGCATCAAAATAAAAAAATAGAAAAATTTAAAACCAAATTAAAGCACAAAGTTTTCTTATGTCATATAGTAAGCATTAAAGTTGATAAACAAGGTCTAGACACATATTCAAACAAAAGACAAATCATGTATCTACACCACTAACCCCTAAACTCTATCTTATGAAGTCAACAAATGAAGAGAAGTGGTTTTGGGTTTCAAACATGGAAATTTCAAAAACCTCCCAAAAGCTTCATTTTAGAGTGACTAATAATATATGAATGATCCATGTTACCACCTTTTCATTTTCATATTTTAAATATTTTAAATCATTCAAATAAAATTACACCTAATTTGACCAAAAGATTCAAATGAATAAAATTTTGAACCATAAAACAAAAGTGTAGTTTTCTTATGTCATGCATAGTAAGCATTCAAGTTGATAAACAAGGTCCATATTCAAACCACATCTACCCCCTAGCCCCTAAACTCTATCTTATGAAGCAAAGCATGATCTTTTTTAAAAACATTTTTTCAGCCCAAAAATTTCATTTTAGAGTGAATAAGAAGGATACATGCTTCCCCCTATTTTTTCATGTCAGGTCTTTTGACAAAGATTCAAATGTGCATCAAAATCAAAAAAAAAAAAATCAAAAAAATGAAAACCAAAGCACATAGTATTCTCATGTCACATATATATAGTAAGCATTCAAGTTGATAAACAAGGTCTAAACATATTCAAACAAGACAAATCATGTATCTACCCCTAACCCTAAACTCTGTCTTATGAAGTCAAGCATGAAGAGAAGTGGTTTTGTGTTTCAAACATGGAAATTTCAAAAACCTCCCAAAAGCTTCATTTTAGAGTGACTAAGAAGGATACAAGCTTACCTTTTCATTTTCATGTGTTAAACTTGTTTAAATCTTGGTCAAACCTAGCTAGGATTTGACCAAGAGATTCAAATGGGCATAAGAATTCAAAAAAAAGCGCATGGTCTTCTTATGTCATATAGTAAGATATTCGAGTTGATAAACAAGGTCTAGAAATATTTAAAACAGACGAATCATGTATCTACCCCCTAACCCTAAACTATGTCTTGTAAAGTCAAGCATGAAGAGAAGTGGTTTAATTTGGGTTTCAAACATGGAAATTTCAAAAACCTCCCAAAAGCTTCATTTTAGAGTGACTAAGAAGGATCCAGGCTTACCCTTTTCATTTTCATGTTTTAAACTTGTTCAAATCTTGGTCAAACTTAGGATTTGACCAAGATTCAAATGGGCATAAAAATTCAAAAAAAATATGAAAAACCAAAGCACATATATAGCCTTCTTATGTCATATAGTAAGCACTCAAGTTGATAAACATGGTCTAGACATATTCAAACCAGAGAAATCGATCATATATCTACCCCTAACCCTAAACTTTGTCTTCTGAAGTGTCGATCAAGCACGAAGAGAAGTCGTTTTGGGTTTCAAACATGGAAATTTCAAAAACTTCCCAAAAGCTTCATTTTAGAGTGACTAAGAAGGATCCAGGCTTACCCTTTTCATTTTCATTTTCATGTTTTAAACTTGTTCAAATCTTGGTCAAACTTAGGATTTGACCAAGATTCAAATGGGCATAAAAATTAAAAAAAAAACCAAAGCACATATATAGCCTTCTTATGTCATGTAGTAAGCACTCAAGTTGATAAACATGGTCTAGACATATTCAAACCAGAGAAATCGATCATATATCTACCCCTAACCCTAAACTTTGTCTTCTGAAGTGTCGATCAAGCACGAAGAGAAGTCGTTTTGGGTTTCAAACATGGAAATTTCAAAAACTTCCCAAAAGCTTCACTTTGGAGTGACTAAGAAGGATCGATGCATGCTTACCTTTTCATTTTCATGTTTTATACTTGTTTAAATCTTGGTCAAACCTAGGATTTGACCAAGATTCAAAATGTGCATCAAAATTCAAAAAAATAGAAAAATTTAAAACCAAATTAAAGCACAAAGTTTTATTATGTCATATAGTAAGCATTCAAGTTGATAAACAAGGTTTGCACATATTCAAACCTAGGCAAATCATGTATCTACCCCCTAGCCCCTAAACTGTATCTTATGAAGTCAAGCATGAAGAGAAGTGGTTTTGGGTTTCAAACATGAAAATTTCAAGAACATCCCAAAAACTTCATTTTAGAGTGACTATAAGAAGGATACATGCTTCCCCTTTTCATTTTCATGTTTTATACTTGTTTAAATCTTGGTCAAACCTAGGATTTGACAAAGATTCAAATGTGCATCAAAATTTAAAAAAATTAAAAAATTAAAAACCAAAGCACATAATTTTCTTATGTCATATAGTAAGCATTAAAGTTGACAAACAAGGTCTAGATATATTCAAACAAGAAAAATCATGTATCTACCCTAACCCTAAACCCTGTCTTATGTAGTCAAGCATGAAGAGAAGTGGTTTTGGGTTTCAAACTTGGAAATTTAAAGAACCTCCTAAAAGCTTCATTTTAGAGTGACTAAGAAGGATCCATGCTTACCTTTTATTTTCATGTTTTAAACATGTTCAAATCTTGATCAAACCGTACCTAGGATTTGACCAAGATTCAAATGGGCACAAAAATTCAAAAAAATTGAAAAACCAAAGAACATAGCCTTCTTATGTCAAATAGTAAGCACTCAAGTTGGTAAACAAGGTCTAGACATATTCAAACCAGAAAAATCTTGTATCTACCCCTAACCCTAAACTTTGTCTTATGAAGTCAAGCACGAAGAGAAGTCGTTTTGGGTTTCAAACATGGAAATTTCAAAAACCCTTCCCAAAAGCCTCATTTTGGAGTGACTAAGAAGGATGCAGGCTTACCTTTTCATTTTCATGTTTTAAACTTGTTTAAATCTTGGTTAAACCTATGATTTGACCAAGAGCAAATGGGCATAAAAATTCAAAAAAATCAAAAAATGAAAACCAAAGCACATAGTATTCTTATGTCATATATTAAGCATTCAAGTTGATAAACAAGGTCTAGACATATTCAAACCAGAAAAATCATGTATCTACCCTAACCCTAAACTATGTCTTATGAAGTCAAGAATGAAGAGACGTGGTTTTGGGTTTCAAACATGGAAATTTCAAAAACCTTCCCAAAAGATTCATTTTAGAGTGACTAATAATATAAGAAGGATCCATGCTTACCACCTTTTCATTTTCATATTTTAAACTTGTTTAAATCTGTGTCAAATTACACCTATGATTTGACCAAAAGATTCAAATGGGCATAAAATTTAAAAAAATCAGAAAAATGAAAAACGAAAGCATATAGTCTTCTTATGTCATATAGTAAGCATTCAAGTGGATAAACAAGGTTTGGACATATTCAAACCAAAAAGCATGTATCTACCCCCTAGCCCCTAAACTCTATCTTATGAAGTCAAGCATGAAGAGAAGTGGTTTTGGGTTTCAAACATGAAAATTTCAAGAACATCCCAAAAATTTCATTTTAGAGTGACTATAAGAAGGATACATGCTTCCCCTTTTCATTTTCATGTTTTATACTTGTTTAAATCTTGGTCAAACCTAGGATTTGACAAAGATTCAAATGTGCATCAAAATTAAAAAAAAAATTAAAAATTAAAAACCAAAGCACATAGTTTTCTTATGTCATATAGTAAGCATTAAAGTTGATAAACAAGGTCAAGATATATTCAAACAAGAAAAATCATGTATCTACCCCTAACCCGAAACTCTGTCTTATGTAGTCGAGCATGAAGAGAAGTGGTTTTGGGTTTCAAACATGGAAATTTCGAAAACCTCCTAAAAGCTTCATTTTAGAGTGACTAAGAAGGATCCATGCTTACCTTTTATTTTCATGTTTTAAACATGTTCAAATCTTGATCAAACCGTACCTAGGATTTGACCAAGATTCAAATGGGCACAAAAATTCAAAAAAATTGAAAAACCAAAGCACATAGCCTTCTTATGTCATATAGTAAGCACTCAAGTTGGTAAACAAGGTCTAGACATATTCAAACCAGAAAAATCTTGTATCTACCCCTAACCCTAAACTTTGTCTTATGAAGTCAAGCACGAAGAGAAGTCGTTTTGGGTTTCAAACATGGAAATTTCAAAAACCTTCCCAAAAGCCTCATTTTGGAGTGACTAAGAAGGATGCAGGCTTACCTTTTCATTTTCATGTTTTAAACTTGTTTAAATCTTGGTTAAACCTATGATTTGACCAAGAGCAAATGGGCATAAAAATTCAGAAAAAATCAAAAAATGAAAACCAAAGCACATAGTATTCTTATGTCATATATTAAGCATTCAAGTTGATAAACAAGGTCTAGACATATTCAAACCAGAAAAATCATGTATCTACCCTAACCCTAAACTATGTCTTATGAAGTCAAGAATGAAGAGACGTGGTTTTGGGTTTCAAACATGGAAATTTCAAGAACCCCCCAAAAGCTTCATTTTAGAGTGACTAAGAAGGATCCAGGTCGAGCTTACCTTTTATTTTCATGTTTTAAACTTGTTCAAATCTTGGTCAAACCTAGGATTTGACCAAGATTCAAATGGGCATAAAAAAATGAAAAACCAAACCACATAGCCTTCTTATGTCATATAATAAGCACTCAAGTTGATAAACAAGGTCTAGACATATTCAAACCAGAAAAATCATGTATCTACCCCTAACCCTAAACTCTATCTTATGAAGTCGAGCATGAAGAGAAGTGGTTTTGGGTTTCAAACATGGAAATTTTAAAAACCTCCCAAAAGCTTCATTTCAGAGTGACTAAGAAGGATCCAGACCGGGCTTACATTTTATTTTCATATTTTAAACTTGTTCAAATCTTGGTCAAACGTACCTAGGATTTGACCAAGATTCAAATGGGCATAAAATTTCAAAAAAATGAAATAAATGAAAAACCAAAGCACATAGCCTTCTTATGTCATATAGTAAGCACTCAAGTTGATAAACAAGGTCTAGACATATTCAAACCAAAAAATCATGTATCTACCCCTAAGCCTGAACTTTGTCTTATGAAGTCAATCACAAGAGAAGTCGTTTTGGGTTTCAAACATGGAAATTTCAAATACCTGCCCAAAAGCTTCATTTTGGAGTGACTAAGAAGGATGCAGGCTTACCTTTTCATTTTCATGGTTTAAACATGTTTAAATAAGGAAGCGTGGTTCTGAAACCTCATACACATTGTTGCAAAAGTAATTACATCACCTAAACAATACTACTAGTTCATAATTCTAAACTTATGTACAATCTTGGAAACATATAACGCCAGCCTAGTTCACCAATTATCATCATCCCTCTTGATGCGCTTGCCGGTGCCGCTTGTACCTGCCTCCCATGGGTTGGCAGTCCAAGTTCTGCACTCGTTCGCACTTCGTGTGTCGGGAATCCTTGTTGGAGCTTCCCAACCAGATACAGGCCCTGCCCTTGCTAGCTCACCACATCCAGCCGTTGCCCTAGCTTGCTCACCATGTGAACCGCCATCCCACGGAGACCCCGAAGTAGGCTCGCACGGGTCCTTTATCCATGGTGGCATATTCTTCGGATCAAATGGTATGTTGTACCTAAAGCAATAAGATACAAATTCCCAGTAGGTTGTCCCGACAAACTGCTTCTTCTCGTCGCGCCAGGCAGGGGGAAGAGCGGCCAACCTAGCCGCTTCCTTGCAATCCGGGCAAACCACTTCCCTTGGAATTGGTTGTGCTTGACGCTGCCCATCATTGATTTTTTTGAGTCGCCTGTACAACTCAAAACTGACATACCCATCAATCGCAGCATACCTCAAGTTTACTTGAGGCAATGGCATGCACTCCCATTGATCGTGGCTGCTAGTAGGGAACTTGGTCTTCATGTCTTTGTAAGATGGGTCAATGATGGCGGCTGCCAAATCACCCATGCCAGTCCTATTGCCAGGACCATTGAAATTGATCATATCCTGAATGTCAATCCAATTATGTTCAGGAATTTTAATGCCATCTCTAGCAAACCTTCTAGAGTCACTCCTGATGTCAACAGTTGTGAAACAAATTCCTTTATGTTGAAGGAATTCTCGCAGTGCCAGATTGTCAGGACTCCTGCATGTTAACACAAATCAATCTTGTAAGATCGTATATGCTGAAATAGTACACATATTTTTCTTCCAGTAAACTGTATACTTGTTGCAGTGAAACAATGATTTTGCATCAGTGATACACATCAAAATAACATGAATTATTGTTGCGACTATATGATCTAATTATTTAAGTGTCAAGTTAAGATTCAGTTACTATATGTAAAATAAAAATATCTTGACATCCATGCCGATTATCGGTGAGTATGAGTACATGAAATTTGTGCAAATTTTGAGTACCAAAATCATGAAACTAGATATCGTGGTCAATCCAAAAAAAATACAAGTTTGTTGGATATTACGTTCCAGACCACATTTTTCATACAAGTTAGTTTGTTCGTGTTTTCATACAAGTTAGAACCTAGTCTATTTCGAAATAGAAAAGCAGATCCAAGATAAAGGAAGGCATGTGAAGAACATACCTGCAGAAATGGTACACCAGGACGTGGTCGTCCATGGCCAACTGAACGACGGCGGTACTTACTTGGTCCGAAGTGTATTCTAGGTCGAGGCCGACGAACCTGGGCCTGTCCTCTAGAAGCTTTTGTTCGTACATCTTGAGGGTGCGCTCGAGAACGGAAGGGTCATTCGTGTAGACCACGTTCACCTTGGTCGTCCCATGGGGAACGACGCTCCTCTTTAGAGTAAACAGGCCGCCGTCGGCCATGGCAGCGCTGAAGCACGTCGAACTGATCGGAGGGATTGAGGGGGAGGGAGGGAGAGCAACTGCAAACAATGGGGTTTTTTGGAACTTGCCGAAATGCAGGGAGAACGAACCGCCAGGGGTTGTTTAGTGGGGACAGATGGGAATAATACTGCGACGAGGTTGAGGAATTAACTCCAACCGCCATTTAAATCTAGTACTCCCTATAGTCAGTTGATAGGAAATGGACGGGCAAGATTGATTCTAGGGAGGTGAATCCCAGTATTTTCCCAATTTATTTGAGTTGTAATATAACCATCGTTAATACTTGAATTGAAAAATATTTACAAAATTAATTTATTATATACTACATGATGAGATAATCCAACAAACCATGGAAATGGATGGCCATCCAACCATGTCACCCGCTTGTGAAAATTGTATAGGTGGTAGTGTGCGCAATACACACGGTAGCCACTTCACAAATACATCCTTTTAATTTTGCCCCCCTTAAATCGGCCAATAAAAATGAAAAGACTTTACGTGGAAAACCAAAAAAACTGTATTTGGCAAAGTATAGTTGAAAATACGAAGTTTTTCATTGATCTCTTAAAAAAGGGGTCATGATTCAAAAGTTCGCCATGCATGGTTCTTGCGGTAACCAAGCTAGCTCACCCATGTGGCAAGAAGCGAATCAATGTCCAACATGCATGGTTCCAAAAATATATATTTACAGAATGATTCTGCTTCTCAAGAATATTTGCATGCCATGATGTTTGTTATTTTTCCTAGATAAAAGTAGTAATTGGCGACTTCTTGATTGCCTTGCTTGCTGATTTCAATAAGTTTGAACCTCATTTTGGCTTTATTTCAAATTTAGGCAAAAACTTCTTGGCAATCGACTTGTGATCTACTATACTTGGATGCAACCCACATTTTCGTTGGCTAATGTTTTCTGATTCCACAACAATAGGGCACATCCCTATATCATCCCAAATTTTGAATTCTTATTAGTTTGGTTGATGACCACCATTCATATCCGAACTTAATTAATTGGAGTACAAATGATTTAGTTTATGGTTTCATGGTAAGCTAGTTTGACAAATTAACCTTCGAAATGGCGATTCGCCTACCATGCATGCATGTTTGGCCTACCTGGGAAATTTTGATTTGTGGTATTGTGCACACACTGCACATGATAGCGAATAAAAAAACACCTATTTGGACCCCTTTGGCCAGCAAGGGCATGTTTGGTTCCTAGCCACAATTTGCCAAGAAGCCAAAATTTGGCAGCCATATAGTTTATTAGGCATGTGTTTGGTTTTTGCCACAATTTGGCTTATCATGCTTTATTGCATGTATGGTCCATTTGTCATAGACTCAACTTTTTTTACAAAGTTTTGCCAAAGTTTGGCTTTAATATTTTAAGCCACAATTTGGTGGCTAGCCACACAATTTGGAGTATTTTTTTGGCTAACCACACTTTGGCTTTGGAAAAATGTGGCTACCAAACAGGGGTCCTAATAAAAATAAAACAACACACTAATGTGTGGTAAACCAAACATCCCTAATTTGCAAAGTTGCATATGTGCAAAAGGGGGGAAATGCATGCATTATTCAGAAGTTGATTGTGGTTTTCGTAGTGTAACCAATTAATTAAGCTTACATATGGGAAGAGGCTAGCGAGGCGAACTCAAGCAGCTATGGTTCCAATGTTGTCAAGTTTGAAGTGGACAATGCATGAAGCTTGCTCAAATTAATGGGTAGAAAGCCAAAAGCAGTCCATATTTATTGTATATGTGTGTGAATAATGACTCTTCACCCCAAACCTCTATGTATGATTGGGTTTTATATTTTTTACTTGTTAGTAGTAAGTACATGTCATGTGATGGCTCCATGCACATGTTTCACAACTTTTTTTTGATTTGTTTCTACCTCATTTGGTTGGTTTCAAATTTGCTCAAACTTCCTATGCGTGCTATATATGTTGTACTATTGGGACCCATGTTTGGGCTTTGTTTGTGGTACCACACTTGCAGGGTACGTACCTCCAAGTATTTTATTCCCCAAAATTATGAATTCTAATTAAATGGTGAACTAAAAACTGATCATCTAAAGTTGGAAAATAAAATCCATATATAGCTCCACATCGAGATATTTGTATAAGGTAGACAAACTGCATTGCCACACATGCCTTATATAAGTTTGTTTTTTCTAGCGGAGTGGATTCCCTAATCACCCCACGGTTGTGACATTGTCAATGTTGTCATGATAAATAACATTGCGAGACTTTCCATCTTATTCTTTTTTGTAGAAATGATTGTCCCATTATGGCAAATGTCCCCATTCGTTTTTCAAATTAAGTAAACGTTATAGGATGAAAATTCACTGAATTGACAAATTTTCTAGATTTCTAACTATTTTAGCTCATTCAAACAAGTTTGCAATAGGCCGGCCTGTTGTCCAGTGACGATTTTAGAGTACAATTTGATCAACATCACAAAAAGTGCTTTTAAGGTATCCTAGATGCCTTGGTAATCGTCGAACACTTTCAAAAAGTGACCATATGTGAGCTGTGGAAAAAAGAAAAGACCAAAGTTAATAATATTCCTTAACTATTCACATATCATTTGTCTTTTTTGTGCAAGCTAGAAAATTTCATTTTTTTGATGAAACTTCACAGATGCATACTCATCTGTGACCTGTGGAGGCGTGGAGCAATACACAACATAATATGTGTCCCAGTTTTGATTTTCTTCATATTTTTTAAAAGTGCAGAAGTGTGATATCCGATAATAGGATGCGAGTGCAACTAGTTGCAAATGAGATGCTATGCATGCTGATATGATATGTCTTTTGTTGTGGCCCCATCCTACTTCTACATTTTCTTTACGGCCATATTTTAGTAGTTGCGACCTGGACGTGATCGGACTAGTCGATACTCGATAGTAGTCGTAGTACTGTACAACTTCTGCATGTGGCGTACAAGATGGTTGTAGAAGCCTCTAGAGTAGTAGTACTAGCTAACGGATAGTAGATTATATCTGGAGAAACTGACATAGCCATTGATATGACAAGACTATACTCGGATTTGGACGCATTGTAGTGGCTCCATCAATGTTCCGCTATGATGGTCAATTTTACTGCTACAGCAGATTGTCGACGCAGAGGATTCCTTGGCTTCCGCGCAAGACCCTTCCTAAAGAAGGCATCTGCTCTGGCCCGTTGATTCTATGTGGACGGTTCCAGATTGCTTTATGTGTTTTTGTACAGTATCAGATACTAGGTTTTCCTTCCCTCCCTATTAGGGGTTGTTTGGTTTAGGGGATAGGTTTATGGGATGAGAGTATCCCCAACCACCTGGCTAGGGATAGCCAATTTTTGTTGTTTGGTTGTGTAGGAATTGAGTGTAGGACGAGAGGTGGTTAGTGGTAGTATAGATTTTTTTTGTTTGCTCGAAATGTTATGGGTGGCTATAAGATGGTGAGATTATCTCTACACACATCAAATATACCACACATCCTATTTTTATAGCCCAAAAAATACATAACCGGTGGTATGTGAATTGATCTGGGTAAAAATATTACACAACCGTACAAATATTCAAATCCTATAGTCAAATCCTACATAACTCCTATAGTCAAATCCTACATAACTCCTATACAAATTGTACGAATCAAAGGATATGATTTCCCCCCTATATAGCTTGTTTGATTTGAAGAATTGAATCCTCCAAAATTTATATGTATTGTTTTCTTATACTAGTACAACCCTATAGGATTTCTAATAAGAGGTTAGACCTCTTGGAAAAATTCATATGCAATTGTGACAACTATGCTATGCACTCTCAATCTCTAGTAGAAATTTCCTTTGGCTTTCCTATGATACCATCACACACCTAGCTTTACCAATTCCCGTAGATTTTCCCGTAGGATTCAAGGAGGCATATGTCATAGCGATTCTCCATTTTTCTATCATATGAATCTAACATGCCCTCTCAGTTTGAGTGATGCAAAGTGGCCACTATAAGATTTATTTAGTCAGATTAATTGGTCATGCATACACTAGTTGTTTTCTATCTTTCCCTACACATGTCAATTAGCGAAATTTATAAGTAAAATCCTAAAATTCAAATAAATTGCTGAAAATTGGAAATAATATTACAGTTGTAGCAAATTACTAAATCGATCCAGAAAATATGTACATGGCTTCAAGAATCTTTTTGCCGAACTGAGTAGTCCGTAAAGAACGTCCCTTTCGTCAAACTGACATGGCCTTTGATTTGACAAGAGAACACTAATATTTTGGACCTGAATCAGAGTGGTAAAGGCGTACAGCTCGATCAATGCAATGGTATGATGGCTATGCAGCTATACCTATATAGAAGTAGACTACTACTCGTAGTAGACTTTGCGACACAGAGATTTGGCTTCCGCGGCCGACCCCGAACAAGATTCTTTTACATTGCCGATATATCTTTTCACTGACATTGAATCGCTGAAACTTGGGGTCCGCCTGTGGCAGGACCAGCCTGTCAATGGCCCAAAGTCTTATGTGCTCCCGCCCTTCGATTTTGGATGGACGGACAAGATTGCCCAGTCCCATCCCTGTCCTGTTCGTTCCAGTTTTCATCCTCCTCCCCGGGGAACCCTCCCCGGAGAGCTCTACACCGACCCCTTCTATCCCCACCTGCTTGTCCCTTCCTTCTTCCTCCAGCGATTCATCCCTCGTTCAACAAGTTGTCTAAGAAGAACATGAAGAAGAGTAAGAAGAGGAAGGAGGCGTTGGTGTCTGAGACTAAATCCGCGGTGAAATCCATCCCGCTGAAAGTCCTGCAAACTCCGACTTTGAAAGTGTACCAGCGGCGCCGGCGGACAGGCATGTCTGCGCTTCCATCGCAAGCTCAGTCTGCTTCGGGCTTGTTGGGTCAGGGCAGAGTAATCCAGCAAGAGTCCTGGTAGGTTTTTATCGCCATGTGCTTTCTTTGCTCCCATGAACGCAGATTACAGCAAGGCAAACAGATCCAACTATTTTTTTACCCGGGAGAACCAGCTATTTGACCGTCTTTCTTCCAGGGCCGCCCGTTCAAGTGTCGCCCTTCCTACCGATGCCGAGAAATCGCCCGTGTTTCGCCAAGATGGTGGGTACGAAGCTCCCCGGTATGTTTCCATCGCCATGCCGAAGTTTCTCTGCCTTCTGGCTGGCTAGCGGATCAAACAATTTAACCGTCTTTCTTCCATGGCGGCTGGTTTCAGCGCCATTCCTACCCAAGTTGAGAAATCGCTCGTTTCTCGCCAACCTGGTGGGTACGAAGCTCCTGGGTATGTTTCCATCGCCATGCCGGATTTTCGTTGAGTCCTTGCTGGCAGGCGGTGCCAACTAAACCGGCTATCATCTTCCAGGGCCGACGGTTCCAGGCTCGTGCTTTCTACCGCAGGATCCACTTCGTACTTAGCTATCGAGGACCCGTTGTTTGATGAGCACTTGTTAGCTCTCAAGAGCATTAATAATGTATGCACTATATAATATATATCCATTGCTTTTTTTCTTCCTCTTCATCTCCGTACTGCATGAGGGCTTCTTTAATTCGTAGGACTCCTATAAGAATTGTGTAGCATTTAGATCCTATGGGATTTTTTCCTACATTAGTTGTTTGATTTATAGGAACATATCCTATAGGAACTAATCCTATAGGAATCTAGTAGTGCGAATAATATAGGAATAAAACATTAATTCAACTAGCCATGACATCTCAATCCTATGTTTGTTCCTTTTTTCGAAATGGGGGACATACCACAGCCTCTGCATCAAAATGATGTATATGGCTGCTTTATTGCTTTCTTCAGTTCATACACAAATTATGACAACTTCTCACGGATCAGCTAGAGTCGACACAAAGATCCACCAACGAAACATAGAAAACAGCGGGTGCCAAAAAGGCAAAAACACATCAGTAAGTAATTCTATGAGGAAACTGCCAGCCACCCTGGCTGTAAAAATCCCGTGCGGCTGTCTCTAGTCAGTTGCACCCAGACTCCATGATATCCTGCTGATCCTCGGGCTGGAGATAAGAAACATACGGATCTAGTGAATAATCATAGGGATAACCTGCAAGAAGGGATGAGATTTAGGTTTATTAAACACGAATTCATTTTGTACATTCCAAATAGCCCATAAAATAGCGCATACACCCACTCTAATGTATACAAAATCCTATGCTTTTCCTAATCTTATGATTTTCCTATCCTGTGAATGAAAAAGGATCCCTGATTCGTTACTGGTGAATTTTTCAATGCAGGAAGGGATTATGAGATTATCGGCGACAGCCGCCGAGATCAAGGGCCAGAACATGCATAGGTTTGGTATCCTGAATGCAGAATCAGAGACGAATGCTCAGTCTCCGGGAGAGGAGCAGCCAGTGCGCGTGTGTGCATCTTCGGCCGTGTATGTTTCCATTGCCGTGCCGCAGTTTCATCGCCTCCTTGCTGGATGCCAGATCCAACTACTTAACTGTCTTTCTTCCAGGAATGGCGGTTCCATCGTTGAAGAGGTTCCTATGGACAAGGACTTTGCAGCTCTCAGGCATATTGAAGAGGTTGGCACTCCATTTGTTTATTTCTCCCCCCTCATCTGCACTCTGCATACTTCATTGCTGTTGAATTTGCAATGCAGGATGTGATAACACGATTCTCCGTGAAACTGGACCAGATCAAGGGCCACAACACCATCCTTCATAAGAAAATCCGCCACCTCGTGGGCAGGTGCATTTTAGATCGTGCCATGTCGGAGGAGAATGCCCGTTCCGTGCAATCTTCTTTTGATAAACGGTACTCAGACGTTGTCGCTGAGTGTAAGAAGTTGAAGAAGGAAGTCAAGGAACTACGCGCCCAGCCACCGATGAGTGTGGTCACTGACAAGGCTGGTCAGTGTGATTGCAACTGTGACTGTGAAAGTTTTCGACAGGAAGTGGAGTTGCATGCTGAACATGCGCAATATTTCGAGACGAAGTACTTGAAAGTTCGCACAGAGTGCGATAAGTTGAAGAAGGAAGTCGAGTGTCTCCGCTCCCAGCAGCCAACTATTGCGACATCAGGAGACCAGGGTGTGCTAATTGCAGCCAGAATTTTGCAATCAATGAAAAGTTGAATTTGGCTTTGTTGTGCAATATAGCAAGACCTGTTCCTCCTCTGCCTTCGTCTTTTGGCATAATTGCTTTGTCTTCAGTATTGACTCCTGAATGCTTCGTATATTTCTGACGGTTTCTGAATTATGTACAACTTTTGTAATATTGGTCAAACTAGTTTTGACCAGGGTTTGTGTAGGGTGGTTGAATTTTTTTTGTTGGTCCAAATTGTGTTGTGTGGTCCAAATGTGATGTATCATCACACCACCATGTGCCCCGCCACCCCCAGGTTTTGGTAATGCCATTTGATACATGCTTCATAGAAGGAACATACATTTTTTCCGTTAGGGCATGAAAATTTTGAAAAATTCAAACAAAAATGGGAAGAGAGAATGGTAACATCATTTTCCACGTGTTGCCCCTGTGCCAAATTTTGGTTCATTTTAAGAATGTAAGGTGACAAATTACTCGAGGAAGCTAGTTGGAGTAGACGGGCATGGCCGGATTGGCATAGGGGATTTATTTTTTGAAGGATGTTATTTTTCATGGACAATATCTGACACAAACAATAAAATGTTAAGGTCTCATATTTTTCTGAATGATTGTGAATTACTTATGACGTTTAGAAGTATTGGTATACATGAGCCCCACATGAAGTTAAATGGTCCAAGAAAAAAAGGTTTCGTACACGTTTCTCAGAAAGTGGAAAATCGAGTACATGCACGACTTCACGCGTCCACAACTCGATACAGAGAGTCAGAGGCTATAAAATAATCGGCCTCATCGTCTCTCGCGAGCTCGTCCTCTCCCCTCCCCCACACTGTGAAAAACCCCCATCAACTCACCGCACCTCCGAGGCATCGACTTCCTCGTTTCCAACCGCAGCAGCATGAAGACAGGTCTTGCGTACGAGGCGGAGCAATCGGCGGCCGCTCGCGCAGAGGATTCCTCTGCGGTAGTGGCCGTCGCGGCGGGTGAGGCTTCACCGGGCACCCAGGCCGCTCGTCTCCTCTGCTTGTCTGATTCTTCGACCTCGGTCGAAACGGGCGTCCTGGCCGTCGAGGAGAAGGTGGATAGCAACGCCGTTGCTCCCGCCGAAGATCCGCAAGGCGTTGCAGGCCACCACGGCGAGGTCTTCCTAGACCCGGTGCTGGACGCGGACCTCGACCCCTTCGACGATTTCGGCCCAAACGTTCAGTTCCAGGAGGATGTCGAGGGTGACGACGAGGAGGTACTGCTCTTTTACCGAAACTGTCCCGATCCTCTTTGTGTCATATTACTGTTCACGTGGTTTGCACGAACCTGGTTCTTGATTGATTTGATCTCCTACCTTGTTCTTGTAGACGTACTTGATTCTACGGTTCGTACGGTCAGATTCTAGTTTAATTTCGACTAATCTGCCATGTAGTTGGCTTGATTAGTCATATAATTAATTTATGTGTTCATACTTAGTGGACTTGCAATTGTTGTGGCTTATGTTCATTGCTGTTCATAGGGTTTTCTCGTGATTTAGTATGATTTCTTCTGCCATTTACTTGTTCTACACATTTAATTTTAGGGTTTCTAAGGTTTGCTTATGATAGTGCAGTATTTATTCGATCTGTCATTAAACACCTGATTATTATGTACTTTATAATTCACAGGAATATTCTGATGACATGGACGACAACAAGGAGCGCAGGGACCAGAAGAGCCGCTACGTTCTGAAGCGGCTGAAGGGTGGTGAAATTCATTTCCGCATGCGCGGGGAGCTATTTTGCCCATTCTGTGGCAAAATCCTCCAGAAGGACATCCGCAGCCTGATCCAGCATGCGACGGGTGTAGGCCTAAGTACATCGGGGAAGCACCGCCCTGCAACCAAGGCCAAGCACGCAGCATATGGCCTCTTCCTCCAGAATTACGTCTTGCCTGGCTTGTTCCCGGTCAACGCCCCTGTTGCTGGCCCTCATGCTCCTGGTCCTGTTTAAAGTTCATATGTGTAATCTTATTCCCTTTGGAAGTTCAGCATTAAACTCTACTAGTACAACCGTGGTGGTCTTGTGATGTAGTACTCTTTTGATGCATTTGTGATGTAGTAGGAGTAGTACTTTTTTTTGAACTGGTATAGTACTATCTAAGAAAAGTACTCCCTTCGATTCACATTCATTTTACACCAAGAAATATGGATCGGAGTGAGGGAGTAAATTAAACATGGCATCTCCTGCATGAAGCTTGACATATCGATCAGGTTGGCTAGAATGGCAATACAATGCTGCTCATTAGGCAAATGCATGCCATGTAAAGAAGTCTATACTGACATAAAAAAGACTACATTGGGGATGAGAGTCAATTGGGGCATCTACAATACAGAAAATCTTGCTCGTAGCTGATTTTGGCTAAGAGGGTTTTTCTCACATTACATGTGCCACTTTCCTTGTCTGCAAAACAAGTTCCAATAAAGGAAGAGGAAAGAAGAGGACATTGTGGGCGAGATTGAACACCTTTTTATGTGTTAAGCTGAGGCCTCGTTTAGCTGAGGATTTCGACTTAGGCCTAACAGCATGTGCGTACGCAGCGGGGGCACCCAGAATTGTTGAAAACGTTTTTGATACACCTAATTTAAGTGCTGAAAAAGGCCCAATAAGCCTGTCTCGTATCAAGGATCGACGAGAGACCAGGTGAGCGACCACACAATTCCCCGCCGCGCCGCCGCCAATCTCTCGCTTCGCCCTCTACGCTCTCTCCCGTCCGGGGCTGTCGCCCGCCTGTTAGCCTATCCGCTCGTCACTGCCCCCTTTCTGGACTCCCTCTGCACTTCTGAGGCTTGCGGATGGCCGCCGCTCGACGCTCAAAAAGAAGCGGGCTGGGGCTCGGCCGCCGCAGCGCTGGCCGCCGACCGCCATTGTACACCTTCCCCGGCTCTTCCCGCCGGCCGCCACACCACTGCGCTCTAGCAGGTCCACGTCCAGTGTCCGCTTCCGCCTCCCCATTCTCTGTTTCTATTTCCATGTGCTATACTGTGTGTTAGTGTTAAGTGTTCAAAACTTAAAATTGCCCATATTCAGCTATTCTCCCCACATTGAAAAGTTTAGTTTTTAATAATTCCTAAAATAATGAATCGATGTTCAGAAAATGGGTGCTTGTTGTATGTCACAAAAATGTAAAGTACTGAAGATATTTTCATCACTGAGTTGCATATATGTAGCAAAATGTTGAGGTGGTTGTGGACGATCTCAAAAACGCGGACACGCGGCGCCCGCCCCGCCGGCGGCCGGAGCGGCGGCGGCGAGACGGAAACCCTAGCGCGTGGTTCCACCGAGCTCCTTGTGTTGTACACATTGTTTCTTAGTTTTTCAGAATTTCAAAGTTGATCCGACTATTTTGGCATTCACCCTCCATATTAAGTCGAGCTTCTAAATATCTAAATATCCAAACAGAAATATTGGCATTCAATCTCAATATCCTAGGTTATCAACATTCAACTAAACGCAATGACAAGTCTCCCAATATAAACATCCCAACAGAGCCTTATATATTGTTCATTTGGCAAACGTTTTTCACAATTTTGACGGCGCAAATTTTTTTTTTTGGGGGTGCCGCCACTGCCTAACAGCTCAGCACACCCACAAATAAATCTCCTTGCGCGCACCACTGTCAGCAAAAATAACAAAATTAGCACGCAAGATTAAGAATGAAGTGAATTTAAGTAACTTGGTTAGCTTTTCAAGCAATATATTCAGAGAAAGAGCACACATGTTTGGCTCGAAATAATCGTAAGAGAAGAACAATAAATCTAAGGCACCCCACTTCATCGGAAGAAGGGCGCGACAACGCAAGGATTCATACCTTGAGTCGACGCTGGCTCGTAGAAGGGCGGTCGCGCCTCGAGGATGCCGGCGACGTCTCCACCTCGGTATCACATGTGACTGCTTCTCGACGGGCGGTGCGCCGCGCCATGTAGAAGATCTTTCAAAAGAGGAGAGCCCGATGACGCTACTGACGCCTCAACCTTGATAGCACTGGCCTGTTGCTCCGCAATGAGATGCGCCACATGCAAGATTTAGCGGATGCGCCAATTTCAGAGATATGTCATGATCGTTGTAACAATTTTCAACATGATGATGATTTGATCCTGCACTCGGCCTTGAACATAAGTACTAGTACAATCTCACAATTTTTTTATCATTATACTTTGCGAGATTTAGCGGATGCACCAATTTTAGAGATATGTCATGATCGTTGTAACAAATTTCAACGTGATGATGATTTGATCCTGCACTCGGCCTTGAACATAAGTACTAGTACATTCTCACAATTTTTTTTATCATTATACTTTGCGAGATTTAGCGGATGCGCCAAATTCAGAGATAGATCATGATCATGGTAACACACTTTTCAATGTAATGATGATTTGATGTTGCACTCGACCTTGAACATAAGTACTAGTACGGTCTCACAATTTTGTATCATTATACTTTGCAAGTTTTAGCGGATGCGCCCATTTTCAGAGGTAGATCATGATCATGGTAACAAATTTTCAACGTGATGATGATTTGATGTTGCACTCGACCTTGAACAGAAGTACTACTACTGTCTCACAATTTCTTTATCATTATACTTTGCAAGATTTAGCGGATGCGCCAAATTTAGAGATAGATCATGATCATGGTAACAAATTTTCAACGTGATGATGATTTGATGTTGCACTCGGGCTTGAACAGAAGTACCGTCTCACAAATTCTTTATCATTATACTTTGCAAGATATAGTGGATGCGCCAATTTTAGAGATAGATCATGATCATGGTAACAAATTTTCAACGTGATGATGATTTGCTGTTGCACTCGGCCTAGAAGAGAAGTACTAGTACGGTCTCACAATTATTTTTATCATTATACTTTGCAAGATCTAGCGGATACGCTAATTTCAGAGATAGAACATGATCATGGTAGTGACCGTTATTTACTGTTATGATGATTTGATTTTGCACTCGGCCTTGAACAGAGGTACTAGTACGGTGTCACAATTTTTTATCATTATACTTGGACGGTAGCCAAATTCAAAATCTCATAGCGGCAAATCTTCCCGCCCACAAAATACAAAAATTTCACACGCTTTCAAATTCCCATTCTACCCCTGTGGAGATGACAAAAGTCGGTTGGTGGGGGGTATGCCCGTCATTTTTTGGATCACCACCTCCCTAGCCCGGAAACCCTCCCAAAAAATTCATTTCCCTCAGACCACCCACCGGAACTTCCCAAGTCCCTCTCTCCCACCTCCACGACCACCGCACCGGAACATCCCCGCCGGACTTCCCTGGCCTACCCGAGCCCTCGCGATCCTCGTCATCCGGCTGCCTGCCGGAGCCGCTTCGCCGTCATCAACCGGACCGGATCATCCCCCGAACCTCGAAACCATATGCTCATCCAGCAGTCTACCGCAGTCGCTTCAGCTTCGGTATCGTCCACCCCACCGGAGCCGCTTCGCCGGATCCGTCGTCCACCGCATCCGATCTTGCTCACCGACACCGTTGTGCATGAACCGGATCTGCTTCACCGGCGCCGTGCATGATCTAAACTCTTCTACTGTCGCTTTTCTATTGCTTGCCTGCAAGTTCTTGTTTACTCTTGGGGGAACCTGTTTGTGCTAACGACGCGCCGTTACGTTTTTGCAGATGAGATGAGTAACCATGAAGTGTAATGGCCGTCTCTCCAACCCCAAGTAGCACATGTAGCGTACTTCATCACCGGATCTATCAACCCTAGGAAGATCTGCTGTGACTCCCACAGAGTGCTTCTCCTAATGTAAGTCCCTTGTTTTAGCGCCATGTTCTGGGTTCAGATGCTTGTTTGTCTGAAGCTCTTTTAGTTCATTCCTAGCTATGACCGTAATACCTTGCTATTTTCTACTTCATTGCTAACTTTAAGCGATTGAACATTTTGGTTTGCATTCCCTGCTCTGTAGATGTAGCCATCATAACTTCTATCTTGCTCAGTCGTTGTTACAAAAATTATAGGCTGCTACTATTTTGTTCATGCCAATCTTGTTCTCCCTGAACATGTTGGTTTGTATTCCCTGTACTACAGGTGATGCCATTGTTATTTCTATCTACTTCGTCGTAAGCTAACAAAGTAACTGCCTATATGTGTTGCTCATTACAACTTTATATCCCGAAACAAATTGATTTTTTCCCTTATCTACAAGTTTATGAGTGATGCCATTATAACTCCTATCTGTTTTATTCCTAGCTATTATAGTAACATCCTGCTATTATTTAGTTCATGGCCAATTTTAAGTAATTGCACATGTTGGTTCGCATTCCCTGCTCTATAGCTTTTGGCATCGTAACTTCTATATTTGGTTTACATTCCCTGCTCTGTAGATCTAGCCATCATAACTTTATCTTGCTCAGTCGTTGTTACAAAAATTATGGCCTGCTACTATGTTGTTTGCGCCAATTTTTTACTCCATGAACATGTTGGCTTGCATTCCCTGTACTACAGGTGATGCCATTGTTTTGTATCTAGTTCATTGTAAGCTAACAAAGTAAGGACTTAGTTTGGCATGCTATCACTCTGCTATCTAGCCTGTAGTACAAATATACTTGTCATACTACTAGATAATAATTTTGTGTGCCATCTTGTTCTTCAAAAGCTGCATTATTGACTTGTTTCTCTGACTTGGCATGACACTCACATATGGAATGCTGAACATATTGGTTTGCATTCCCTCTTATACAAGTTCACAGGTGATCCCACTATATTCTGTATCTGGTCCATCCTAAGCTCCAGCATTAACTATCCTCTATGTGTTGCTCATTACAAGTTTATATCCCGAAACATCTTGATTTGCATCCCCTTCACTATAAGTTCAGGAGTATTATTTAGTTCACGGCCAATTTGAAGTAATTGCACTTGGCACATGTTGGTTCACATTCCCTCCTCTTTAGCTTTTGCCATCGTAACTTCTATTTTTGGTTTACATTCCCTGCTCTGTAGATGTAGCCATCATAACTTCATCTTGCTCAGTCGTTGTTACAAAATTTATAGCCTGCTACTATGTTGTTCATGCCAATTTTGTACTCCCTGAACATGTTGGTTTGCATGGGACTCGACAGTAGTAAGTCTGCTGTTTCATTCTAACGTGCTCTGTTATATTGGCTGTTGGTATGCGGCATGCACTCTTTGTTTGCTTATTGTGCGCATTACAATGATCTTGTTATAACGACGAAATGATGAGTTCCAAATTCTTTGGCAAACAATATTGTAGTGTCTTTGCCTTTCCATTGTTGCTGTCTTAACTTGTAATATCTTTGTTTCAGATATAGGTGGTGCATGGACAACTTAAAAGATTGCCGAATGGCTTCATTGAATTGCTAGGTTTAATTACCATTCAATTTCTCTGGGTTCTGTAATATTTTTTCAAAGCCTTGCAGCTGATGTAATATTTAATTAGTTTTTATAGTTCTTTCGCGCATTTTTTCTATGGTGCTCGTGGTAAGTGAGGCTATCCGACAGAAATCATGTGCTGCGTAAATATTCTCAGTATCTAAATCACAAATTCCCATCCCTTAAACGCCCCAATTAAGCAAAATCCTAAAGCGCCTATTTTGCCGGCATATAAACAACAACTAAATGGGCTGGCCCACTTACTTATTGGGCCAGCCCACTTGATTTATCGTGGACCCCACTCTACTTGGGCCGACCCACATGCTTCTGTTGTGGACCCCACTATCAAATGGGCCGGCCCATTAAAAGGATAGCGGGACCCACATGTGTTTTGGCCCGGCCCACTATCTTGTTGGGCCGGCCCAATTGCTTCTGTGGTGGACCCCACATACAAACTGGACCGGCCCGTTAACAGGAAAGTGGGACCCACCTGTGTTTTTGGCCCGGCCCACTATCTTGTTGGGCCGGCCCAATTACGTTATGGTGGACCCCACTTACAAACTGGGCCGGCCCTTTAACAGAATGTGGGACCCACCTGTTCTTGGCGACCCACTATCTTATTGGGCCCACTTGCTATATCGTGGACCCCACTTGCTCAATGGGCGGCCTTTAACAGAATGTGGGACCCACCTGTGTTTTTGGCCCGCCCACTTTCTTGTTGGGCCAGCCCAATTACGTTATGGTGGACCCCACATACTAAATGGGCCGGCCTTTAACTGGAAAGTGGGACCCACCTGTGTTTTTGGCCCACTAACTTGTTGGGCCGGCCCACTTGCTATACGGTGGACCCCACTAACTTGTTGGGCCGGCCCACTTGCTATATGGTGGACCCCACATACTAAATGGGCCGGCCCTTTAACAGGAAAGTGGGACCCACCTGTGATTTTGGCCCACTGGCTTGTTGGGCCAGCCCATTTAGTCTATTGTGGACCCCACGTACTAAATGGGCCGGCCCTATAGGAGGAAAATGGGACCCACAGCCTAATTGGGCCGGCCCACTTGCTTTAAAGTGGACCCCACTTGGTAAATGGGCCGGCCCAATAACTGGAAAGTGGGTCCCACATGTTTTGTGGGCCGGCCCTTTTGCCGTTGACCGGTCAAACGAGTGCATTCGGCCGGCCCACATGCTAAGTGGGCCGGCCCATTAATGTTTTGACCAGTCAACCTTAGAGGTTAGGCCCGGCCCACGTAACTAATGGACCAGCCCAGCTATATAGTTGACCGGTCAAACTAAGTCAGCTGGCCCAGCCTTAAACTTAATGGGCCGTCCGCTTAAGATGTGGCAGCCTCGTGTGGGCCTACCATCTACCACGGGGTTTCCGGTTAACGCCATTAACTTCCAGCTAACGGCGTCGCGTGTCGGTTTGCATGACGTCGCTCAATGGGCTCCCGAAACACTTCGCGTCCGATTTTCGTGGCGGAAGGGCGCCCAAGCGCGACGGACCGAAAAATCGTCGTAGGACTTTGCCTGACGCAGTTTCGACAACAGAACCCATATCGTCGGGTTAGGCCCATAGGCGACGAAAAATACCCCTTAGCGGACGATTTTGAGACGTTGTCTATCAGAACTTTTCTTGTAGTGATATAATTGAGAGAAACTACCATAGGAACTTGCTAGAGTACTAATCATGCATCAAAACTAGTTTCTACAACTTAGAACAAGCATGCAAGCTCACTAAACATGTTACCTACAGCAACAAAATATTCAAGATATACTCAACCAAACAAAATTCTACTTGGACAATCGGAGGAGTCACATACCGGAGAGCAAATGTGCCAAATTTCAGACAGAAATCTGGGCTGAGCAAAGAGATCGAGAAATCTTGAGCTCTTGAGCAGAAACGCGAGTGAGAGAAAGCTGGTGCTGGTTTTTTCGGGAGAGAGAAGAGAGTGGGAGGAAGAGATGAATAAGTGAGGCAAGGAGGGCCCCACACAACAGGGTGGCGCGCCCCTTCCAGGCCGCGCCGGCCTGGGGTGCCACCCTGGGGTGCCCCAGGTCATCCCAGGTGCTCCCAGGTGCGTCTTCGAAAAATAGGACCAACGGTATAATTTTTGAATTTTTGAAAACTTTGAAAAATGCACATTTCTGGGTATTAAATTTATTATTACTGGGCAGAAAAAGATTTTGAAATCTCTAATTAACTAAAGAACTTTGCAAAACAAAAGTGCTACAACAAGTAGAACAAGTGGAGGAAGAAAGAAATGTTGTTTACCTCCTCTATGCATATAAAAGGTATTTGTTAACAAGGTTGATCAAGTCTTGCCACCAAATAAATTTTACATAGCATAAGAAGAAATAAACCTCAAATCAATCATGTTACCTTGAATTGTATTGATATGGATCCAATCATAAGATTTTGATATCCTTCTTTAGGCTCATATATAGGACAATCAATAGTTCCCACTTTGATAGTTCTCACATTAGAAATAGTATTAACTCCACATACTTTATCAATCCTCTTGGCACTACAAGAAAAGTTGCCATGGCCGACGAAGTTGAAGTCGCGCCGTGGTTGCTGGTGTACCATGGCCGACGATTTTGGGTCTGTCCGTTGTGCATGTCAAAATGTTTTTTTTCTCGTTTTTGAGGCCACCTAGCCCGACGAAACCGGCCAAAACGTTGCGTATGGTGGCCCGGGACGTGGTGCATCTCGAATTCTCGGGTTCGCCGGCCGAGTCAATGCAAATCCGCACCGCCGAGGGATGTAGGGCCCAGATGGCAGCCTCTCTGGCATTGTTTTTTTCTCGATCGCGCCATCTCGTTCAACGCTCTCCGATCGAGCCGTTTACGATGCAGGATCATGGGTCCCGCATGTCATCCTCTATAAACCAAAATTCTTTCTATTCTTGGATTTTTTTGACCCCTGATTTCTGGCTACTTCCTTTTTCTTTTGATCCCTTGCCGCCTTGGAAACGTTGACACCGCTGCTGCTAATTGGGACCCGCATGTCATCCGCTATGAGCAATCAACTTTCTTTTCTTGGAGTTTTTTTGGCACCTCAAATTTGGTCACTTGCCTTTTTCTTTCGATCCCCTGCCGCCTCTCAAACGGTGATACCGCTGCTGCTAAATGGGACCCGCATGTCATCCTCTATGTACTATAAAACTTTCTTTTCTTGGATTTTTTGGCACCTCATATTTGGTCACTTACCTTTTTATTTCGATCCCGCCTCTCAAACGGTGAGACCGCTGCTGCTAAATGGGACCCGCATGTCATCCTCTATGTACTATAAAACTTTCTTTTCTTGGATTTTTTTGGAACCTCATATTTGGTCACTTGCCTTTTTCTTTCGATCTCGTGCAGCCTCTCAAACGGTGATACCGCTGCTGCTAAATGGGGCCCGCATGTCATCCTCTATGTACAATCAAGTTTCTTTTCTTGAATTATTTTTGGCTCCTGATATTTGGTCACTTGCATTTTTCTTTCGATCTCATGCCACGTTGAGGACCCTGCTGGCTCATGGGACCCGCATGTCATCCTCTATGTACTATAAAACTTTCTTTTCTTGGATTCTTTTGGCACCTCATATTTGGTCACTTGCCTTTTTCTTTCGATCCGCCGCTTCTCAAACGGTGATACCGCTGCTGCTACCCGCATGTCATCCTCTATGTACAATCAAGTTTCTTTTCTTGAATTATTGTTGGCTCCTGGTATTTGGTCACTTGCCTTTTTCTTTCGATCTCATGCCACGTTGAGGACCCTGCTGGCTCATGGGACCCCCATGTCATCCTCTATGTGCTATAAAAGTTTATTTTCTTGGGTTTTTTTTCACCCTCTGATTTTTGGCTATTTCCTTTTCCTTTTGATCCCCTGCCGCATTGGAAACGTTGAGTAAGCTGCTGACTCATGGGACCCGCATGTCATCCTCTATGTACAATCAACTTTCTTTTTCTTTTGATCTCAAGCCGCATTTGAAACGTTGAGACCGCTGCTGCTAATTGGGACCCGCATGTCATCCTCTATGTACAATAAAGTTTTTTTCTTGGATTATCTTTGGCTCCTGATATTTTATCACTTGCCTTTTTCTTTCGATCTCATGCCGCCTTTGAAACGTTGAGTAAGCTGTGGCTCATGGGTCCCGCATGTCATCCTCTACGAACAATAAAAGTTTCCTTTCCTGGAGTTATTTTTGACCCCTAATTTCTGGCTATTTGCCTTTTTCTTTTGATCTCCTTCCCCCTTTGAAACGATGAGGACGCTGTTGGCAGGTCGGTCCCACATGTCATTCTCTGTGAACAATAAAAGTTTCCTTTAATGGATTTATTTTGAACCCCTAATTAATTTCGGGATATTTCCTTTTTTTATCCTTTGATCCCCGCCTTGGAATCGTTGAGGATGTGCCTCATGGGTCCCGCATGTCATCCTCTCGGAACGGTAAATGTTTCTTTTCTTGGATTTTGTTTACCAAATGATTTTTGGCTAATTTTTTCTTTCGATCTCCTGCCGCCTTTAAAACGTTGAGACGCTGCTGGCTCACGGGTCCCACATGTCGGCCTCTATGAACAATAAACGCGAGGATGCTGCTGCCTCATGGGTCCCGCATGTCATCCTCTTAGAACGAAAATGTTTCTTTTCTTGGATTTTGTACCAACATATTTTTGGTTTATTTTTTCTTTCCATCCCCTGCCGCCTTTAAAACGTTGACGACTGCTGGCTCATGGGTCCCCGATGTCAGCCTCCCCGTACAAGAAACATATGATATCTTGATTATTTTGCAGACAATAAACAGTGTATTGCGCTCTGAGCTATTTCAAACGGAAAATTAAATCTTTATTTTTACATAAAAAAACTTGTATGTTGAATCTTCTTGTTTTTTTGTCTTTGCGAAGCATAGGACTTTCCTATTTTTTTAGAAAATTCGGAACTTTCCTGTTTTGGAGTGGGCTGAAATTGTACGAGTCAAAAGGCCAAGCAGGATAGTTCGAAGGCCCAGATGTCCAGATGCAGCCCAATTGAAATCTTTCTTCTTGGATTTTTTCACCCCCTGATTTCTGGCTACTTCATTTTTCTTTTGGTTCTATGCCGCCTTGGAAACGTTGAGATCGCTGCTGCAAAATGGGACCCGCATGTCATCCTCTACGTACAATAAAATTTCTTTTCTTGGATTATTTTTGGCTCCTGATATTTGGTCACTTGCCTTTTTCTTTCGATCCCGCGCAGCCTCTCAAACGGTGAGACCGCTGCTAAATGGGACCCGCATGTCATCCTCTATGTACAATCAAGTTTCTTTTCTTGAATTATTTTTGGCTCCTGATATTTGGTCACTTGCCTTTTTGTTTCGATCTCATGCCACGTTTGAAACGTTGAGGAACCTGCAGGATCATGGGACCCGCATGTCATCCTCTATGTACTATAAAACTTTCTTTTCTTGAATTATTTTTGGCTCCTCATATTTGGTCACTTGCCTTTTTCTTTCGATCTCATGCCACGTTTGAAACGTTGAGGAACCTGCTGGCTCATGGGACCCGCATGTCATCCTCTATGTACTATAAAAGTTCATTTTCTTTGTTTTTTTCACCTCTGAGTTTTGGCTATTTCCTTTTTCGTTTGATCCCCTGCCTCCTTGGAAACGTTGAGTAAGCTGCTAGCTCATGGGACCCGCATGTCATCCTCTATGTCCATCAACTTTATTTTCTTTTTTTTGACCCCCTAATTTCTGGCTACTTTCTTTTTCTTTTGATCTCAAGCCGCATTTGAAACGTTGGGACCGCTGCTGCAAAATGGGACCCGCATGTCATCCTCTATGTAAATAAAGTTTCTTTTCTTGGATTATCTTTGGCTCCTGATATTTTGCCACTTGCCTTTTTCTTTCGATCTCATGCCGCCTTTGAAACTTTAAGTAAGCTGCTGGCTCATGGGTCCCGCATGTCATCCTCTACGAACAATAAAAGTTTCCTTTCTTGGAGTTATTTTTACCCCTAATTTCTGGCTACTTGCCTTTTTCTTTTGATCTCATGCCCCCTTTGAAACGATGAGAACGCTGTTGGCAGGTCGGTCCCACATGTCATCCTCTATGAACAATAAAACTTTCCTTTGATGGATTTATTTTGAACCCCTAATTAATTTCTGGATATTTCCTTTTTTTCTTTTGATCCCCTGCGCCTTGGAATCGTTGAGGATGCTGCTGCCTCATGGGTCCCGCATGTCATCCTCTCAGAACGATAAATGTTTATTTTCTTGGATTTTTGACCAACTGATTTTTGGTTTATTTTTTCTTTCCATCCTCTGCCTTTAAAACGTTGACGATGCTGCTGGCTCATGGGTCCCCGATGTCAGCCTCCCGTACAAGAAACATGTGATATCTTGATTATTTCGCTCTGAGCTTTGCAAACGGATAAATTAAATCTTTATTTTTATATAAACAAACTTATATGTTGAATCTCCTTGTTTTTTGTTTTTGCGAAACATAGGACTTTCATGTTTTGTAGTGGGCTGAAATTGTACGAGTCAAAAGGCGTCCAGCACGATAGTTCGAAGGCCCAGATGGCAAGATGCAGCCCAATTGAAAAATATCTTTTCTTGGATTTTGTTTTGACCCCCTGATTTCTGGCTACTTCCTTTTCTTTTGATCCCTTGCCGCCTTGGAAACGTTGAGGCCGCTGCTGCTAAATGGGTCCCGCATGTCATCCTCTATGTACAATAAAATTTCTTTCTTCGATTATTTTCGGGTCCTGATATTTGGTCACTTGCCTTTTTCTTTCGATCTCATGCCTTTGAAACATTGAGGAAGCTGCTGGAGCATGGGTCCCGCATGTCATCCTCTATGAACAATAAAAGTTTCCTTTCTTGGAGTTATTTTTTACCCCTAATTTCTGGCTACTTCCTTTTTCTTTTGATCCCCTGCCGCCTTTGAAACATTGAAGACTTTGCTGGATCATGGGTCCCACATGTCAGCCTCTATGAACAATAAACATTTCCTTTCTTGGAGTTATTTTGTACCCCTAATTTCTGGCTATTTGCCTTTTTTCTTTCGATCCCCGTCCGCCTTCTAAACGTAGAGGACGCTGGCTCGTGGGTCCCAGATGTCAGCCTCCATGGACAATAAACCTCTCCTTTGTTGGATTTATTTTTCACCCTCTGATTTTGGCTATTTCCTTTTATTTTGATCCACTGCCGCCTTGGAAACATTGAGTAAGCTGCTGACACATGGGGCCCGCATGTCATCCTCTATGTACAATCAACTTGCAAGATCTTCGAGCGAAAGAGCTTGTATTAGTGGGACCCATATGTCAACCTCTATGTACAATAAAAGTTTCATTTCTTGGATTATTTTTAGCTCCTGATATTTGGTCACTTTCCTTTTTCTTTCGATCTCAAGCCGCCTCTGAAACGTTGAGTAAGGTGCTGGCTCATGGGACCCGCATGTCATCCTTTATGTACAATAAAGTTTCTTTTCTTGGATTTTTTTACACCTGATTTTTGGTCACTTGCCTTGACGCTGCTGGCTCATGGGTCCCACATGTCAGCATCTATGAACAATAAACCTTTCCTTTGTTGGATTTATTGTTTACCCCTAATTTCTGGCTATTTGCCTTTTTCTTTTGATCCCCACCGGCCTTTGAAAACGTTGAGGAACCTGCTGGCTCATGGGACCCGCATGTCATCCTCTATGTACTATAAAATTTCTTTTCTTGGTTTTTTTTCACCCTCTGATTTTTGGCTATTTCCTTTTTCTTTTGATCCCTGCCGCCTTAGAAACGTTGAGTAAGCTGCTGACTCATGGGACCCGCATGTCATCCTCTATGTACAATCAACTTTCTTTTTTGGAGTTTTTTTACCCCCTAACTCTACTTTCTTTTTCTTTTGATCTCAAACCGCATTTGAAACGCTGAAACCGCAGCTGCAAAATAGGACCCGCATGTCATCCTCTATGTACAATAAGTTTCATTTCTTGGATTATTTTTGGCTCCTGATATTTAGTCACTTGCCTTTTTCTTTCGATCTCATGCCGCCTTTGAAACGTTGAGTAAGCTGCTGGCTCATGGGTCCCGCATGTCATCCTCTACGAACAATAAAAGTTTCATTTCTTGGAGTTATTTTTGACCCCTAATTTCTGGCTACTTCCTTTTTTCTTTTGATCCACTGCCTCCTTTGAAACGTTGAGGATTCTGCAGACTAATACAAGCTTTTTCTCTCCAAGATCTTGCAAGTTGATAGATTAAATCATAGAATTATTAGGATATGTTTTAAATTTCAAATCCACTTTATGAATTATTAAAAATACCGTTATCCATGTGGGTATGGAGCGATCAAGGATTTTCATATTGGGCATGAGCAGTTTCAAAAATTGGAACCCAATAATTCAAAATAAATAAAAACAACTTTTATGTATAATCTCTGCGTTTTTTGCCATTCATAGGATCTGTGTTTCATTAGAAAAGGGCCGAAATTGCATGAGCAGAAAGGCCCATTTGTAGTTATTGGGCTTCGACAGCCGGAGCAAGTAGGCCGATAGCAATTACCATGTAGATGGCCGTTGGCAACCCAAAGTGAAATATTGGGCCCAACAGGGGAAGGCTGAACAGTACTATTTTCTAATTGGAAGGTGGTACATGGCGTAATCCTGCCAAAAAAAAGATGGACACGGGTTGCTGAAATTTGCCCATCTGCGCCTAATATCGCCGCCGCGGCTCCGCTTCCGCCGCCGCCGCCATGCCTCGTCTCGCGTCGAGCTCGCGGTACTGCCGCGTCTCGGGCACGGGGTACCGCGGCGTCCGCGCGCGCCCCAAAGGTACGTATTACGCGGAGATACGTGACGGCGGCGAGCGCATCGGCCTCGGCACCTACGAGACCGCGCACGAGGCCGCGCGCGCGTACGACGCCGTGGCGTGGCGGCTCGGGCGCCCGCGATCGTCGATGAATTTCCATGACGTGTGGACGCGCCAGCAGGCCGAGGATCTCGCGCCGCCGCCGTACATCGTTAGACAGGAGGAACAGCGCCGCCGCCGCGAGACGGAGCGCCGTTTGCGCATCGCCGAGCGGGACGAGCGCGCGGCGCGCGAGTGGGCGGCCCGCTTCCCCGAGGACGTTGCCGCCGAGAACGAGCACTTCCGCAGACGGAGGGCGGAGAAGGCGACGAGGCGGGCTGCGAAGAAGGAGGACCGCGCACGACGGAGGGCGGAGAAGGCGACGAAGCGGGCCTTCATCGAAGCGCAGCTCGCCGGGCCGACCACCATTGGCGAGGACGACCCCCGTTGGATTGACCTCTTCTCGTCGGATCCGGTGTCGGGCACGACACCGGACTCGTCAGATGTCGAGTTTTAGTTTAGTTTTATCGCACTACTTTGTAAAAATATGAACTACGGAGTATCTATCAAGCTAATTTTATCCTATTTTATGTCTATTTCTAGTCTTTGTTTGATCTTCTGTTTTACTGCACTCTATTTTTCATTATATTCTGTTTTTGGCGCTGCATTTATAGCGCCTCTGAAAATACGCTGTTTCAGCCCTGCATTTGGCCGCCACAGTTTGCAGCTTCCGGTGAAGCTATTGCCGGCTCCATGCGCAGCATCAGCCCACAGCGCCAAAATATAGAGCCACTGCTGGAGTTGCTGTAATATGTTTGTCAGCAGGAGCTTACCTAATTAGTGAAAAAGATGTTCAGCGTGGGATTCGAAAAAAAGATCTTCATGTTTTTTTCCTAGCGATCCTAGTTCGGACTTTTGATTGTGTTGGCTAGTGCATGTAGCTTGACACCTGTATTATGTGATCCTGATATGAGGATAAGAACACCTTCAGCTTGCATTGCTAATGGTGTCTACTGCAGCAGTGGCGTACCTTCAATGGAGACTGATGCAAGAGAGTTGGTACTGGTGAGCCTGCACTTGACATCATCGTGCCACCTGAAGTAGGTGGTGTATTGGGATTAGACTGATAAGCATAGCACCTTGCAAAGAACAAGATGATGCTAGTGTTGGTTAACGTGATTTTACGCCAAAAGTCATGTATGCTCAACAGGTGCCGTACCTAGTTTGGATATTGTGTTGTTACCCTTTTGTGGTTTGGTGTTTGTCCAACAGAGAAAGCTACTCTTTTCCCGTGTAAGTGTTATTATGTGAACAAAAGTTGTATGTAAATATATATCGGTCAGAGAACCAAGATTGCATATTCTTGCCTGGTTATAACACATAAATCATAATAACAATTAAAGAGAAAAGGAACATTTGCCTTTGCAATGTGATTGTGCCAAGTAGATTAGACAACCAACCACAAACATTACAGGTCAACAGCCAAACGCATGCGAAAGTCCTAAGGTAAGCTCCATAATACATGTTGAAACCAAAAGCCTAGAAACCATAAGAAAGGTAGCTCCACATCACAGTTCCACGACAGCAGCATACTGATCATAAAACATATATCAAGTCAGGACAGCTGCACCACTGGGTAAGCATCCATGGGGTCTGGCTCAAGAGCAAAGACTGTGTGAATGCTGCAAAATGTGGCTCTTGCCTCACCCCACCCATACATCTTATCATGGAACCTTACCAAATCAGCATGAATCATCTTGACATAAACATAGCTCCTCTCTCCATGCTGATGGGATTGAACAATGCGCCAGTTGCAGTGCTTCAGCTTGTCAAACAGTATGCAGGAGATGACGAAGCATGTTGGCTGGTCTTTTGTAGTGACAATGGCTTGGAGTAGCTGGTCCTGTGAACCACCCAACTGGATCTTTAGAGCTTGAAGGACAGTCCGTGCCATATAAGCTACCGTTGCTGACTTCAGCTCGGGTTCAGGTGAATGACAGCTGACATCTTGTCCTCGAGATGCAGATCCTTCTTGATCAGATTCAGCGGAATCATCACCACTACTTACAGGTGCATCAGGTTCTACAGAAGGCACATCAGGTACATGCTCCAGTTCATAGGAGTTGGGTGGGACAACACCGTTTGCTGAAATCTCTACAATACCAGCTCCAGGTAGACCACCAGTCTCTACAGAGGGTAAACCACCAATATCCACTTCAGAGGATTCTCGTGGCACGACACCTTTCGCTAGAGGCTCTACCCTACCAGCTCCAGGTCCACCACCAGTCAGTACTGTGGGCATAGTCATGACGGGTTCTACCAATACAAAACCTCCTTCGGGTGGCGTGGCAACTTCGGGTGCAGGATCATCAGTAGCAACTCCAGCATCAGCACCAGTTACATCGGTCTTGACAATAGGTAAACCGTCTTGCTCCAGTTCAGAGAATTCCCGTGGCACGACACCGTTCACTAGAGGCTCTACACTAGCAGCTCCAGCTGCACCACCAGTTTCTACAGCAGGGGGTAAACCCAATCCACAACCTTCTTCATGTGGCACGATGATGCCAGGTATAGGCTCATCAGTACCAGGTCCAGCTGCATCAGTCTCCATAGATAGTAAACAAGGTGGCGTCGGAGGTTTAAAAGACTGGCATGCCATTTCACCTTTGTCATCAGACAATATAGAGTTTTCTTCAACTCTATGTTTCTGCAATAATAAGCACATGAACAGAAATTAGACCAGAGCATCTAGCCATCTAACAGGGGCAGCGGCAAAACAAGCGTCGATCCATATGTTTACCTTGTCATCTGGGATATCAGAACACACCGATTTAGAAGTCATTTCACATAGCATCCGCTTTTTCGTTCCTTCCCCTACGTCCATCTGGAATAAGTAATACTATTGATCACATAAAACTAATTAATCAAATATATGCATATGTTGAGAAGTTTGCACGGCAAATTGTGGATTCTGCTTTTATCACCTACGAATCGTCGTTCTATATATTTACCTTGTCATCTGGGATATCAGAAGTCACAGAATGAGAAGTCATCTCACTAAGTATCGGTTTTTTCGCTCTTTCCCCTCCATCCATCTGCAATAAGAAGTACTATTGATCACATAAAGCCAATTCATTGAATATATGCATATGTTGAGAAGTTTGCACAACAAATTGTGGATTCTACTTCCAATCACCAAGTAATCTCGTGAGAAATGCATGATCAAGATATGTTTCTCCCTCTTGATCGACATCTGCATCTCCATTAAGACTAATCATCGTGCGATGGTGCTCTTCAGAAGAGCGCATACACTTCCAATCACCAGACAAGCAAAAAATTGTTGATTCTAGTAATGCTTAATCAGCAGTGGCCATGGAACGACCACAGATCGACCAAGCAAAAAAAAATCATCAGCCTACTGACCACCAGGCAAAACAAACTAGGCCCATACATGGCCTCACAAATCATCATCAAACGTCGATCAAACTAGCAAGTTTGAACATGGATTACTAATTTATTTTCTGATAAAGTGAGTATATTAATATCGAAAGATATTGATTACACTGAGCCTCTGCAACAACGCAATACCTTACTGGTAGTACGGATGCACATGGATTCCTAATACTCCCTCTGTTCGGTTTTAATTAGTCGACGCGAGGGAGAGAAGAAAATGAACTGTCGATGCTTTCAACTAGAGTCAATTAAATACGAACGGAAGAAGTACGTAGTAGTATTGACAAATATCCGGATCTAGTCTAAAAACAAATTGGCATGTAAATCCTAGTAGTCTACTAAACTAGGATCAATACCCTAGATTAGGGTTGCAAGCGGCGTCCGCGAATCGTCCCGCAAAGCAGAAAATTAGAGCAAATAGTGGTTGAGATTAGAGCAGATTTAAAGCACTCGCACTGAAACTAGCTAGCCCGCTACCCACCCCGCTTGACACCCTGCCCTAGATGTGAATCTACACCAAATATTCAAACAAGGATGAGCAACCGCCAATAAAATTTTATCCGCACATCATCATCTCTACCATACACAAGGGTATGGTGATTTCACATACAACCATTGTTGCCGCGGGACGAGGATGAGTGATGCGCCGCGGAGAAGGTGCCTCACGCCTCTGTCGCCGCCGCCGTCGAAGAGGAAGTCGAAGCCGCGCGATTGTGGTCCGTCGCCGATATGGAGGTGGAGCTACTAGGGAAGAGGTGGAGGTGGAGGTGGAGAGGGAGTGATGGTTTGTACTAGTGGCGGCCGGTGAGGTAGTTATAAATACAGCCTCTCTCTCTTTTTTGGCAAGGAATGCAGCTTCTCTTGGAAGGCAACGAGGCAACGCACTCCAGATTTCGTATATTACTATAATAATATGGGCGGAGAAATTTGGACGCATCTGTGTTGTCTTGTCAAATGAATCACCAGGATTTGCTTTTAGTACTCCAGATTTGGGCGACCCAAGGAAGTAGAGATAGTAATGTACGCCATCTAGCTGCACGCTATCAAATCAAATAAATGGTCATGCCATTTACTTTTAAGATGGTGCAGCAGTTATTCTGACCAAAGAAACATGCACGTCTGCTGATTATTTTGATAGTACTACTAGTAGTACTAATATTTCTGATGGGTATACATTTACCGTCCGCTAGCAAAGATTGTTTGGCACATTGTTCTTATGGCTTTCAACATCACACCCCTTAATAATATTATTAATCAATGTTTGGGCAATTAATTGAGTGTGTTAATAAAAAATTAAAACCCACAAATCCAACTGTACTATTTTTAGGGCCATATGAAGGACAAGGAATGATTTTAAATGCCATATGGAGTACCTCCAACCATGTGAAATATGGTTCTGTCATGCAGGTGATACCCATGGCTTCGCATTGGATCCGTATGTTGTCCTACATACAGTCAACTATGAAGTACCACGATTTGGTTTTTGGGTGCAACCGGCTAGAGAATGATGCACGGGTTTGTACAGCCAGTACAATTCACATTAAGATTTTCTGATAGGATGTTGATGTGTATATGTAAGAATCATACACTAGAATGTCTTCTATGTTTAGATGGTTGATCTACGTTTATACTTTCTGTGAACCATGAGGTTAAGACCTTTGTACTGTAATAAAGATTGCTAAATAACAGTATATATGTATGCCTCTAGGGACACTGAAACAGCCAAACAACCATGCATGTGTATAGACCGTATTTGATCAAATTACAAGAAGCACCTGGGTTCATGCAAATAGCATCAATTTATCACCTAAGTACATTAGCTATAAATAGTTAAATAGGAGTCAAGACCAACTGAGCTAGCTAGTAGTATGATCCTACTATTACATAAATATCCCTAACTCTGATTGTCTTTGTTCCAGTCCAGCGCGTTGGTGTAGCTTGGGATGAACCAAAACCCCGTATGCCAGTTGGCCCCTGGACCGCTGCTTGAGAAAGAGATGCTTTGGTGGTCTTCGCCATTTAGACTGAAGCGGAAAATTTCTTGATGTGATGTGTCAAACTGAGAGCCAATGGCCTGAGGCGTGGTGTAGATGCAGTTTCTTCTTGTCAAATATCCTGGGGGAAATGTTGCACCACCCACTGGCATGAAAATCGGATAGTTCAACCCAAGGAACATAGAATAGTCTCCAAGATTAGTAACCCTTTCCCACGGGTTGGCTGGAAGTAACCGACTAGTGTCATTCGAGAATACAATGCAGGTATACCCCGAATAGCTGTGAACAGCGCGACCGCAATGGACAGAAGGGGTACTATCATAATAAGTTGGAGCACCGTCAGCGTCAAAATCCATTACGCCACGTGCATAGACCAGGAGAAGTCTAGAACGATCTTGAGATCTTGCCAGCCACCACGTACGACTATTAGAGTCAAAATCATCATCGTCATCAAATCCAGCCGTCCACGGAATGAATGGAGCAGGGAGCACTATAGGACCTTGAAAAAGGAAAGAACACGTCACATGAAAATATATTTCATGATTTATCTACTAGTGATATTGATTTGATATTGTAGATGCCAATACTAGTACTTTATAAAATCATGGTCGAACATAAGATGGTTTGAAATATATTTCGAACATCTTGGTAAAACTTCATATGGATTTAAAACATGTTCCCCAAAATATTGGTCCAAATTTTAGATGGTTTGAATATAGTACTCCTTATTCTCTAGAACCGGGGGAATATAAACAAATGAAAGTCTTTATCAATATTGCATGGCACCTTTATTGATTCTATTTCTACTCTACCTTAAATTTTCCAGGGAGTAATAATAAAGAAACTTAATTACTAGGGGGCCTTTTTCCTACGGAACAACATGCACATTAGACCATACTAAAATTCCTATAGATGTTAAATTCTATATATGTCCATACCACAAGAGGGTTATGGTGTGCGCCTATGGAATTCCTTTAAGCCAAAAGATGCCAAGACAGTTCAACAAATAAGAGGTGAAATACTATATAAGTTACGTATATAAAAAAGATAGGGAGGAAATGTTACCAAATTGATTAGGATCCCATGCATAAACATTTCCAAGCTCAGTAACGGCGAACACAAGTCCGTTATGTATAATTGCATCGCAGTATATGGCGCCGTACTGAAACTGGTTTTCAAGAAATATCCATGTACGAGGATATTCGCCATGGAGGTAGGCAATTGCAAAGTCGAAGATTGCGACAAGGGAGAAATCTTTATACCCCCTAGCAGCTGTAGGAACTTGGCAAATAGCTATCTTCTGCAGTTGAATAGCAGAACGCTGATACTCGAATATAAGTGGATTGCGTGTGGTTTCAAACTTCTTCCTCAAAGATGGAAGCTTAATCTTGCGATGAGTGTAGACATTGAGGAGGTTCCACTTGCCTTTGGGGCCAACCATGGCGATCCAATCTCCATTGGCGCCTGCCCGCTCCTCATCCTTACCGTGTGGCATTAGGCAATCATAGGAGAACCTGTCCAGCGGCACTAGTTTGCACTTGCTGTGCACCGGCAAATCCTCCTTGAACTCCCATGGTTTATCCGCCGGGTCACAACAGAGAACACACGGAAGGCCAAACGGCTGAGAAGCAGGCAGAGTGGTACTGTATTTGGCTGACTGAAGAATACTTTTGGAGGAACCGACTAGGGACGCGGCGGTGATGGCGTCGCACTGGCTGATGAGCACTTCAAGGGGGCCTTCCGTAAACACCTTGTGAAACAGCCCAGATCCACAGACCCTGCTCGATTTCGCCATCGCAATGAGGCAGGTGGTACAATGGGGTTGGTATTTTCTTGGGAGATCTACTGATTCGAACTTTGGGAGAGAGATGGCGATCAATGGCGGCAGGTGGGGGTTTGAGTTGGAGAACAGAGGCTCTCAAACTGGGCACTGCTGGATAGGATGCGAAAGCGCCATGGCGGAGACGCAGGCGCGTGCTATGGAAGCTGGGCGGAGTGGGGATAGACGACGGAGGTGAACCGAGACGCTCCTCCTCTTATGCATATACTGCCTACTGCAGTTTCGAGGAGAGTGTGAATGTGTTCAAAAAAAGAGGAGAGTGTGAATGTGTTCAAAAAAAGAGGAGAGTGTGAATGTGTTCAAAAAAAGAGGAGAGTGTGACTGTGACCCGACACCCGAGTAGGAGCAGACGGACTATAGGAGTAGCCCCATCATTACAGAACATTAATCGTGCTTCCTACAATAAATAAGTGAAACATCCCAGGCTTGTGTTGTCTAATCAAATCGATGGCCATGTCAGTATTATGGTGAACAAATAAAACAAATACACACCAACCTTGTTCTTTTTGCAACGTACACCAACCTAGCAAGGCATCAACCTTCTCGCCATCAACTAGGACTCCGTGGCTCCGTCCCACCAAAGTTGTCTCAACTTTGTAAAAAAAAATACATCTATCCATCTAAATTTTAACAAAGGTGAGACACTTTTGGTGGGACCGAGGGAGTACAAAAAAACTTTACTACTCCATGCTAGTATCGGCCACTTTTCGAAAAGTAATTCAAATTTCAACTGAAGGCGTGCTATTTTATGGTCCTGAAAATTGCCAAAAAAAATACAACCAAAAAATGCAACAGATCCATGTTAAGGGGGTACACCCTACGCAATATACATTAAGAAACTTCGAAACTTCAGCGACCTTGTAAGAATGCCCATGACAGTGCAGTTTTGCAAATTAGGAAGAGACGAAATATGAATTCAACCAAAGAAATCTAAACGAATCCTTAGACAATAGCATAGTTAACACGTTCAGAAAAAAATGATGACTCCAAAAGAACAACATTAGCAAGAAATACTCCATTTTAGTTTGAACTTGCAGTCACATACATATACTAGTAGTACTGCCAAAATACTATAATACTCCGAGCTGCATTCTAGCACTCCAACTAGCTAGCTAATAGTTCTGGAGTAGTAGTACTACTATACAAGTCCAAAATACATCCGAACGAACCCTACTTCGAACTAAACTACTCCCTCCGATCTTCGAGTAACTACATTGCAGTATGACTAAACGAAGATTATTGTATAACCTTCTTGTTGATGCAAACGCAGATAGGCAACACACGCTGCCCTCCATTCTGCTTCGCGTAACGGGGCGGCACCGCCAGGAAAGAAGTGAGCTGCTGCAACATGATCGAGCTAGGCGTCGGGGAGCTCGTCGGCTCGATTACCGCCATCAAGGTGTCCGTCGAGAGGTCACTGGTCCCAGCCGTCGCCGGCGCCGGCGGACCAATCACCAGCAGCTGCGCCTTGTACATCGGAAACAAGCACGCGGCCGACCTGATGCACACACAGGACACAATGGTGGTCGGGCCGAGCGCGCCAACGGTGATGGCGAACACGCTACCGTCTTCTTCCCCACTGCCGATGAACAGGTGTCCCCGCGGTTGTACCGGAACACGAACTATGCACCAGGCGGGTATGCCATACTGGAACGTAAACACTGGGATGGAGTGGGATGCTTGGAGGTGTACCAGGAGCTCCCGCGGCGGGCCGGTGAAGCTGCAGCCGGTATTGATGGCCTCTGTGCAGCCGCACGGACCATGCGGGCACGCGATATAGTGCTTGTAGGACTCCGTGGAGGCGACCAAGCTCTGGCAGCCGACGCACTTGACCATTGCCCCAGATCGATTCGACGGCGGCAATCTTGCCCCAGATCGATTCGACGGCGGCAACCTCGCCGGCTGCTCGCACTTCTTGCACGGGTTCGGCGCAAGCTCGCCGACGCAGCGCCGACAGCCCATATGACCGCCCTTGCACTGCACGGAACAACGTACGTGGCATCAGTTGTCATTAAAATTTCTCACAGGTGAACCTAAGAATGAAATCGGAAGGGAGCGACCTTGGATATGGGGGGTTTGAAGGGCAGCAGGCAGAGGGGGCACAAGAAGAGGGCCTCCTCCATCTTCAGAGAAGAGTGATCGGGAAAACGAGAACGGGATGGGTTCTTTTTTTATACATGCCTTGGAGTGGAGTATGGATACTACTACTTATAGGAAGAACTTCCTTGCTAAGAATCGGCGTCGGCCGTACGCAACCATAGATGCACCAGCGGCTTTGTCAAAATAAAAGGACAGAGCTGCAGTGACTTGAAGTCTTGATGCGCGTAGTTGACGTATTGTCTTTTCGTTCGACACGCGTCCGTTGGGAACCCCAAGAGGAAGGTGTGATGCGCACAGCGGCAAGTTTCCCACAGTAGAAACCAAGGTTTATCGAACCAGTAGGAGTCAAGAAGCACGTTGAAGGTTGATGGCGGCGAGATGTAGTGCGGCGCAACACCAGGGATTCCGGCGCCAACGTGGAACCTGCACAACACAAACCAAGTACTTTGCCCCAACGAAACAGCGAGGTTGTCAATCTCACCGGCTTGCTGTAACAAAGAATTAGATGTATAGTGTGGAAGATGATTGTTTGCAGAAAAAAGTAGAACAGTATTGAGTTGTGTTTTATAGAGAATTGGACCGGGGTCCACAGTTCACTAGAGGTGTCTCTCCCATAAGATAAACAACATGTTGGGTGAACAAATTACAGTTGGGCAATTGACAAATAAAGAGGGCATGACCATGCACATACATATTATGATGAGTATAGTGAGATTTAATTGGGCATTACGACAAAGTACATAGACCGCTATCCAGCATGCATCTATGCCTAAAAAGTCCACCTTCAGGTTATCATCCGAACCCCCTCCAGTATTAAGTTGCTAACAACAGACAATTGCATTAAGTATTGCGCGTAATGTAATCAGTAACTACATCCTCGAACATAGCACCAATGTTTTATCCCTAGTGGCAACAGCACATCCATAATCTTAGAGATTTCTGTCACTTCCCCAGATTCACGGAGACATGAACCCACTATCGAGCATAAATACCCCCTCTTGGAGTTAATAGCAAAAACTTGGCCAGAGCCTTTACTAATAACGGAGAGCATGCAAGATCATAAACAACACATAGATATAAATTGATAATCAACATAACATGGTATTCTCTATTCATCGGATCCCAACAAACACAACATATAGAATTACAGATAGATGATCTTGATCATGTTCGGCAGCTCACAAGACCCGACAATTAAACACAATGAGGAGAAGACAACCATCTAGCTACTGCTATGGACCCATAGTCCAGGGGTGAACTACTCACTCATCACTCCGGAGGCGACCATGGCGGCGTAGAGTCCTCCAGGAGATGATTCCCCTCTCCGGCAGGGTGGAGGCGATCTCCTGAATCCCCGAGATGGGATTGGCGGCGGCGTCTCTGGAAGGTTTTCCGTATCGTGGCTCTCGGTACTGGGGGTTTCGCGATGAAGGCTTTAAGTAGGCGGAAGGGTAGGTCAGGGGGCGACGCGAGGGGCCCAGGAGACAGGCGGCGCGGCCAAGGGTGGGGCCGCGCCGCCTGCCCTCCTGGCCACCTCGTGGCCCCACTCCGTTGACTCTTCGGTCTTCTGGAAGCTTCGTGGCAAAATAGGACCCTGGGCGTTGATTTCGTCCAATTCCGAGAATATTTCCTTACTAGGATTTCTGAAACCAAAAATAGCAGAAAACTGGCACTGCATCTTGTTAATAGGTTAGTTCCAGAAAATGCATAAATATGACATGAAGTGTGCATAAAACATGTAGATATCATCAATAATGTGGCATGGAACATAAGAAATTATCGATACGTCGGAGACGTATCAGCATCCCCAAGCTTAGTTCTGCTCGTCCCGAGCAGGTAAACGATAAACAAAGATAATTTCTGGAGTGACATGCCATCATAACCTTGATCATACTATTTGTAAGCATATGTAGTGAATGCAGCGATCAAAACAATGTAAATGACATGAGTAAACAACTGAATCATATAGCAAAGACTTTTCATGAATAGTACTTTCAAGACAAGCATCAATAAGTCTTGCATAAGAGTTAACTCATAAAGCAATAATTCAAAGTAGAGGTATTGAAGCAACACAAAGGAAGATGAAGTTTCAGCGGTTGCTTTCAACTTGTAACATGTATATCTCATGGATATTGTCAACATAGAGTAATATAACAAGTGCAATATGCAAGTATGTAGGAATCAATGCACAGTTCACACAAGTGTTTGCTTCTTGAGGTGGAGAGAGATAGGTGAACTGACTCAACATAAAAGTAAAAGAATGGTCCTTCAAAGAGGAAAGCATCGATTGCTATATTTGTGCTAGAGCTTTGATTTTGAAAACAAGAAACAATTTTATCAACGGTAGTAATAAAGCATATGTATCATGTAAATTATATCTTACAAGTTGCAAGCCTCATGCATAGTATACTAATAGTGCCCGCACCTTGTCCTAATTAGCTTGGACTACCGGGATTATCGCAATGCACATGTTTTAACCAAGTATCACAAAGGGGTACCTCTATGCCGCCTGTACAAAGGTCTAAGGAGAAAGCTCGCATTAGATTTCTCGCTATTGATTATTCTCAACTTAGACATCCATACCGGGACAACATAGACAACAGATAATGGACTCCTCTTTTATGCATAAGCATGTAGCAACAATTAATTTTCTCATATGAGATTGAGGATATATGTCCAAAACTGAAACTTCCACCATGGATCATGGCTTTAGTTAGCGGCCCAATGTTCTTCTCTAACAATATGCACGCTCTAACCATAAGGTGGTAGATCGCCCTTACTTCAGACAAGACGAACATGCATAGCAACTCACATGATATTCAACAATGAGTAGTTGATGGCGTCCCCAGGAACATGGTTATCGCACAACGAGCAACTTAATAAGAGATAAAGTGCATAAGTACATACTCAATACCACAATAGTTTTTAAGCTATTTGTCCCATGAGCTATTTATTGTAAAGGTGAAGAATGGAAATTTAAAGGTAGCACTCAAGCAATTTACTTTGGAATGGCGGAGAAATACCATGTAGTAGGTAGGTATGGTGGACACAAATGGCATAGTGGTTGGCTCAAGTATTTTGGATGCATGAGAAGTATTCCCTCTCGATACAAGGTTTAGGCTAGCAAGGCTATTTGAAACAAACACAAGGATGAAGTGGTGCAGCAAAACTCACATAAAAGACATATTGAAAACATTATAAGACTCTACACCGTCTTCCTTGTTGTTCAAACTCAATACTAGAAATTATCTAGACCTTAGAGAGACCAAATATGCAAACCAAATTTTAGCATGCTCTATGTATTTCTTCATTAATAGGTGCAAAGCATATGATGCAAGAGCTTAAACATGAGCACAACAATTGCCAAGTATCACATTATCCAAGACATTATAGCAATTTACTACATGTATCATTTTCCAATTCCAACCATATAACAATTTAACGAAGAAGAAACTTCGCCATGAATACTATGAGTAAAGCCTAAGGACATACTTGTCCATATGCTACAGCGGAGCGTGTCTCTCTCCCACACAATGAATGCTAGGATCCATTTTATTCAAACAAAACAAAAACAAAAACAAACCGACGCTCCAAGCAAAGCACATAAAATGTGATGGAATAAAAATATAGTTTCAGGGGAGGAACCTGATAATGTTGTCGACGAAGAAGGGGATGGGCATCCCCAAGCTTAGACGCTTGAGTCTTCTTGATATATGCAGGGGTGAACCACCGGGGCATCCCCAAGCTTAGAGCTTTCACTCTCCTTGATCATGTTGTATCATCTCCCTCTCTTGATCCTTGAAAACTTCCTCCACACCAAACTTAGAACAACTCATTAGAGGGTTAGTGCACAATCAAAATATACATGTTCAGAGGTGACATAATCATTCTTAACACTTCTGGACATTGCACAAAGCTACTGAAAGTCAATGGAATCGAAATATCCATCGAACATAACAAAACAGGCAATGCGAAATAAAAGGCAGAATCTGTCAAAACAGAACAGTTCGTATTAACGAATTTTATTGAGGCAACAGACTTGCTCAAATGAAAATGCTCAAATTGAATGAAAGTTGCGTACATATCTGAGGGTCACTCACGTAAATTGGCATAATTTTCTGAGTTACCTACAGAGAATTTTGCCCAGATTCGTGACAGCAAAGAAATCTGTTTCTGCGCAGTAATCCAAATCTAGTATGAACCTTACTATCAACGACTTTACTTGGCACAATAAAACACTAAACTAAGATAAGGAGAGGTTTCTACAGTAGTAAACAACTTCCAAGACACAAAATAAAAACAAAGTACTGTACTAAAAAACATGGGTTGTCTCCCATAAGCGCTTTTCTTTAACGCCTTTCAGCTAGGCGCAGAAAGTGTGTATCAAGTGTTATCGAAGGATGGTGCATCTACAGCGGGGTGTGGAGTTTTCTCAACCATGCATAGTATATTGGATACATAAGTTTTAGCGTCTCCCTTTTCATTAGTCTTGGGCTTGCTACTCTCATCAAACAAATTTTCAGGAACAAGCCAAGCATAGTTATTTTCTAGTGCTTCATGCATTGCTAGGAGCTTACATGGTATTGGTGCTTTAATCTCCCCACCATTATTAACATTATTAGTGTACCTTATTCTCTCCATGTCCATTTTTTCAAGGAGACTAACAAAATTGGTATAAGAACCAAGCATATTATATTTAGCAAAGACCTTTCTAGCCTCTCTTGCTATACCACCAAATTCTCTAAGAAGGGTTTCTAAAACAAAATCTTTCTTTTCCCCTTCTTCCATATCACCGAGTGTAAGAAACATGTGTTGGATTATAGGATTGAGATTAACAAATTTAGTTTCCATCATACGAACTAAAGCAGCAGCGGCAATTTCATAAGTAGGAGCAAGGTCTACCAAGTGTCTATCTTCAAAATCTTCAACGGTACTAACATGGTTGAAAAATTCTTCTATATTATTTCTCCCAATTATAGACCCGCGCCCTACCGGCATGTCTTTTACGGTAAAATTAAAAGGAAACATGTTGAAACAAGTAAAGCAAATATAAGTAACTAATTTTTTTGTGTTTTTTTGATATAGAGTGCAAGATAGTAAATAAAGTAAAACTAGCAACTAATTTTTTTGTATTTTGATTTAGTGCAGCAAACAAAGTAGTAAATAAAACTAAGCAAGACAAAAACAAAGTAAAGAGATTGGGATGTGGAGACTCCCCTTGCAGCGTGTCTTGATCTCCACAACGGCGCCGAAATTTGCTTGATGTGTTGCGGTCGAAACCCACCCGAGCAGCGACGGGCAACACAGAGAGCCGGGAGGCTCCCAGGACTGCGGCTGGCCTGGTCCCTCCGAGCGACGGCCCGCAAAGACTCGGCACGCACGTCCGATGCTGTGTGCAGGCGTGCCACCTGACCTATACCTGGTCAGGAAGGTGATGGAGATGCCTCGCTTAGTTTCCTGCATGGCATACACGTAAACATTAAATACGAGCCTCGATCGGCTCTCAGGTTGTCCTGTGAATCGGCTCAAAGAGCCGATCCACCCATGATTCGCACGAGGTGTACGAATATATGGTGGTCCTGCTTGATCAATATAAAGCTAAAACGATCTACTACGATTTAGGGTTTTCACCACATAATCGGAACGTCCTACTCGTGATTGAGCCTGGCGGCCACGCACGGTGATCGTAAACCGTCCCTAGACAAGGCCTAAAAACCAACACGAGGTTGATCCCCGGAACATCCTGTCTAGGGCTAGCAAACTACACCCTACGCGCCACTGGATCCTTCAATCCGTTTGTAAGGCCTAACTATGCAGATATTAAACTAATCCTTGAAGAACAAGGAGCAATCATGACGGATCGGATCTACTAAATAATGATCAAGCGGGGTGCCGCCCCTACACCTAAGATAGGTGTAAGGGCGGCTAGACGTCTCAGGGTTGCACGACGATAGCATATGATACGATGAACAATGCTAACCCTAACACATCTAAGATAACTACGTTGCTCGCCATCAAAAAGGCTTCAGTACGAGCAACGCATGAACAACGAATAAACTTGTACTGCCTAGATCGCAAGATGCGATCTAGGCAGCATGATGCTTACCCGGAAGAAACCCTCGAGACAAGGGAGTTGGCGATGCGCCTAGATTGGTTTGTGGTGAACGTGATTGTTGTTTATTTCATAAACCCTAGATACATATTTATAGTCCGTAGACTTTCTAACGTGGGAATAATCCCAACCGTGCACGAGCCAAACTCTAACTAACCGACACGTATCCTACTATATTACAGATACACGGGCAAACTAGCCCAAACTTTGCATATAAGGCCGATTCACGTATATTCTTCCATGTATATTCTTCAAGCCCATCTTGATCGCGGCCCACCTCTAACTCGGTCAAATTCTGGTGATAACACATGCCCCCCTGGTTTTGGAATTGATAATTCCAAAATCACTCTGCTTTTTCTTCGTCGGGTCATGTCGTGGCAGAGCAGAACCGTCGCAGCATCCTTCATCATGATGCCTTGCCTTCTCAACTTCTCCGCAAGATTTGATAGCTTTAGCATCACTTCCTCGGAAACTGTAATGGCATTAAATCTCCACTAGGCTCCCCCTTATTTAACTGTGCCGAACGGTTCGCCACTTCATCCCCTTGCTCTGCTCCGGCCATCGGCACCTAAAAAACCCTCTTTCCCTGTAGCAATGTCTTCCTCTTCCTCCATCTCCTCAGGCCTCTCTCTCCAATCTTCCTCCTCGAGCGAGCAGGAGTGGAACTTTGATCCCGTGCCAGATGGCCCACCCGAAGCACTCGTCGGGTCAGATGGTGACTTACCTCTGACCGATGGGGAGGACGACCTCGAGTTCCTCATCGAAGGGGAACTGAAGAGCGAGAGCGAAGACGACCTCCACTCCTGGGCGAACTCCACCTCCTCCGACGAGGAGGAGGAAGAAGAAGAAGTAGAGGAAGAAGAGGAAGAGGAGGAGGATGATTCCTCCTCCTCCGCTGGGTATCCGCCGGCGAAGCGCTTCCGCGCTTGGGCGGACAGCGAGGATGATGATGATGACGAGGAAGAAGAGGCTCCGGCCGAGGGCTGGGGCAGCAGCGACGAGGAACTCTCTGGAAGCAGCGCCGACGGCAGCTACAATGGCGACGATGAGGACAGCGACGACCCCTAGAACAGGGGCAAATTAGTGTAGGACTAGTAGTAGCAGTGCACTAGGCATCGGATCCCCCTTTTGAGAGCCATCGGCTCTTTCTTGTAAAGCCGCTCCTTTGAATCAATAAGAATTGTTCTTCCAATTTGACTCTCAATTAATCCAATTTCAAGTCTTCCGTTTGCCGCACCAAGACCGATAGCAACGTATCGGACTTTTCGCCTCAGACGCCCATGAAGCCAGACTCAGATACCAATTAGACCGTCAGTCAAGCACTTCTCAAATTCAGACTGTAATTTGATATCTGACCATAATACTTTGCAATCCTATAGCCGATGGCTGTTCATCGGCTGTTTTGAGAATCCAGTCTCCTTCATTTTCTTGCAGCAACAGGACGGTCCAAACCCTGTAGATGACGACGGCTTCCCTTTCAGGCTCCTTTCCACAGCTCTAGTAGTCTTCTTCTGCAACAACTCACCGCTTTCGAAGAAGGTTATGATGCAGGGTCAGCCGATGCAACTCCAATCGGCTCTTAAAACAGAGTGTCTACCAAATCAGCTGCCCCCCGAGCCTCAGTTAAGGTGAGAATAGTGGCGAGGATACACAGTTCAGTCCAAGGGCCTTGAACTCAGGCAATTGAGACAGCCACCATGCAGAGGTCCTAGCATTCCTACGAGCGTAGCTGAAAGTGGCCAACTTAGCCAGGCCGACGGTAGATACACCGGAGCCGATCACCTTTTCTTCCTTTGAAAGCCGATATTGCAGACGAAACACCAACGGCTTAAAGAGTAAAAGGTTGGAGGTTGGCCATGAGGCTGAACTGAAACCGACTTGGTCGAAATCCGTGTCTTGAACACGCAGCTGGTAGATCTTGTGTAATTGTACTAGAGTCGATGGCTGTGCATCGGCTTTGTTTCTTAGCTCTAAAGTCGATGTCCGTGCATCGGCTGTATACCATGAGAATTTTTTTTTGGCCGATTTTTCTATCGGCCCCCAATATTTCACTGCACACATGTTCATCGCACATGTTCGTCGACTAGGTGGAGCCGAATCTGCCAGGTAACTCGATATCGGCTCTGTAGTTAGCCAAGGCACTGTATTTGAACGTCGGCTCCGTAGGACCAATGCTGATTTTTTAGCTCATCAGCCGACGTAAAACCGCTGCCCATTAGATCGACGTTGAACACAGGCAGAATGTGTGGTGAGGATAATTTTGGCCGATTGCTGGAATCGGCCTCCACGTTGATCGAATCGCTCAATGAAGGTTTTGCAATGTCCCTTCATAGATCTTTGGGGCCGATCCCAAGGATCGGCCTCGCCACGTTTGTCCATAGGTTTGTTCTTGCTACACGGTCAGGCCGGTGGATAAGACCAGCCTAACCCCATCCTTTGTCACGTCGATGCGCTCGCAGTCGTCCAAATTGATGCCTGAGAGTGGCTCTTGGCCTGCTGTCTCCCAAGCGTTCATGCCAGCCGTTGAAATCTCGGCTGAGTCATCTGCATGGACGACCTCTACCTCATCTCCATCCCACTGTATTACGCATTGGTGCATCGTGGATGGAATGCAACAGTTGGCGTGGATCCAATCTCTTCCTAGCAGGACAGCATAGGTGCTCTTGCTATCGACAATAAAGAACGTCGTAGGGATGGTTTTCCTTCCTACGGTCAGATCCACGTTCAGAACACCTTGTGCGTCAGATGCTTGGCCGTTGAAATCGCTCAGTGTCACGTTGGTCTTGATCAAATCCGAGCTAGAGCGTCCCAACCGACGTAGCATGGAGTATGGCATAATGTTGACTGCCGCTCCGGTGTCCACCAGCATCTTGTTGACAGGCTGCCCATTGATATAACCTCGCAAGTACAGGGCCTTCAGATGTCTGTAGCTTCTTTCTCGTGGCTTCTCAAAGATAACCGGCCGTGGGCCGCAGTCAAGTTGTGCCACGGGTGCCTCGTCTAATCCTGGAGCACTAAACTCCGTCGGAAGGATGAACACCATGTTTGTGCCAGCCGATGTTTCATCATCGGCTTTCCTTTGCTTGGGGCGCCACTCCATTTTTTGTGGTCGACCCTCTTCATCCAGGGTTCGCTGAATTTTCGCGGCCAGATCAGGCCGCGCCTTCCTTAGCGTGTGCAGGTACAACCTTTCGGCTTCCTCCAAGCCACGCAGTCGCTGAACCCTACGCTTTTGGGAACGGCTGAGTCCATCAGGGCACCACCTTGGCCGGTGGTACCTGTCTTCTTCTTCTTCATCATCGTCTTCCAAATCCTCGAGATCTTCCACCCGAGGGGACTCAGCGTGCTTGTTCCGAGGTGGGAGAGGCCCTAGACGTTTGAACACGGACACGTTAGCTGCATCCTTCCTCTTCTGTCTACATTCTGGGCAGTTGCCGATTGTAGGCAATCGGCTCATTCCTGAATCCCAGCAGTGTCTGAAGAAGGGGCAGTCCCAGTGCCTATCCTCGTCGTCTTGCTCTCTTAACCTTTCCTTGGCGTGGCGCTCATATCTCTCCTCGTCGCGATCATGCCGACGACGTCTCCTGGCGTCCCTAGCCAGACGATCTCTTTCATCATCGTCGTTGGGTCGTCGGCGTTGGTCATATTGACTCACATACTTGTTGAGGAGGTGATCAGAGAGAGGTCGCTGATATCTCACGTTCCTCACTTCTCCCTCTGTGATGTAGCGCTTGCCATCGTGACGGAGCCGATCGCGTGGAACGGCTTCCTCTGTGTCCTTGCTACGAGAGCAGCTGCCCTCGTCTCCGTCCTTACCAGAGTGGTGTCCAGGTCCTACCATGTTGATGTTGAACGAGAATCCTGGCTGGCACCCTCCAGGGTAAGTGCACTCCACCATGTTAACGGCGGGGAAGGGGTGAGTGTCGACTTTCATGGCGTACTGGTTGAAAATTAGACGTCCTTGTTCTATCGCCATTTGGATCTGCTGACGCCACACCCTGCAGTCGTTGGTGGTATGGGAGAACGAGTTATGCCATTTGCAGTATGGCTTTCCGTTCAGCTCCTGTACCGTGGGGATTTTGAGGCCTTCGGGTAACTTCAACTGCTTCTCCTTAAGTAAGAGGTCAAAAATTTGCTCAGTTTTAGTTACGTCAAAATCAAACCCTCTGGGCGGACCTGGTGGCTTAACCCATTTGCAGGACACGGGGGTTGCCCCCCGAGTCCATTCAGCCACTGCTACCTCTTGATCTCCCGCAGAGCCTTCGTCTTCATCTGCCTCAACCAGGACTACCGCACGCTTGAATTTGTCCTGGTACAAGTCCGGGTGGCGCTGTTCATATAATGACAGTTTCTGAACCATGTGCGCCAGTGAAGGGTAGTCTGCTTGGGAGGCCATATCCTTGATTGGTGATGCAAGGCCCACCACTGCCAACTCGACTGCTTCTTTTTCAGTCACACGAGCCGAATAACATCGGTTCCTAACAAGTCGAAGCGCTGACGTATTCTGCCACAGTTTCTCCACGCTTCGACGTACTTGTGCTAGATCGGCAATGCCGGCCTCGGAAGCCTCTGAGTGATACTGCATGTGGAACTGCTCTTCCAACTGCTTCCACGTCCGGATTGAGTCTGGTGGCAGCGATGTGTACCACCCGAAAGCCGATCCTGTGAGGGACTGTGCGAAGAACCTCACACGCAGCTCATCTGCTGCTGAGATCGTGCCCAGCTGTGCCAAATATCGGCTCACATGCTCGATGGAGCTGGAACCATCTGATCCATTAAACTTGGAGAAATCAGGGAGCCGATATTTGGGTGGTAGCGGGATCAACTCGTACTCGTTGGGGTACGGCTTGGAATAGCCGATTGTCCTCCTTTTCGGCACCATGCCGAACTGGTCTCTCAGATGGTACTGATCTGATCCGCGGTGCTGGCTGCAGGAGTTGAACTCTGAAGATTCGCCGGAGTGGCATACTTAGCCAGCCATGCTTGCTTTTCCAGCTCTGAGCCAACTGCAGGAGCTGAGCTCTGGAGGTTTGTCGGAGTGGCATACTTAGCTAGCCACGTCTGCTTCTCAAGATCTGTTCCCGAAGTTCCTCCTGTTGTTCCAGAAGTCCCTGCTGTTGCAGTCTGGTTTGTGAGTGCCCAGTTACTGCAGTCTGGCACGTATGTGCACGTGTACCCGTGAGGGATCTCCTTAGGCGCCTCATGCAAGAACTGGTAGTCGCTAGGGTCACCACCGATCTTGTAGACGACGTATGCCGGTGAATTCGGCACTTCTGGTGCTGCCAACGCGAATGGCAGCGGTGGACGGGACTGGAGTGGCATCTCTCCTTGGTAAGTCCCGAGAGCTGGTCCTGACGGAGAGTACTGATGCCTCATGATTTCCTGGATCACCCGAAGAGCGACACGCTCCAAAGTGTTCACCAGGCTCTCAGAATGGCGGTGCAGCGAGTGAGCTACCATGTAGTTAATCTCCCGACGCAGGGACCTGGTGCGTTCTTCTGACGGGGCGGACAGGTCCACTCCATCGAGCGCGCCTTCAGGTGAACCCCTTCCACCTGATGCCATGTGAGCGGGTTCTGTGAAAAGAGCCGATGAGGTCGGCTTCGAGGATCGCTTTGACCTCGTCATACTTCTTCTTGAGCTCCTCGGTCAGATCCTCGTACGTGACTGGGGTGCCGTCCGCCATCTCAGATGTAGATGGCGATGCGGTTGATGTCGAAGACTGTCCCACCGGCGTGCCAGAATGTGTTGCGGTCAGAAACCCACCGGCGAGCAGCGACGGGCAACACAGTAGAGCCGGGAGGCTCCCAGGACTGCGGCTGGCCCTGGTCCCTCCGAGCGATGGCCCGCAAAGACTCGGCACGCACGTCCGATGCTGGTGCAAGGGCGTGCCACCTGACCTATACCTGGTCAGGAAGGTGATGGAGATGCCTCGCTTAGTTTCCTGCATGGCATACACGTAAACATTAAATACGAGCCTCGATCGGCTCTCAGGTTGTCCTGTGAATCGGCTCAAAGAGCCGATCCACCCATGATTCGCACGAGGTGTACGAATATATGGTGGTCCTGCTTGATCAATATAAAGCTAAAACGATCTACTACGATTTAGGGTTTTCACCACATAATCGGAACGTCCTACTCGTGATTGAGCCTGGCGGCCACGCACGGTGATCGTAAACCGTCCCTAGACAAGGCCTAAAAACCAACACGAGGTTGATCCCCGGAACATCCTGTCTAGGGCTAGCAAACTACACCCTACGCGCCACTGGATCCTTCAATCCGTTTGTAAGGCCTAACTATGCAGATATTAAACTAATCCTTGAAGAACAAGGAGCAATCATGACGGATCGGATCTACTAAATAATGATCAAGCGGGGTGCCGCCCCTACACCTAAGATAGGTGTAAGGGCGGCTAGACGTCTCAGGGGGACGATAGCATATGATACGATGAACAATGCTAACCCTAACACATCTAAGATAACTACGTTGCTCGCCATCAAAAAGGCTTCAGTACGAGCAACGCATGAACAGCGAATAAACTTGTACTGCCTAGATCGCAAGATGCGATCTAGGCAGCATGATGCTTACCCGGAAGAAACCCTCGAGACAAGGGAGTTGGCGATGCGCCTAGATTGGTTTGTGGTGAACGTGATTGTTGTTTATTTCATAAACCCTAGATACATATTTATAGTCCGTAGACTTTCTAACGTGGGAATAATCCCAACCGTGCACGAGCCAAACTCTAACTAACCGACACGTATCCTACTATATTACAGATACACGGGCAAACTAGCCCAAACTTTGCATATAAGGCCGATTCACGTATATTCTTCCATGTATATTCTTCAAGCCCATCTTGATCGCGGCCCACCTCTGACTCGGTCAAATTCTGGTGATAACAGATGCGCGTAGTTGACGTATTGTCTTTTCGTTCGACACGCGTCCGTTGGGAACCCCAAGAGGAAGGTGTGATGCGCACAAACAAGTTTCCCTCAGGAAACCAAGGTTTATCGAACCAGTAGGAGTCAAGAAGCACGTTGAAGGTTGATGGCGGCGAGATGTAGTGCGGCGCAACACCAGGGATTCCGGCGCCAACGTGGAACCTGCACAACACAAACCAAGTACTTTGCCCCAACAAAACAGCGAGGTTGTCAATCTCACCGGCTTGCTGTAACAAAGGATTAGATGTATAGTGTGGAAGATGATTGTTTGCAAAAAAGAGAACAAAGATGCAGAGATTGTATTTCAGTATAGAGAATTGGACCGGGGTCCACAGTTCACTAGAGGTGTCTCTCCCATAAGATAAACAGCATGTTGGGTGAACAAATTACAGTTGGGCAATTGACAAATAAAGAGGACATGACCATGCACATACATATTATGATGAGTATAGTGAGATTTAATTGGGCATTACGACAAAGTACATAGACCGCTATCCAGCATGCATCTATGCCTAAAAAGTCCACCTTCAAGTTATCATCCGAACCCCTCCAGTATTAAGTTGCTAACAACAGACAATTGCATTAAGTATTGCGCGTAATGTAATCAGTAACTACATCCTCGAACATAGCACCAATGTTTTATCCCTAGTGGCAACAGCACATCCATAATCTTAGAGATTTCTGTCACTTCCCCAGATTCACGGAGACATGAACCCACTATCGAGCATAAATACCCCCTCTTGGAGTTAATAGCAAAAACTTGGCCAGAGCCTTTACTAATAACGGAGAGCATGCAAGATCATAAACAACACATAGATATAAATTGATAATCAACATAACATGGTATTCTCTATTCATCGGATCCCAACAAACACAACATATAGAATTACAGATAGATGATCTTGATCATGTTCGGCAGCTCACAAGACCCGACAATTAACACAATGAGGAGAAGACAACCATCTAGCTACTGCTATGGACCCATAGTCCAGGGGTGAACTACTCACTCATCACTCCGGAGGCGACCATGGCGGCGTAGAGTCCTCCGGGAGATGATTCCCCTCTCGGCAGGGTGCCGGAGGCGATCTCCGAATCCCCCGAGATGGGATTGGCGGCGGCGTCTCTAGAAGGTTTTCCGTATCGTGGCTCTCCGTACTGGGGTTTTTGCAACGAAGGCTTTAAGTAGGAGGAAGGGTAGGTCAGGCGCGAGGGGCCCAGAGACAGGGCGGCGCGGCCAAGGGTGGGGTCGCGCCGCCGCCCTCGGCCACCTCGTGGCCCCACTCCATTGACTCTTTGGTCTTCCGGAAGCTTCGTGGCAAAATAGGACCCCGGGCGTTGATTTCGTCCAATTCCGAGAATATTTCCTTACTAGGATTTCTGAAACCAAAAACAGCAGAAAACAGCAACTGGCACTTCGGCATCTTGTTAATAGGTTAGTTCCAGAAAATGCATAAATATGACATGAAGTGTGCATAAAACATGTAGATATCATCAATAATGTGGCATGGAACATAAGAAATTATCGATACGTCGGAGACGTATCAAGACTCCAAATCTCATTGTGACTTGGTGCCACCATCTACCAACCATTTGAGATCCAACGTTCCAAACTATCTCTTATTTCGAACCTAAAAACAAAAATTATTCAGAAAATTATGAAAAAAATCCAGTAAAATGTAGATGCCTTGTTCTAAAATCTGTGAATATTTCATCCCACTCGGACGACTAGCTTGTGATTAAAGAGCTTTTTACGTATACGAGCACTAGTTTAAACTAAATACTCCCTCTGATTCATATTAATTGACTTCAATATGGATGTATCTAGAACTAAAATGTGTCTAGTACATCCATATTAGAGTCAATTAATATGAACCGGAGGGAGTATATATTTGCTCACAAACCTTTGATTCAAATCGAATGAAACTTCACCAAAATATAAATCGAAATATGCACGATTAACTGGAAGTTCTTGAAATATTTCTGAGCAATTATAATAATTATTTAGTTTAAATTCTAAGTCGATCGCATACATTGGATCTGAGATGGATGGTGGATGGTGGCACCAAGTCACTGTGAGACTTGGAAGTATCAAGTCAGTGAAGCTCTATCCCAAAATAAAAGCTTCGTGAAGGGGGCAGTTTGGTTCAAAAAAGAAGACAATGCCAAGCAGTTGTCAAACAATACCCATATAGTCAAATGTACTCCCTCTGATTCAAATGAATTGACTCAACTTTGTCTAGATATATATGGATGTATCAAGTCACTGAAGCTCTATCCCAAAATAAAAGCTTCATGAAGGGGGAAGTTTGGTTCGAAAAAAATACAGTGCCAAGCAGCTGTCAAATAGTACCATAACGTCAAATGTACTCCCTCCGATTCAAACGAAATGACTCAACTTTGTATTTTGCATGTTAAAGGTTTTTCGTAAAACTTGGCCAATCTTAACATAGTTTGCCTTTCTAAAAAAAGATATAAGCCCTAAGGCTCCTTTGATTCATAGGATGGGAAAACCATAGAAATATGAAAAACATAGGATTGAGATTTAATGGCTAGTTGAATCATATAGGAAGATGAGTTGTGTTTGATTGTGCCAAAGGAAATTTTCCATGAGGTATGACCTAATGTTTTATTCTTATAGGATTTGCACTGCAAGATTCCTGTAGGATATGTTCCTATGAATCAAACAACTAGTGTGGGGAAAATTCACATGTGATCTAAATCCTACATAATTCCTATACAAATCCTATATATGAATTTTAGTTGTTAGGTCACTTAAAATGACTTCACTTGAAGGGTTACATTTTTGTTTTTTCTGAATTAGTAGTGATGCCTAACCATATATATACCTAAACCAAGAGAATCAGCATAAACTTATGTATATTAATAGTAAGCGCATATATGAATGTTTTTTTATCTACAAACCCAGGGTCATATATATGTACATAGAAACATGCATATATGCTAGTTTTTGTACCTTGGTGTGTTCCTCTTTTGGGCTATCTTTTTTGTTCACCGGTTCACAACCAACGCCCTAGATTAATTTGGCACTTAGAAAATAACATTTTGTTTTTGGCGCACTAACACAAATAGTAGTAGCACGGTCAACACTGTAGAGAAGTACAAAATAAATGTGTGTGGGAAAAATTGACTTAAAGTGACCATTACAATGAGAAAAAGGGTAGAACCAAGCATTGCACAGGGAAAAAGCAGTGTAGTGCCCAGAAGAAAAAAACAAGTTGGGTTATACTCCCTCCATCCTGAAATAATGGGTGTAGAGTTAAAATTTGTCCATAAAAGAGTGTACTTCTCGTTTTGCAATGCACTTCAAAATTTGTCCACAAAAGAGTGGTACTCCTAGTAAAAAATATTTCTTTCTCATCACGAGGGATATAGTTTCTTCACGACTAGTACGTACTACCTCCATCACAAAGCTTAAGGGTTCCTTTGATTCAAAGGATTTGCATAGGAATTGTGTAGGATTTGGTTCCTATGGGAAAATTTCCTATACATGTTGTTTGATTCATAGGAACATATCCTATAGGAAAAAATCCTATAGGAATCTTGTAGTGTAATTCCTATAGGAAAAAAGCATTAGCTCATGCCTCATGGAAAAATTCCTTTGCTACAATCAAACAAACTTCATCTTCCTATAGGATTCAATTAGACATGCCATTCCAATCCTATACATTTCCTATTCCTATGCTTTTCCTATCCTTTAAATCAAAGGAGCCCTAAGTCTTTTTTTAAGAGTCAAAGCAAGTAAAGGTTGACGAAAATTTAGAACAATCTATCAACTAATATAATATTTTGTAGATACCATACCAAAAAAAATCATTGTCTATGTATTGATATTAATTTTGTATTTTGCATGATAATGATTTTTGGTAAAATCTTAGTTTACCTTGACATAGTTTGAGCTTCTAAAAATAATATAAGCCTTACGCTTTGGGATGGAGGTAGTAGTATTTAGCATAATATGGTTTTCTTATTTACTACATGCATTTAGCTCATTGGAGGTGGAAAAGTTGAAGAGGAAAGTGATGGTCGATGACAGTTTCCCAATGTAATAATAAAATCCTTAATATGCCTTGAAAACCCACACGTACGCTCTTTCTAGGACAGAGGCAGTATGAGGTAATGCACCCACGCGCTGTCATCTGCCGGTTCGTGCTATGTCTCCCAAATCTTGAAATATCGTCAGTTATCCATTTCACGTCCACACTTCTCCCTCTCTCCACGGACTAGGAAAAAACCCTCTCTTCGCTTCCCCTTCCCATTCCACCGATGGAGAGCCCAACCGACGCCGTCAACGCAGCGAAAGCGAAAGCCGCGCGGCTGGCCTTAGCCGCAGAGGAGGCGTCCAGAGCCGCGACCGCAGCACGCATGGCCGCAACGGCGGCGATCATCGCCGCAGCGGATGCCAAAGACGAAGCGGAGGCCATTGCCGAAGGTCGGGCCATCGGTCGCTCATCGGCATCTGATGCTGTTGGTAGATGGGTCCACTCTCTTGGGAAGCATCCCCTAGATGACGAGGACGAGGTTGAACTCATCTTTGAACCGCCGCCGCCGACCTTCGACGAGAATATCGTCGACGAGGGGGAGGAAGTATGTTCCGATTCACCTCTCTCCCTTATTCAACATAGCCCTGTATCGATTTGCGCTATGGTCTCTCCCTCTTTTTTTGCGCTATAGCGTTTTGAATTAGCGTCAGAATCTTTTTAGATTCATATTCAGTAGTTGCAACTGCTACATATTTGCTTCACATCCGATTCACCTCTCTCCCTTATTCAACATAGCCCTGTATCGATTTGCTCTATGGTCTCTCCCTCTCTTTTTTGCGCTATAGGGTTTTGAATTAGCGTCAGAATCTTTTTAGATTCATATTCATTATTAGTTGCAACTGCTACATATTTGCTTCACCTGTTTATTTGGCATGTATCAGGTTGCTACTGATGAGGTTGACAGCGATGTCGAGTCGCGTCATAGGAAGGCCAGGGCCACTCTCAACAAGCTTAAGGCGGGGAAGTTCGACAAGTATTGGAGTGAACCCTGGACTGGTGCCAGGAACAGCTGCCCCTTCTGCACAAAGAGCATAAAGGTTGACTTTCAAAGCGTCCTGCAGCATGCCGAAGCCGGTGGGTCCGGCTGTCTCAAAGTTGGGGAAACTGTTAACCGATCCGGCTTCATAGCCAACCACATGGCCTATGGGCTATTCCTAAGGAAGAAATTGAACCAAGCTATCGAGACCGGTCGTGTGCCTCCTCCCAAGCCCAAGCCACCAAAGATTAAAGGTATGGGCAGCAAGAAGCAGAAGAAGCGGGACCGGGAGGAGGCGACAGGAAGAAGATGGTAAATATACTCCGTAACTGTTGTGCATGTTTGTCTCTCCTACTGCTTCAAAAGCAGCATCTTTTGTTGAACTCTGTTTATGTTTGCTGCTCAGCAGCGTTTGTGGTGAACCTATTAGCTTAATTAGGGGTTGTTGAACTATGTATGTGTTGAACCTTGCTTAATTAGGTTGTGTTGAACTCTGTTTGTGTTGGCGTGGGAAGGGGGCATGATGCTACCCTGAATTTGCGGGACCCCCAAAAAACTTGCAAATACGAGTGATGCATCCAAAAGGAACAAACTTTTACATGGTAGACCCCAGTCTGAAAGCAAGAAATGCGATCGGGTCCTTAACAGCCACCGCCCGGATTGATCGGGGATTTTGCCTGCCTACCGCATGTGACTTGTGCTCACTGAAGTTTGGGACCTCATGCATGGGCACCACACGTAAGTGACAGACCTGTTGGTGTAAAAACTCGGGTGATTATTATACTGCATTAGTACAAAGTTTCCTATGGATTCAAGGGTTGGAAAGCCAAGTTAACTCATTTTCATGACTAAGAAGGAGCCAGGCTTACTTTTTCATTTTCATGTTTTAACTTGTTTAAATCTTGGTCAAACAAAGGATTTGACCAGGATTCAAATGGGCATAAAAATTCAAAAAAAAATAAAAAAAATCACATAAGCTTCTTATGTCATCTAGTAAGCATTACAGTTGATCAACGAAGTCTAGACATATTCAAACCAGAAAAATCATGTATATACCCCCTAACCCTAAACTCTGTCTTATGAAGTCAAGCATGAAGAAAAGTGGTTTTGGGTTTCAAACATTGGAAATTAAAAAAACTCCCAAAAGCTTCATTTTGGAGTGACTAAGAAGAATCCAGGCTTACCTTTTCATTTTCATGTTTTAAACTGGTTTAAATCTTGGTCAAACCTAGGATTTTACCAAGATTCAAATGGACATAACAAATTCAAAAAAATCAAAACCAAAACACATAGTCTTTTGATGTCATATAGTAAGCATTCAAGTTGATAAACAAAGTCTAGACATATTTAAACAAGAAAAATCATGTATATACTTGGCCCCTAACCCTAAACTCTGTCTTATGAAGTCAAGCATTAAGAGAAGTGGTTTTGGGTTTCAAACATGGAAATTTAAAAAACCTCCCAAAAGCTTCATTTTGGAGTGACTAAGAAGAATCCAGGCTTACTTTTCATTTTCATGTTTTAAACTGGTTTAAATCTTGGTCAAACCTAGGATTTGACCAAGATTCAAATGGGCATAACAAATTCAAAAAACATAGTCTTTTGATGTCATATAATAAGCGTTCAAGTTGACAAACAAGGTCTAGACATATTCAAACCAGAAAAATCATGTATCTACCCCCTACCCCTAAACTTTGTCTTATGATGTAAAGAACGAAGAGATGTCATTTTGGGTTTCGGACATGGAAAATTAAAAAACCCTCTCAAAAGCTTCATTTTGGAGTGAATAAGAAGGATCCATACTTACTTTTCATTTTCATGTTTTAAACGGGCATTTCAAATGGGCATAAATTTTAAAAAAAAAGATTCAAATGGGCATAAATTTAAAAAAAAAAGATTCAAACGGACCAAGATTCAAATGGGCATAAATTTTTAAAAAAAAAATTTAAACCGAAAACCACTTCTCTTCGTGCTTGACTTCATTAGACAGAGTTTAGGGTTTGGGGTATATACATGATTTTTATTGTTTAAATATGTCTAGACTCCGTTGATCAACATGAATGCTTACTATAACTTAAGAAGCTTATGTGTTTTGGTTTTTCATTTTTTGAATTCTTTATTGAATTTTTATGCCCATTTGAATCTTGGTCAAATCCTAGGTTTGACCAAGAATTAAACAAGTCAGTAACATGAAAATGAAAAAGTAAGCCTGGATCCTTCTTATTCACTCAAAAAATGAAGCTTTTGGGAGGGTTTTTGAATTTTCCATGTTTGAAACCCAAAACCATTCCTCTTATATGCTTGACTTCATATACAGAGTTTAGCCTTAGGGGTAGATACATGATTTTTCTGAATAATGTCTAGACCTTGTTTATCAACTTGAATGCTTACTATAAACCAAAAATTCATGTATCTACCCCTAACCCTAAACTATGCATGAAGAGAAGTGGTTTTGGGTTTCAAACCTGGATATTTCAAAAACCCTCCCAAAAGCTTCATTTTGGAGTGAATAAGAAGGATCAAGGCTTAATTTTTCATTTTCATGTTTTAATCTTGTTTAAATCTTGGTCAAACCTAGGATTTGACCAAGATTCAAATGGGCATAATTTAAAAAAATGGAAAATCAAGGCACATAGTCTTCTTATGTCATATAGTAAGCATTCAATTAAGTTGATAAACAAGCTCTAGACATATTCAAACCAGAAAAATCATGTATCTACCCCCTATATATCCCTAAACCCTGACTTATGAAGTCAAGCATGAAGAGAAGTGGTTTTTGGTTTCAATCATGGAAATTTCAAAAACCCTCCCAAGAGCTTCATTTTGGAGTGACTAATTAAGAAGCATACATGCTTACCTTTTCATATTCATGTTTTAAACTTGTTCAAATCTAGGTCAACAAACCTAGGATTTGTTGACGAAGAATCAAATGGGTATAAAAAAATTAAAACCAAGGTCTGCTCATGTCATATAGTGAGCATTCAATTAAATTGATAAACAAGGTCTAGACATATTAAAACTAGCAGGAAAATCAGGTATCTATATATACCCCCTAACCCTAAACTATGTCTTATGAAGTCAAGCATGCATGAAGAGAAGTGGTTTTTGGTTTTCAAGAGCATGGAAATTTCAAAACCCTCCCAAGAGCTACATATTGGAGTGACTAAGAAGGATAGATGCTTAATTTTTCATATTCATGTGTTAAACTTGATTAAATCATGGTCAAACCTAGGATTTGACCAAGATTCAAATGGGCATAAAAATTCAAAAAAACAATAAAATGAAAAACCAATGCACATAGTCTTCTTATGTCATATATATAGTAAGCATTCAATTAAGTTGATAAACAAGGTCTAGACATATTCAAACCAGAAAATTCATGTATCAAGCTACCCTTATCCCGAAACTCTGTCTTATGAAGTCAAGCATGAAGAGAAGTACGCGGTTTTTTGGTTTCAAACATGGAAATTTCAAAAACCCTCTCAAGAGCTTCATTTTGGAGTGACTACGAAGGATACATGTTTAATTTTTCATATTCATGTTTTAAACTTGTTTAAATCATGGTCAAACCAAGGATTTGACCAAGATTCAAATGGGCATAAAAATTCAGGAAAAACAAAAAATGGAAAATCAAGGCACATAGTCTTCTTATGTCACATAGTAAGCATTCAATTAAGTTGATAAACAAGGTCTAGATATATTCAAACCAGAGAAATCATGTATCTACCCCTAACCCTAAACTCTGTCTCATGAAGTCAAGCATGAAGATATGTGGTTTTTGGTTTCAAACATGGAAATTTCAAAAACCCTCCCAAGAGCTTCATTTTGGAGTGACTAAGAAGGATACATGCTTACTTTTTCATATTCATGTTTTAAACTTGTTCAAATCTTGGTCAACAAACCTAGGATTTGACGAAGATTCAAATGGGTATAAAAAAATTAAAACCAAGGTCTGCTCATGTCATATAGTAAGCATTCAATTAAATTGATAAACAAGGTCTAGACATATTCAAACTAGCAGGAAAATCATGTATCTACCCCTAAACTATGTCTTATGAAGACAAGCATGCATGAAGAGAAGTGGTTTTTGGTTTCAAACATGGAAATTTCAAAAACCCTACCAAGATCTACATTTTGGAGTGACTAAGAAGGATATATGCTTAATTTTTCATACTCATGTTTTAAACTTGTTTAAATCATGGTCAAACCTAGGATTTGACCAAGATTCAAATGGGCATAAAAATTCAGGAAAAACAAAAAATGGAAAATCAAGGCACATAGTCTTCTTATGTCACATAGTAAGCATTCAATTAAGTTGATAAACAAGGTCTAGATATATTCAAACCAGAGAAATCATGTATCTACCCCTAACCCTAAACTCTGTCTCATGAAGTCAAGCGCATGAAGATATGTGGTTTTTGGTTTCAAACATGGAAATTTCAAAAACCCTCCCAAAGAGCTTCATTTTGGAGTGACTAAGAAGGATCCATAGGAAACTATGTACTAATACAGTATAATGATCACCCGAGTTATTAGAGCAACAAGTCTGTCACGTGCGTAAGGTCCCACACTTCAGTGAGCACAAGTCACGTACGCTAGGTAGGCAAACTCCCAGCCATCTTCTTTGTCAAGAGAGAGGCATCAACACACACACACTCTCTCTCTCTCCAATTATCCACCTCCGTTGGCTGCCGGTTTTGGCAGGTCGTTTCTAGCTCAGCTCGTAGGCCATGGTGTGCAGGCTCTGTAGCCATGGCGATTTGGTCGCGCCAAGTGGTTCGTCCCCGGCTGCGACGAGGATCAATCCGGACGGTGGCTGTTAAGGACCCGATCGCATTTCTTGCTTTCAGCATGGGGTCTACCATGTAAATCTTAGGGATTTAGACGTAATTTCCTGTTAATTTTGTGTCCTGCTGTAAACTGCGCTCTGATGCGTATTGGAAATCTGGGTCCTTCAGGATCGTTCGGTTGTCCCTCTAAAAAAAATCTCTCTCATTCTCGGCCTTTCTCGCTCGCTCGCACAGTCGCACCCCCCGCACTGACAACCCTGCACAACAGTCAACATCACCAGAAAAAGGATAGACACCATAAATAAGTGGGGCCCCGTGACTGCTCTCCCTTCGTCTCCTCCCGTGTGATCCCTCTTCCTCCGACTCCCGACCTTGCGGAAAAGAAAAATGAAATGAAAGAGTTTCACTGGACGGGCAAACACATGTGCTGCCTAGTAATAATAATAATAACGTAAAAAATCGACCTACGAATCTATTATTAAATAAGCTAAACTAGGGTTTTGCCCAGTACTACGGATCAATTTCTGAAAATCCAACTACGGGGTTCGATTTGGCCTGCTAATATAAAATTATATAATCCGAACTAGTATTCCTCTAAAAAATCATTTTGGTATGCATCGTTTGGTACTTTTCATAGCTAGAGTGCTTACTCCCTCCGTTAGCAAATAGTCTTCGTATGTCATATAGTAAGCATTCAAGTTGATAAACAAGGTTTAGACATATTCAACCAGAAAAATCATGTATCTACCCCCTATCCCTAAACTCTGACTTATGAAGTCAAGCATCAAGAGATGTGGTTTTTGGTTTCAAACATGTAAATTTCTACCCCCTATCCCTAATCTTGGTCAAACCTAGGATTTGACCAAGATTCAAATGGGCATAAAATTAAAAAAACAATAAAATGAAAAACCAATGCACATAGTCTTCTTATGTCATATATATAGTAAGCATTCAATTAAGTTGATAACAAGGTCTAGACATATTCAAACGAGAAAAGTCATGTATCAAGCTACCCCTAACCCCAAACTCTGTCTTATGAAGTCAAGCATGAAGAGAAGTACGTGGTTTTTTGGTTTCAAACATGGAAATTTCAAAAACCCTCTCAAGAGCTTCATTTTGTAGTGACTACGAAGGATACATGCTTAATTTTCATATTCATGTTTTAAACTTGTTTAAATCATGGTCAAACCTAGGATTTGACCAAGATTCAAATGGGCATAATTTAAAAAAAATGAAAAATCAAGGCACATGGTCTTCTTATGTCATATAGTAAGCATTCAATTAAGTTGATAAACAAGGTCTAGACATATTCAAACCAGAGAAATCATGTATCTACCCCTAAACTCTGTCTCATGAAGTCAAGCATGCATGAAGATAGTTGGTTTTTGGTTTCAAACATGGAAATTTCAAAAACCCTCCCAAGAGCTTCATTTTGGAGTGACTAAGAAGGATATATGCTTAATTTTTCATATTCATGATTTCAACTTGTTTAAATCATGGTCAAACTTAGGATTTGACCAAGATTCAAATGGGCATGAAATAAAAAAAACAATAAAATGAAAAACCAATGCACATAGTCTTCTTATGTCATATATATAGTAAGCATTCAATTAAGTTGATAACAAGGTCTAGACATATTCAAACGAGAAAAATCATGTATCAAGCTACCCCTAACCCCAAACTCTGTCTTATGAAGTCAAGCATGAAGAGAAGTACGTGGTTTTTTGGTTTCAAACATGGAAATTTCAAAAACCCTCTCAAGAGCTTCATTTTGGAGTGACTATGAAGGATACATGCTTAATTTTCATATTCATGTTTTAAACTTGTTTAAATCATGGTCAAACCTAGGATTTGACCAAGATTCAAATGGGCATAATTTAAAAAAATGAAAAATCAAGACACATAGTCTTTTATGTCATATAGTAAGCATTCAATTAAGTTGATAAACAAGGTCTAGACATATTCAAACCAGAGAAATCATGTATCTACCCCCTAACCCTAAACTCTGTCTCATGAAGTCAAGCATGCATGAAGATAGTGGTTTTTGGTTTCAAACATGGAAATTTCAAAAACCCTCCCAAGAGCTTCATTTTGGAGTGACTAAGAAGGATATATGCTTAATTTTTCATATTCATGTTTTCAACTTGTTTAAATCATGGTCAAACTTAGGATTTGACCAAGATTCAAATGGGCATGAAATTAAAAAAAACAATAAAATGAAAAACCAATGCACATAGTCTTCTTATGTCATATATATAGTAAGCATTCAATTAAGTTGATAACAAGGTCTAGACATATTCAAACGAGAAAAATCATGTATCAAGCTACCCCTAACCCCAAACTCTGTCTTATGAAGTCAAGCATGAAGAGAAGTACGTGGTTTTTTGGTTTCAAACATGGAAATTTCAAAAACCCTCTCAAGAGCTTCATTTTGGAGTGACTATGAAGGATACATGCTTAATTTTCATATTCATGTTTTAAACTTGTTTAAATCATGGTCAAACCTAGGATTTGACCAAGATTCAAATGGGCATAATTTAAAAAAATGAAAAATCAAGACACATAGTCTTTTATGTCATATAGTAAGCATTCAATTAAGTTGATAAACAAGGTCTAGACATATCAAACCAGAAAAATCATGTATCTACCCCCTATATATCCCTAAACCCTGACTTATGAAGTCAAGCATGAAGAGAAGAAGTGGTTTTTGGTTTCAAACATGGAAATTTCAAAAACCCTCCCAAGAGCTTCATTTTGGAGTGAGTAATTAAGAAGCATACATGCTTACTTTTTTCATATTCATGTTTTAAACTTGTTCAAATCTAGGTCAACAAACCTAGGATTTGACGAAGAATCAAATGGGTATAAAAAATTAAAACCAAGGTCTGCTCATGTCATATATAGTAAGCATTCAATTAGATTGATAAACAAGGTCTAGACATATTCAAACTAGCAGGAAAATCATGTATCTACCCCCTAACCCTAAACTATGTCTTATGAAGTCAAGCATGCATGAAGAGAAGTGGTTTTTGGTTTTCAAGCATGGAAATTTCAAAAACCCTCCCAAGAGCTACATATTGGAGTGACTAAGAAGGATATATGCTTAATTTTTCATATTCATGTTTTAAACTTGATTAAATCATGGTCAAGCCTAGGATTTGACCAAGATTCAAATGGGCATAAAAATTCAAAAAGAATGAAAAACCAATGCACATAGTCATCTTATGTCATCGATCTAGTAAGCATTCAATTAAGTTGATAAACAATGTATAGACATATTCAAACCAGAAAATTTATGTATCAAGCTACCCCTAACCCCAAACTCTGTCTTATGAAGTCTAGCATGAAGAGAAGTACGTGGTTTTTTGGTTTCAAACATGGAAATTTCAAAAACCCTCTCAAGATCGAGCTTCATTTTGGAGTGACTATGAAGGATACATGCTTAATTTTTAATATTCATGTTTTAAACTTGTTTAAATCATGGTCAAACCTAGGATTTGACCAAGATTCAAATGGGCATAAAAATTCAAAAAAACAATAAAATGAAAAACCAATGCACATATATAGTCATCTTATGTCATCTAGTAAGCATTCAATTAATTAAGTTGATAAACAAGGTCTAGACATATTCAAACCAGAAAATTCATGTATCAAGCTACCCCTATCCCCAACAAACTCTGTCTTATGAAGTCAAGCATGAAGAGAAGTGCGGTTTTTTGGTTTCAAACATGGAAATTTCAAAAACCCTCCCAAAAGCTACATTTTGGAGTGACTAAGAATGATACATGCTTAATTTTTCATATTCATGTTTTAAACTTGTTTAAATCATGGTCAAACCTAGGATTTGACCAAGATTCAAATGGGCATAAAAATTCAAAATAAATCAAAATAAATGAAAAACCAAGGCACATAGTCTTCTTATGTCATATAGTAAGCATTCAATTAAGTTGATAAACAATGTCTAGACATATTCAAACCAGAAAAATCAAGTATCTAGCTACCCCTAACCCTAAACTCTGTCTTATGAAGTCAAGCATGCATGAAGAGAAGTGGTTTTTGGTTTCAAACATGGAAATTTCAAAAACCCTACCAAGATCTACATTTTGGAGTGACTAAGAAGGATATATGCTTATTTTTTCATATTCATGTTTTAAACTTGTTTAAATCATGGCCAAACCTAGGATTTGACCAAGATTCAAATGGGCATAAAAATTCAGAAAAAACAAAAAATGGAAAATCAAGGCACATAGTATTCTTATGTCACATAGTAAGCATTCAATTAAGTTGATAGACAAGGTCTAGATATATTCAAACCAGAGAAATCATGTGTCTACCCCCTAACCCTAAACTCTGTCTCATGAAGTCAAGCATGAAGATATGTGGTTTTTGGTTTCAAACATGGAAATTTCAAAAACCCTCCCAAGAGCTTCATTTTGGAGTGACTAAGAAGGATATATGCTTAATTTTCATATTCATGTTTTCAACTTCTTTAAATCATGGTCAAACCTAGGATTTGACCAAGATTCAAATGGGCTTAAAAATTAGAAAAAACAATAAAATGAAAAACCAATGCACATAGTCATCTTATGTCATCTAGTAAGCATTCAATTAAGTTGATAAACAAGGTCTAGACATATTCAAACCAGAAAATTCATGTATCAAGCTACCCTTGTCCCGAAACTCTGTCTTATGAAGTGAAGCATGAAGAGAAGTAGGCGGTTTTTGGTTTCAAACATGGAAATTTCAAAAACCCTCTCAAGAGCTTCATTTTGGAGTGACTACGAAGGATACATGTTTAATTTTTCATATTCATGTTTTAAACTTGTTTAAATCATGGTCAAATCTAGGATTTGACCAAGATTCAAATGGCAAAATTTTAAAAAAATGAAAAATCAAGGCACATAGTCTTCTTATGTCATATAGTAAGCATTCAATTAAGTTGATAAACAAGGTCTAGACATATTCAAACCAGAGAAATCATGTATCTACCCCTAACCCTAAACTCTGTCTCATGAAGTCAAGCATGAAGATATGTGGTTTTTGGTTTCAAACATGGAAATTTCAAAAACCCTCCCAAGAGCTTCATTTTGGAGTGACTAAGAAGGATACATGCTTACTTTTTCATATTCATGTTTTAAACTTGTTCAAATCTTGGTCAACAAACCTAAGATTTGACGAAGATTCAAATGGGTATAAAAAATTAAAACCAAGGTCTGCTCATGTCATATAGTAAGCATTCAATTAAATTGATAAACAAGGTCTAGACATATTCAAACTAGCAGGAAAATCATGTATCTACCCCTAAACTATGTCTTATGAAGTCAAGCATGCATGAAGAGAAGTGGTTTTTGGTTTTCAAGCATGGAAATTTCAAAAACCCTCCCAAGAGCTACATATTGGAGTGACTAAGAAGGATAGATGCTTAATTTTTCATATTCATGTTTGAAACTTGATTAAATCATGGTCAAACCTAGGATTTGACCAAGATTCAAATGGGCATAAAAATTCAAAAAAATGAAAAACCAATGCACATAGTCATCTTATGTCATCTAGTAAGCATTCAATTAAGTTGATAAACAAGGTCTAGACATATTCAAACCAGAAACATCATGTATCTACCTACCCCTATCCCTAAACTCTATCTTATGAAGTCAAGCATGCATGAAGAGAAGTGGTTTTTGGTTTCAAACATGGAAATTTCAAAAACCCTACCAAGATCTACATTTTGGAGTGACTAAGAAGGATATATGCTTAATTTTTCATATTCATGTTTTAAACTTGTTTAAATCATGGTCAAACCTAGGATTTGACCAAGATTCAAATGGGCATAAAAATTCAGGAAAAACAAAAAATGGAAAATCAAGGCACATAGTCTTCTTATGTCACATAGTAAGCATTCAATTAAGTTGATAAACAAGGTCTAGATATATTCAAACCAGAGAAATCATGTATCTACCCCCTAACCCTAAACTCTGTCTCATGAAGTCAAGCATGAAGATATGTGGTTTTTGGTTTCAAACATGGAAATTTCAAAAACCCTCCCAAGAGCTTCATTTTGGAGTGACTAAGAAGGATACATGCTTACTTTTTCATATTCATGTTTTAAACTTGTTCAAATCTTGGTCAACAAACCTAGGATTTGATGAAGATTCAAATGGGTATAAAAAAATTAAAACCAAGGTCTGCTCATGTCATATAGTAAGCATTCAATTAAATTGATAAACAAGGTCTAGACATATTCAAACTAGCAGGAAAATCATGTATCTACCCCTAAACTATGTCTTATGAAGACAAGCATGCATGAAGAGAAGTGGTTTTTGGTTTCAAACATGGAAATTTCAAAAACCCTACCAAGATCTACATTTTGGAGTGACTAAGAAGGATATATGCTTAATTTTTCATATTCATGTTTTAAACTTGTTTAAATCATGGTCAAACCTAGGATTTGACCAAGATTCAAATGGGCATAAAAATTCAGAAAAACAAAAAATGGAAAATCAAGGCACATAGTCTTCTTATGTCACATAGTAAGCATTCAATTAAGTTGATAAACAAGGTCTAGATATATTCAAACCAGAGAAATCATGTATCTACCCCCTAACCCTAAACTCTGTCTCATGAAGTCAAGCGCATGAAGATATGTGGTTTTTGGTTTCAAACATGGAAATTTCAAAAACCCTCCCAAAGAGCTTCATTTTGGAGTGACTAAGAAGGATCCATAGGAAACTATGTACTAATACAGTATAATGATCACCCGAGTTATTAGAGCAACAAGTCTGTCACGTGCGTAAGGTCCCACACTTCAGTGAGCACAAGTCACGTACGCTAGGTAGGCAAACTCCCAGCCATCTTCTTTGTCAAGAGAGAGGCATCAACACACTCTCTCTCTCTCCAATTATCCACCTCCGTTGGCTGCCGGTTTTGGCAGGTCGTTTCTAGCTCAGCTCGTAGGCCATGGTGTGCAGGCTCTGTAGCCATGGCGATTTGGTCGCGCCAAGTGGTTCGTCCCCGGCTGCGACGAGGATCAATCCGGACGGTGGCTGTTAAGGACCCGATCGCATTTCTTGCTTTCAGCATGGGGTCTACCATGTAAATCTTAGGGATTTAGACGTAATTTCCTGTTAATTTTGTGTCCTGCTGTAAACTGCGCTCTGATGCGTATTGGAAATCTGGGTCCTTCAGGATCGTTCGGTTGTCCCTCTAAAAAAATCTCTCTCATTCTCGGCCTTTCTCGCTCGCTCGCACGAGTCGCACCCCCCTGCGCACTGACAACCCTGCACAACAGTCAACATCACCAGAAAAAGGATAGACACCATAAATAAGTGGGGCCCCGTGACTGCTCTCCCTTCGTCTCCTCCCGTGTGATCCCTCTTCCTCCGACTCCCGACCTTGCGGAAAAGAAAAATGAAATGAAAGAGTTTCACTGGACGGGCAAACACATGTGCTGCCTAGTAATAATAATAATAACGTAAAAAAATCGACCTACGAATCTATTATTAAATAAGCTAAACTAGGGTTTTGCCCAGTACTACGGATCAATTTCTGAAAATCCAACTACGGGGTTCGATTTGGCCTGCTAATATAAAATTATATAATCCGAACTAGTATTCCTCTAAAAAATCATTTTGGTATGCATCGTTTGGTACTTTTCATAGCTAGAGTGCTTACTCCCTCCGTTAGCAAATAGTCTTCGTATGTCATATAGTAAGCATTCAAGTTGATAAACAAGGTTTAGACATATTCAACCAGAAAAATCATGTATCTACCCCCTATCCCTAAACTCTGACTTATGAAGTCAAGCATCAAGAGATGTGGTTTTTGGTTTCAAACATGGAAATTTCATTTCTAAGTGCGGGCAAACCAGCCTTTAGCTTAACATATTTCTAAGTACAAGGTTTCAGAAAATTGAGTGGGGGCGGCTGCCCCCCTTGGCTATAGTCTGGATCCGCCCATGCTATAGTTTGAGGCCATTTGGATGACGTCGAAAAAATTCTTTGATTAGAAATGGGGTTGTTCGAACCCCGTAGTTGGATTTTTTGAACCTTGATCTGTAGTACTGGGCAAAACCCTAGTTTAACCTATTTAATTATAGATTCGTAGGTCGATTTTTCTACGTACCTTTTTATTATTACTCTACTATGCAGCACATATGTGTTTGCCCGTCGAGTGAAACTCGGAAGGAGAGAAGAAGGAGGGAGAGCATTATGGTGTCTCCCCTTTTGGGCGATGATGTTGACTATTGTGCAGGGTTTGTCAGTGAGCAGGAGGTGCGAGCGAGCGAGCGAGTCGAGCGAGGCCGAGAATGAGAGTTTTTTGTGAGAGGGACAACCGAAGGATCCCGAAGGACCCAGAGACTTCCAATACGCATCCTGATGCGTCTTCTCTTGACAAAGAAAATGGCTGGGAGTTTGCGTACCTATTGCAAGTGACTTGTGCTCACTGAAGTGTGGGACCTCACGCATGGGCACCACACGTAAGTGACAGACCTGTTGGTGTAAAAACTCGGTTGATTATTATAGTGCATTAGAACAAAGTTTCCTATGGATTCAAGGGTAGGAAATCCAAGTTAACTCATTTACATGACATTATTTTTTCCATGAAGCAAAGTTAACACATCTATCAATTGGTACATTTTGGAGTGACTAAGAAGGATCCATGCTTACCTTTTCGTTTTCACGTGTTAAACTTGTTTAAATCTTGGTCAAACCTAGGATTTGACAGAGATTCAAATGGGCGGAAAATTCAAAAATAAAAACAGAAAAATGAAAAACCAAAGCACATACGTAGTTTTCTTATGTCATATAGTAAGCATTCAAGTTGATAAACAAGGTCTACACATATTCAAACCATACAAATCATGTATCTACCCCTAACCCTAAACTCTGTCTTATGAAGTCAAGCATGAAGAGAAGTGGTTTTGGGTTTCAAACATGGAAATTTCAAAAACCTCCCAAAAACTTCATTTAGAGTGACTAAGAAGGATAATGGTTCCCTTTTCATTTTCATGTTTTAAACTTGTTTAAATCTTGGTCAAACCTAGGATCTGACCAAGATTCAAATGGGCATCAAAAATAAATAAAAAATCAGAAAAATGAAAAACCAAAGCACACAGTCTTCTTATGTCATATAGTAAGCATTAAAGTTGATAAACAAGGTCTAGACGTATTCAAACCAGACAAATCATGTATCTACCCCTAACCCTAAACTCTGTCTTATGAAGTCAAGCATAAAGAAGTTGTTTTGGGTTTCAAACATGGAAATTTCAAAAACCCTCTCCAGAGCTACATTTTGGAGTGACTAAGAAGGATAAATGCTTAATTTTTCATATTCATGATTTAAACTTGTTCAAATCTTGGTCAAACATAGGATTTGACCAAGATTCAAATGGGCATAAAAATTCAGAAAAAACAATAAAATGAAAAACCAATGCACATAGTCATCTTATGTCATCTAGTAAGCATTCAATTAAGTTGATAAACAAGGTCTAGACATATTCAAACCAGAAAAATCATGTATCAACAAGCTACCCCTAACCCCAAACTCTGTCTTATGAAGACAAGCATGAAGAGAAGTGTTTTTTGGTTTCAAACATGGAAATTTCAAAAACCCTCCCAAGAGCTACATATTGGAGTGACTAAGAAGGATAGATGCTTAATTTTTCATATTCATGTTTTAAACTTGATTAAATCATGGTCAAACCTAGGATTTGACCAAGATTCAAATGGGCATAAAAATTCAAAAAAATGAAAAACCAATGCACATAGTCATCTTATGTCATCTAGTAATTAAGCATTCAATTAAGTTGATAAACAATGTCTAGACATATTCAAACCAGAAAATTTATGTATCAAGCTACCCCTAACCCCAAACTCTATCTTATGAAGTCTAGCATGAAGAGAAGTACGTGGTTTTTTGGTTCAAACATGGAAATTTCAAAAACCCTCTCAAGATCGAGCTTCATTTTGGAGTGACTACGAAGGATACATGCTTAATTTTTCATATTCATTTTTTAAACTTGTTTAAATCATGGTCAAACCTAGGATTTGACCAAGATTCAAATGGGCATAAAAATAAAAAAAATGAAAAACCAATGCACATAGTCATCTTATGTCATCTAGTAAGCATTCAATTAAGTTGATAAACAAGGTCTAGACATATTCAAACCAGAAAATTCATGTATCAAGCTACCCCTATCCCCAAACTCTGTCTTATGAAGTCAAGCATGGAGAGAAGTACGCAGTTTTTTGGTTTCAAACATGGAAATTTCAAAAACCCTCTCAAGAGCTTCATTTTGGAGTGACTACGAAGGATACATGCTTAATTTTTCATATTCATGTTTTAAACTTGTTTAAATCATGGTCAAACCTAGGATTTGGCCAAGATTCAAATGGGAAAAATTTTAAAAAAATGAAAAATCAAGGCACATAGTCTTCTTATGTCATATAGTAAGCATTCAATTAAGTTGATAAACAAGGTCTAGACATATTCAAACCAGAGAAATCATGTATCTACCCCCTAACCCTAAACTCTATCTCATGAAGTCAAGCGCATGCATGAAGATATGTGGTTTTGGTTTCAAACATTGAAATTTCAAAAACCCTCCCAAGAGCTTCATTTCGAAGTGATTAATTAAGAAGCATACATGCATGCTTACTTTTTCATATTCATGTTTTAAACATATTCAAATCTTGGTGAAACCTAGGATTTGACCAAGATTCAAATGGGTATAAAAATTCAAAAAAAAAAAAAAGGTCTTCTTATGTTATATAGTAGGCATTCAATTAAGTTGATAAACAAGGTCTAGACATATTCAAACAAGAAAAATCATGCATGTATCTACCCCCTAACCCTAAACTCTGTTTCATGAAGTCAAGCATGAAGATATGTGGTTTTTGGTTTCGAATATGGAAATTCAAAAACCCTCCCAAGAGCTTCATTTTGTAGTGACTAAGAAGCATACATGCTTACTTTTTCATATTCATGTTTTTAACTTATTCAAATCTTGGTGGAACCAAGGATTTGACCAAGATTCAAATGGGTATAAAAATTCAAAAAAACAAGGTATTCTTATCTTATATAGTAAGCATTCAATTAAGTTGATAAACAAGGTCTACACATATTCAAACCAGGAAAATCATGTATCTACCCCTAACCCTAAACTCTGTCTTATGAAGTCAAGCATGCATGAAGAGAAGTGGTTTTTGGTTTCAAGCATGGAAATTTCAAAAACCCTCCCAAGAGCTTCATTTTGGAGTGACTAAGAAGCATACTTACGTGCTTACTTTTTCATATTCATGTTTTAAACTTGTTCAAATCTTGGTTAAACCTATGATTTGACCAAGATTCAAATGGGTATAAAAAATGAAAACCAAGGTCTTCTTATGTCATATAGTAAGCATTCAATTAAGTTGATAAACAAGGTCTAGACATATTCAAACCAGAAAAATCATGTATCAAGCTACCCTTAACCCCTAACTCTGTCTTATGAAGTCAAGCATGAAGATAAGTACGTGGTTTTTTGGTTTCAAACATGGAAATTTCAAAAACCCTCTCAAGATCGAGTTTCATTTTGGAGTGACTACGAAGGATACATGCTTACTTTTTCATATTCAGGTTTTAAACTTGTTTAAATCATGGTCAAACCTAGGATTTGACCAAGATTCAAATGGGCATAAAATAAAAATATGTCTAGACCTTGTTTATGAACTTTTGGGAGGTTTTTGAAATTTCCATGTTTGAAACCCAAAACCACTTCTCTTCATGCTTAACTACACAAGACAGAGTTTAGGGTAGCGGTAGATACATGATTTTTCTTGTTTGAATATGTCTAGGCCTTGTTTATCAACTTAAATGCTTACTATATGACATAAGAAAACTATGTGCTTTGGTTTTTCAATTTTCTGATTTTTTGGAATTTTGATGCAAATTTGAATCTTGTAAAATCCTAGGTTTGACTAAGATTTAAACAATTATAAACATGAAAATGAAAAGGGAAGAATGTATCCTTCTTAGTCACTCTAAAATGATGTTTTTGGGAGTTTTTTGAAATTTCCATGTTTGAAACCCAAAACCATGCACTTCTCTTCATGCTTGACTTCATAAGACAGAGTTTAGGGGTTAGGGGGTAGATACATGATTTGTCTAGTTTGAATATGTCTAGACCTTGTTTATCAATGTTAATGTTTACTATATGACATAAGAAGACTATGTGCTTTGGTTTTTCATTTTTCTGTTTATTTTATTTTATGCCCATTGAATCTTGGTCAAATCCTAGATTTGACCAGGATTTAAACAAGTTTAAAACATGAAAATGAAAACGTAAGCCTTGATCCTTCTTAGTCACTCTAAAATGAAGCTTTTGGGATGTTCTTGAAATTTCCATGTTACCCAAAACGACTTCTCTTCATGCTAAACTTCATAAGATCGACAGGGGGTAGATACATGATTTGTCTGGTTTGGATATATCTAGACCTTGTTTATCAACTTAAATGCTTACGATATGACACAAGAAGACTATGTGCTTTTGTTTTTCATTTTTCTGATTTTTTTAAAATTTGTGCCCATTTGTATCTTGGACAAATCCTAGGTTTGACAATGATTTAAACAAGTTTAAAATATGAAAATGCAAAGGTAAGCATGGATCCTTCTTAGTCACTCTAAAATGAAGCTTTTTTATATTTCCATGTTTGAAACCCAAAACCACTTCTCTTCATGCTTGACTTCATAAGACAGAGTTTAGGGGTTAGGGGTATAGATACATGATTTTGTCTAGTTTGAATATTTATAGACCTTGTTTATCAACTTGAATGCTTACTATATGACATAAGAAAATTATGTGCCTTGGTTTTTCATTTTTCTGATTTTTTTAAATTTTGATGCCCATTTGAATCTTGGTCAAATCCTAGGATTGACCAAGATTTAAACACAAGTTTAAAACATGAAAATGAAAAGGGGAGCATGTATCCTTCTTTGTCACTCTAAAATGAAGTTTTTGGGAGGTTTTTGAAATTTCCATGTTTGAAACCCAAAACCACTTCTCTTCATGCTTGACTTAGTTTAGGGGTTAGAGGGTAGATACATTATTTGTATGGTTTGAATATGTCTAGACCTTGTTTATCAACTGTAATGCTTACTATATGACATAACAAGACTATGTGCTTTGGTTTTTCATTTTTTTGAATTTTCTGCCCATTTGAATCTTGATCAAATCCTAGGTTTGACCAAGATTTAGACAAGTTTAACATGTGAAAACGAATAAGTAAGCTTGATAATCCCATTTGTTGACTCATTTAACTAGTTAATCCCATTTGTTGACTCTCTGTTGACCATCCACTTGAGGTAAAACTGAGTACGGAGTATATTGCACTAGCCAGTATTAGTACTCAAGGGGAAAACTGAGCACACAAAAAATGCTAAATTTCCAGGGTTAGACTCGAGTACGCGTGTTGCGGTGCAGAAGTGGAAGACGTGCAATTGTTGACGCGTAGACGCGGGTCGCGGTGCAGAAGTCGAAGACGTGCAATCGTGGACGCGTGTCGCGTTGCAGAAGCCCAAGACGTGCAGACGATCAATGGTGGACGCGTAGGACGCGGGTTGCATTAACCACCCCTCGCCTTTATAGATGCCTCCTCGCACTCTCTCTGTCACTCTCACTAGCTCATGCAACGCCTCCTCTCACGTCCCATCATCTTCTCCAAAGAAAAAACCCTCTCCCTCTCTGTCGGCGAGATGGCAAGGAGAATGCGAATCCCATCGTCCATGACGCCGTCGGCTCCAAGCGCGACGCCTCCCTCTTCGATGCCGTCCCCTCAACGGCCGTCGCCGCCGCCGGTGGCGGTCGGATCCCGCCGGGATGGGACCCCTATGAGGAGGTGCCGTACATCCCGCCTCCGAACCCCTACGACACCTGCATGGACGACCCATGGAACGAGGTAACTATGGTTTGCTCCCTTTTTTGTTCCCCATTCCTCTTTGAACCCTATTTTTGCTGGTTCCCTAGTAACTATTAGTGCCGATCTGTAGATGGATGAGTATTGGGTTAATATTTGCGCCGATTTTATTCCATTTTGCTTTGACCCCTTCTTGATTTCGTTGAAGATTTGGAGTTCGGCCGTTCGGTTAATTTATGCAAGTAATAATGAGATCTCAATCAGTTAATTTATGCAAGTAATCATGGGATCTCAATCAGTTATTTTATGCATGAATCAAAAGATATCAACCGTTTAATTTTGCAAATAATCTGGAATCTGTTCAAATTCAGATCTGGAATCTGTTTCTTTGCCTATGATGAATCGTTGGGCACAATTTTTACAGAGTGGGTTCAGCGAACCATTGATGTGTACAAATCTGTTGTGCATGAGCTTTGGTTCGCTAACACCATCCCTGTAGACATATAATCGTCTCCACTCTAACTGAGGCTGCCTCTGTTTTTCCTAACTTTGTTATCATGCACGTTAGTCATCGTTGCAACTCATTCACTAATAAATTCCCGTTTGATATGGATCAGCTGTCTGGCAGCGACGTCGGCAGCGACGACGAGCACCATGACGTCAAGACTCGCCAGGTGCTGCGGAGGCTGCAGGTCGGCCAGTACGTCTCCTACCTCGACGTCGCCAAGGGTGTCTACAGGTGCCCCTTCTGCACTAGGAGGCTCGGCGGCACTGACTTCAACTGCCTCCTCACGCATGCCGAGAACATCGGCCACACCAACCCCAAGGTCGGCGCGTCGGTGAACCCCAACTCCTTCCGCGCCAAGCACTTGGCGCTCGGCATGCACCTCCGCAGCATCCAGCGGGTGGAGATCTCCGGCGGGCGCATGCCTCCGCTCAAGCCCAAGGCTCCCAAGGGGAGCAACAAGTGGAGGCAGAGGCAGATGGGGTAGGCGGAGTCCTGGACGTGTGCTGCTGCTGCAAAGCAGCTTCTATTTTGTTGTTAGCTAGGGATCCCTTGTTGTTATGTTGTTAGTATGATGGTGTTGTGAAGAACCTCGAACCTGTTACTATGTTGGCTGCTGTGTATGCAGCTTATTATCTAGGGAGGGATCCCTATTCTACTATATTTTGTTGGCCCTACTATGTTTTCTAGATTTACTATGACTGTGAATTTGGCGTACATTACCCTGGAGATTTGCTTCTAGATTTAACTACATACATATGGACCAGAGGGAGTACTAGATTTGCTGCCATATTGGGCAAACAACGAGGGCCAAAAGGCACAAATAATTGAAGAAAGACAGAAATGCAAGCTTCTCTAGATTTGATACTAATTTGGTTAAAAAAGACAAAGAGACAGAGGGGGAAAAGGTGCTCTTAAAAATGCCAATTCGCGCCGAGAGAGACAGAACCCAGCTCCTGCTCACGTACAACCAAACGCGGTCTCGTCCTGTCCCACGCGGTCCCTTTCTACTAGCCCCACACGTCAGCACGGAACGGTCAACTAAACGGGAATCCTCCCGTCTGAGCTCCTTCTGCGGGTTACAAATAAGGGCTTGGCGAAAACTGAGGAAAAACATAAGGCAATCTTATTGACTAATATAGCTGCTTAATTAATAAAAGGATTAGCTACAACGTGCTCAGTTTGCCCATTTATTAAGGTATAAGACTGGCAGGAGAGAAAGTAATCGCTAGTTTCCTCATTTTTCCCATGCATGCTCGCACGATTAAAGCACCTTCCGCACGCGCTGGACTCCTCGTTTCCTTAAACCTCCTCGTTTCTCGGGATAGACCAACAGTTTTTCAGGATCGTGGGTTAATGTGGCCCTCATGCTCCTGGTCCTGTTTAAAGTTCAGAGCGAGGGAGTAAATTAAACATGGCATCTCGTGCATGAAGCTTGACAGATCGATCAGGTTGGCTAGAATAGCAATACAATGCTGCTCATTAGGCTAGCCATAGTGGTAAGTATCATGCATATGATACTACTACATGATACTATCTCTATAGTGGGTACTATCATGGAGTAGTATCATAGTCATGTTATATTTATTGTTTTTTAGAATCTCAATGCAAATTTGTGTACAAGATTTGTTTAGCATTAACTTTTCTCGTTATTTGCGCTATGATATGGTATCTACCTATGTTACTCTAATCTTCTCTCTCCTCTTTAATTAGCTGCCACATCAGCATTTTTGTGGGACTAATCTGCATGATACTAGTTATGATACTAGCACTATGACTAGCCTTAGGCAAATGCATGCCATGTACGATAGTATACATCCAGTATGTTAAGGAAATCGGTAATCGTTAACTGCTCGGCCGGCTTGGGAGTAGCGATTAATCGGAATTCGGACGATTAACTGATTTAATCGGTCGGCTATTAATCGGTGCAACCTACACAAATTAGCACTTAAAACAATTTATATAAGAAAAATGAAAAACCAAAGCACACAGTCTTCTTATGTCATATAGTAAGCATTAAAGTTGATAAACAAGGTCTAGACGTATTCAAACCAGACAAATCATGTATCTATCCCTAACCCTAAACTCTGGCTTATGAAGTCAAGCATGAAGAGAAGTTGTTTTGGGTTTCAAACATGGAAATTTCAAAAACCCTCCCCAGAGCTACATTTTGGAGTGACTAAGAAGGATAAATGCTTAATTTTTCATATTCATGATTTAAACTTGTTCAAATCTTGGTCAAACATAGGATTTGACCAAGATTCAAATGGGCATAAAAATTCAGAAAAAACAATAAAATGAAAAACCAATGCACATAGTCATCTTATGTCATCTAGTAAGCATTCAATTAAGTTGATAAACAAGGTCTAGACATATTCAAACCAGAAAAATCATGTATCAACAAGCTACCCCTAACCCCAAACTCTGTCTTATGAAGACAAGCATGAAGAGAAGTGTTTTTTGGTTTCAAACATGGAAATTTCAAAAACCCTCCCAAGAGCTACATATTGGAGTGACTAAGAAGGATAGATGCTTAATTTTTCATATTCATGTTTTAAACTTGATTAAATCATGGTCAAACCTAGAATTTGACCAAGATTCAAATGGGCATAAAAATTCAAAAAAATGAAAAACCAATGCACATAGTCATCTTATGTCATCTAGTAATTAAGCATTCAATTAAGTTGATAAACAATGTCTAGACATATTCAAACCAAAAAATTTATGTATCAAGCTACCCCTAACCCCAAACTCTATCTTATGAAGTCTAGCATGAAGAGAAGTACGTGGTTTTTTGGTTCAAACATGGAAATTTCAAAAACCCTCTCAAGATCGAGCTTCATTTTGGAGTGACTACAAAGGATGCATGCTTAATTTTTCATATTCATTTTTTAAACTTGTTTAAATCATGGTCAAACCTAGGATTTGACCAAGATTCAAATGGGCATAAAAATAAAAAATAAAAAATGAAAAACCAATGCACATAGTCATCTTATGTCATCTAGTAAGCATTCAATTAAGTTGATAAACAAGGTCTAGACATATTCAAACCAGAAAATTCATGTATCAAGCTACCCATATCCCCAAACTTTGTCTTATGAAGTCAAGCATGGAGAGAAGTACGGTTTTGGTTTCAAACATGGAAATTTCAAAAACCCTCTCAAGAGCTTCATTTTGGAGTGACTACGAAGGATACATGCTTCATTTTTCATATTCATGTTTTAAACTTGTTTAAATCATGGTCAAACCTAGGATTTGGCCAAGATTCAAATGGGAAAAATTGAAAAAAAATGAAAAATCAAGGCACATAGTCTTCTTATGTCATATAGTAAGCATTCAATTAAGTTGATAAACAAGGTCTAGACATATTCAAACCAGAGAAATCATGTATCTACCCCTAACCCTAAACTCTATCTCATGAAGTCAAGCGCATGCATGAAGATATGTCGTTTTTGGTTTCAAACATTGAAATTTCAAAAACCCTCCCAAGAGCTTCATTTCGAAGTGATTAATTAAGAAGCATACATGCATGCTTACTTTTTCATATTCATGTTTTAAACATATTCAAATCTTGGTGAAACCTAGGATTTGACCAAGATTCAAATGGGTATAAAAATTCAAAAAAAAAAACAAAAAGGTCTTCTTATGTTATATAGTAGGCATTCAATTAAGTTGATAAACAAGGTCTAGACATATTCAAACAATAAAAATCATGCATGTATCTACCCCCTAACCCTAAACTCTGTTTCATGAAGTCAAGCATGAAGATATGTGGTTTTTGGTTTCGAACATGGAAATTCAAAAACCCTCCCAAGAGCTTCATTTTGAAGTGACTAAGAAGCATACATGCTTACTTTTTCATATTCATGTTTTTAACTTATTCAAATCTTGGTGGAACCAAGGATTTGACCAAGATTCAAATGGGTATAAAAATTCAAAAAAACAAGGTATTCTTATCTTATATAGTAAGCATTCAATTAAGTTGATAAACAAGGTCTACACATATTCAAACCAGGAAAATCATGTATCTACCCCCTAACCCTAAACTCTGTCTTATGAAGTCAAGCATGCATGAAGAGAAGTGGTTTTTGGTTTCAAGCATGGAAATTTCAAAAACCCTCCCAAGAGCTTCATTTTGGAGTGACTAAGAAGCATACTTACGTGCTTACTTTTTCATATTCATGTTTTAAACTTGTTCAAATCTTGGTTAAACCTATGATTTGACCAAGATTCAAATGGGTATAAAAAATGAAAACCAAGGTCTTCTTATGTCATATAGTAAGCATTCAATTAAGTTGATAAACAAGGTCTAGACATATTCAAACCAGAAAAATCATGTATCAAGCTACCCCTAACCCCTAACTCTGTCTTATGAAGTCAAGCATGAAGATAAGTACGTGGTTTTTTGGTTTCAAACATGGAAATTTCAAAAACCCTCTCAAGATCGAGCTTCATTTTGGAGTGACTACGAAGGATACATGCTTACTTTTTCATATTCAGGTTTTAAACTTGTTTAAATCATGGTCAAACCTAGGATTTGACCAAGATTCAAATGGGCATAATTTAAAAAAAACAAAATGAAAAACCAAGGCACATAGTCTTCTTATGTTATATAGTAAGCATTCAATTAAGTTGATAAACAAGGTCTAGACATATTCAAACCAGAGAAATCATGTATCTACCCCTAACCCTAAACTCTGTCTCATGAAGTCAAGCATGATGATATGTGGTTTTTGGTTTCAAACATGGAAATTTCAAAAACCCTCCCAAGAGCTTCATTTTGAAGTGATTAATTAAGAAGCATACATGCATGCTTACTTTTTCATATTCATGTTTTAAACTTATTCAAATCTTGGTGAAACCTAGGATTTGACCAAGATTCAAATCCGTATAAAAATTAAAAAATAAAATAAAAAACAAGGTCTTCTTATGTTATATAGTAAGCATTCAATTAAGTTGATAAATAAGGTCTAGACATATTCAAACCAAAAAAATCATGTATCTACCCCTAACCCTAAGCATGTATCTCGTTGTTTGCGCTATGATACAATATCTACCTATGTTACACTAATCTCCTCTCTCCTACTTAATTAGCTGCCACATCAGCAGTTTTGTGGGACCAATGTGTATGATACTAGCTATGATACTAGCACTATCATGTGGGTACCTAAATCTCGAGTCAAAGTTTGACACGAAACCGATGTGGACTTTATTAATGGTGGAAGGGAGTAACAATCATAAGCACATTATTATTATTGATTGAACAACATTTTATTTGATGTGCCATAAGAAGTTTAGAAACTCCTAGCCCCCGGAGGTGGCGTTTTGGCACACGCGTGCATATGCACCCATTATTGAAAATAATAAAAAAACAATTATATAAATGTTAAAAAAATCTGACATAATTTTTTTGGTATACATTGTGACATCCTATGTTCGTTCATAAGTTTTTGTGGAAAAACAACATTTTGTGTGGTGTGTACAAAAAAGGCAAAAAATGTGCTGTACGTAGTCGTGTTACAGCATCAAAATTTGTCTTTTTTACAGGAAAATTTTAGTTTAGAATTTTTTGACACTTTGAAATGTGGATTCACATAATGGATTCCTCTACCTCGACCCCCTTGGATTCCTGAACAGACTTACAGTACTACTAGTAGGGCCTACTATTTTTTATTATTATTACCTACTGCAGCCAAAATTTAATCTCATCGAGCGGTAAAATTCCCCGCCAACGCCCAAATATCTCGCGCCGCAAAGTTTCAGATCTGCGAATATTTTTTCCCTCAAAAGAAGGACTGCGAAATTCCCTTTTTCTCCTCTATCGCCCAGCTTCGCCCTAGTTTCGCCCGCAAGCCCTCAGAGAAATCGCCCCTCTTACCTACCTCCCACCTTCACGGCCGCCGCACCGGAAAATCACCGCCGCACTTCGCCGTTCAAGCTGCCACGGCTTCAAACCTCGAGGCTGCCCTATCCGCTTGATCCGCACCTACTCCGGCGTCCACCGCACCGTATCTCGTTCGCCGACTCTATCGACCACCGCACCTGACCAGCTTCGCCGACACCGACGTCCCCGTGCACTGCACATCATCTGCTTCACCGACCTTCTACTTCGGCCGGCGCGCTGAACACTTCATCGACCGCCCAGCATGTCCTTCTCCGACCCCCCAAGATCTGCTTCCCCGGCACCCACCGCAACAGCAGTCCCCTCGCCGACCTCCACGTCACCCGTAAGAACGCGGAACACGTCTAAACGCCGCCCAGAAATAGGTAACCAGACATCCCTGCGCGTTTTGTTCTGTTAGGAGTATTGCAGCTGACTGTATTTCTGAATTCTTGCTATATTTTTAACTTACAAGTGCTTTCGTTGGTAACCACCTCATCCTTTAGATTTAAACACGACGCATAAGTATTTTTTCCCTGACCTAACCCACCCATTTGCTGAAACTCTACATGGTATCAGAGCCTAGGTTTCCTTCCTGCTAGTGCTAGCCGCCCCAAACAGTACCATACAAGTTCTTCCTTTGACCACAAAAACCACCGTTGAGATGTAGAAATCCAGGCGGCGGGAGGCCGCATCAGGTGCTCTGCGTGGGTTGCGGCTATCACACACAGCGATGTGAGTTGTGTGAGATCGGCGGCTGCTCGCGCGGGGACAAAGAAGAGGGTGAAAATCGTTTTGGTTTAGAAAGGAGAGAAGAGGAAGTTAATCCGTGGCAGAGAGATCTGGATCCGTGCGAGGGGGAGATGTTGGAGGCGTGCGGAGTGGGCCGAGCCTTTGAGCGCAGGGCGGAGCCGGAGGTTGGTGCTGGACGTTGACCAGCGCGAGCCGGTCGATGTGGCCAGGTGCGGTCCGCCAGGTTGGCCAGGGCGCGCAGACGAGGCGCCATCCGAGTGGAAGTGAGGAGAAAATGGAGATGTGAGGCTGTGAGGATATGTTGTGATGGAGTTGATGAGGCTGCGGTTGAGTCGTGATGGAGTTGATGAGGCTGCGGTTTAGTAGTGATGGTGATGGTTGTGGATATGTCCAGGGGAAAGGCATGCGTGCCTGAGGTGAGACTGGTTGAGGCCTGACCGGGGGATAGGCATGGGTGCTTGAGGAGTGGATGGTTGAGGCAGGAGTTGGCTGGGGGTTTGTGGGAGAGACGGAAGAGGTCAGTGGCCGGGCAGAGTGGAGAAGAGAGGCTGAGGACATTGAGGCGAGTGTGGATGGTTCTGCGGAACTTGTGTGGTGAGGCAGCCGGGGTTGTTGAGGACGTGTATGGTTAGGAGTTGTGCCTATCCCAGATGGTTGAAGCTGGATGTCTTCGCTGCTGATGAAGAGATGAATCGAGATGACAAGATGATGGAAAGTGCAATGCTGTCATGTATCCTAGGAGTTATGCTGAAAGTTCATTACTCGTCGTTGTCATATGTGTCATGTTGTTGTTGCAAGATGGCCATGGTTGTTTACCCATGATCATCTTGAGGGGGTGTGTTGGACCATGAGTGAGTTTAGTAGTAGCGCTGTAGTAATATTGTATCCAGTGTGAGGCCCATAGAGGCCCATGTCCAGTGGTATTGTAACCCTAACTCAGATGATATAAATACAGAGTGTGGTGGTCTGAGTGATTTAACCCACCCATTCGCTGAAACTCTACAAAATATGAGCCACCAATCATGAACCGTTGAATGCTCTACATGTCCACGATTGACAACAACAAAGCCTTTATTCCCAAACAAGTTGGGGTAGGCTATACAAGTCCACCATTGACACGATTACAATTTCTCACTATTTGGCCGTAGGCTACTGCTCTAGTTACATCATGTTTGATATCTTTCTGCGATCCTGTATTACATGTTTATGCACGTCATAATGCTTCTACTACTGTTTGGTGTCAATTTAATTATAGCAAATCCTTGACTCGTAACTGTTTGTTGTTATTACACGTGCAGCAGGCACATCTTACACTCAGAAACGTAGAGTAAAGCTCGCCTATAATCATGTAAGTACCTGCTGTTTTTTGTATATTGCTTAATGCAAACTTCTATATCTTGGATCCTGTTTCTGTTTACAATTGGCCTCTCCTTCATGCAGAGGAGAAACAGTGAGGCACCAGGTTCTTCTGTCCAAGTACCCGATGAGGTCCGTGTGACTCAAAAAAAAGCTCACGTAAGTTGTTTTTTTTTTGGAATGTTAATTTACCTCCTGTGCGTAGTTCAATTGCATCATTTTTCTGTATGTTGCACTACCTAAGTTTCCTAATGGAATCTAATAAAATATAAACAATTACCATATGGAACATTGCACACTGCCTTTGACCCATCTGGCATCCGGCATGCCTGGGTATAAGTTACATGATTTGGCTATGTTAAACAAGTCCTGAAATTCTATTATGTTAATTTTTTGCCTGTTGCTTCATTGAGTTTGCCTGTTGTTCCATGGCTAGTGCATGAAGTTTGATAGAAATGATCCTAGCTGAAATGATGCACTTCGTGTTTTTTTATTGCTTTATTCCTAACCTAGCTTCCTATTCTACTTGAAACATGATTGCTTTATTCCTAACCTAGCTTCCTATTCTACTTGAAACATGATTGCTTTATTCCTAACCTAGCTTCCTATTCTACTTGAAACATGATTGCTTTATTCCTAACCTAGCTTCCTATTCTACTTGAAACATTGTGAAAAAAATAGTTATATTACTTGTTTAAATGTCTAGCTTTGTTTTTCTGAGTCCCATTGACATGATGTGGTATATCCATATTCAAATGATCTGGCTGTTTATATAATACGCTCCATGTTCAATTGCTTCATTCATTTTCTAGTAATCTACTAGTAAGTAGCACGTGCTTTGCACGTCACGACATATATAATTTTAAAATATATTTCCATATTTTATTTGATGTTGATAATTATTATTTTTTGCTAAAATTACTCACAAAGCCTAAAGTTTGGCTTTTGAAAAACTAATACACCCTAAAAGAAGTAATGGAAGGAGTAATATGTGAGTTCACTACAATTAAGTTTTTTAGTCAGTATGAAATAGAAGTATACCCTAATACGAAAGTGACAAAACTTTTTCATGGACACCCCATTAGGATTATGTATATTTTTGTGATTAGAGTCGAGAATTTTTAAGGATCTATCTTACCTTTTGCGGCATGCATATTGCACGGCAAGACTATCTAATTTATATATTTCTACTCCGTACCATATTTTTTGAAATTTAAAATACATTATCCAATATCTATGTATAAATTTACTACCTCAATACTTTTTATGTGACCCACACATGGCCACCGTTAGATTTTATATCAAAACTGGTTTGTCATGGGGAAAAAAGTTAGACCTTAATATGAGTAAATACGAAATATTAGTACTAAATTAATATATAATATTTTATCAGCCTTGGTTGGTGGACCAATGAACTTCGTATCTTCGAGCTTGAAGATGGTTCTTGTAACATAGTAATTGCTATTTGTTTTCCTAGCACAGAATTATATATCAATATCTTCACATAACCATGTACGATGAAGATGATATTTTTCATAACACAGTGCCAATGTAGACGATGGCTTGTGCTTCTATAAACTCCCAAAACAAAAATGTTTTCTTGAGTAAAACAAAAGAACGGCTGAGATTAAATGATACATGTTTGGTATTAGGGGTGAGATGGCTGAGATTAAATGATACCATGATACTCTTTCGGGGGATTACACTATTTTAAATTTTGATGGTATATGAAAGCTAAAGCCTTAGATTTTGTTGGCAAGTGAATGTTGTCATTGGCCCTGTTATGGATTTTGCATTTCTATTGCCACTACTTGTACTGACATCTCGCTTCATTCGTGTTTAATTCGGTCCCGTTGGTACTCGAACCCGGGTGGGCTGGCTGTGCACTCGCAAGCCTTGCCACTGAGCTAGCACTCAGTTCTCAGATTAAGCAATGCCTCGTTATGCTTAATTTAAATGTTATGGCACTTCATACAAGCCATACAATTAATTGTTGCATTGACCTTCTACGTTGTCGAAGGCACTATCTGAGTCATGCTTAAATCAATCATACATTATTTTCCTAATTGTATCCAATCCAACATGCACATGTTTTGACTGTATTTGGCTATTTGCTAGATTTCTTCTGTGCAGTGACCTGGCTTCGTTATTGGGCACATGATGTCTAGTTGCTTGGTTCATTGTATACATCATCGCCATGATCTAGTTTGGTTTGTTCTAAGAGGCATGTGGCTTAACTGGTTTCTTTGTTATATCTGCCCATGGTTCTTTCAAAATTATGTCAACAGTGATGTTTGTTTGCCGTGTATTGTATTGCATTTTAACTTGTTTTGTCTTAGTTTCAGCCTGCAAACAAAGCTGTAATGTCAGTAGGGACAACCCATTTATCAAGTGTTGCGGTCATTTCACAGAGCAACAGTGACAGTGGCATGTGCTCTCATTGGTCCACTGAGTCCAGTACACCAACCGTTCCAGAAGAAATAGATGTACGAGGCTCTATTTTGGATTGCTTGCTATGTTATATCAGCTCAATGATGCTCTTGAAATTGGAGGTCTTTTATTGCATCATATGATGTTGTAACTTGTTTTATCTAAATTTCAGGCTTCAAATAAAGCTACAAAGCCAGAAGCAAGGGCCAATGCCTCAAGTATTGATGTTTCACAAAGCAGCAGTGAGAGTGCATATTGCTCGCATAGGCCCATGGTATCTATTGCTCAACTTAATCCGGCACAAAGAGATTTGGGGGATGCACTCCAAGAGGCAGTTGATATATTTGGGCGGGAAAACAAAGATACTGATGAAATAATTGCCAACACACGCCAAGAGATACATGAATTGAAAAATAGGCAAACTTTGACAGAAAATGTTCTAAAGAATCTCCTATGCACTTGTCATGGTAAGCCAGTTGTGATGTGTCTGGGAATTGAAGGTGTCTAAATAAACTTTGATTCTGTTGTTCAGTCAAGTGGACTGCTGATGCCAATGCTGTAATTACTTACTGCTCAAAATTTCGTTCAAAATTTCGTGGTCTGTAATAATTGCAAATTTTGTTGTTGTACTAAAATTAGATATGTTCCATGTGGCTGCTGTATTTTGTGTGAAATAATATCCTGTTGTGTACTTCAATTAAACCATAAATCGGCTGCATGCTGAAAATTTGAATCTGAGCGCACGTGTGAACTGTTTTCTGCTCGTAATGCAATAAAGGCTGTTTCTTCGAAGACTATGAACATGGTAGCCCATTAATAATACCTTAATAATTATGCCTGCTAGCAAGATAGATGGTCCTTATTATAGTCAGGCATGCCAACTTGTATGATTAAAAGTCGTTCCTACACATTAAATCTACCATCTGCATTTTTCTCTGTAATAACTTTTCTTTTTACACAACTCAAAACTTGTCATGCTAATATGAAATTCGAGATGGCAAAACATGGGAAAGATAAAGATATCACCAAAAACTCTTTCCTGCGAAATGCTGGGTTTTGAAGCCCAAGTCCAAGTCTTTCTCTGCTCAAGTTTTGGAGGAACAACTCCAAGTAGAACGAGTTGCAACAGCTATGCTAAGAACAAAAGTTGACATGTTGAGATCGAGATTAGAAGCATGTGATGCCCTACTGCACGAGGCCAATCAAGTTCGTTATAATCTCCCAAAGACTAAGAAAATGCCATAGATAATTGGAGATGAACACTACATAGTGAGTACATTGGTCTTGTGAAATGTTTCCTTAGATTATGGCACCTTTCCTACTTTTGTTGGTGGATGCATTTATCTGCGGTTGGGATCAACTTGGTAGTTGTTCCTGTGGATGTTATATAAATTAATTGCATAGCCTTTTTCAATCAGTTCGAACTTAAATGGTATCATAGCCAAGGTCTCAAGTTTGAATTGTCGAACGTGTGGTTTAATTTAATCTCAGTCGGGCGGCAAAATCTCCCACCAATCCTGAAATATTTCAAACGCATTTTTGAATTGGATTAAGAAGATAGGGACAGAGATCCAGTGCCCCCACGTTCACAGGGCACAACGTGACCTGAGGCTTCCCATCCACCATTCGTTTCAATCCAACGGCAAGGAAAGCAACAACGTGACCCGATTAATTTCTGCTGAGCTGAAGAGCTGCTGTGTTCTCTCGAACCTGAAGAAATAGAGAAGGGAACAGAAGATGATTTCGGTTCCGAGCGCATCTGTCCGGGCCAAAAATGTATCTGGTACAAACTCCAGCGGAGCGACGCATAGTGACTGGGCCGTTCGCAGCGACGCAAACATGCCTAAATATGCGCCTCGGATCCGTCGCGCGGACGCTGCGTGGACGCGTAAAGTGTCCGCTCGCGTCTGGCGATGTTTCGTCGGGCCCGCCTGGCAGTGACCCAGCGTCGATGCGTCTTCTCAGCGGCGCCGCTTCGGCAGTCCGTCGCGTAAAATGGCGATGCCTCGCGTGGCACGAGCTGTCACCTACCTCTGCGAATGGCGATGCCATGCATGCTGCGGCCGCCGCGTGCCTCCGACCTATATAAACAGGAGCGCACACATATCATCTCCTCCCACACTAAACAGCGGTGAGTAGGAGGTTGAGCGACATCGGCTAGGGTTTAGTGTGGGAGGAGACGTATGCGCGTATATATATGTCGGAGAGGCGACGGCCGTGCACGCGTGGCGTCGCCATTCGCAGAGGTAGGTGACGGCGCCTGCGAGGCCATTCGCGGCCGCGATGCCGAAGCGGCGCCTAAGAAGACGCATCGACGCACTGCCAAGCGGGCCCGACGAAACGTTCGAGACGCGGCGGACGCGTCCACGCATCGTCCGTGCGACGGATCCGAGGCGCATATTCGGGCATGTTTGCGTCGCTGCGGGCCCATCTGCGTCGTCCGCTGAGTTTGTACTGAGCATGTTTTGGCCAGATCGCTGGCCATCATCTTCTTCCCTTCTCTATTTGTTTAGGTTCGAGAGAACACAGGCTCTTCTTCAGCAAAATTAATCGGGTCTTTTCCTTGCCGTTTTTTTTTTGAAGGTGAAACAGTGGGGAAAATCCCCACTGCAATTTTTATTAATATATAAAAAAAAGGTACAGAGTTACAAAAGCACAAGAAGTGCAAAACTAAAAAAAGAAGAAAAGGAAAACTAAAAGGCAAACTAAGAGAGTAAGAAAGATTGGAGCCAAATTTTGAACTGTGCTTCCCATTTCTTCTTCGTTCTATAAGATAGTAATGAAGCTCTTGCTTAAGCAAAGTCTTCAAGAAAAGAGGGTGCTTGCCCTTCAAAGATCTTTCTTTCTAACCATCCAAATGGACCAAGATGCCGCATGATTATTTCTACCGCAAATGGCAACTTTAATTTCTCTTTGATACCATAAAAGGCCTCCAGTATTGAGTGTTGGGTTGGAAGTTGAGGGCATAAGAATGACCAACACTTTGTAAAAGGGCAGCTCCGCAATTGCATTAAGGTTTCTTCTTGATTGCATTAGTTGCACAATTGTAAGCTTGTAGTTGAAAATTTTTCTCCAAGCAAATTCCTTGTGTTTAGTCTGTCATGTAGTAATAACCAGAAAAAGAATTTATGCTTCTGGCAAGAGGAATCCCATATCCAAGTGAAGAACTTAGGTGCTGCGCACCCCAATCAAAAGTTTGTAGGCTTTGGTGGTAGAAAATTTATCAGATCCCCAAATGTAACTCCATGAATCTCTTTGATGAGTTCACATAGATCTTAGGGTCATAGATCTCAGCAGCTCCACTCAGCAAAATGAAACGGGTCTGAAGTTGCTTTCCTTGCCGTTGGATTGAAACGAATGGTGGATGGGAAGCCTCAGGTCACGCTGCGCCCTGTGAACGTGGGGGCACTGGATCTCTGTCCAGAAGATAGATGATGATCATGGTAGTAACCGGTATTTAATGTGATGATGATTTGATTTTGCACTCGGCCATGAACAGAGGTACTAGTACGGTCTCACAATTTTTTATCATTATAGTTGGACCTTAGCCAAATTCAAAATCTCATAGCGGCAAAACTTCCCGCCCACAAAATACAAAAATTTCACACGCTTCCAAATTCCCATTCTACCCCTGTGGAGATGACAGCAAAGTCGGTTGGTGGGGGGGTCTGCCCGTCATTTTTTGGATCACCACCTCCCTAGCCCGGAAACCCTCCCAAAAAAATTCATTTCCCTCAGACCACCCACCGGAACTTCCCAAGTCCCTCTCTCCCACCTCCACGACCACCGCACCGGAACATCCCCGCCGGACTTCCCTGGCCTACCCGAGCCCTCGCGATCCTCGTCATCCGGCTGCCTGCCGGAGCCGCTTCATCGACGCCGTCATCAACCGGACCGGATCATCCCCGCCGAACCTCGAAACCATATGCTCATCCAGCAGTCTACCGCAGTCGCTTCAGCTGCGGTATCGTCCACCCCACCGGAGCCGGCCCGGATCCGTCGTCCACCGCATCGGATCTTGCTCACCGACACCGCTGTGCATGAACCGGATCTGCTTCACCGGCGCCGTGCATGATCTAAACTCTTCTACTGTCGCTTTTCTATTGCTTGCCTGCAAGTTCTTGTTTAATCTTGGGGGAACCTGTTTGTGCTAACGACGCGCCGTTACGTTTTTGCAGATGAGATGAGTAACCATGAAGTGTAATGGCCGTCTCTCCAACCCCAAGTAGCACATGTTGCGTACTTCATCACCGGATCTATCAACCCCAGGAAGATCTGCTGTGACTCCCACAGAGTGCTTCTCCTAATGTAAGTCCCTTGTTTTAGCGCCATGTTCTGGGTTCAGATGCTTGTTTGTCTGAAGCTCTTTTAGTTCATTCCTAGCTATGACCGTAACACCTTGCTATTTTCTAGTTCATTGCTAACTTTAAGCAATTGAACATTTTGGTTTGCATTCCCTGCTCTGTAGATGTAGCCATCATAACTTCTATCTTGCTCAGTCGTTGTTACAAAAATTATAGGTATTATAGTAACATCCTGCTATTATTTAGTTCATGGCCAATTTTAAGTAATTGCACATGTTGGTTCGCATTCCCTGCTCTATAGCTTTTGGCATCGTAACTTCTATATTTGGTTTACATTGCCTGCTCTGTAGATCTAGCCATCATAACTTTATCTTGCTCAGTCGTTGTTACAAAAATTATGGCCTGCTACTATGTTGTTTGTGCCAATTTTTTACTCCATGAACATGTTGGCTTGCATTCCCTGTACTACAGGTGATGCCATTGTTTTGTATCTACTTCATTGTAAGCTAACAAAGTAAGGACTTAGTTTGGCATGCTATCACTCTGCTATCTAGCCTGTAGTACAAATAAACTTGTCATATTACTAGATAATAATTTTGCGTGCCATCTTGTTCTTCAAAAGCTGCATTATTGACTTGTTTCTCTGACTTGGCATGACGCTCACATATGGAATGCTGAACATATTGGTTTGCATTCCCTCTTATACAAGTTCACAGGTGATCCCACTATATTCTGTATCTGGTCCATCCTAAGCTCCAGCATTAACTATCCTCTATGTGTTGCTCATTACAAGTTTATATCCCGAAACATCTTGATTTGCATCCCCTTCACTATAAGTTCAGGAGTATTATTTAGTTCACGGCCAAAATGAAGTAATTGCACTTGGCACATGTTGGTTCACATTCCCTCCTCTTTAGCTTTTGCCATCGTAACTTCATCTTGCTCAGTCGTTGTTACAAAATTTATAGCCTGCTACTATGTTTGGTTTACATTCCCTGCTCTGTAGATGTAGCCATCATAACTTCATCTTGCTCAGTCGTTGTTACAAAATTTATAGCCTGCTACTATGTTGTTCATGCCAATTTTGTACTCCCTGAACATGTTGGTTTGCATGGGACTCGACAGTAGTAAGTCTGCTGTTTCATTCTAACATGCTCTGTTATATTGGTTGTTGGTATGCGGCATGCACTCTTTGTTTGCTTATTGTGCGCATTACAATGATCTTGTTATAACGACGAAATGATGACTTCCAAATTCTTTGGCAAACAATATTGTAGTGTATTTGCCTTTCCATTGTTGCTGTCTTAACTTGTAATGTCTTTGTTTCAGATATAGGTGCTGCATGGACAACTTAAAAGATTGCCGGATCGCTTCATTGTATTGCTAGGTTTAATTACCATTCAATTTCTCTGGGTTCTGTAATATTTTTTCAAAGCCTTGCAGCTGATGTAATATTTAGTTAGTTTTTATAGTTCTTTCGCGCATTTTTTCTTTGGTGCTTGTGGTAAGTGAGGCTATCCGACAGAAATCAATGCTGCGTAAATATTCTAAGTATCTAAATCACGAATTCCCATCCCTTAAACGGCCCAATTAAGCGAAATCACATGTGCCGACCGCAAAATCCTAAAGCGCCTATTATGCCGGCATATAAACAGCAACTAAACGGGCTGGCCCACTTACTTATTGGGCCAGCCCACTTGATTTATGGTGGACCCCACACTAATTGGGCCGGCCCACTTACTATAAGGTGGACCCCACAAACTACTGGGCCGGCCCACTAACTAGTTGGGCCAGCCCAATTGCTTTTGTGATGGACCCCACATACTAAATGGGCCGGCCCTTTAAGAGGAAAGTGGGACCCACCTGTGCTTTTGGCCCGGCCCACTATCTTGTTGGGCGGCCACTTGCTATATGGTGGACCCTACGTTCCAAATGGGCGCCCTTTAACAGAAAGAGGGACCCACTGTGCTTTGGCCCTACTATCTTGTTGGGCCGCCCACTTGCTACATGGTGGACCCACATACTAAATGGGCGGCCTTTAAGAGGAAAGTGGGACCCACTGTGTTTGGCCGGCCCACTTGCTTGTGGGGCCACTTGCTAGATGGTGGACCCCACATACTAAATGGCCGGCTTTAACAGGAAAGTGGGACCCACTGCTTTTGGCCCGACTATCTTGTTGGGCCGCCACTTGCTATATGGTGGACCCACATACTAAATGGGTCGGCCCTTTAACAGGAAAGTGAGAAACACCTGTGCTTTTGGCCCGGCCCGTTTGATCTAATGTGGACCCCACGTACTAAATGGGCCGGCCCGATAGCAGGAAAGTGGGACCCACATGCTAATTGGGCGGCCCAATAACTTCTTGGGCGGCCCACTTGCTTTAAGGTGGACCCCACTTGGTAAATGGGGGCCCGATAACAGAAAGTGGGTCCCACATGTTTTGTGGGCCGGCCCTTTTGCTGTTGACCGGTCAAACGAGTGCATTCGGCCGGCCCACATGCTTAGTGGGCCGGCCCATTAATCTTTTGACCAGTCAACCTTAGAGGTTAGGCCGGCCCACGTAACTAATGGACCAGCCCAGCTATATAGTTGACCGGTCAAACTAAGTCAGCTGGCCCGGCCGCAAACTTAATGGGCCGGCCCGCTTAAGACGTGGCAGGCCTCGTGTGGGCCTACCATCAACCACGGGGTTTCGGCGGTTAACGTCGTTGCTTAACGGCGTCGCCACGTGTCGGTTGCATGACGTCGGTCAACGGGCTCCGGAAACACTTCTGCAACGGTCCGATTTTCCGTGGCGGAAGGGCACCCAAGCGCGACGGACCAAAAAAACGTGGTAGGACTTTGCCTGACGCAGTTTCGACAACAGAACCCATATCGTCGGGTTAGGCCCATAGGCGACGAAAAATACCCCTTAGCGGACGATTTTGAGACGTTGTCTATCAGAACTTTTCTTGTAGTGTGGGGAAATAAACGGTATGCTCCTTGTCATCGACATTGAAAGTAACCTTTCCTTTATTGCAATCAATAACAGCCCCTGCGGTGTTAAGAAAAGGTCTCCCAAGAATAATAGACATATTATCATCTTCGGGCATTTCCAACACAACAAAATCAGTTAATATCAAGCAGTTATTAGTAACTTGAACAGGAACATCCTCACATATACCAACAGGAATAGCAGTAGATTTATCAGCCATTTGCAAAGATATATCAGTAGGTATCAACTTATCTAAATAAAGTCTCTTATAAAGAGAAAAAGGCATAACACTAACACCCGCTCCCAAATCACATAGAGCAGTTCTAACATAATTATTCTTAATAGAACAAGGAATAGTAGGTATACCTGGGTCGCCCAACTTCTTTGGAACTTTGCCATTGAAAGAGTAATTAGCAAGCATAGTGGAAATCTCCTCATTAGGAATTTTCCTTTTGTTAGTAACAATATCTTTCATATACTTTGAATAAGGAGGCAATTTAATAGCATCAGTCAAAGGGATTTGCAAGAATAAAGGTTTCATCCAATCGCAAAATTTATTATAGTGTTCTTCTTCCTTTGATTTTAGTTTCTTAGCAGGAAAAGGCATTTGCTTTTGTACCCAAGGTTCTCTTTCATTACCATGTTTCTTAGCAATAAAATCTTCTTTAGTATACTTTTTATTTTTAGCATGCTTTTCAGGTTCATCTTCAACTTCTTCTTTATCAGAAGCATCATTCTTATCATTATCATTATCATGTTCATTACCACTTTCAGTTTCAGCATCAGAAATAGAAATACTATTAGGATCATTAACAGGTTCAGAGGATTCTACAACATTTTTATGTTTCTTCTTCTTTTTCTTAGAAGGAGCACTAGGTTCAATTCGTTGAGAATCTTGTTCAACTCTTTTGGGATGCCCTTCAGGATATAGAGGATCCTGGGTAGAGACACCGCCTCTAGTTGTTACTTCATAAGCATGTTTCTCTTTAGAATTATTTTTTAACAAGTCATTTTGCACTTTAGTGAGTTGATCAATTTGAGTTTGAACCATTTGAAAATGTTTAACAAGCATCTTAACATCATTGGAGGTTCTCTCCACAATATCATGCAAATTGCTAATAGCTTGGGAATTTTCCATTAGATGATTCTCTACTCTCATATTAAAATTTTCTTGCTTAACAATATAATTATCAAACTCATCTAAGCATTGAGCAGGAGGTTTTGAATACGGAATATCTTCCCTAGTGAAGTGTTGAAGCGAGTTTACCTCGATCATGGATGAAGGGGGAATTATCTTGCATAAATCTTCTATGGGAGGTAAGTTCTTCACATCTTCAGATTTAATACCTTTCTCCTTAAGAGATTTCTTGGCTTCCCTCATATCTTCATCATTTAATTTAATCAAACCCCTCTTCTTCAATATCGGCGTCGGGGTTGGTTCAGGTGTAGTCCAATCATCATGATTCCGGCCTATTTTAGCCAATAATTCTTCAGCTTCGTCTGGAGTTCTTTTCCTGAAAACACAACCAGCACAACTATCCAAATATGCTCTAGACTCAACGGTTAGTCCACTATAAAATATATCAAGTAAATCATGCTTTTCCAAATCATGTCCAGGTCGAGCTCTGATAAGAGAGCAAAATCTTGCCCAAGCTTCAGGCAATTTCTCTCCATCTTCCTGGTCAAAGCTATAAATTTTCTGCAAAGCAGCATGTTGAGCACTAGCAGGAAAGTATTTCCGAAAGAAAACATCAAGCAAATCACCTGGACTTTTAATAGAGCCAGGAGGCAAATTATTATACCAAGTTTTAGCATCATCCTTTAATGAGAAAGGAAAAAATTTAGCAACAAAATAAGTACGCATCTTGACATCATCAGAAAACAAGCTACTCATAGAAGAAAGTTCATTCATGTGTTCTACAGCACTTTCTTTTTCAGTACCACAAAAGGGTGTTTTCTCAACAATAGCTATATGAGATAGATCAAGAGAAAAATCATAATCTTTATCCTTAATGTTTATAGGAGATGTGGCAAATTTAGGATCAGGAGATAGCTTATATCTAACAGTATGTTGTGCGAGAAACTTTTTAATTTTTCTTGCATCAGTAATAGCATTGCATTTATCAATAAAATCATCATTAAGCTCCACATAATCCTCATCAGGATCATCACTAGAATAATCAAGACTCAGGTGAATTAACAGGTGTAGCAGCATTTTCATTAGGAGTTTCAGCATTTTCAATTTGTCTAGACCTAGCAATTGTAGCATCTAGAAAAGATCCCAATGAACCACTATCATCAAGCACAGCAGAAACATCATCAATATTATGAGAATTTTCAGATTCAGCAGAAGTACCAGCAAGTGAAGCTTGTGGTGGTGAAACAAGTTGACTTATCACAGATGGTGAATCAAGAGCAGCAGAGGTACTCAGAGTTGTACCTTTTCTTGTAGTGGATGGTAATATGGCAACTTTAGAATCGCGAGATTTACCCATGATGGAGAATTTGTAGCGAACAATATCAATCCAAGTGAACTTCCAAATAAAGCTATGCTCCCCGGCAACGGCGCCAGAATATAGTCTTGATGACCCACAAGTGTAGGGGATCGCAACAGTCTTCGCGGGAAGTAAAACCCAATTTATTGATTCGACACAAGGGGAGACAAAGAATACTTGAAAGCCTTAACAGCGGAGTTGTCAATTCAGCTGCACTTGAAACAGACTTGCTCGCAAGAGTTTATCGTAATAACAGTTTTATGGCGATAGTAGTGAAATAACAAGCAGAGTAACAAAGACAGCAGTAGTGATTATAGTAAACAGCAGGATTAAAATACTGTAGGCACAGGGATGGATGACGGGCGTTGCATGGATGAGAGAAACTCATGTAACAATCAAAGCAGGGCATTTGCAGATAATAATAAAACGGTGTCCAAGTACTAAGCAATCCATAGGCATGTGTTCCGTATATAGTCGTACGTGCTCACAATGAGAAACTTGCACAACATCTTTTGTCCTACCAGCCGGTGGCAGCCGCCTCTAGGGAATCTATGGATATTAAGGTACTCCTTTTAATGAGCACCGCATTAACACTCCGTGAACACATGTGATCCTCACATCACCGCCTTCCCCTCCGGTTGTCCCTGTCACTTGGGGCCTCGGGTTCCGGACAGCGACATGTGTATACAACTTGCAGGTAAGATCATAAAACAATGCATATCATCATGAAACAATAACATGTTCAGATCTGAGATCATGGCACTCGGGCCCTAGTGACAAGCATTAAGCATAACAAGTTGCAACAATATCATCAAAGTACCAATTACGGACACTAGGCACTATGCCCTAACAATCTTATACTATTACATGACCAATCTCATCCAATCCCTACCATCCCCTTCAGCCTACAGCGGGGGAATTACTCACACATGGATGGGGGAAACATGGCTGGTCGATGGAGAGGCGTCGGTGGTGATGATGGCGATGATCTCCTCCGATTCCCCGTCCCGGCGGAGTGCCAGAACAAAATTTCTGGTCCCGAGATGGAGTTTCGCGATGTGGCGGCGTACTGGAGGCTTTCTGGCGACTTCGACTTTCTGCCTCGCGTTTTTAGATCGAAACCCTTAAGTAGTCCAGAGGAGGGCGTCGGAGGCCAGCCGAGGGGGCCACACGTAGGGCGGCGCGCTCCCCTCCTGGGCCGCGCCGGCCTATAGTGTGGGGCCCTCGGGCCTCCACCTGGCTTGCCCTTCTGGCTCCGTAATTCTTCTGGAAAAATAAGACCTTCGACATAAATTCCGGGAATTTTCCTGAAAGTTGGATTTCTGCACAAAAACGAGACACCAGAGCAATTCTGCTGAAAACAGCGTTAGTCCGTGTTAGTTGTATCCAAAATACACAAATTAGAGGCAAAACAATAGCAAAAGTGTTCGGGAAAGTAGATACATTTTGGACGTATCACATATCTCCAACAATCTCCCACTTGCACTAGAGTCAATAATCTAGTTTACATTTGTAAAGATATAACACCTTGGCCTTCCGGTGCTTTATCATGTTTTGCTCACGGGAGAGGTTTTAGTCAACGGATCTGACACGCTCAGAAACGTATGTATTTTGTAATTCATTTGCGTCTCAACGCATCACTCATTTTCCAAATGAGTCGGCATTAAATATGTTTGGTCTTCTGGTGGAACCTTAATTCCGCGGTCTGAAATATGTCACTAATATTGTCACACACAATATAGCTTCAAAGTTCTGACACTATCGGAACTACACCAAATTCTCAAAGAACTTCTTGACTTAACATCCTCAGTCATTGTCAAAACAATGACATAATCTGCCTTCATTTGTAGAATCCGTCACAATATTTAGATCTCATCTAAATCTAGCATAGACTTCTTCTAGCTTATTGTGCTACCTTTTAAACAATACTTAGCCTAATTTGAGATTGAAATTTTATTTTTATATGTGACCAAACTAATATCGGTGCAACACCTTACAGCGATTTGTTTGTCATTACCCATACAAAACTATATATATATATCCTTGGTTCTTCTAAAGCACTCAGGGATATTCTTACTGTTGTCCAATGATCATCACATGAATCATTCTGGTATATGCTCATAACACTTTAGAGCACATGACATCTGATTGTGTACATATTATTCGTGATCTAAAATCACTCATGTGCTTTTACTCATTGAGTGTCAAATACACTCAAGTCTTGTTAAACCTTCACATGAAAAGAACACCTTCTTAATATTTCTATATTGAACTACTTCAATATCTATTCTATGTACTTTAACTTAAACTTATTATGTGTTTCAATCTATCTTCATAGATCTTGACACTAAATATGTTTCAGTTCATACCCTTTCATTGAAGTTAATTTTCAATGAAACCTTTTAATCAAGTATATAATTACATCATTTATAACCAACGATATGTCATCTACATAAAGTATTATAAGTATGTCTCAGCGCTCCCACTTAATTTCTTGCAAATGCAAGCATCTTCATCGTTTCTAATGAAATCAAAAACTCTTTGACTATTTCATCCGGTGAAGATTCCAACTCCGTGATACTCACTTCATCCAATTGAAGTTCGTATACCTATCTAGTATTCCATGGACTAGCAAAACAACTGGTTGTATCTTGTATACACCTTTAATACACACTTCTGTTAAGTAATGTATTTTGCCATCCTACTAGCATATCTCATAAAAGAAATATGTAGCGATTACTAGAATAATCCACATAGACTATAAGCATTGCTACGGAAGATCTAATCTTATCGTAGTCAACTCTTTGAACTTTGTCGTAAACAACTTTTCGACAAGTCAAGCTTCTTCAAGGATATTCCATCCAAGTCCATCAATTTTATAGATCCATTTACTTTCAAAAAGTATTCATCTATCTTGGATTTCATGGCGTATAGCCATTTTAACGGAGTCAGGGCCCATCATAACTTCTTTGTATGTAGTTGATTTATCATTGTTCAAAAACAATCCTTTGTCCACAAATCATTTATTTGATCACAAAGTAAATCATACCTACAAGGTTCAATAGGTACTTTGATCTCCATGGCTAAAACATTTTGTAGTCATGGGAGCCATGATCGTCGTGGCCGCTTCCAGAACCAATTCCGATGTTGCGCTACTCTGATCATTATGCTCAGGTTCATAAACCTTATCAAGTTCTATTGTCCTCCCACTCAAATACTTCGCTAGAAACAATTTCTCGGAAATAAGAAACATTGACAAACACTTTTGTCTTTGTCTCGTGGGAAGAATTCCCAATCAAATCTCTGGGATAACCAACAAAGACATTCATCCGATTTTGGTTGTAAACTTATTTACTTATGCTATGCATACCAAAATTTAAGAAAGGACTATCAGGGTTCATACCCATGCCATAACTCGTATGGTGTCATTTCAACGGATCATGATGATGCTCTATTCAGTGTAAAAGCGGTAGTCACTAAAGCATAATCCACAAAAATATAATGGCGTCATAATATTTTATCTCATCATTAATCCAACAAGGTTTGGATACATCTCTCGGATACTACATCATCATTATGATACTCCAAGAAATGTGAGTTGTAGAACAATTTCATGACTCTCTTAGATGTTCGCTAAAACTCGTAATTCAAATATTTCCACCATGATCCAATCATAGATATTTGACTTTTCTATTACGATGATTTCTACTTCATCCTGAAATTTATTTGAATCCATTCAAATATTTCAAACTTCTTCCATATCGAATATATCCACATATATATACTCAATTCATTGTTAGAAGTTTTCATGAAGTAGAAGAATCTCCCGCACACAACTATGCCCAGTGAACCACATACATCATCATGTATGTTTCCACTAAGTTAGTTGCTCGTTCAACTCTTGGCCTATGAACGGTATTTCAGTCATTCTCTTTTAGAAGAGATTTGCAAGCGCCAAACGATTCAAAAATCAAATGACTCCAAAAATCCATTTGCATGGAGTTCCTTCATGCGTTCCTTTCTAACATGACCTAAATGGCGGTTCCACAAATAAGTGGAATTCAAATCATTTGCCTTATGGCATTTTAGCGTCAGTGTTATGTATGTGTGTTTCACCATTAAGATTTATAATAACTTATCCATCGTACATGGAGTAATGTCATAATTTGAACAACTCATTGTTTTCATTTGACCAGAGCAAAATAACAATTATTAAGTTCTTTATTATAAATTCTAAGGGCTAGATAGAATGCCAACGACAAACATAATAACACTTTATTATGTTCCAGACGTGCATTATTATCATATTCCTTATCAGTCACTTAGGCCATCGTATTCTTGTATTGTGTTGTATTGTATGACATCTCATACCAACCAATCTGGTACAAATACCCAAGAATTTCATTATGTGACCAAACAAGGAATACATCCATAACATGTATATCATTTATATACACCTGAGCTAGACTTTCTAGTCTTTTCTTTCTTTCTGCCAATAATCTTTTGTAGTTTCTCTTTTAGCTTTCCTCATTATTCAGAAAAACACTTCAACATCAATAACTTCTAGGTTTGTTGGTCAAATACCAATAACCTTGAGGTTCTTAGTTCAAAGTTGATCATCATATGACAAGTGTTCTAGATTTCACTATTAGTAACTTTGTAATATGATGAACAATTTCACTCATAATTTTATCCATCAATTCATGACGACTTTCTGAGACCATGTCTGTACATGCTAGGCTCATAAAGTTTAACCTTAGTATTCGCATGTGCAAATCTGGCTTGCACCCGTTGTATGCACACGTAGAATCTATAACACCCGATCATCACGAGATGCTTCAAAACGATGAGTCTTAGCAACGTTGCATACTAAGGACGATCACTTCATGGATATGCAAATATCGTTAGTGCCCCAATAGTTGGAGGATTGGGACGCCTTGCATCTTCAACCTTCGTACATTCCCATAAAACTTATGAGTTTATGTAGTCTCACCAAATTATATTCTATCATCTTGCAATAAGGTCTTAGATATCTCATATATCTCATACCTTGATTATTTCTGAAAACTAAATTTTCAGCTCCTTACTTTTCAAACAGATTTGAACTTCAAGTTTCACGGAGACAAGATAACTTTAGGTACTAATTGAAACCTTAGCTCTTTGAATCAACAATGTGAGGTTTACTAAAAGTTTGCAATAGGACTTAATCATTTCTTGATTCTTTAACAATACGGTACCAGTCCGTAAAGTTTCTTGTCAGATTTTAACAGTATTTCTATCTCAATTACAAGACTAGCGCATGGTAGAAAACGGATGCCAATACTACAAAATTAATTCAAAATACTACTCAGACTATGTTTATGATAATTAGTTCATGTTTTAATCTAATTACTAATGAACTCCCACTTAATACAACATCCCTCATAGTTGTTAAGTGGTACACGATCCACATCCACTACACCAAAACCGATCATCACGTGAGATGATGTAGCTTCAATGGTGAACATCAACATGTTGATCATATCATCCATATGACTCGTGTTCAACCTTTCGGTTTCCATTGTCCCGAGGCCATGTCTATACATGCTAGGCTCGTCAAGCAAACCCAAGTATTCCGCGTGTGCAACATGGCTTACACCCGTTGTATATGAACGTAGAGTCTATCACATCCGATCATCACGAGATGCTTCGAAACGACGAACTGTTGCAACGGTGCATACGAGGGGAGAACACTTTATTATCTTGATATTAATGTGAGGGATCATCTTATAATGCTACCGTCGTGTTCTAAGCAAAATAAGATGCATAAAGGATTAACATCACATGCAATTCATATGTGATATGATATGGCCCTTTAGTCTTTGCGCCTTCGATCTTCATCTCCAAAGCACGGACATGATCTCCATCATCAACGGGCATGATCTCCATCATCGTCGGCGTAGCGTCAAGGTCCATGGCGCCGTCTTCATGGTTGTTTACCTCATGTAGCAACTATTACAACTACTTTGAAATACTACTCAACATGAAATTTAAAGACAACCATAAGGCTCCTGCCGGTTGCCACAATACAATATGAAGGAGATATGCCCTAGAGGCAATAATAAAGTGGTTATTATTTATATCTTTATGTTTATGATAAATGTTTATATATCATGCTATAATTGTATTAACCGAAACATTAGTACATGTGTGATATGTAGACAACAAGAAGTCCCTAGTATGCCTCTTAAACTAGCTTGTTGATTAATGGATGATTAGTTTCATAATCATGAACATTGGATGTTATTAATAACAAGGTTATATCATTATATGAATGATGTAATGGACACACCCAATTAAGCGTAGCATAAGATCTCGTCATTAAGTTATTTGCTATAAGCTTTCGATACATAGTTACCTAGTCCTTATGACCATGAGATCATGTAAATCACTTATACCGGAAAGGTACTTTGATTACACCAAACACCACTGCGTAAATGGGTGGCTATAAAGGTGGGATTAAGTATCCGGAAAGTATGAGTTGAGGCATATGGATCAACATGGGATTTGTCCATCCCGATGACGGATAGATATACTCTGGGCCCTCTCGGTGGAATGTCGTCTAATGTCTTGCAAGCATATGAATGAGTTCATAAGAGACCACATACCACGGTACGAGTAAAGAGTACTTGTCAGGAGACGAGGTTGAACAAGGTATAGAGTGATACCGAAGATCAAACCTCGGACAAGTAAAATATCGCGTGACAAAGGGAATTGGTATTGTATGTGAATGGTTCATTCGATCACTAAAGTCATCGTTGAATGTGTGGGAGCCATTATGGATCTCCAGATCCCGCTATTGGTTATTGGTCGGAGTGAGTACTCAACCATGTCCGCATAGTTCACGAACCGTAGGGTGACACACTTAAAGTTGGATGTTGAAATGGTAGTACTTGAATATGGAATGGAGTTCGAATATTTGTTCGGAGTCCCGGATGAGATCCCGGACATCACGAGGAGTTCCGGAATGGTCCGGAGAATAAGATTCATATATAGGATGTCATTTTATGTGAATTAAAATGTCGCGGAAGGTTCTATGGAAGGTTCTAGAAGGTTCTAGAAAAGTCCGGAAGAAACCACCAAGGAAGGTGGAGTCCACATGGGACTCCACCTCCATGGCCGGCCAACCCTAGTGGGGGAGGAGTCCCAAGTGGACTCCCCCTTAGGGGGCCGGCCACCCCCCCATATGGGAGGTGGAACTCCCACCTCTAGTGGGAGTCCTAGCTTGGCTAGGTTTCCCCTCCATATGGAAGGTTTTGGTTTCGGGTCTTATTCGAAGACTTGGAGTCCAACACTTGGGGTTCCACCTATATAATGAGGGGCCAAGGGAGGGGGCCGGCCACCCCAAGACCACAAGCTGGCCGCCCCCAGTGGCCGGCCACCCCCTCCCAAACCCTAGCCGCCCCCTCTCCTCCATATCTCCCGCGTAGCTTTAGCGAAGCTCCGCCGGAGTTCTCCACCACCGACACCACGCCGTCGTGCTGTCGGATTCAAGAGGAGCTACTACTTCCGCTGCCCGCTGGAACGGGAGGTGGACGTCGTCTTCATCAACAACCGAACGTGTGACCGAGTACGGAGGTGCTGCCCGTTCGTGGCGCCGGAACCGATCGTGATCAAGATCTTCTACGCGCTTTTGCAAGCGGCAAGTGAACGTCTACCGCAGCAACAAGAGCCTCCTCTTGTAGGCTTTGGAATCTCTTCAAGGGTGAGACTCGATACCCCCTCGTTGCTACCGTCTTCTAGATTGCATCTTGGCTTGGATTGCGTGTTCGCGGTAGGAAAATTTTTGTTTTCTATGCAACGTTATCCTACAGTGGTATCAGAGCCGTGTCTATGCATAGATTGGTTGCACGAGTAGAACACAATGGTTTTGTGGGCGTTGATGCTCTTGTTATCTTTAGTTTGAGTACTTTGCATCTTTGTGGCATAGTGGGATGAAGCGGCTCGGACTAACTTTACATGACCGCGTTCATGAGACTTGTTCCTCGTTCGACATGCAACTTGTATTGCATAAGAGGCTTTGCGGGTGTCTGTCTCTCCTACTATAGTGAAGATTCAATTTACTCTTCTATTGAAAACATTAGTATCAATGTTGTGGTTCATGTTCGTAGGTAGATTAGATCTCTCTCGAAAACCCTAAACCACGTAAAATATGCAAACCAAATTAGAGACGTCTAACTTGTTTTTGCAGGGTTTGGTGATGTGATATGGCCATAATGTGATGATGAATATGTATGAGATGATCATTATTGTATTGTGGCAACCGGCAGGAGCCTTATGGTTGTCTTTAAATTTCATGTTGAGTAGTATTTCAAAGTAGTTGTAATAGTTGCTACATGGAGGACAATCATGAAGACGGCGCCATTGACCTTGACGCTACGCCGACGATGATGGAGATCATGCCCGAAGATGATGGAGATCATGTCCGTGCTTTGGAGATGAAGATCAAAGGCGCAAAGACAAAAGGGCCATATCATATCACATATGAACTGCATGTGATGTTAATCCTTTTATGCATCTTATTTTGCTTAGATCGCGACGGTAGCATTATAAGATGATCCCTCACTAAAATCTCAAGATAATAAAGTGTTCATCCTTAGTAGCACCGTTGCCAAGACTTGTCGTTTCGAAGCATCTCGTGATGATCGGGTGTGATAGAATCAACAAGTGCATACAACGGGTGCAAGACAGTTTTGCACATGCGGATACTAAGGTGGCCTTGACGAGCCTAGCATGTACAGACATGGTCTCGGAACACGTGATACCGAAAGGTAGAGCATGAATCATATGGTTGATATGATGAACACTTTGAGTGTTCGCCATTGAAATCACACCTTGTCTCGTGATGATCGGACATAGGTGCGGTGGATTTGGTTCGTGTGATCACTAAGACAATGCGAGGGATATTGTTTTGAGTGGGAGTTCACCTAGATTTTTAATTATGTTGAATTAAAATTTGAACTCAATTTGTCATAAACTTAGTCTAAACTTTTGCAAATATATGTTGTAGAGATGGCGTCCCCAATCAATTTTAATCAGTTCCTAGAGAAAGAGAAACTTAAGAGCAACGGTAGCAACTTCACCGACTGGTTCCGTCATGTGAGGATCTTCCTCTCTGGCGGAAATCTGCAATATGTGCTTGATGCACCGCTAGGTGACCCTCCTGCAGAAACTGAAACCGATGAAGTAAAAGCTGTTTACGAGACTCGGAAAATTCGGTACTCTCAAGTTCAGTGTGCCATCCTGTGCAGTCTGGAATCCGATCTTCAAAAACGTTTTGAGCACCACGATCCTCATGAGTTGATGAAAGAGCTGAAAGCTATTTTTGAAACTCATGCGGCCGTGGAATGCTATGAAGCATCGAAACAATTCTTCAGCTGCATGATGGAAGAAGGCAGCTCCGTTAGTGAGCACATGCTCGCCATGACCGGGCATGCGAAGAAACTCAGTGACTTGGGAATAGTGATTCCTAACAGACTGGGGATTAATCGTGTCCTTCAATCACTGCCACCAAGTTACAAGAACTTTGTGATGAACTACAATATGCAGAACATGAACAAGGAGTTACCTGAACTCTTTGGCATGCTAAAAGCTGCTGAGATTGAGATCAAGAAAGAGCACCAAGTGTTGATGGTCAACAAGACCACCAGTTTCAAGAAACAGGGCAAGTCTAAGGGAAAATTCAAGAAGGGTGGCAAGAAAGCTGCCACGCCTCCTATGAAACCTAAGAACGGCCCTAAGCCTGATGCTGAGTGCTATTACTGCAAGGAGAAGGGACACTGGAAGCGTAATTGCTCCAAGTATCTGGCTGATCTGAAGAGCGGCCTTGTCAAGAAGAAGAAAGAAGGTATATCTGATATACATGTTATAGATGTTTATCTCACTGGTTCTCGTTCTAGTACCTGGGTATTTGATACTGGTTCGGTTGCTCATATTTGTAACTCGAAACAGGAACTAAAGAATAAACGAAGACTACTGAAAGATGAAGTGACGATGCGCGTTGGAAATGGATCCAAAGTCGATGTGATCGCTGTCGGCACACTTCCTCTACATCTACCTTCGGGATTAGTTTTAAGCCTAAATAATTGTTATTTTGTACCCGCGTTGAGCATGAACATTATATCTGGATCTTGTTTAATGCAAGACGGTTATTCATTCAAGTCTGAGAATAATGGTTGTTCTATTTTTATGAATAATATCTTTTATGGTCGAGCACCACAAAAGAATGGCTTATTTCTGTTAGATCTCGATAGTAGTGATACGCATATACATAACATTGATGCTAAGTGAATTAAATTGAATGATAATTCTACTTATATGTGGCACTGTCGTCTTGGTCATATTGGAGTGAAACGCATGAAGAAACTCCATACTGATGGATTACTTGAATCACTTGACTTTGAGTCACTTGATAGATGCGAAGCATGTCTAATGGGAAAAATGACAAAGACTCCATTTTCTGGTATGATGGAGCGAGCTACTGACTTATTGGAAATCATACATACCGATGTATGTGGACCAATGAGCGTAGCATCGCGCGGTGGTTATCGTTATGTTCTAACCTTCACAGATGATCTGAGTAGATATGGGTATATCTATTTCATGAAACATAAATCCGAAACTTTCGAGAAGTTTAAGGAATTCCAAAGTGAAGTAGAAAATCAACGTAACAAGAAGATCAAATTTCTACGATCTGATCGTGGAGGTGAATATCTGAGTTATGAGTTTGGCATGCATTTAAAGAAATGCGGAATACTTTCACAATTGACACCGCCGGGAACACCACAACGTAACGGTGTGTCCGAACGTCGTAATCGAACTCTCTTAGATATGGTTCGTTCTATGATGTCTCTTACTGATTTGCCGTTATCTTTTTGGAGTTATGCATTAGAGACAGCCGCATTCACTTTAAATAGAGCACCATCAAAATCCGTTGAAACGACACCATATGAATTATGGTTTAATAAGAAACCTAAGCTGTCGTTCCTTAAAGTTTGGGGTTGCGAAGCCTATGTAAAGAAGTTACAACCGGACAAGCTAGAACCCAAAGCGGAGAAATGCGTCTTCATAGGATACCCTAAGGAAACTATAGGGTATACTTTCTATCACAAATCCGAAGGCAAAATCTTTGTTGCTAAGAACGGAACCTTTCTTGAGAAAGAATTTCTCACTAAAGAAGTGACTGGAAGAAAAGTAGAACTCGATGAGATTGATGAATCTATACTCGTTGATCAGAGTAGCGCAGTACCGGAAATTGTACCTGTACCGCCTACACCGGCAACAGAGGAAGCTAATGATAATGATCATGAAACTTCGAACGAGGAAACTACTGAACCTCGCAGATCGACAAGGGAACGTACCACTCCTGATTGGTATGATCCTTGTCTAAATGTCATGATTGTGGATAACAATGATGAGGACCCTGCGACGTATGAAGAAGCGATGATGAGCCCAGATTCCAACAAATGGCAAGAAGCCATGAAATCCGAAATGGGATCCATGTATGATAACAAAGTATGGACTTTGGTAGACTTACCTGATAGCCGCAAGGCTGTCGAGAATAAATGGATCTTCAAGAGAAAAACAGATGCTGATGGTAATATTACTGTCTATAAAGCTCGACTTGTCGCAAAGGGTTTCCGACAAATTCAAGGAGTTGACTACGATGAGACTTTCTCACCTGTAGCGAAGCTAAAATCTGTGAGGATTTTGTTAGCAATAGCTGCATTTTTCGATTATGAGATTTGGCAGATGGATGTCAAAACGGCGTTCCTTAATGGAGACATTGAGGAAGAGTTGTATATGGTACAACCCAAAGGTTTTGTCGATCCTAAAAATGCTGACAAAGTATGCAAACTTCAGCGTTCAATCTATGGACTGAAGCAAGCATCGAGAAGTTGGAACCGACGCTTTGATAAGGTGATCAAAGACTTCGGGTTTATACAGTGTCATGGAGAGGCCTGTATTTACAAGAAAGTGAGTGGGAGCTCTGTAGCATTCCTGATATTATATGTAGATGACATATTATTGATTGGGAATGATATAGAACTATTAAGCAGTGTTAAAGGTTATTTGAATAATAGTTTTTCAATGAAAGACCTTGGTGAAGCATCGTATATATTAGGCATCAAGATTTATAGAGATAGATCAAGACGCCTAATAGGGCTATCACAGAGTACATACCTGGACAAGATTCTAAAGAAGTTTAGAATGGACGAAAGTAAGAAAGGATTCTTACCTATGTTACCAGGCAAGGTCTTGAGTAAGACTCAAGGACCGGCTACGGCAGAAGAAAGAGAAAGGATGAGTAATATCCCCTATGCCTCGGCAGTAGGATCTATCATGTATGCCATGCTATGTACTAGACCGGATATAGCACATGCTGTTAGTTTGACTAGCAGATATCAAAGTGATCTAGGAATGGAACACTGGACAGCGGTCAAGAATATCCTGAAGTACTTGAAAAGAACTAAGGATATGTTTCTTTGTTATGGAGGTGACCAAGAGCTCGTTGTAAGTGGTTACACCGATGCAAGTTGGAACACTGATCCTGATGACTCTAAGTCACAATCTGGGTACGTGTTTATATTGAATGGTGCTGCAGTAAGCTGGGCAAGCTCGAAGCAGTGCACGGTGGCAAAGTCTTCAACAGAATCGGAGTACATAGCGGCTTCAGAGGCTTCATCAGAAGCGGTATGGATGAAGAGGTTCATTGTAGAGCTCGGTGTGGTTCCTAGTGCATTGGACCCATTAATCATTTACTGTGATAACATGGGTGCCATCGCCAATGCACAAGAGCCAAGGTCACACAAGAGGCTGAAGCATATCAAGCTGCGTTACCACTCGATTCGCGAGTACATCGAAGATGGAGAAGTAAAGATTTGCAAAGTACACACTGATCTGAATGTAGCAGATCCGTTGACTAAAGCTCTCCCTAGGGCAAAGCATGACCAACACCAGAATGCCATGGGTGTTAGGTATATTACAATGTAATCTAGATTATTGACTCTAGTGCAAGTGGGAGACTGAAGGAGATATGCCCTAGAGGCAATAATAAAGTGGTTATTATTTATATCTTTATGTTTATGATAAATGTTTATATATCATGCTATAATTGTATTAACCGAAACATTAGTACATGTGTGATATGTAGACAACAAGAAGTCCCTAGTATGCCTCTTAAACTAGCTTGTTGATTAATGGATGATTAGTTTCATAATCATGAACATTGGATGTTATTAATAACAAGGTTATATCATTATATGAATGATGTAATGGACACACCCAATTAAGCGTAGCATAAGATCTCGTCATTAAGTTATTTGCTATAAGCTTTCGATACATAGTTACCTAGTCCTTATGACCATGAGATCATGTAAATCACTTATACCGGAAAGGTACTTTGATTACACCAAACACCACTGCGTAAATGGGTGGCTATAAAGGTGGGATTAAGTATCCGGAAAGTATGAGTTGAGGCATATGGATCAACAGTGGGATTTGTCCATCCCGATGACGGATAGATATACTCTGGGCCCTCTCGGTGGAATGTCGTCTAATGTCTTGCAAGCATATGAATGAGTTCATAAGAGACCACATACCACGGTACGAGTAAAGAGTACTTGTCAGGAGACGAGGTTGAACAAGGTATAGAGTGATACCGAAGATCAAACCTCGGACAAGTAAAATATCGCGTGACAAAGGGAATTGGTATTGTATGTGAATGGTTCATTCGATCACTAAAGTCATTGTTGAATATGTGGGAGCCATTATGGATCTCCAGATCCCGCTATTGGTTATTGGTCGGAGTGAGTACTCAACCATGTCCGCATAGTTCACGAACCGTAGGGTGACACACTTAAAGTTGGATGTTGAAATGGTAGTACTTGAATATGGAATGGAGTTCGAATATTTGTTCGGAGTCCCGGATGAGATCCCGGACATCACGAGGAGTTCCGGAATGGTCCGGAGAATAAGATTCATATATAGGATGTCATTTTATGTGAATTAAAATGTCGCGGAAGGTTCTATGGAAGGTTCTAGAAGGTTCTAGAAAAGTCCGGAAGAAACCACCAAGGAAGGTGGAGTCCACATGGGACTCCACCTCCATGGCCGGCCAACCCTAGTGGGGGAGGAGTCCCAAGTGGACTCCCCCTTAGGGGGCCGGCCACCCCCCCATATGGGAGGTGGAACTCCCACCTCTAGTGGGAGTCCTAGCTTGGCTAGGTTTCCCCTCCATATGGAAGGTTTTGGTTCGGGTCTTATTCGAAGACTTGGAGTCCAACACTTGGGGTTCCACCTATATAATGAGGGGCCAAGGGAGGGGGCCGGCCACCCCAAGACCACAAGCTGGCCGCCCCCCTTGAAGTGGCCGGCCACCCCCTCCCAAACCCTAGCCGCCCCCCCTCCATATCTCCCGCGTAGCTTTAGCGAAGCTCCGCCGGAGTTCTCCACCACCAGAGACACCACGCCGTCGTGTCGGATTCAAGAGCTACTACTTCCGCTGCCCGCTGGAACGGGAGGTGGACGTCGTCTTCATCAACAACGAACGTGTGACCGAGTACGGAGGTGCTGCCCGTGGCGCGGAACCGATCGTGATCAAGATCTTCTACGCGCTTTGCAAGCGGCAAGTGAACGTCTACCGCAGCAACAAGAGCCTCCTCTTGTAGGCTTTGGAATCTCTTCAAGGGTGAGACTCGATACCCCCTCGTTGCTACCGTCTTCTAGATTGCATCTTGGCTTGGATTGCGTGTTCGCGGTAGGAAATTTTTTGTTTTCTATGCAACGTTATCCTACACAATAATGATCATCTCATACATATTCATCATCACATCATGGCCATATCACATCACCAAACCCTGCAAAAACAAGTTAGACGTCTCTAATTTGGTTTGCATATTTTACGTGGTTTAGGGTTTTCGAGTAAGATCCAATCTACCTACGAACATGAACCACAACGGTGATACTAGTGTTGTCAATAGAAAGAGTAAATTGAATCTTCACTATGGTGGGAGAGACAGACACCCGCAAAGCCACTTATGCAATACAAGTTGCATGTCGAACGTGGAGCAAGTCTCATGAACGCGGTCATGTAAAGTTAGCCCGAGCCGCTTCATCCCACCATGCCGCAAGATGCAAAGTACACGAACTAAAGACAACAAAGCATCAACGCCCACAAAACAATTGTGTTCTACTCGTGCAACCAATCTATGCATAGACACGGCTCTGATACCACTGATGGGATTTGTAGCATAGAAAACAAAAAATTTCCTACCGCGAGAACGCAATCCAAGCCATGATGCCATCTAGAAGATGGTAACAATGAGGGGATGAACGAGACTAACCCTTGAAGATTTCCAAAGCCTACGAGATTAGATCTCATTGTTGCGAAGATGATCACTTGCCGCTTTCAAAAGCGCGTAGAAGATCTTGACGGTGCCACAATCGGGCAGCACCTCCGTACTCGGTCACACGTTCGGTGTTGATGAAGACGACGTCCTTCTCCCCGTTCCAGCGGGCAGCGGAAGTAGTAGATCCTCCTCGGAATCCCGGCAGCACGACGGCGTGGTGGCGGTGGTGGTGGAGAACTCCGGCAGGGCTTCGCCTATGCGCTGCGGGAGTATTTATGTGGAGGAGGAGAGGCTAGGGTTTGGGGAGAGGGGGTGGCTAGGGCGCCGGCCATGGGCACCCTTTGGTGGTGCGGCCAAGAGTGGCTGCCCCTCCCTCTCCTCCTCATTATATAGGTGGAAATCCCCAAGAGTTGTAGTCCAAGTCTTCGAATAAGACCCCAACAACAAAACCTCCCATAGGTGGGAAACCTACTCAAGGGGGGAGTCCTACTCAAGGTGGGACTCCCACCTTTCCTTGAGGTGGGGTGGCCGGCCACCTTAGGTGGAGCCCACCTGGGACTCCTCCCCTTAGGGTTGGCCGGCCTAGCTAGTGGAGTCCCTCCGGGACTCCGCCTTCCATAGTGATTTCTTCCGGACTTTTCTAGAACCTTCCATAAATGCACCGGATCATTTTCAAACTTATAAAATGACTTCCTATATATGAATCTTATTCTCCGGACCATTCCGGAACTCCTCGTGATGTCCTGGATCCCATCCGAGACTCCGAACAAAACTTCGAACTCCATTCCATATTCCATATCTACTTAAACGACATCAAACCTTAAGTGTGTCACCCTACGGTTCGCGAACTATGCAGACATGGTTGAGACTCCTCTCCGACCAATAACCAATAGCGGGATCTGGAGATCCATAATGGCTCCCACATATTCAACGATGACTTAGTGATCGATTGAACCATTCACATACGATATCGATTCCCTTTGTCACGCGATATTTTACTTGTCCGAGGTTTGATCATCGGTATCTCTAAACCTTGTTCAACCTTGTCTCCTGACAAGTACTATTTACTCGTACCGTGGTATGTGGTCTCTTATGAACCATTCATGTGCTTGCAAGCTAATTAGACGACATTCCACCGAGAGGGCCCAGAGTATATCTATCCATCATCGGGATGGACAAATCCCACTATTGATCCATATGCCTCAACTCATACTTTCCGAATACTTAATCCCATCTTTATAACCACCCATTTACGCAGTGGCGTTTGATGTAATCAAAGTACCCTTCCGGCATAAGTGATTTACATGATCTCATGGTCGAAAGGACTAGGTAACTATGTATCGAAAGCTTATAGCAAATAGAACTTAATGACGTGATCTATGCTACGCTTAATTGGGTGTGTCCATTACATCATTCATATAATGACATAACCTTGTTATTAATAACATCCAATGTTCATGATCATGAAACTATGATCATCTATTAATCAACAAGCTAGTTATATAAGAGGCTTACTAGGGACTCCTTGTTGTTCACATAACACACATGTATCAATGTTTTGGTTAATACAATTATAGCATGGTATGTAAACATTATCATAAACATAAAGATATATTATAATAAACATTTTATTATTGCCTCTTGGGCATATCTCCAACATTATCTTCCAAGAAGTGCTTTCTTTATAGCCATTAAGATGGGCTCAGTAATTTTAATGATGCTCTCGCAAGAAATAAGAGTTGAAGCAAAAGAGAGCATCAAAAGCAAATAAGAAACACTTTTAAGTCTAACCCACTTCCTATGAAAAGGAATCTTGTAAATAAACAAGTCATGTAAGCATAATGCAATAAGCATAGGAAAACAAGACAAGCGCAACTTCAAGATTTTCAGCAAAAAGAGAGGTGTTTTAGTAACATGAAAATCCCTACAACCATATTGTCCTCTCTCATAAAGATTTTCAGTAGCATCATGAACAAACTCAACAATATAACTATCACATGAAACATTCTTATCATGAGCTACATGCATAAAATTATTACTCTCCACATAAGCATAATCATTACTATTAATTGTAGTGGGAGAAAATTCAATAAAATAGCTATCATTATTATTCTCATCACCATAATCATCATATATAGGAGGCATATTGTAATCATAATTAATTTTCTCCTCAATAGTAGGTGGACTGAAAATATGATAGTCATCATTGTAATCATCATATATAGGAGGTAAAGTATCATCAAAGTAAATTTTCTCCTCCATGCTTGGGGGACTAAAAATATCATGCTCATCAAAACCAGCTTCCCCAAGCTTAGAATTTTCCATAGCATTAGCAACAATGGTGTTCAAAGCGTTCATACTAATAACATTGCCATTAGCATGCATATAAAGTTCCATAGGTTTTTTAATTTTCTCTTCAAACACCTCATGTCCTAACTCAAGATAAATACTATAAAGATCTCTAATATTTTTGTTGTTTTCCATTAAGCCTAACTAGTGAAATAAAAACAAGAAACAAAAAGATATAATTGCAGAATCTAAAGGAAATAGCTTCGAGCACTCACACACCGGCAATAGTGCTAGGAAATAGCTTAGTAGTCGGAGGATGTGAATACCTTTTACCTTACCTCCCGGCAATGGCGCCAGAAAATAGCTTGATGTCTACGCACGCTTCTATCCTATAGACAGTGTTGGGCCTCCAAGAGCAGAGGTTTGTAGAACAGCAGCAAGTTTCCCTTAAGTGAATCACCCAAGGTTTATCGAACTCAGGGAGGTAGAGGTCAAAGATATCCCTCTCAAGCAACCCTGCAATTAAGATACAAGAAGTCTCTTGTGTCCCCAACACACCTAATACACTTGTCGGATGTATAGGTGCACTAGTTCGGCGAAGAGATAGTGAAATACAAGTAATATGGATGATTATAAGTAGTAATTGCAATCTGAAATAAAAATGGCAGCAAGCGAACATGTAGCAGAACTTGTTGGAAACGGTGTTTCAATGCTTAGAAACAAGGCCTAGGGATCATACTTTCACTAGTGGACACTCTCAACAATGATCACATAATTGAATAAATAAATGCTACTCTCAAACACTCTCTTGTTGGATAACAAACACCATTCATTGTGTAGGGCTGCAAAAAGCACACCTCAAGCCGGAGTAAACAAGCTCCACAACATCATAAAGGAATCACACACGATGCGCACACTGTCACCATCACACCGTGGAGAGTAACTCCGGAGTTCATATTAAAGTAACCTCTAGAGTGCATAATAGACAAGAGTAACATCTACATATTCAACTAGATTACAAAGCTCATGATCACATAAAGATCACACCATGGGAGAGAGATGAACCACATAGCTACCGGTAGAGCCCTCAGCCTCGAGAACTAATCCCTCCTCATCATGGGAGACAACAACGGCGATGAAGATGGCGATGGAGTCGATGGAGATGGCTCCGGGGGCAATTCCCCGTCCGGCGGGTCTGGCAGAGACTTCTATCCCCCGAATTAGGGTTTTTGGTGGCGGCGGAGCTACGGAACTCTTCTCGTATTTTGGCTCTCTGTACTAGGGTTTTCCGATACGAAGGAATATATAGGCGAAGAGGCAGCGTCGGGGGAGCCAGGGGGTGGGCTCCCCACACATGGGCGCGCCAGGAGGTGGGGCCGCACCGCCCTATGGGGTGGCCCCCCTGCTGGCCGTCTCCGACTCTTCTTCGATGTTCTGGAACACTCCGTGGAAAATAGGGCCGTGGGCTTTTGTTTCGTCAATTCAAGAATATTTCTGTGTAGGATTTACGAAACCAAAAGCGTAAAACGAGGAATTGGCCGCTTCGGCATCTTGTTAATAGGTTAGTACCGGAAAATGCATAAAAATGATATAAAGTATAAATAAAACATGTAGGTATTGTCATAAAACTAGCATGAAATATAAGAAATTATAGATACGTTGGAGACGTATCAGAGGGTTCTACCAAAAAAAATTCGAGTACCTATTGTGAAGCTATGTGCATTCCTTAATGCAATATCTCAGAAGGTAATCAATCGAGATATTCTGCCAAGGTTACAGAAGGATGTGGTCCAATGTCTTGTTAGTTTTGAGTTGGTGTTCCCACCATCCTTCTTTAACATTATGACGCATCTCCTAGTTCACCTTGTCGAAGAGATTGTCATTCTCGGTCTTGTATTTATACACAATATGTTCCCCTTCGAGAGATTCATGGGAGTTTTCAAGAAATATGTTCATAACCGTGCTAGCTAGAAGGAAGCATCTCCAAGGACTTTGGAACAGAGGAGATCATTGAGTTACGCGTGTTGACTTTATGCACGACCTTAAGTTGATTGGTGTTCACGAATCGGAGCATGAGGGAATGCGTGGAAAAGGCACGCTAGGAAAGAAATCAATGATATGTATGAATGAGATTTATTTCACTTGAGCACTACGCGATTTCACAAAATTCCACCTTGATGGCTGCATATATCCTTTGAAGACACAAGAATGTTGTCGACCCGGCCTGAGACGTTGACTCTTTGGATTAGACATGAACATGTAGACTTTTTGACGGTTGGTTGTTGATGCATGTAAAATTCATACATGAACTCTGTAGTTTATTGCACTAAAATCCTTATTATATTGCAAATTTATTATAATTATTGAGACTAACCCATTAATAGTTGCAAAAATGCATAATTTCTTGTTTTAAACTTTGCTATGTAGAAAATATGCAAATATGGAAAGAACCCGATCATTATGGTCAAATCTGGAGTTTCCTTAAATATGTTCTGCGATCTTTGTTTTAAAGATGGTCTGAGAATCTAAGAAGATAAGCGTCAAATGAAAAAGTGCCAATTGAAAAAGTTGTGGGTAATTTTCACATCTTCAATTTGAAATAAAGAATGCCCCAATTTAAGTCCGGATGCTCCGTGGTCACGATATTACTGAAGGGTACAGAGGCAGTTTCGGAAACCCGAAAATTGGTGTAAAAATTCAATTAATTTTTTTTAGATATTATTCAGATTTTTTTTTAAAAAATAGATTAAAAAGTACTTTAAAAGCATTATTTCGAAATTAATTTAAGAATAAACAGAGAAAAAAAACGAAAGAGAAGTAAAATGGGCCGGCCCAAGACCACCGCTCCGTGTGCGGCATCACGTCAACCGCCTTAGTGGCAATCTTAGAAAGCAAAATCCTATTTGCCGCTTATTGCGGGCGTTAGGATCGCTCCCGCCTGAAGAAACTTGTTATTGGGCCAGGCCCATTTTATCCTTCCTCAAGTCTGTGCGTGCCTACATGACTCGGTCTGTTCGATGTTCGATGTTCGATCTGGCTTTCCCTTATACGAGGTTTCTTTCGGTTCTGTCGGTTCTCTCCTATTTTTCATTAAGTTTTTTTTGAACATTTGCAACTTTTGAACATTTTAAAGTTTGGAACATTTTTCAAAGTTTGAACATATTTTGGGTTTGAACATTTTTTTAAATCTAACATTTTTTAGATTTGAACTTTTTTAATTTTCTTCAGATTTTAAATTGTTCAAATTTTAAATTTGTTTAAAATCAAAATTCGTTCAAAACTAAAATTTGTTTAGAATTTTGATTAAGTAGTGTTAAAAATGATTGTTCCGAATTTTTTCAAATTTAATTAATGTTCAAATTTAGAAAATGTTCTGACTAAAAAATGCTTAGCTTTAATTTTTTTAGAATTTTTAATTTTTTTTTGAAAACTGGAAATGTCCCTGGATGAAAACTTGCATGCATTTGCTGGTTAACCTCACCTTGCCCTGAATACCTATGCAACTACACTAGCTTTTTTTTTTTAGAGAATTTGGCACTTTATTCAACTAAAACATTGTTTAGGATACAAAGACCGACAGGAGGCTGGAGGAGCCAAACCTGACGTCCCAAATTGCTAGAAACAGCAAATCGTGCCAATCTATGAGATTCAAAATTAGAGAGTCTACTTTCATGCCTAAAGGAACATTCTTGCAAGTGTCTCGCATCAGGTTTCACCTCGTCAAGAATCATACTATAGCTTCCCTTGAAGCCCTCGGAGTTGATCGCGTTGATCACGGACAAGCAGTCAGAAGCGACCGTAACTCGCTGGAGCTGCAAGTCCTTTGCTAGGGCCATTGCTTCCCTGCAAGCAACAGCTTCATAGTGTTTGGATCGATGATGCCACAATCTGATGGGTAGAGGCACCCAGAGCTCACCGTGGCCTTCTACATACCACCAACGGCGCCACCATTTGGTCTTGGACATGGCCGCGTCGACATTGATCTTTGCACACCCGGCAAGTGGAGGAATCCACTTCGGTGCATGCGATACAGAACCAGTGCTCGCCTTCTTCTTCCCTGCCTTGGATGAGATGGACAGGTCGCGGAGGTAGCTCTGAATGAACATATGCGTCGAAAGGGGGACTTTGGAACTCCTCTTCATGGATGATCTTACGAGGCGAACGAGCCGGATCGGCCCCACGGAGTAACACTGCCACTCTCGCAAAATCATCCACCGAGATACTGACTCCAGCATCATTGCAAACGACCCTTTGCTTAGGGTTGGGATCCTCGTTCATGCAAAGATGCTCCGTGATTGCTTCATCTGCCAAGGCCCACACACACCTCGCTACTGAGCAGTCTAATAGTGAATGGCGCCATGAATCACCTGCGCCACATATAGAACAAAGGCTATTAACCGCCATCTGACGATGACACCTCACATCGGAGGTCGGGAGCGAGTGTCTCGCCAACCGCCATAGGAACACCCCGAAGCTTGGATGGCACATTAGTTTCCCACAGACGTGCCAGCTACCTTGCATTCGGTTTCTGGACTTGAGCCCTCGAATCGGCCTCGCCAGCCTTCTCTTCTTCTCTTTGTTTCAACTAACGGTCGGTATGCGGCCAAATGCAGTCATGATCCCCGACTTTTCTTAATGCAAGCCCGACAATCGTCAGTATGCGGTGCTCAGTGAATGGACTTGATACACTCATAGTCCACCGGGAGGAAGAATTCCTCCAGTAGATCCGTCTTCCAAGAAGCCGACGTGGACTCAATGAAATCTGAGACTAGCATCGGCGGATCGTCCTTCAGACAAACGATCGGTCGGAGCAGATGGTCTCGTGGAAGCCAATTTTGGTTCGAGCATGGCCCTCGCGATCAGTCCTTGATGAGACTGACTTTAGAGCCTCATTTCCCTTCAAAGGTCACCACTCCAAGAGCACGAGGAACGGAGCCTCACAGAGGGCCTCGAGGAAATCCCCAGATTAGGAAATATCGCCTTCGGTATCAAGTGAGCTTGAAGCTTTGGGGTCACGAAGTATGCGCCATGCTTGTTTGGCGAGCATGGCAATGTTGAATAACTCTGTAATCTCACCAAACCCATGCCAGGAATTTTGGGGGCACATAGATTCCCAAGGAACCCAGCCACGTCTTGCGGCTTGTCCATCCTTGCTTCCCCACCGGAAAGCTTCGTAACATAGCATTGATCGTTTGCACAAAGCCCTCTCGCGGTTTGAAACGGGACATCGAGAATGTTGGAATCAGCCATAGCAAGCGACTTGATTAACACCTCATTTTTGAGGCCAAAGTTGTTCCAGCCATCCACAGTATTCTTTTCAGATTCTATCCTTCAGATATTTAAAGGCACCATGTTTGGATCTCCCAACATGAGAAGGCATCCCAAGATACTTCTCATTTAAGGTTTCATTTGGAACATTTAAGATGTTCTTCACGGCTTGTCTGTGAACTTCAGTGCAGCCCTTGCTGAAGAAAGCAAACTATCAAAGTTTACTGCAGTGACACGAAGCATTACCGTATTTCTCGGGGATGGCGTTCACTTCAATGCTCCTCATCTTGTGGCTTTTACAAACGGCGGGCTATCATCGGCCAAAGGAGGTGGTTCTGGTGACCAAGGAGGCCACCTTGATCCCTTCGAGTGTGATGATCGGCGACTTTGTTTTAGGAGGCCGGATAGGCCTCTGCTTTGCAAGCAAAAAGAGATAAGGTGATATTGGATCCCCTTGACGGAGACCCAGGAAGGACGACTCCTCCGGTGGTGTGCCATTAAACAACACCGAAGGATCTGAAGAGACCATCCTCATAATCGGCTCCACCCATCAGCGATGGAAACCCATCTTGAGCATGATTGCTCTCAGTCACGACCACTCAACCCGGTCATAGAGCCTTCCTCATGTCGAGTTCGAGCCTGTTCTTTGATGTTTTTCTTAGCTCGGAATTACGCTTCATGAAGTGGAGGCATTCATATCTCAGTGATGATATTATCCGTAATTTGTCTACACTGGCACAAAGAAGTGATGTTCACGAAATGATCTCTGGAAGAATTACTTTAAGTACGTTCGCCAACACCTTGAAGCGGTGCATAGATCACATTGCAAGGGTGATGGGCGAAGCCCGGCCCGATTCCTCAGAATTGAAGCCACTTTGAATTAACACCACGAAGGTCTTATTAATCCCTGGGTTTTCTCCTCCCCCTCTCAAGATTGGCTTAGCATTTGTGACTTCTCCCCCACAAATCCCAGTGTTTTGGAAAAGAAATGTCTTTGGGTAGCCATCCCATCTGGAGCCAGCCGGTGGAAACATCTGGAACAATGCCTCCTTTACCTCATCTTGCAAAGGGAGCAGCAGTGAGATGTTCATATTTGGCATTGCGATCTTGGAATTGAGGCCAAGACTTCCTCCAAGCCAGGAGGTTGCTTAGAAGGTGTAGAGATCCTTGTAGAAATCCCTTGCCATGCGGTGAAGCTCACTCTGATCCTCGGTGATGACACCATCCGCACGTCGAAGCCTAGAAATTCGGTTCTTCTTCTTCCTCTTGCTAGCACGCAAGTGAAATTTTTTTGTATTGCGATCGCCTTCAGAGAGCTGCTTTGGATGCGGGGATCGCGCCTCCACATGGTTTCCTCCCGATGCCAAGCTCGAGTAATCCTCTCTGCTATCTTGACTGGCCCCGTGACCCGGAGCCAACCTTTGTTTGGTAAGGCTGAAGTGTAGCGAGTTCAGACCGAGGTGCGGCTCGCACGGGCCGTGTGTGCAGTTTCCACGTCCCCAATTAGATAGTGAGGCGAAAGGCCTTCCATGCTCTCCTCAGCTCTTGCATGGATGTGCGAGAGCCCGGACTTCCTCTGCTCCAACGGAAGAAGCTAGGCCCTCGTGGGCTTCCCACATTGCCTCATATCGGAACACCCGTTGGTTAGGGGACCGCTCCATAGGTGGTTCATGGAGCAGAAAAATCGGCAAGTGATCGGGAACAAATCGCGAGTCAAGTGTTGAAGAGTTGCAGTGAAATATGTCATTTCCCGGTGATAGTGGCAGGGGCACAATCAGGAAGCCCGACCCGACGTGCTTCCTCCAGTGACTTTCTTCTCCAAACGTCCGCAGTTCTCGTGAAGCCAAGATCCATCAATTCACAAATGTCGACTGTGTCACGGAAAGCCTGGATTTGGGTATTACTTCGTTCGTTAACACCCACATGTTCCTCCCTATGGAGTACCTCGTTAAAGTCGCCAATACACAACCATGGAAGAGGCGAGGATGCTTTGATGAATTTCAGCATATCCCACGTCTTATGGCGGTCCCCAACTTGGCCTCCCGTACACGGGTTAGTGCCAGGATCCGTCGAAGGAGAATGAACAACGCATCTATGTGATACGAGAATAAGGCAAAGCTCGACTTTTATTTCATTATTCCAGAAAATACCCAGGCCACCACTGCGACATGTACTGCTAACAGCAAAAGCATGGTCATAGCCCAATGTTCCTGCTAGACTTTCTACCCTGGACTTGTGAATTTGAGTCTCCACAACACAGAGTATAGAGGGGGCAAACTCTCGCACAAAATCGCGGAGCTCACGCACTGTCGCGACATTGCCCAATCCACGACAGTTCCACAAGAAGGTACTCATTGTTCCCGGTGGACCTCCTGCCCGGAGGCCGCCGATCCATCAATAGACTTATCCTTCTTAGGTGTAGAGTGCTTCTTAGGACGTTTCTGTTCCCTTGCCGATGGAGGAGGAGGGGGAGTGCCCGAGCGGGGCGGGTACGCCTTCCCCTTCCCTCCTTCATCAAAGTCCAGTTGTTTGTTCACTCCCTTGTCAGCAGCCAGTCCAATGACACCGCTATCCTTCCATTCAAGCATCAAAGGAGCAGCAGCTATGTCCTTCGCCGGGCTCCCATCATTCAGCCTTGCCTCATAAGAGTTCCGCTTACGGTTCTCCAGGTTGGCTAGCTCTCCGCCGCGACCCCCTCGCCCGCGTCCATCACGTCCTCCCCTCCCAGCACCACTTCTACCACCACGGCCCTCACGAGCCACTCCCTCCCGTGAATTAGTTTTCTGGGAAGTTGGATCTACCATAGAGCGACCCCCCATGTCTTCCAACATCCAAGAACCAAGCCTCCGTCCGTTGGGAGTGCACACGAACCGCACTCCTCCTTTACATGTCCCATGTGTCCGCAGACAGCACGAGGAGGCACCTTCTCGTATTTCACCCGCATAACATGTTTCTCTCCTTCCGGCGTGATTGCGACGAAACGCCTCAGTTCGTTCCTCACATCGAGCCATACACGTGCGCGGACAAAAACCCCGTCATGCATATCAACCGTGATCACCTCACCCACTTTCGCCGCTAGCTCAGTTATGATATGTTTCTTCCTGCCACGGCACATCATGTATCTGCACCCAAGCTTGGATCCGGTTCAGTTCCACTAACGAGGCTTTGCAGGTTCCGTCATATTTCTCGACCAGCAGGCCATGATCCCTAAAGATCCAGGGCCTTGCTCCGTGATCCTCTGCCAATCACCTAGGCAACTGGCTTGCACCAAGAACCGATTCCCTTCAATGCACGAAATGTGACCGCCTCGCGAGAGCCCGGGCAAACTTCATCGTCTTCTCCAAAGACGCGACGGCTGAAAGGCTTTGATGAGAGAAGCCGCATCACCGCCATCCACTTCGATCCTTCCTTCGAGAGACTCCACATCAGCCTTTGCGACGAAAAGCCCGCCAATGTCTTCCTCTTTGATGTTCAGGCTGAGCAGTAGATCTTCCAGCGCTGGTTCGGATCCCTTGCGCCCCGCCGATCCACTGCCTCCCCCTTTTTCCGGAGCCGCCGCCATCGCTGTTTCCTCACCCAAACCCTAAAACGGGAACCGCCAAGGCCGGGAAGCCGATCAGATCGGCCCCTTGGTCAGCCCGAACAGGTCCCGCGCGAGGAAGAGAGGGAGGGAGTCAAGCGAGATGGCGGGAGAGCAAACCCCGGTGCTGGAGATCGTAGATCGCCGGCGTGGTACGTAAACCCTAGTCGCCTAGGTAAAAACGTCACGATTCTGAGCTAGATGAACCCAGAGGAATGCAGTGGCGGAGCCACGTTGAGGGTTGTGTGGTCAATTGACCACACAGCTTTTTGCCAAACTCTTTGTATGTTGATATTAATCTTGTGGAAAATATTTAAAATACATAAAAAAATCATGTATCTGATATCACAGATTTGAAATAACAACACAGACTTTAAGTTCTGGCTCCGCCACTGGAGGAATGAGCTCCGCGCGTTCCGTATGCAACTACACTAGCTGAAATCTGCGCAGCGAGCCAACAAGTTCAAGTTGCTGTGGTGCACACAACTGCGCTGGGCCAGGCCCATCTTGGAAACGCCATGAGCAGCGTGGCGCGTCCGACTCGCTAAACGCGATGTATAGGGGCTCCCGGCAGTGCCTGGCGTACAACAAGTCCACCTATGGTCGCGGTCGCCGTCTTTTTCCCCTAGTTTTCTAGGGTTCCTCTTTTTCCTCTCGCGGGCGACCGGGAGAGTCTTTTCTCTATCAGTTTGATCGTCGTGCTATCTTCCCCATCCTCGTACGTTCGTGCTTGGCATCGGAGGAGGGCTTAGCTCTGAAGGTTTCTCTTCCTGTGCATGGCGGGAATAGGCAGTGGCGCCCCGCCGCCGCCGCCACCATAATGGAAAAAAACAGATTCGGTTACGGAAGGAAGACCTGGAGAAGATGTGACCAAGGATCGTCTTTGGGTGTTGATGCGAAGGCTCGGAAGTAAGGTGCGGGAAGATCTTGAGGATAGATTTGAGGTTTAGATCTGTGTGGTGAGGAAGAAACAGATTTGGACTTTTCGGAGGAAATTGATGATTTGATTGGGGAGATCAGGTGGCTAGCGATCTTCAGGGTTCATACCTCAAAACCTTTTAGCCATGCTGCACTTTTCAAACAGATGCGTAATGCATGGGCAACTGCTCAGTCGGTTACTTTCAAAACAAAAGGAGATAATCTCTTTCTTGCTCAATTTCATTGCTTAGGGGATTGGGATCGTGTGATGGATGGAGGACCCTGGCTATTTCGAGGGGCTGCTCTAATAATGTCAGAATATGACGGCTTTACTAATGTGGAAGATTACAAGCTTGATAAAATACCAGTGTGGACGCGGATCCAAGGAATCCCGAAGGGTTGATGAAGAAGAAGGAACTTGCGAAAAGGTTGCAAAGAAAGTGGGGAACCTCCGATTAAGGTAGTGGTTAATGAAGGGGTGCTGAATTTCTCAAAGTATTTGCGAGCTCGAGTACATCTGGATGTTAACAAACCTTTGGTACGTATTGTGCCTATCACTATAAAGGAGAGGAAAATTTATCCGGTTCAGTATGAAAATTACCTGATTATTGTTATTTCGTGGCTTGATGGGGCACATTCTACTGAATGTGGTGATGGAATTCATGGGAAGGAGCAATGTCAATGGGGTGATTGGTTGAAGGTTATTTTTGAGTCAAGTAATCCCACGGGAGGTGGAAGAGGGGATGGCGAGTGTAATTTGGTTCGGGCGTGGTAGAGGGAGAGTTTTGTGCCGGGGCGAACCAAATAATTCTGAAGCCACTGATATGGTGGGGTCTGAGTCTTCTGCAGGTCTTTGGGGCAAGGAAGCGTGATAGGGGTGGATGGATCGAGTGAATCTGCGTGCAGAGATAATTCTCTAAATTCACATCCGGGGAAGGTTGCCACACAGGTTCAATTCTTGGAAGATAGTGCTGCAATTGAGAATGGGGAGAGTCGATACTACTCCACAAAAAGTGCAGCCACCAAAGAGACAAAGAAAAGGGGTTAATGGTGAGAAACGGAAGAATTTTAGGATCGGCGACCTCCGCGTTGGAGGATCGCCGGGATCAATGAAACTATGTGGACTGAACTCGCGGGCTTCGTAACCGCCGGGCAGTTCGAGCGCTTCTTGATCTTGAGAAGCAATTAAAACCTGATGTGTTTTTCCTGTCAAGACACATTTGGATAAAACAAGGGCGAGAAAATCGAGGAGGAAGTTGGGGTTTGATCAATACGCTTTGGTTGTGAGTGATGGTCGAGTGGTGGTCTAATGATGCTTTGGAAAAACAATGTAGATCATTGAGAAGAGCGTACGCAAAAAATTATATTGATGTAGTGGTACAAGATGAAGTAACCTGGAGGTTCACAGGTATTTATGGTGAGCCGGCCTGGGGCCAAAAACATGTGACTTGGGAAGCTCTTCGCAACTTACATGGCCAAATTCAGTTACCATGGCTTATTCTGGGAGATTTTAATGAGATCTTGTTTAATTATGAGAAGGAGGGTGGCCGGCCAAGGGCCCAAAAAGCCATGCAAGATTTTCATGATGCTTTGAGAGATTGTGAACTGGAGGATATGGGATATGTGGGAGATCTTTTCACTTGGAGGAGGGGAAGATCCGTGAGAGAGCTGAACTGGAAGGAGTGTTGTAAATGACCATTGGAACACCTTGTTTCCGTTTGCTAGTTTAATTAATAGTGAGACCACTCGTCTCGATCATCGTCCTCTGTTAGTGGACACGAATATTTGAATAAACAGCAAGGCCGGATTGGTCCGAAGAGGTTTGAAGCAAGATGGTTGCAAGAAGAGGAAGTAGAAAATATGGTTAAAGCTGCACTGGAAAGAGCAAAGGATAGAGGAGAGAAATAACGTTAATGCAAAAATGTGGTGATGTTCATTCAGAGCTACATATTTGGGACAAAAATATCTGAAAAGACCGGGTAAAAAATTAAAAGAATTAAAACAAGATTTGGAGCTGCTTAGGAGGGGCCCTATGACGGATGCTGCTCTTGCGGCACAAAAGGAAGTCCAATTACAGATTGAACAAACTCTGGAGAAGGAAGAAATGTATTGGGTACAGCGGGCTAGAGCGAATCTGCTAAAATATGGTGCAGAATACAAACTTCTTTCTGAGCAGCTTCCAAAGAAAAAGCAGAATACTATAAAGGGTTTGATTGATGCAAATGGGACAAAACATGAAACAGGGAAGGTATGTGTGATGTAGTGTTGGATTATTTTACTAACCTGTTTACTTCGAGATTCCGAAATAGAAGATACTATACTGGATGATGTTCAAAGGAAAGTTACTGCAGATATGAATGTTGGTTTGTTGGCTCCGTTTACTGAGGAGGAGGTGAAGAAAGCTCTGTTTAGTATTGGTGATCTGAAGGCGCCTGGTCCTGATGGCCTTCACGCTATTTTTTACAAAAGGTTCTGGGAATTATTGGGGGATGATTTGATTAAGGAAGTGTTGACAGCGGTGAATACTATTGCTGTACCAGGGGGATGGAATAATACCACTATTGTGTTGATTCCCAAGATTGAGAATCCTGAAAGTGTAGCTCAGTTTAGACCCATCACCTTTGCAATGTGGTCTATAAGGTAATATCCAAAATGCTGGCAAAATAGGTTGAAAGGTTATCTCCCAGAAATTATTAGTGATCATCAAAGTGCTTTTGTCCGGGGAGATTGATTACGATAATATCCTGGCTTATGAAAGTATACATGCAATGAAGAAAAAGAAGGGGAAGAGTGGACTATGTCTTGTCAAGCTTGACATGCATAAAGCATATGATCGTGTTGAGTGGGTTTATCTAGAGAAGATAATGATTAAGATGGGCTTTCAGAGAAGATGGGTTGATATGGTTATGGCATGTGTGTCCTCTGTCGGTACAATGTGAGGTTTAATTCTATGGTCGATATTTTCAAACAAAAAAAGGTTTAAGGCAAGGGGACCCTTTATCCCCTTATTTGTTCCTTCTGGTAGCGGAGGGCCTTTCTTGTATGATCAAAGGAGCAGAATTAAGGGGGGAATTGGAAGGAGTGAGGGTTTGCCGTGAGGCGCCTATGATTTCCCATCTATTATTTGCTGACGACTCCTTGATCTTGATGAAGGCGGATAGCAGGAACGCGATGAGTGGGAGATGGGACACAGATTAATATATGGGAAGATAATTGGATCCCCTCTAGTCACAATTTGAAGGTGATGACGCCAAAAGGAAATAATTTGTTTACCGTGTGAGTGATCTTATTAATCCAGTTGATGGTAATTGGGATGAAGAGCTTTTGGAGACTATGTTTTGGCCAGTGGATGTCCACAGAATCAAGCAAATTCCTTTGATACAGGATAGAGAAGATTTAGTGGCATGGCACTTCAATAAACTCGGTCTTTTTTCAGTTCGATCTGCTTACTACTGTCAATGGGATTTTAAATTTGGGAGGAGTAATAGAAATACAAGTATCTCTGAAGCTGCTTCGAATACTGTTTGGGATAAATTATGGGGTCTTGAAATTCCTAGTAAGATAAAGATTTTTGGCTGGAGAGTGTTGCATGGCATGATCCCATGTAGGGGTATTCTTGCAAACCGACATATTGGGAATCAGGGGGGCTGCCCCTTATGTAATGAAGGTTGTGAAGATATGAAGCATATGCTTTTTACTTGTCAGAGCGAAGGAAGTCTGGAGATGTTTGGGGCTGTGGGGGCCCTGGAGGAAATCTTAATACGGGACAGGTCGGGTTATGTTGTTGAAGAAATTATAAGGAAGGGTGGCCGGCAGTTGATGGATAATGTGGGATTTGCTGAATTAGTTGTATGTGCTGGATGGTATATCTGGTGGGAGAGAAGGCAAAAAGTACATAATGAAGAGATACAAACACCTTTTCGTTCTGCGACATCTATTGTGGTTATTACAAAGAATTATATGATGGCTGCAAAAAAGCCCCAGAGGAAGAAGGAAGGGACCTGGTCGAAGCCATTGGAGGGTATGTTGAAAATTAATGTTGATGCTGCATTTGATGTTCAGTCAGGGAAGGGGGCTAGTGGTGTTGTCATTAGAGACTACAGAGGCCAATGCATTGCTGCATCCCAGAAGTTTCTCCCCCATGTGGTTGACGCCCCTATGGCAGAGGCTTATGCTCTTAGGGAAGGACTGGTTCTAGCACAACAAATTGGCATAAATAATTTTGTTCTCCAAACTGATTGTACTCAGGTGGTTGAGATAATGAGGGATGATGGTTTTTGTGCTACAGCAGCTGCGGCCATATATGATGACTGTAGGATTATGTGGAGTGGTTTTGACACAGTAGAGGTGGAGCATTGCCACCGAGAAGCAAATCAGGTGGCGCATGAGCTTGCTAGACATTCTTTTGAAACTAGTAATTCTTGTATTTGGGTCGATGAGCCCCCTAGTTTTATTATTAGCAAGCTCGCAAATGATGTAACATTACTATAGCGGCAAGTTTCTTTCGCACTCTTTTCCTGCAAGGTGCACCACGGGGCCTGGAAGGTTTTAATGAGGCGCACAACACAGCATATATTAATGGAATTGTTCAAAAAAAAAAGTCCACCTATGGTCGTCGTCGACGTCGAGTCGTCCTATTTCTTGCGTAGCTCGGCCCAGTTGCCTGGCTCGCTACTAGCCACTGCTCCTCTTCCCTCCTCCATTCCCTTTTCTCCGCATCCAATCTCAGATCGACTCCTGCAAAATCAACAACCGCCACCTACCACCGCTAATGGCCGCCTCCGCCTGCAACCGCCGCTTCAAGATTTTCGCGGCCGCTGACGGCTTCGGCGAGCCGCTCAAGGACGCTATCGTTGCGCACCTCCGCGCCCACTCCTCCGTGGCCGATGTCGTCGACCTCGGCGTCGACAAGTACTACTCCGCTGCCGCACTCGTCGCCCGCAACGTCACCTCCTCATCTTCCGACCCCGCCCTCGAAGCCCGCGGCGTCGTAGTCTGTGGCACTGGCGCCGGCGTCACCATATTCGCCAACAAGTACCCCGGTGTGTACGCCACTCACTGCAGCTCCGTCGCCGACGCCGTCAACACCCGCTCCATCAACGCCTGCAACGTCCTCGCCCTCTCCGGCACGGCGACCCCGCCCGAGACCGCCGCGGCCATCGCCGACGCCTGGCTCGCCACCCCATTCCGTGCTCCCTGCCCCGCATCCGGGGACGCCCCCTGGCCGGAGGACATTCAGCAATTCTTCGATGTTGCCCCTCAAGAGATGGCATCCATCCCCGAGGGATCTGGATCTGCCCCTGCCCCTGACTCCACCTGTGCCATCTGCTGCCTGAGGAAAGGGATGGAGTTTGAACCGGTGGATATCATGCCAGGCGGCGAGATGCGAATTGTGCGAGAGAGTCCCACTTCGGCCTACGTCCGCTTCAAAGCTGGAAGTGTGGAGCCGGCTCACCACCACACTTTCGGCCACGATTTGGTGGTGATCAAAGGCAAGAAGAAGGTGTGGAACTTAACCAAGAAAGAAAACTACCACCTGGTTGATGGGGATTTCCTGTTCACGCCTGCTGGGGACGTGCACCGTGTGAAGTACTTGGAAGACACAGAGTTCTTCATCCGGTGGGATGGCCACTGGGACATATTCCTCGACGAAGACCTGGAAACTGCGCGCAATGCCATTGATGCTGAGCTCGGTGTGGTTGACAGTGACAAGTGATGGTGTCGTGCTGATGCGTGTCCATGTGTTATCTTGATGAGGCTCATGAAGGTGCCATCTTGTTATTCCTCATTTTTTTTGCCATGTTTATTCCTACAATGTTTGTTGATGACATGTAGTTGGATTATTTGCTTGGCTTGTGGGGCAAAATGGTGGTGATAATGGTAGTAGTGTCACCCTGGTATTTTGTACAATCTGAGTTTTGCTGAATAAAATGCAGATGCAAGATGTTATTCAGACTTACATTTCATGATCCTGACAATTATAACATTTTTTCGAGGACACTATTATAATAAGTTATCAACTAGTATGTTTTACATCATTATTGCCAATGGTTAAGTCTCAGACAAGAACTTTTAGGCTAGGCGGACATCCTTGGCCCAATTTGCTCTGTGACTCAACATCCATGGTCATAGTAGGGGTTCTGGTCTTCATCTAAATGTTGGTGGAAAGCAATCTCTATAGACTTGCTTTGGATCTTTGTGTCTTGCACAAACAGGAAATGCTTATTTGACTGCAATCTTGCAATATTTGACCCCGAGCACTATTTATTTCATGTCTGAGTTAATTTGCCCCAATTTTGTCACTTGTTACAGTTATTTTGCTACCCTAATTTATGATACAAGTTTTACAGTGCTTGGCATTTTTAATAACCATCATCCACCTCATTTTCTTCCCACCTTGATTGTAGTCTTCTGTATTATTGTTAGCCTTTCGGCTTATATTAATATAAAAATTACACCGTAGGGGCTTCCCCTACGGTTCCACGGTCAAAAAAAAAAAAAAAATAGACGGAACTAAACTAACGGAACCGAAATTGTGGGACCGGAACCTCTAATATATTTTACGAAAATAATAATATACAAGTGTCCTTTTGAGCGGCTGAATCATCCGATAAAACTGCACGAATCTTAAAGTCACTGATCTTGCTCTCCCTCATTCTATCTTGCTCACTTCCATCGCTGTATGGACCCGGCCGCTGGCGCTAGGGAAGGAGGAGTAGCGGCGGATCCATGGCGGGGGAGGAGGAGAAGTCTGGCCACTGGCGCTAGGCGATGAAGGAGTGGCGTCGGGGATTGGGGGATCGGCGGTGAGAACTCGCGTTGCTGTCGGGGCAACCTCACGCCTCCGCCTCTAGGAGCAAGTTTGGGCGCGACGGATCGTGTACCTCCCACAGCCGCCGGCGCTAGGCGAGGGAGGAGCAGCGGTGGATCCGCGGCGGGGGAGGAGGAGGGGCTGGCTGCTGGCGCTAGGCGAGGAAGGAGTGGCGTCGGGGATTGGGGACTCGGCGGCGGGGAACCTGGGTATAGTTCTAACTTGCTCTAATATTCTAACTTGCTGTAATCTTCTAAAAGGATTTTGTGTTTAGTCATGCTCTGTCAAGTAGAATTCAACACTTGATCCATTGGACCGCTCGAGCAGAAGATACACACATATATCAAAGCTAATCAAGAGACTGAAAATCAAGTCGCGAAAGAATCAGGCTTGATAAAGAACACAAACAGAACGAAACAACAAGAGCATAGTTTTCTCGTAGACATGTCCATTGGAAAAAAAATCAAATCAATATGATTCCAGTTGAAAAGGCTGTACTGAAGGCCTTAAACTAGTTGATACAACTTTGACATTTGTTCAGTCCACCTTTGTATAGCCGTGAAAGTACCAAGAAGCTAGTTGGTTGGAAGAATTGAATTACTGATAAATATGCTTTTGGCAAACTTATATTCAGATTGTAACCTTGATAAGCTTTTGTTGCTTGTATCTGGTGGTAAACGTAGTTGGCTGTTGTGACTCTAATTGTTGTCTTCTCTTGTTATCTGCAAGTAGTTCACTTTATCACTCTAATTGCAGTGACGATGACCCCCTGAAGAAATCATTATAGCAGTTAGGAGCGAGCTAAATCTGGATTTAAAGAATATCAGAACAGATAAAGCCAAGTTTTGGAAGGAACATCTGTCACCTGTAAATGTTAGTCTTTGTTGCTGCATATTATGGTACTATATATACTCCATTTTTTCTAGATGAAACTCTTCATTCAAGCTCATCTTACTTGAAAGTCGTTCGTTTTATCACCAGCACTAGTAAAACATTACATGCACATGCTTGAACGTGCACCCCGTCTTTTTCTCTGAATTTTTGTCCTTGTAAACGTGGAGTTAGACATGTGCGTGTTGAACTGTTGATGAAGCAATCTCTGGGAAGGAGGTGGTGTACCTACTGTGTGTGCAACATCTGATGCTGGTGTACCTTCGACAAGTTTACCCTTGTGGTTATGTACCTAGTGTGTGAGCTGCTTGTGCCTTGCAAGCAGGAAAATGGAGAAGTTTGGCTATGCTTTACATTTTAGTTTCAATTCAGCTGCATTTGAAAGATTGCGACTACATAGTTGTGTGTTGTGTTGTGTGTTGTGATGCATTTGAAAGATTGCGACTACATTGCCACTGATTTGAATGTATTTAGACACCTTTTTTTTTATATAGATGCATCTGAATCTGCGACGAAATGGAGGGAGTATCATTTGAACATCAAAGGTTTCAGTTTTGGCTTTCTTTCATAACATTGTAAATATAGTTGGTTTCACTTCCAAATTAGTTTCTAATCTCCGCAAGGTAAAATTGAATATCTATGCAAAAAACCAGGTTGATCATGGGTAGGAGGATTCACCGGGGATTTACCGGTGTTTTCCAGGTCCATTGATTTCTATCAATGGTACCGCTTAATTAGTATGCAAGAAAATGATTTGACAAAAATAGGAGAAAACTGCCTAGCTGTAGGTTGCCATTTGAGTCCACCATAGTGTCATCTTGCCAATACAATTCAAATGTATTGACCATTCGTGGCTGTAACTTTTCATGTTGCAGATGTTTTGATAAACGAGTGAGTTACGGTGATTAGGGTTACGAGTATATCCTCAACATGCTCGCCTGTGGCACATGCTGTCTATGTTTGTTTTGTTGTAAAACTATGATGAAATGCTAGCCTTGTGCTATGCAATTTGTAATCCTTTATGTAAATTCTGGATCATACGATGTAATAAAGACCTTTGTTTCTTGGTATTACATCTTGTACTGTGTGTGCTAGCGATTGATCCAGGGACTAGCACAAATACGCACAGAGATCGGCACCTTTGAAAGGTGAGGTCGCTACAGTGAAATAGCATACAAATACCAGTACGGGGACCCTCTCATTAGATCTGAGGAGATGCCGCATCTACCAACAAAAATGCGAAGATTGCATAAGTGGTACATGGATTCCTGCAAGGAAGGTAAGAACTAGATCATCGTGGGAATTAAAGATGAGCATTACACGTGGAAATCAGGTGATAAACATCGAATTTGTCATCGGTGCCTATTGTTTGTAAGTATTATTTATGTAATTAAGTATCTAGCTCAACTCATTCATTGCATGAATAATTATACTCACTATACTATGCATAAAGAAGATTCTCGAATGCTAAGGGCATGTGCAATGGTTGATAAGGCTGTCTTATCTTAATCCTGCCATGTAATCTAGATATAACAATAAAACATGATGTACAATGGGTTGTTTTTTTAGTCTTATCTTTAGTAACGAGACATCCTAAATTTATGGTGAGAGAGATTGTGCTAAGAGATGATCTCTTAGCTAAGAGAAGACAAAGTCTTTTTTCATCTTTCTCTTTCCTCCACATCAGCATTTATCCTACGTGGCACTGCTAAGATATCACCATTGTACATGCTCTGAAAAGGGTGAATCTATGACATTGGGTCATTTAACCATATACCGTGAATGATTATAGTCTCCAACACCATGCTAGGGACACAGAGGATAACTTGATGTGGGTGTTAAGGAAACAAGAAACCAAAAGGGAAATATTATTTCCTTACAACTTCAAGTGAGTGTTACTATCTTGTACACATTAAATCTATTTCACTTACTAGATGTTAAGTGTAATTGTTGAGTTATGCTTGTGAGCAGGTTTCACTTTATTCTGCTAATCATTCAACCTGACCGAGGACTAGTAGAAGTCATGGACTCGAAACGTAATTCCCTTTAGACGTGGGGGGCATGGTTTATATGATCTAGGGGTAATTTCAATCATTATGGCACCATATCGGCAACTTTCGTTCATTTTCTGATATTAAGTAATTCATAATCTATTTATTCATTTTGTTTGCCGGGCAGAGCTTAGAAACGGTTCACGAAGAAGGCTCCGGGTGAGTGGAAAAAAGAGCTTCAATTTAAACTCTACCGGTAAGTACTACTAGCTAGGTCTGCGCATATAATTGATACCATCCTTGATTATTATTTTGATTGAACTCTATTCTTGTAAAGTTCTTGACGCAAAAAGACGGGAATAATTTACATTAATTCTACGTTCGCGAGTTCATTCACCAGACGATCTGCGAGACGGGCAAAATTTTATAACAACTTTGAGTACGCAAACAATATTCACAATTTTATTTTATTACCATCAATTATGTTGAGTTTCATTCATATATGTTGACTCCTTTTTTAAATTGACGATCTTCTAGTAACTGAGCGTGTACGAGCAATTCAAGAGGAATTGGCGGGATTCTTACTTGACGAGGTCATAGAACCAAACAGAGAATTCCATCGGCATTACGACTTTGGACAATAGGGATTGTAATAGAAATTATATTGTATATATGCATGAACGTGTACTATTATGTAATATTTTTTACCAAGCCACGGTGAAAGAGGTCACTTCGATCTCTATATTCATAACGATATTGTGTAATATAATGGTTTGTTGTATGTGTGCAACAGTATGGATTGTATACTATACAACTAGGTTAGAAGCTTGAATATTCCATTGCCTACTAATATTTTGAATGCAAGAAATTATTTTAAGAGTAACAAGGAGGAACAAGACAAGGAGGATGACAAAAGCATAAGCTTGGGGATGCCCATGCAACCCCAAGAAGAGGATAAAGAAGAAAAAATGGAGGAAGAATGGAGTAGCTACCCATCTCCAACTCCCAATGATGGTAACACACAAAACACCCCTTTTTATAATATTGATGATGATCCTCTATGTGAAACAAGTTTGTCTAATTTATGGGAGGATCATGATGATTTAAAAGAAATAGATGATACCATATGCTCATTAAATGATTTATCTTTATGTGGTGATTCGACTCATAACTATACTGTTGAGTCCACTCTTGATGCTCGCAAATTTTATGAAAGGAGAAGATATAAGAGCCCTTTTTATGTATTCATATTATTTAAAGTGCAAGCTACTGGTCATTGGCTACCATTTATTTGCTGTTATTTCTTCATATATAAAATGTCAATGCATAGGAAGAGGGTGAGACTTAAAATTTAGTGGTTTCAAATCTTGTGGTGTGTTCCATATGCTTTCAAGTAACTTTTAATTTGAGAACACCTTAGTGTCCTTGTTGACATAGGCATCCCCAATGGGCCTGCCGAAGATGGTACCCGGGGTTTACTGAAGGCCCACGACTCGAAGAATAAGAAGAATCGGAAGCCCAAGTTATTATTAAGGAAAGCTAGAGTTGTATTAGGAAATAATACTTGTAATCTTGCGGGATGGGTTGGAAACCCTCCCGGAATCTGTAACTTGTGTATTACAAATCCCTCGGCTCCGCCTTCTATATAAGGGGGAGTCGAGGGACAAAGAAAGCATCGATTCTGAAAGGATCGTATGCCGCACCTAGAGGGGGGGGGGGGTGAATAGGTGCTAACCAATTTTAGTTCTTTTTCAATTTAGGCTTGACACAAAAGGTAAATTCTCTAGATATGCAACTAAGTGAATTTACCTATATGACAAGGCTAACAAGAAGCAAGATAGAGCTAAGCAATATAAGAGATAGAATGGGATAGAGGTAACCGAGAGTGGAGCACGCGATGACACGGAGATGATTCCCGTAGTTCCCTTCCTTTGCAAGAAGGTACGTCTACGTTTGGAGGAGTGTGGTTGCTACGAAAGCCAAACCAACGCCACGAAGGCTTCACTCAGATCTCCTGGGCAACGCCACGAAGGCCTAGCCCACTTCCACTAAGGGATTTCCTCGAGGCGAACCGGGCCTTTACAAGGTTCTTGGGGCACACATCCACAACCAAATTGGAGGCTCCCAAATCTGTTACAACACAACAATCAACAACAATACATCAACACAAATCAACTAGGGAACCAAATAGGAACACTAGCATGAGATCCCTCAAACAAGAGAGGGGGAAATGAAGAACGCTTCGGTGAGGATGTAGATCGGGGTCTTCTCCTTCGATTCTCCAAAGCACAAGTGATTTGGGTGGTTGAGGGAGGAGATCTGGCGATTTTGGTGTTCTTGGTGGCTCAGCAATGGAGGATGAAGTTCTTAGGGTTTGAGCAACCTTCCAAGGTAGGTGAAGGGGGGTATTTATACCCCCAGCTTTTCTGCCCGTTGGAGATGAATCGCCGGCAGTGCCGGCCTTGAGACGCCGGCAGTGCCGGCCTAATTTCGAACGCAGCGAGGCAGCCGGCAGTGCCGGGCCAGAAACGCCGGCAGTGCCGGGGTGCACGCACCGGCAGTGCCGGCCCGGAATCGCCGCGTGCCGAGTGCACACAGCCGTCTTAGGCCTGTGTTCCTTGTGCTGCGGCCTGGGCAGCTCCGAGTTCTCCTTCTTTTCTTCCTTTTTGAGTGAGTCGAGATTTTCCTGTGATATCTTTTCCTAAACTGTAAACCACTTAGCACACGGTTAAATTGTCACCGGTGTTGTTAACAAACACACAAAACTCAGAGATCATGAAATGTTCTTTCAATCTCCCCCTTTTTGGTGTTTGATGACAATACCGGGATTTTGCAAAGAATAGAGCAAGAATATCTATATGTTTGGCAGCAGAGAGAAACTCCCCCTAGATGTGTGCATGCGAGAAATTTAGTGCAAGAATATATATATGCACACATTAGGTATAGAGCAACTTCAACTAACAAGATAGTAAGCACAATGCTCATAAGACATAAGGCATATAATGTATGGGAAAAGATAAAAGATGACAAGTTAAGATCATACCTTTTCATATTGACATCCTTAACATTTCAAGACAATAGCCTCAATATCATGAACAAGAATCCCATAATCACATCAAGTATCAATTTGAGATAGATCCATAGACAATATGAGATATAAGATGATCATACCAATCCATGACAATACTCTCAACCATATAGAATACCGAAACCATAGCAATAGTTCACCACACATAGGACACATAAAACACAAGATAAGGTTCAACATAACATAGAAGATAAAAGGAGGACACAAGCTTTAACGGAATGATAAAAAGCAAATGCTTGTGCCCTCAAACCACCCTAGCAAATCCCGTGCAAGTCCTACTAGACCTTCTTCTCCCCCTTTGGCATCAAGACACCAAAAAGGAGAAAAGAAGCGATGCTACAACGTCCCATGAGAGCTCACTCATCCTCCGTCTCTTCATCGTCTTCAGACTCGGCGGGCTCAACATCATCACTAGGAGGGCGCCGACGGCGAGAAGGACCGGGAAGCCCAAGCTGTTCAAACTCAGTCACATTGCCATGCTTGGAGAGCCATTCTTCTTCAGGAGTGATGACCTCCTCAGATCCACTTTCAACAGGAATATCCAACTTGCGCATGATGAGCTTTGTGTTCCTCCTGTCCATTTTCCGCTCCCTATGAGCCTGATACTGACGCCTGTTGATGTCAGACTTGAGGCAGAACATCTTGGCCAACTTGGCCTCTATGCGAGCAAACCAGCCATTGTCAGCAGGAGGTGCAAACTCAAAATCAGAGTCTTCTTCTTCAGCAGAATCCTCATCATTGGGAAGACGAGGAGGGTTGTCGTGAGTCTTGACCTTGAGATCCTTAGCCTTGTGAGGTAGAAGGTTAACCTCATCAGTGAGATTGCCATATCCAGCATTGTCCCAACGAGAGCATATGAAGAACATGAAGTAAAGGGCAAAAACAGGAGCCTTGCGAGCTATAATGCATGCCCAAAACTCATTCCACAGAAAGTCCATCACATCAAGCTGAAGGCCAGAGTCACGGTGCTGGTGAGAGAGGTATAACAAGTTCCCAAGGTATCCATAGATTTGATCAACGCAGCCAACCTTGGGATTAAGGACCTCTCGATAAATGCGGAGAAGGATGTCATACACCGGGCGAAGGAATTTCTGAGATCCATATACCACTTCTCCTTCAAGATAAAGATCAGCAAGGAGAGCCTTCTCAATGGGCTTGGGAGTGTTGTGAGCTCTAAAATATCCATCTGCATTGACAGGGAGACCCGGATAACCAAGACAAGCTGCAAATTGGTCCCAAGTGCCATGTAGCAAGCGACCCTCTGTCATCCAAGTCATAGTCTTGGCATCATCATTGTCAACATAAACTGTGGCAAAGAATTGCCCAATCACATCCACACTGTAAGGATGATGGAACTTCATGAGTGGAAAGAGACCAAATTGCTCACAAATCTCTCGAGCTTCTGCAAAGTATTGGGCATGTTTATCCATGTGAGTAAAGTTGATGTGATGCATAGGAGCGACTTTATAGGTGGCTGATACGTCTCCGACGTATCGATAATTTCTTATGTTCCATGCCACATTATTGATGATATCTACATGTTTTATGCACACTTTATGTCATATTCGTGCATTTTCTGGAACTAACCTATTAACAAGATGCCGAAGTGCCGAGTTGCTGTTTCTGCTTGTTTTGGTTTCAGAAATCCTAGTAAGGAAATATTCTCGGAATTGGACAAAATCAACGCCCAGGGTCCTATTTTGCCACGAAGCTTCCAGAAGACCGAAGAGGAGACGAAGTGGGGCCACGAGGTGGCCAAACCATAGGGCGGCGTGGCCCAAGCCCTGGCCGCGCCGACCTAGGTGTGGGCCTCGTGACGCCCCTTGACCTGCCCTTCCGCCTACAAATAGCCTTCGTCGCGAAACCCCCAGTACCGAGAGCCACGATACGGAAAACCTTCCAGAGACGCCGCCGCCGCCAATCCCATCTCGGGGGATTAAGGAGATCGCCTCCGGCACCCTGCCGGAGAGGGGAATCATCTCCCGGAGACTCTACGCCGCCATGGTCGCCTCCGGAGTGATGTGTGAGTAGTCTACCCCTGGACTATGGGTCCATAGCAGTAGCTAGATCACTAGATGGTTGTCTTCTCCCCATTGTGCTTAATTGTCGGGTCTTGTGAGCTGCCGAACATGATCAAGATCATCTATCTGTAATTCTATATGTTGTGTTTGTTGGGATCCGATGAATAGAGAATACTTGTTATGTTGATTATCAATTTATATCTATGTGTTGTTTATGATCTTGCATGCTCTCCGTTACTAGTAGATGCTCTGGCCAAGTAGATGCTTGTAACTCCAAGAGGGAGTATTTATGCTCGATAGTGGGTTCATGTCTCCATGAATCTGGGGAAGTGACAGAAATCTCTAAGATTATGGATGTGCTGTTGCCACTAGGGATAAAACATTGGTGCTATGTTCGAGGATGTAGTTACCGATTACATTACGCGCAATACTTAATGCAATTGTCTGTTTAGCAACTTAATGCGGAGGGGTTCGGATGATAACCTGAAGGTGGACTTTTTAGGCATAGATGCATGCTTGGATAGCGGTCTATGTACTTTGTCGTAATGCCCAATTAAATCTCACTATACTCATCATAATATGTATGTGCATGGTCATGCCCTCTTTATTTGTCAATTGCCCAACTGTAATTTGTTCACCCAACATGCCTGTTTATCTTATGGGAGAGACACCTCTAGTGAACCTGTGGACCCCGGTCCAATTCTCTTTCTTGAAATACAATCTCGCAATCTTGTTCTACTTGTTTCTGCAAACAATCATCATCCACACTATACATCTAATCCTTTGTTACAGCAAGCCGGTGAGATTGACAACCTCATGTTTCGTTGGGGCAAAGTACTTGGTTTGTGTTGTGCAGGGTTCCACGTTGGCGCCGGAATCCCTGGTGTTGCGCCGCACTACATCTCGCCGCCATCAACCTTCAACGTGCTTCTTGACTCCTACTGGTTCGATAAACCTTGGTTTCTAACTGAGGGAAACTTGCCGCTGTACGCATCACACCTTCCACTTGGGGTTCCCAACGGTCCGCGTCTGTACGCGTGTCAAGCTAAATTGGCGCCGTTGCCGGGAGATCAAGACACGCTGCAAGGAGTCTCCACATCCCAATCTCTTTACTTTGTTTTTGTCTTGCTTAGTTTTATTTACTACTTTGTTTGCTGCACTAAATCAAAATACAAAAAAATTAGTTGCTAGTTTTACTTTATTTGCTGTCTTGTTTGCCATATCAAAAACACAAAAAAATTAGTTACTTGCATTTACTTTATCTAGTTTGTTTTATTTATTGTTGCTAAAATGGGTACTCCTGAAAATACTAAGTTGTGTGACTTCACAACCACAAATAATAATGATTTCTTATGCACACCTATTGCTCCACCTGCAGAATTCTTTAAAATTAAACCTGCTTTACTAAATCTTGTTATGCGAGAGCAATTTTCTGGTGTTAGTTCTGATGATGCTGCTGCCCATCTCAATAATTTTGTTGAACTATGTGAAATGCAAAAATATAAAGATGTAGATGGTGACATTATAAAATTAAAATTGTTCCCTTTCTCATTAAGAGGAAGAGCTAAAGATTGGTTGCTATCTCTGCCTAAGAATAGTATTGATTCATGGACTAAATGCAAGGATGCTTTTATTGGTAGATATTATCCCCCGCTAAAATTATATCTTTGAGGAGTAGCATAATGAATTTTAAACAATTAGATACTGAACATGTTGCACAAGCATGGGAAAGAATGAAATCTCTGGTTAAAAATTGCCCAACCCATGGACCGACTACTTGGATGATCATCCAAACCTTTTATGCAGGACTGAATTTTTCTTCGCGGAACCTATTGGATTCAGCTGCTGGAGGTACCTTTATGTCCATCACTCTTGGTGAAGCAACAAAGCTTCTCGATAATATGATGATCAATTACTCTGAATGGCACACGGAAAGAGCTTGATGTCACAGCCTCCTTTCAAGCAGACGTGTTGGGCCTCCAAGAGCAGAGGTTTGTAGAACAGCGGCAAGTTTCCCTTAAGTGGATCCCCCAAGGTTTATCGAACTCGGGGAGGAAGAGGTCAAAGATATCCCTCTCATGCAACCCCAACCACAAAGTAAGAAGTCTCTTGTGTCCCCAACACTCCTAATAGGTGCACTAGTTCGGCGAAGAGATAGTGAAATACAGGTGGTATGAATATATATATGAGCAGTAGCACGGCAGAAAAGTGCTTTGGACCCAGGTAAACAAGCGGTAATGCAGTGATGTGTAATAGAAACAAGAAACAAGCAGCGATAGCAGTATTTAGGAACAAGGCCTAAGGATCATACTTTCACTAGTGGACACTCTCAACTTTGATCACATAACATAGTAGATAAATGCATACTCTACACTCTTTTGTTGGATGATGAACACCATTGCGTAGGATTACACGAACCCTCAATGCCGGAGTTAACAAGCTCCACAATTCAATGTTCATATTTAAATAACCTTAGAGTGCATGAAAGATCAACACGACTAAACCAAGTACTAACATAGCATGCACACTGTCACCTTCACACTATGTAGGAGGAATATATCACATCAATACCATCATAGCAATAGTTAACTTCATAATCTACAAGAGATCACAATCATAGCCTACGCCAAAGTACTAACACGGATGCACACACTGTCACCATTACACCGTGCAGGAGGAATAAACTACTTTAATAACATCACTAGAGTAGCACATAGATGAATTGTGATACAAAACACATTGCAATCATAAAGAGATATAAATAAGCACTTCACTATGCCATTCATAATAGTGAATAAGTATTCTGTGAAATATAGCCTAAGAGACCCACACGGTGCACACTGTCACCTTTACACACGTGGGACAAGGAGTCTCCGGAGATCACATAAGTAAAATCCACTTGACTAGCATAATGACATCTAGATTACAAGCATCATCATATGAATCTCAATCATGTAAGGCAGCTCATGAGATTATTGTATTGAAGTACATAGGAAGAGAGATGAACCACATAGCTACCGGTACAGCCCCGAGCCTCGATGGAGAACTACTCCCTCCTCATGGGAGACAGCGTTGATGAAGATGGCGGTGGTGTCGATGGAGAAGCTTCCGGGGCACTTCCCCGTCCGGCGTGCGGAACAGAGACTCCTGTCCCCGCATCTTGGCTTCGCGATGGCGGCGGCTCGGAAGGTTTCTCGTACCGTGGCTTTTTCGTATCGAGGTTTTAGGTCGAGGGGCTTAAATAGGCGAAGAGGCGGCGTCGGAGGGTCAACGAGGCGACGACACCATAGGGGCGGGCCACCCCTAGGCGCCGGCCCTATGGTCAGTGGAGCTGTGGCCCCTCTGGCGACTCTCGGGTGTTCTGGATGCTTCCGGGGATTCTAAGATCTTCGGCGTTGATTTCGTCCGATTCCGAGAATATTTCCTTACTAGGATTTCTGAAACCAAAAACAGCAGAAAACAGGAACTGGCACTTCGGCATCTTGTTAATAGGTTAGTTCCAGAAAATGCACGAATATGACATAAAGTGTGCATAAAACATGTAGATATCATCAATAATGTGGCATGGAACATAAGAAATTATCGATACGGAGACGTATCAGCATCCCCAAGCTTAGTTTCTGCTCGTCCCGAGCAGGTAAACGATAAACAAAGATAATTTCTGGAGTGACATGCCATCATAACCTTGATCATACTATTTGTAAGCATATGTAGTGAATGCAGCGATCAAAACAATGTAAATGACATGAGTAAACAAGTGAATTATATAGCAAATACTTTTCATGAATAGTACTTCAAGACAAGCATCAATAAGTCTTGCATAAGAGTTAACTCATAAAGCAATAATTCAAAGTAAAGGCATTGAAGCAACACAAAGGAAGATTAAGTTTCAGCGGTTGCTTTCAACTTGTAACATGTATATCTCATGGATAGTTGTCAATGTAAAGTAATATAACAAATGCAATATGCAAGTATGTAAGAATCAATGCACAGTTCACACAAGTGTTTGCTTCTCGAGATGGAGAGAAATAGGTGAACTGACTCAACATAAAAGTAAAAGAATGGTCCTTCAAAGAGGAAAGCATCGATTGCTATATTTGTGCTAGAGCTTTGATTTTGAAAACAAGAAACAATTTTGTCAACGGTAGTAATAAAGCATATGTATCATGTAAATTATATCTTACAAGTTGCAAGCCTCATGCATAGTATACTAATAGTGCCCGCACCTTGTCCTAATTAGCTTGGACTACGGGATCATCGCAATGCATGTTTTAACCAAGTGTCACAAAGGGGTACCTCTATGCCGCCTGTACAAAGGTCTAAGGAGAAAGCTCGCATCGGATTTCTCGCTATTGATTATTCTCAACTTAGACATCCATACCGGGACAACATAGACAACAGATAATGGACTCCTCTTTTATGCATAAGCATGTAACAACAATTAATTTTCTCATATGAGATTGAGGATATATGTCCAAAACTGAAACTTCCACCATGGATCATGGCTTTAGTTAGCGGCCCAATGTTCTTCTCTAACAATATGCATGCTCTAACCATAAGGTGGTAGATCGCCCTTACTTCAGACAAGACGAACATGCATAGCAACTCACATGATATTCAACAAAGAGTAGTTGATGGCGTCCCCAGGAACATGGTTATCGCACAACAAGCAACTTAATAAGAGATAAAGTGCATAAGTACATATTCAATACCACAATAGTTTTTAAGCTATTTGTCCCATGAGCTATATATTGTAAAGGTGAAGAATGAAATTTTAAAGGTAGCACTCAAGCAATTTACTTTGGAATGGCGGAAAATACCATGTAGTAGGTAGGTATGGTGGACACAAATGGCATAGTGGTTGGCTCAAGTATTTTGGATGCATGAGAAGTATTCCTCTCGATACAAGGTTTAGGCTAGCAAGGCTATTTGAAACAAACACAAGGATGAACCGGTGCAGCAAAACTCACATAAAAGACATATTGAAAACATTATAAGACTCTACACCGTCTTCCTTGTTGTTCAAACTCAATACTAGAAATTATCTAGACTTTAGAGAGACCAATTATGCAAACCATATTTTAGCAAGCTCTATGTATTTCTTCATTAATAGGTGCAAAGTATATGATGCAAGAGCTTAAACATGAGCACAACAATTGCCATGTATCACATTATCCAAGACATTATAGCAATTACTACATGTAGCATTTTCCGTTTCCAACCATATAACAATTAACAAAGCAGTTTCAACCTTCGCCATGAACATTAAAAGCTAAGAACACATGTGTTCAATATGAACCAGCGGAGCGTGTCTCTCTCCCACACAAGCATTTATTCAAACAAAAATAAAAACAAAAGCACACAGACGCTCCAAGTAAAGTACATAAGATGTGACCGAATAAAAATATAGTTTCAAGAGAAGGAACCTGATAATGTTGTTGATGAAGAAGGGGATGCCTTGGGCATCCCCAAGCTTAGATGCTTGAGTCTTCTTGAAATATGCAGGGATGAACCACGGGGGCATCCCCAAGCTTAGACTTTTCACTCGTCTTGATCGTAATATATCATCCTCCTCTCTTGACCCTTGAAAACTTCCTTCACACCAAACTCGAAACAAACTCATTAGAGGGTTAGTGCATAATCAAAAACTCACATGTTCAGAGGTGACACAATCATTCTTAACACTTCTGGACATTGCTCAAAGCTACTGGAAGTCAATGGAACAAAGAAATCCATCCCACATAGCAAAAGAAGCAATGCGAAATAAAAGGCAGAATCTGTCAAAACAGAACAGTCCGTAAAGACGAATTTTATTGAGGCACCAGACTTGCTCAAATGAAAATGCTCAAATTGAATGAAAGTTGCGTACATATCTGAGGATCACTCACGTAAATTGGCATAATTTTCTGAGTTACCTACAGAGAATTTTGCCCAGATTCGTGACAGCAAAGAAATCTGTTTCTGCGCAGTAATCCAAATCTAGTATGAACCTTACTATCAACGACTTTACTTGGCACAACAAAACACCAAACTAAGATAAGGAGAGGTTGCTACAGTACCAAACAACTTCCAAGACACAAATTTAAAACAAAGTACTGTAGCAAAATAACACATGGGTTATCTCCCAAGAAGTTCTTTCTTTATAGCCATTAAGATGGGCTCAGCAATTTTAATGATGCACTCGCAAGAAATAGTATTTGAAACAAAAGAGAGCATCAAGAGGCAAATTCAAAACACATTTAAGCCTAACATGCTTCCTATGCATAGGAATCTTGTAAATAAATAAATTCAAGAAGCATAATACAACAAGCATAGAAAGATAAAACAAGTGTAGCTTCAAAAATTTCAGCACATAGAGAGGTGTTTTAGTAACATGAAAATTTTTACAACCATATTTTCCTCTCATAATAACTTTCAGTAGCAACATGAGCAAACTCAACAATATAACTATCACATAAAGCATTCTTATCATGAGTCTCATGCATAAAATTATTACTCTCCACATAAGCATAGTCAATTTTATTAATAATAGTGGGAGCAAATTCAACAAAGTAGCTATCATCAAATATAGGAAAAATATTGTAATCATAATCAAATTCACTCTCCATAGTAGGTGGCACCAAAAGGCTACTATCATTATAATCATCATAAATAGGAGGCAAAGTATCATCAAAATAAATTTTCTCCTCCATGCCCCGGGGACTAAAAAGATCATGCTCATCAAAACCAGCTTCCACAAGCTTAGAATTTTCCATAGCATTAGATGCAATAGTGTTCAAAGCATTCATATTAATAACATTCCCATTAGCATGCATATAAAGTTCCATGGGTTTTTTAATTCTCTCTTCAAACACATCATGTCCTAATTCAAGATAAAGTTCATAAAGATCTCTCATATTTTTGTTGTTTTCCATTATGCCTTACTAGTGTAAACAAGAAACAAAAAGTTGCAATTGCAGGATCTAAAGGAAATAGCTTCGAGCACAAACACAACGGCGCCAGAAAAGTACTTTACGGGACCGGAGTATGAGTGCCTTTACCTTTCCTCCTCGGCAACGGCGCCGGAAAAATAGCTTGATGTCTACGCCCTCCTTTTCCTGTAGACAGTGTGGGCCTCAAGCAGAGGTTTGTAGAACAGCAGAAGTTTCCCTTAAGTGGATCACCCAAGGTTTATCGAACTCAGGGAGGAAGAGGTCAAAGATATCCCTCTCATGCAACCCGCAACCACAAAGCAAGAAGTCTCTTGTGTCCCCAACACACCTAATAGGTGCACTAGTTCGCGAAGAGATAGTAAAATACAGGTGGTATGAATATATATATGAGCAGTAAGCACCGAAAAGTGCTTTGCCAATGACAAAAACAAGTAGTAACAGGCATGTGTAGATAAACGAGAAACAGCACGATAGCGATTTAGGAACAAGGCCTAAGGATCATACTTTCACTAGTGGACACTCTCAACTTTGATCACATAACAGAGTAGATAAATGCATACTCTACACTCTTTTGTTGGATGATGAACACCATTGCGTAGGATTACACGAACCCTCAATGCCGAGTTAACAAGCTCCACAATTCAATGTTCATATTTAAATAACCTTAGAGTGCATGAAAGATCAACACGACTAAACCAAGTACTAACATAGCATGCACACTGTCACCTTCATACTATGTAGGAGGAATAGATCACATCAATACCATCATAGCAATAGTTAACTTCATAATCTACAAGAGATCACAATCATAGCCTACGCCAAGTACTAACACGGATGCACACACTGTCACCATTACACCGTGCGGGAGGAATAAACTACTTTAATAACATCACTAGAGTAGCACATAGATGAATTGTGATACAAAACACATTGCAATCATAAAGAGATATAAATAAGCACTTCACTATGCCATTCATAACAGTGAATAAGTATTCTGTGAAATATAGCCTAAGAGACCCACACGGTGCACACACTGTCACCTTTACACACGTGGGACAAGGAGTCTCCGGAGATCACATAAGTAAAATCCACTTGACTAGCATAATGACATCTAGATTACAAGCATCATCATATGAATCTCAATCATGTAAGGCAGCTCATGAGATTATTGTATTGAAGTACATAGGAAGAGAGATGAACCACATAGCTACCGGTACAGCCCCGAGCCTCGATGGAGAACTACTCCCTCCTCATGGGAGACAGCAGCGTTGATGAAGATGGCGGTGGTGTCGATGGAGAAGCCTTCCGGGGGACTTCCCGTCCGGCGGCGTGCGGGAACAGAGACTCCTGTCCCCCAGATCTTGGCTTCGCGATGGCGGCGGCTCTGGAAGGTTTCTCGTACCGTGGCTTTTTCGTATCGAGGTTTTAGGTCGAGGGGGCTTAAATAGGCGAAGAGGCGGCGTCAGAGGGTCAATGAGGCGACGACACCATAGGGGGGCGCGGGCCACCCCTAGGCCGCGCCGGCCTATGGTGCAGTGGGCTGTGGCCCCCTCGGCGACTCTCGGGTGTTCGGATGCTTCCGATTCTAAGATCTTCGGCGTTGATTTCGTCCGATTAGAATATTTCCTTACTAGGATTTTGAAACCAAAAACAACAGGAACGGCACTTCGGCATCTTGTTAATAGGTTAGTTCCAGAAAATGCACGAATATGACATAAAGTGTGCATAAAACATGTAGATATCATCAATAATGTGGCATGGAACATAAGAAATTATCGATACGTCGGAGACGTATCAGCTCCACAAGGTAAGAAGGTAAATTCTGTCGAAGAAACCTCTTCCTTGAGTGATAAGATTGATGCTATTATGTCTATGCTTGTGAATGGTAGGCCTAGTATTGATCCTAATAATGTTCCGTTAGCTTCATTGGTTGCTCAAGAAGAATATGTTGATGTAAACTTCATTAAAAATAATAATTTCAACAACAATGCTTACCGGAACAATTCTAGTAACAACTATAGGCCATATCCTTATAATAATGGCAACGGCTATGGTAATTCTTATGGGAATTCTTACAACAATAATAGGAACACACCCCTGGACTTGAAGCCATGCTTAAAGAATTTATTAGTACACAAACTGCTTTTAACAAATCTGTTGAAGAAAAGCTTGGGAAAATTGATATACTTGCTTCTAAAGTCGATAGTCTTGCTGCTGATGTTGATCTTTTGAAATCGAAAGTTATGCCTAATGAAAATCATCATAATAAAATTGTTACTACAGCAAATGCCATCCAAGTTAGAATTAATGAGAATATAAGATTGATGGCCGAATTGCGTGCTAGGTGGGAAAGAAGAAAATGAAAAAGAAGATAATATAGCTGAAGTTTGGACTATTACCACCACCAATAATGCTAATGCTACACAAGTTGCTGCACCTCCTACTATTACTAATAAAAGAATTGATGTTAGCAATGTTTCCACTTCTAATGCAAAGCGCGAGAAACTGCTGAAACGCTAAAACTGCTGAAACTGGTGATAAAACTGCTGAAATTTTTTCCAACATTGGGGGAGATGATCCCATTGCTTTAGATTATAATGGTTTGAATTTTGATGATTTCCACATCTCTGAAGTTATAAAGTTCTTACAAAAACTTGCTAAAAGTCCTAATGCTAGTGCTATAAATTTGGCTTTCACGCAACATATTACAAATGCTCTCATAAAAGCGAGAGAAGAGAAACTAGAGCGCGAAGCTTCTATTCCTAGAAAGCTAGAGGATGGTTGGGAACCCATCATTAAGATGAAGGTTAAAGATTTTGATTTCAATGCTTTATGTGATCTTGGTGCAAGTATTTCTGTTATGCCTAAGAAAATTTATAATATGCTTGACTTGCCACCGCTGAAAAATTGTTATTTGGATGTTAATCTTGCTGATCATTCTACAAAGAAACCTTTGGGGAAAGTTGATAATGTTCGCATTACCGTTAACAATAACCTTGTCCCCGTTGATTTTGTTGTCTTGGATATTGAATGCAATGCATCTTGTCCCATCATATTGGGAAGACCTTTTCTTCGAACTGTTGGTGCTATCATTGATATGAAGGAAGGTAATATTAAATATCAATTTCCTCTCAAGAAAGGTATGGAACACTTCCCTAGAAAGAGAATGAAGTTACCTTTTGATTCTATTATTAGAACAAATTATGATGTTGACACTTCGTCTCTTGATAATACTTGATACACACTTTCTGCGCCTAGCTGAAAGGCGTTAAAGAAAAGCGCTTATGGGAGACAACCCATGTTTTTACTACAGTACTTTGTTTTTATTTTGTGTCTTGGAAGTTGTTTACTACTGTAGCAACCTCTCCTTATCTTAGTTTAGTGTTTTGTTGTGCCAAGTAAAGTCGTTGATAGTAAAGTTCATACTAGATTTGGATTACTGCGCAGAAACAGATTTCTTTGCTGTCACGAATCTGGGCTGTTTTCTCTGTAGGTAACTCAGAAAATTATGCCAATTTACATGAGTAATCCTCAGATATGTACGCAACTTTCATTCAATTTGAGCATTTTCATTTGAGCAAGTCTGGTGCCTCAATAAAATTCGTCAATACGAACTGTTCTGTTTTGACAGATTCTGCCTTTTATATCGCATTGCCTGTTTTGTTATGTTCGATGGATATTTTGATTCCATTGACTTTCAGTAGCTTTGTGCAATGTCCAGAAGAATGATTATGTCACCTCTGAACATGTATATTTTGATTGTGCACTAACCCTCTAATGAGTTGTTCTAAGTTTGGTGTGGAGGAAGTTTTCAAGGATCAAGAGAGGGAGATGATACAACATGATCAAGGAGAGTGAAAGCTCTAAGCTTGGGGATGCCCCGGTGGTTCACCCCTGCATATATCAAGAAGACTCAAGCGTCTAAGCTTGGGGATGCCCAAGGCATCCCCTTCTTCATCGACAACATTATCAGGTTCCTCCCCTGAAACTATATTTTTATTCCATCACAGCTTATGTGCTTTGCTTGGAGCGTCGGTTTGTTTTCGTTTTTTGTTTTGTTTGAATAAAATGGATCCTAGCATTCTTTGTGTGGGAGAGAGACACGCTCCGCTGTAGCATATGGACAAATATGTCCTTAGGTTCTACTCATAGTATTCATGGCGAAGTTTCTTCTTCGTTAAATTGTTATATGGTTGGAATTGGAAAATGATACATGTAGTAATTGCTAAAATGTCTTGGATAATGTGATACTTGGCAATTGCTGTGCTCATGTTTAAGCTCTTGCATCATATACTTTGCACCCATTAATGAAGAAATACATAGAGCATGCTAAAATTTGGTTTGCATATTTGGTCTCTCTAAGGTCTAGATAATTTCTAGTGTTGAGTTTGAACAACAAGGAAGACGGTGTAGAGTCTTATAATGTTTTCAATATGTCTTTTATGTGAGTTTTGCTGCACCGGTTCATCCTTGTGTTTGTTTCAAATAGCCTTGCTAGCCTAAACCTTGTATCGAGAGGGAATACTTCTCATGCATCCAAAATACTTGAGCCAACCACTATGCCATTTGTGTCCACCATACCTACCTACTACATGGTATTTCTCCGCCATTCCAAAGTAAATTGCTTGAGTGCTACCTTTAAATTTCCATTCTTCACCTTTACAATATATAGCTCATGGGACAAATAGCTTAAAAACTATTGTGGTATTGAATATGTACTTATGCACTTTATCTCTTATTAAGTTGCTCGTTGTGCGATAACCATGTTCACTGGGGACGCCATCAACTACTCTTTGTTGAATTTCATGTGAGTTGCTATGCATGTTCGTCTTGTCCAGTAAGAGCGATCTACCACCTTATGGTTAGAGCATGCATATTGTTAGAGAAGAACATTGGGCCGCTAACTAAAGCCATGATCCATGGTGGAAGTTTCGGTTTTGGACAATATCCTCAATCTCATATGAGAAAATTAATTGTTGTTACATGCTTATGCATAAAAGAGGAGTCCATTATCTGTTGTCTATGTTGTCCCGGTATGGATGTCTAAGTTGAGAATAATCAATAGCGAGAAATCCAATGCGAGCTTTCTCCTTAGACCTTTGTACAGGCGGCATAGAGGTACCCCTTTGTGACACTTGGTTAAAACATGTGCATTGCGATGATCCCGGTAGTCCAAGCTAATTAGGACAAGGTGCGGGCACTATTAGTATACTATGCATGAGGCTTGCAACTTGTAAGATATAATTTACATGATACATATGCTTTATTACTACCGTTGGCAAAATTGTTTCTTGTTTTCAAAATCAAAGCTCTAGCACAAATATAGCAATCGATGCTTTCCTCTTTGAAGGACCATTCTTTTACTTTTATGTTGAGTCAGTTCACCTATTTCTCTCCACCTCAAGAAGCAAACACTTGTGTGAACTGTGCATTGATTCCTACATACTTGCATATTGCACTTATTATATTACTCTATGTTGACAATATCCATGAGATATACATGTTATAAGTTGAAAGCAACCGCTGAAACTTAATCTTCCTTTGTGTTGCTTCAATGCTTCTACTATGAATTATTGCTTTATGAGTTAACTCTTATGCAAGACTTATTGATGCTTGTCTTGAAGTACTATTCATGAAAAGTCTTTGCTATATGATTCACTTGTTTACTCATGTCATATACATTGTTTTGATCGCTGCATTCACTACATATGCTTTACAAATAGTATGATCAAGGTTATGATGGCATGTCACTCCAGAAATTATCTTTGTTTATCGTTTACCTGCTCGGGACGAGCAGAACTAAGCTTGGGGATGCTGATACGTCTCGACGTATCGATAATTTCTTATGTTCCATGCCACATTATTGATGATATCTACATGTTTTATGCACACTTTATGTCATATTCGTGCATTTTCGGAACTAACCTATTAACAAGATGCCGAAGTGCCATTCATTTTCTTTTTTTGGTTTCAGAAATCCTAGTAAGGAAATATTCTCGGAATTGGACGAAATCAACGCCCGGGGTCCTATTTTGCCACGAAGCTTCCGAAGACCGAAGAGGAGACGAAGTGGGGCCACGAGGTGGCCAAACCATAGGGGCGGGCGCTGCCCCCGCGCGCGACCTAGGGTGTGGGCCCCTCGTGACGCCTGACCCCCGCCCTTCCGCCTACAAATAGCCTTCGTCGCGAAACCCCGTACGAGAGCCACGATACGAAAAACCTTCCAGAGATGCCGCCGCCGCCAATCCCATCTCGGGGATTCAGGAGATCGCCTCCGGCACCCTGGGAATCATCTCCTGGAGGACTCTACGCCACCATGGTCGCCTCCGGAGTGATGTGTGAGTAGTCTACCCCTGGACTATGGGTCCATAGCAGTAGCTAGATGGTTGTCTTCTCCCCATTGTGCTTAATTGTCGGGTCTTGTGAGCTGCCGAACATGATCAAGATCATCTATCGTAATTCTATATGTTGTGTTTGTTGGGATCCGATGAATAGAGAATACTTGTTATGTTGATTATCAATTTATATCTATGTGTTGTTTATGATCTTGCATGCTCTCCGTTACTAGTAGATGCTCTGGCCAAGTAGATGCTTGTAACTCCAAGAGGGAGTATTTATGCTCGATAGTGGGTTCATGTCTCCGTGAATGGGAAGTGACAGAAATCTCTAAGATTATGGATGTGCTGTTGCCACTAGGGATAAAACATTGGTGCTATGTTCGAGGATGTAGTTACGATTACATTACGCGCAATACTTAATGCAATTGTCTGTTGTTAGCAACTTAATACTGGAGGGGGTTCGGACGATAACCTGAAGGTGGACTTTTTAGGCATAGATGCATGCTGGATAGCGGTCTATGTAGTTTGTCGTAATGCCCAATTAAATCTCACTATACTCATCATAATATGTATGTGCATGGTCATGCCCTCTTTATTTGTCAATTGCCCAACTGTAATTTGTTCACCCAACATGCTGTTTATCTTATGGGAGAGACACCTCTAGTGAACTGTGGACCCCGGTCCAATTCTCTTTACTGAAATACAATCTCTGCAATCTGTTCTCTGTTTTCCAAACAATCATCATCCACACTATACATCTAATCCTTTGTTACAGCAAGCCGGTGAGATTGACAACCTCATTGTTGGGGCAAAGTACTTGGTTTGTGTTGTGCAGGTTCCACGTTGGCGCGAAATCCCTGGTGTTGCGCCGCACTACATCTCGCCGCCATCAACCTTCAACGTGCTTCTTGACTCCTACGCCGATAAACCTTGGTTTCTAACAAACTTGCTGCACGCATCACACCTTCCACTTGGGGTTCAACGGGAGCAACTTTATAGGTGGCATTAGCATAGAGATCATCAAAAATCTTCTCTTGATACTTAGTCCAGAACAGCTCAGAGCAATTGGTGGCCTTGGGAGTGGTGTAGATGTTGGTCTGACGCAGCCGAGCATACTCATTATCTGGCCACTTCCCAATGGGCATGCCTCTCAGCCTCCGGATGAGGTTAGCTCGAGGTTCAGCCGGAGCGGAATTCCTCTCCCGACGAGATGACTTCTTCATAGGTAGGATTTCAGCTTCAAAGTCATTAGGTATCGCCCGTTTGCCCGAGCTAGAGCGATGAGAACCACCTGCACCTGTGAGAGCAATGGATAGGAGGAGCATATGATAAGGTACACTAAAACAAAGCAATCTTGATAAACAAGGCATGATGAATGATATGTTTAAGATACAACAAGAAAAAGGCTAAAGAAGATCTGGGCACAGCTTCACCGGCAGTGCCGGGGTAGGGCGGCAGTGCCGGCCCGACCGGCAGTGCCGGTGAGACAGGGGCGGCAGTGCCGGCCCAACCGGCAGTGCCGGTGGGGAGGGGGCGGCAGTGCCGGTCAACAGAAAAACCTCCAGATCTGCTCTAGACTCAAACATTGTTCCTCAAACTTTCACAAAACCATGCACAAGGTTATCCACCTCTATGGCAAAACTTACGGAAAGAATCGTCCACCCATCTTTCTTCTAGAGAGGTCTACCCAATCTAGAGAGGGAGAGAGAGGAGGGAGACTAACCGGAGGAGGAAGCCATGGAGGGGAGGGGGGCCCTGCCCGGATCAACCGACCAGAGGAGGAAGGAGAGCCCGGGACGGCGGCAGGAGGAGCAGGGGCGACGGCGGCGGCGACTGGGGTCGAGTGGGAGGAGAGGACTCACGCTGGGGAAGAAAGAGAGCAGTTGCCCTAACTTCCCTGCGGGCCCTCAACTTAAGCCACGCCCACGGCGGTGCCGCCCATGCAGTGCCACCGGCAGTGCCGGGTGGGGCACACCAGCAGTGCGCCGAAGCACTCCTCAGGCCAAAAACCCTCGAAAGATTGCAAAGTTTTAGCGTGTGGAGATAGAAAAGGTTTCTTTTAGGAAAGGTGGGGCTTAGGATAGAAAGAGCACACTGTTGATGGTACGATATCACTCATATTTGCAAAATATTGCAAATGAAGACCAAACATGAGTGATTTCCCATAAGAACAAAAGATATGTCAAATAAAAGGCGATAAGATCCAAATAACTCCAACTCTTCACAAGGAAGAGTGTGGTGGCCTAGGCCACCATATATGAGTGTTGTGGCATGGCACCGCGAAGATATATCTTGGGTCCAAGCCACTACTCATCATTTAAGCTCACATATCAACATATGATATAACGAGAATGAAATCTTTAATGTTGGCATTATGGGGGAGGGATAGCTCAATAATTTAAACCGCACTCCCCCTATTTCCATGCCCACATCTAAACCAAATAAAGTTTTGAGATGAAGGTGTGTTTGCAAGATGGTCAAGCTATACTCCTTGAATCAATGATATTTAGCTCATTCCTCAAATAAGAGAACCTTGCTTCATCAAGAGGCTTCGTGAATATATCGGCAAGTTGATCTTTGGTAGGAACATAGATGAGCTCAATATCACCACGGGCAACATGATCCCTAATGAAATGATTCCGGATCTCAATATGCTTCGTTCTTGAATGTTGCACCGGATTATAGGCAATCTTGATGGCACTTTCATTGTCACATAAAAGAGGCACTTTGTCACAAATGACACCGTATTCCTTTAAAGTTTGCCTCATCCATAACAATTGAGTGCATCCACTTGCGGCGGCAACATATTCGGCTTCGGCGGTGGAGAGAGATATACAATTTTGCTTCTTAGATGACCAACACACCAAGGACCTACCAAGAAATTGGCAAGCCCCGGAGGTTGATTTCCTATCATCCTTGTCTCCCGCCCAATCCGCATCGGTGTATCCATTGAGAATAAAACTTGAGCCTTTGGGGTACCAAATACCATATCTTGGGGTATCAACCAAATATCGAAAGATTCTCTTGAGAGCTATCATGTGGCTCTCCTTAGGAGAAGCTTGATACCTTGCACACACACCAACACTCAACACTATGTCCGGTCTAGATGCACAAAGGTAAAGCAAGGATCCAATCATGGAGCGATATACCTTTTGATCCACCTCTTTACCATTGGGATCAAGTGCAAGATGACATTTGGTAACCATAGGAGTGGCAACACCTTTCATCTCGGTCATCTTGAACCTCTTGAGCATGTCTTGGAGATATTTTGCTTGGTTGATGAAGGTTCCTCCTCTCAATTGCTTGATCTCAAAACCAAGGAAGAACTTCATCTCTCCCATCATAGACATCTCAAACCTATCGGTCATAAGCTTTGAGAATTCATCATTGAAAGCTTTGTTAGTAGAGCCAAAGATAATATCATCAACATATAATTGGCAAATGAAAAGCTCCCCATTGACTCTCTTAGTAAAAAGAGTGGGATCGATTAGCCCAACATCAAACCCACGGTCTACCAATAATTCCTTAAGGTGCTCATACCAAGCTCTAGGAGCTTGTTTGAGACCATAAAGAGCTTTATCGAGCTTGTAGACATGGTTAGGGAAGTTGAGATCCTCGAACCCCGGGGGTTGCTTAACATAAACCTCTTCATGCAAAGGACCATTAAGAAATGCACTTTTCACATCCATTTGTTGTAACTTAAAGTTATGATGCGATGCATAAGCAAGAAGGATACGGATGGACTCAAGGCGAGCCACGGGAGCATAGGTTTCTCCAAAGTCAATTCCCTCAACTTGAGAGAACCCTTGAGCCACCAATCTTGCATTGTTCCTCACAACATTGCCAAACTCATCTTGCTTGTTCTTGAATATCCATTTAGTGCCAATAACATTGCGGCACTCCTTTGGCTTCTCTACTAAGGTCCACACTTTGTTGCGCTTGAAGTTGTTGAGTTCTTCGTGCATAGCTTCCATCCAATCCGAATCTTCAAGGGCTTCAAATACTTTCTTCGGTTCCACTAAGGAGATATAAGCATGATGATTGCTAAAATTAGCCAATTGCCTTCTTGTGGAAACCTTTGCCCTTACATCACCAAGAACCTTGTCATGTGTGTGTTCAAGACGCTCAAGTTGCCTTTCTCTTCTTGCTAGACGATGGGCCTCGATCTCCTCCTTGGTTCTTCTTGGCCTTGGAGGTGTCACTTGATCAACTTGATCATTTGGGTCCCCGTCTTGACCTTCAACTTGAGCAACTTCAATTTCTTGAGTGTGCTCAACCTCATGTGCTTGATCTTGGACATCATTTGGTGCGGAGCAAATATCAAATGGATACTCGTCGGAGCCATCATGAATTCTTGGTTGATCTTGACCTTGATCTTGTCCTTGATCTTGTCCTTGATCTTGCCCTTGATCTTGTCCTTGATCTTGCACACTAGAGGGAGGGTTTTGTTCTTGTTCTTGGGTTGGTGCATCATTTGCTTCACTTGATGGGGTTTGTTGATGTTGAGAAGATGAGGGCTCCACCGTGGTAGAGCATAGTCCTTCCCGAGACGCCACACCGTGTCCCTCAATGGGGCGGAAAAATCCCACACCCATTCTTACTATGGCATCTTGAGGTATTTCATCACCTGCACATACATCAACTTGCCCCACTTGGGAGCCATCATTTTCTTCGAACCTCACACTACAAGATTCAATGATAATCCCGGAGGCTATATCAAAGATTCTATAAGTGTGAGACTCGGCACCGTAACCAACAAATATACCCTCCAAAGCTTTAGGAGCGAATTTAGATAAACGAACCCCTTTGATTTTGTAGAAACACTTACACCCGAACACCTTGAAGTATGAGATATTAGGCTTGTTCCTGGTGAGTATTTCATATGGAGTCTTGTTCAAGCCCTTGCGGAGATAGAGCCGGTTGGAGGAGTGACAAGCGGTGGAGATGGCTTCGGCCCAAAAGTTATAGCGGGATTTATACTCCGCCATCATAGACCTTGCCATATCCATAAGAGTCCGGTTCTTCCTCTCCGCAACACCATTTTGTTGAGGGGTGTAAGCAGCGGAATATTGATGACGAATCCCCTCATCACTAAGAAAATCATTGAGTGTGTAGTTCTTGAACTCGGAGCCATTGTCACTTCTTATTGCCATAATGAGGAGGTTGTGTTGGCGTTGCACCTCGGTAGCAAAGTCAATGAATATTTGTTGAGTCTCATCTTTCGTCTTGAGAAAGTAGACCCAAGTGTATCTTGAGTAGTCATCGACAATCACCAAGCAATGTTTCTTCGCACCAAGACTTGCATGAGTAACGGGACCAAAGAGATCCACATGAAGGAGCTCCAAGATCCTCTTGGAAGAGATGATGGTCTTGCTTGGGTGCGGAGAGTCATGCATTTTGCCTTCAACACAAGCCCTACAAACACGATCTTTGGCAAAAGACACATTTTCCATTAGTCCCACAATATGGTTCCCCTTGTGAAGACTTTGCAAAGTTCTCATGTTGACATGGGCTAGGCGGCGATGCCACAACCAACCCACGTCCGCCTTTCCGAATAGGCACATCGCACTTGTCGTGGTGGTCCCCGAAAAGTCCACCACATACAAGTTGTGTTCGCGATACCCAACGAATGCGACTTTTAGAGTCTTGCTCCACAAGAGGACCACAATATCATTATCAATAAAGACGGCGAAACCCATCTTGCCAAGGGCGGAAACGGAAAGCAAATTGTAACCAAGGGTTTTGACAAGCATGACATCCACAAGAGTAATGTTATGTGCAACCACAACCTTGCCAAAACCCAATACCTCGGATGTAGAATTATCGCCAAAGGAGACGGTGATATGATTTATGTTGGGCCTCAACTCCTTGACAAGGTTCTTGCCGCCGGTCATATGACTTGTACATCCACTATCAAGTACCCATTTTGAACCTCCGGCGGCATAGTCCTACATGAGATCAATTCTTGGATTTAGGTACCCATTTTTCAATGGGTCCTCTTTTGTTAGCAACAAGGGTCTTTGGAACCCAAATAGACCAAGCAACATAACCATCATATGGACCAACATATTTAGCATAAACATCACCATAATAATCTTTAAAGAGAACATAGTGAGGGTTATCTATTCCCGCACCATCATCATTAATGGTATTGCCCTTTCGGGTTTCACCATTAGCTTTCTCATGTGCGGGCTTGGTCTTTTTCTTGTTTGCCTTTTTAGCCTTGGTATTATAACCAAGTCCCTCCTTCCCATTGTTTGACCTTTGCTTACTCAAAAGATCATCCAAGGAAAGTTTACTTTGGGGAGAGGAGGCCTTAGCAAGTTCATCCTTCAACCTAGCATTTTCCTCAATAATATTTGCATGATCACATGAAGGAGTAGAGGTACTAGGTATGTCATATGAAGCAAGCCTAATTTGAAGTTGCTCATAAGACTCGGAGAGGAGAGAGTATTCACTCTTCAAGGCTTTGTGAGCCTTGTCTAATTCATCTAGATCCTTCACAAGTTTCTCATGATCAACACCAAATTTGGCCTTTTCCTTTATAAGCACTTTAGTCTTAGCTCTAGCAAGATCTCTAGCTTTAGTGAGCTTGTTAAGTTTATCTTGAGGTTCTTCAAGACTTTCTAGCTTCTCTTCAAGAGATGCTATAGTTTCTTGACATTCCTCAAGAGCATTTTTAAGAGCATGTATTTCTAGAGAGTCTTCTCTCTCTATTTGGCACTTTTTCTCAAGAGTATCATTTAGTTGAGCCATACGAACCATGAGACTTGAAACATGCTTCTTAGTGTTACCTTGTAGGTTACTAATGAAATCATCAAACTCTAGCATTTCTTGTTTCACTTTTAGACTAGCGGGATCAACCCCTAGATCATTAGCAATGTTAGGCATAGAGGGGTTAGGAGATGATACCTCGGAAGATTTAGCCATGAGGCAACTTTCTTCCTCCACATGAATGACCTCATTGGGAGATTCACTTGTTGATGAAGAGTTAGTAGCGAGGGAGGCAAGGGCAACCAATCCATTTGAGGTTGCATCTTCTTCATCATCAACATCTTCATCTCCGGAGGTATACTCTTCTTGAGTTGATAGCACAATAGATGTGTCCAAGGTGGACCTTGCCATGAAGCAATGTGCATTCTTGCGTTGAGGGTTCTCATTGGGTGAATCAAAGAGAGATGAAGAGGGAATGTTGGTGGTGACAATGGCGGCCACTTCTCTTGAGCTTTCCTCTTCATCATCACTAGCACTTGCAATCTCATCGGAAGAGTATTCTTCATTAGCCACTAGCACAATCCTTGAGGGCCTCTTGCCCTTCTTGTTCTTGTTATAGAATTTCTTGTTGGGGGCTTTGAATATTTGCCCTTTGAGTCTTTGCTCTTGTCCTTGGGGATGAGCCTTCCACCATTAGTCTCCCTATTCTCATAGGGACATTCGGCAATGAAATGGCGCTTGTCATTGCAATTGTAGCAAGATCTTGTTCTTGGGCCCGAGCTTGAGGGACCCCTTGAGTTGTTTCTCTTGATGTTGTCCTCCTTGGCCTTGGAAGGATCAATCCAAAAGGTGTTTGCATGGAATGCCATGTGGTCATGGTAGTGGTGTTCCAAGTCTTCCGGGTAGGTCATGCTCCAAGATGCCCTATAAGATTCTTGAGGAATCACTTCTTGCACGGGGTTGACCACCAAGGCAAGGTTGGACCCTTTTGTCATCCCAATGGCACGATTGCGGGAATCATGAGAGTTTTGCTCAAGGACCTTGAGAGCTTGCATCTCGTGCACGGCTTGTTGAGAGGTGAGAGAGGCATAGCATTCTCTTCCGACAAGAGTCTTGACATCAATAGGCTCGAACGGCATCATGCACTCAATGTACTTCTCCTTGATCCAAGAGTCATTAATGTGAGAGGCACCAACAATCCGGAAGGCGTCGGCAACGGTGAGAAGTCTTCCATACATGTCTTCATGATCTTCATCCGGAAGCCTCATGAATCCTTCGGCTTTATTCCGAAGAGCATTGTACTTGTTCCTTCTTGTGCTCTCACTTCCAATGCAACCCGCGGCCAAAGCATCCCAAGCATCCTTGGCGGTGGTGAAATGCCGAACACGAGACAACTCCTTTGTCCCCACGGCGGTTTGAATCATGTGCAAGGCGGTGTTGTTGAGTTGACTATCAACCGCTTCTCTTCTAGTCAACTTCTTGGGGTTGTAAGGATTGAAGCCTTCCTCGATGATTCTCCAAAGTTCATTGGAGGCACTGCGAACATGAGAGCTAAACTCAAATTGCCAAGTATCGTAATCATTAACGGAAAACTTAGGTGGGTCGCCCCGGATGTTTATATGAGGATGGGGAACCGGTATATCGGGTGATTGGAAAGGTGGAGCTACTCGATTGTAGCTCTCACTTCCACTAGTTCCCTTGGGAGATGCAATGGGGGGTTTGATAGTGTTTAAGTTATCACCATTCATGGGTGCGGTAGCGGAGGGTAATACCGAAGTATCACCCTCTACAACCGCATCCGTGATATTAACCTCTATGGTGGGAGCCACGGGACGGGGAGGGGTCAAAAGCTCGGAAATCATTTTTCTCATGCTTTCCGTTTGAGCATCCATGTATGACTTCAACGAATTGATATCATCCATGGTGACCGGCCTAGTCTCCCCTTCCGATGGTCCATCGTCCGGCATACTCTTAGGCGGTTAAGCCCGAAATAAGAGCCGAGGCTCTGATACCAATTGAAAGGATCGTATGCCGCACCTAGAGGGGGTGAATAGGTGCTAACCAATTTTTAGTTCTTTTTCAATTTAGGCTTGACACAAAAGGTAAATTCTCTAGATATGCAACTAAGTGAATTTACCTATATGACAAGGCTAACAACTAAGCAAGATATAGCTAAGCAATATAAGAGATAGAATAGGATAGAGGTAACCGAGAGTGGAGCACGCGATGACACGGAGATGATTCCCGTAGTTCCCTTCCTTTGCAAGAAGGTACGTCTACGTTTGGAGGAGTGTGGTTGCTACGAAAGCCAAACCAACAGCCACGAAGGCTTCACTCAGATCTCCGGTGAGCAACGCCACGAAGGCCTAGCCCACTTCCACTAAGGGATTTCCTCGAGGCGGAAACCGGGCCTTTACAAGGTTCTTGGGGCACACATCCACAACCAAATTGGAGGCTCCCAAATCTGTTACAACACAACAATCAACAACAATACATCAACACAAATCAACTAGGGAACCAAATAGGAACACTAGCATGAGATCCCTCAAACAAGAGAGGGGAAATGAAGAACGCTTCGGTGAGGATGTAGATCGGGGTCTTCTCCTTCGATTCTCCAAAGCACAAGTGATTTGGGTGGTTGAGGGAGGAGATCTGGCGATTTTGGTGTTCTTGGTGGCTCAGCAATGGAGGATGAAGTTCTTAGGGTTTGAGCAACCTTCCAAGGTAGGTGAAGGGGGGTTTATACCCCCCCAGCTTTTCTGCCCGTTGGAGATGAATCGCCGGCAGTGCCGGCCTTGAGAGGGGCCGGCCAATTTGAACAGGCTAACAGGCTGGCCGGCAGTGCCGGGCCAGAAACGCCGGCAGTGCCGGGGTACACACACCGGCAGTGCCGGCCTGGTGTTGCCGGCAGTGCCGGCCTGGGCCAGACTCCAGGTTCCTCCTTCTTTTCTTCCTTTTTGAGTGAGTCGAGATTTTCCTGTGATATCTTTTCCTAAACTGTAAACCACTTAGCACACGGTTAAATTGTCACCGGTGTTGTTAACAAACACACAAAACTCAGAGATCATGAAATGTTCTTTCAGATCTCTTTGGTGTTTTGACAATCCGAGATTTTGCAAAGTCGAGACTAATATCTTTCAACTTACAACTGTAGGCATTGATAAGTTGATCCCTTATCACTTGTTAAATAGTTTTACTTCTTATTTACATATTAGTGATTTTATAATTTTAAATAAAAAAATAAAGTATGGAAGTGTAAACGAGAAGGATGAGCAATGAAGAAATTGGGATCTACCTTGAGCATGTGTTGTTCATGCCAATGTAACCATTGCAAAGTCTATATCATTAAAACTCTACCTACAGTAAAATAAAATAAAAAGAGTGTTTTCTTTCTTTATATATGTTAGCTTCTTAAATAAAATGGTTTCCCAATTATTCCTATAGTTCACATTTTGGTACAAATTATCATATCATCTGTTTGGAGAATTAACAATTTTGTAGGCATTGGAGTATCATGGAGATGAAAATATTTCTTTGTTTGAGATGAGTAACATGATATGATGAGGAAGAAGTAGAGGATCAGAGGTAGCAAGATCATAAGCTTGGGGATGCCCATGAATCCCCCTCTTTTTTCAAATATCTCAAGTAAATCATTTCAAACTCATATTCTAGTTTTATCTTCATAATCCCTTTGAATGTTTGCGGGGACCATGTTTTTATTTTCCCCCAAAACGCTGCCGCGGCAGAACACGTTACCACGTCTAGGGCTCGCCACATGGTCAACCTTTTAGCACCAGTTCGTGTTACGAACCAGTGCTAAAGGTCCTCCCGTCCGGGCCCTCGGCCACAACCTCGTGGTACCCTTTTAACACGGGTCCGCAGCACAACCGGTGCTAAAAGAGGGAACCTTTAGTCCCAATTGTTTTGCACCGGTTCCCAACCGATGCAAAAGTCAGCTACGAACCGGTGCTACAGGCTTGGTTTCCACTAGTGTCTTGCAATTAGTGAATAACTAGCTATACCGAACACATTTTATAAAAGAGTGCTGAGATACTCATGATCTTACAAGCTACAACAAGGCATTTGGAACTTGTAAATGGCTCAATGTGCAGATGTTTCTAAGTGATGGCACATCCATATAGTTATAAGCCATGCAAATAATCTACTAAGAAGATCAGAAAGAAGCATGCCGATGCCATGACAGCAGGATTGCAACATATAAAACCAGGGGCCAATTGTTAAACATGTACAAACTGTCATGACCAAATGGATGATGTATGGACATGCTTGTTACTCCCATCACGTGGCATGCACTAGTAATTAACTAAGAAAATCTATCATGCCTACGGAGATAACGGTAGCTTCAAATTTCCCCAGTGCCAAGTGGCTTCCTTGAAGAATCGCCTGAAGCCCAAGCTTGGTAGTCTTTATCGAGCTGAAAAGAAACCATACACAATCAATAGGTAACCATTATGGCCAAATATTAACTCGAAACACATGAAGCTCTAGAGAAAATAGAGGAAATGGTTTATAACTCAAGAAAATTCTAGCCAGCTATTAAAGATATATCTTCGTTGCATAGGAATATTTGGGCCATCAAGTTCAAATGTGAGATATGATTGAACAAACCACAAGTTGCCTAAAATTGAACCGTGTGTGACCTCACTGTGGTTTAACTCAATAAACTATTGCTGATAAGTTATAACAATAAATACACAAATGTGTGCCCAATGGTGTGCGACCCGACATTCTGCATCTTGTATGCAGCAATCAAGCCGAAGCAAGTACTTGGGGCGCGGTAGCCGCGCAAGGCCTGATGCTCCTAGTTGGAATGTGCTGGGAGTTGTCATTCTTATGCTTAGCCGCCTATATCGCCTTGTGGTGTGCATGAAACCCTTAACCTTGTTTCTTTCTATGCGCAAGTCTTCTACGTATTCTCGAAAAATAACCAACACATCTATTTTGCACATCAGAAATAAAATAATGAAGGAGCCTTCACTTTTGGCGCTAATGAGAGGTGATTATCAGAACTAGAATTTTCTTCCGAATTCCATACACCACTAGTGTACTATATGCGTAGAACGACACATCCTTGATTTTATTCAACCAAAACAAAAACCTCAGTTCTAATTGAATGAAACATGAACATGAGGCAGGGCATTGAAGACACAAAAAATGCAGGATGAAACAAATGGCTAGCCGCAGTAAAAGCAAAACAGTATATAACTGACCTGCTTCAGAAATCGTGGAAGCATGGCTCGTAGTAACTGCTCAAGCACTTGCCTCCCACTTGATTCAATTGCTTCGACTGGTAGTGCTCGAAAGGGAAATGGTATGTCAATTGTAACCTGAAAATTATCATATCACGATGATTGGGTTCAAGAACTTTCAACAATGTTTAGACAGATTCAGCTGTGAGCCTGAGACTGAATCACCTCGATTGTAGCATCCGACGTAAGTTGTTGAAGTGTTGAGCCATCTGAACTGTTGTTGCAGAAAACCTTATTCACCATGGAAGCTGCATCCCAGAGCAAATCATGTCAATGGTTTCCTGGAACAAGGATTAATTTTTATTTAGAAAATGCAAAAATACAACTATGAATCATGCATGATAAGCTAACATAGAGTCAATCATTCAAGCAACACTATAATTCTGTGACGGAGGAACCTCCCTGTAATTATTTCTACCGTATGGACTACCAATACTAACTGTTTAGTTAGTTTTATTACATCAACCGAACTATTGAGTTAAATAAGCGCAAAGAGCAAACAGTCCATGAAAAGTAACAGTTATCGCTTATCACAGGCTCACAGCAACTGATGATCAGCACAGGAAACTATCTCCTAGTTGTTTGGCCACGCATCTGTTTGGGCACACATCTGCAGTTCAATCTTCAAGTACAATGGTATTTTACAATCCACATGGTACATCATATGCATCATGATTAGCATAAACCATGCTATCTGACATGATGTATTATGAAGCTTCTTTGAGGAATTGATCCCATCATAATTTTATGATTGTGTGCAGTGCCATTGTAGCAGCAAACAAATAACAGTCAGCTCTAGTGTCTGGCAGGTTTCTAGTCCAACACCGAAACAGGGTAGGAAAGCAGGCAGCCTCACCTGAGAATTTGTCATTCTGCGCCTCCACAAGGGGTGACCCCTCCAACTGCAGAGACCAAAATATTGATGATCAGTAATCATTATTCGCGGGATACATGGGTCGATCATCCGCCGAAGCAAACAGTACGTGTAGGCGCGGTGCTTGCCTTGCAGGAGAGGAGGCGGATGCAGCATCCGTTGGGCTCCTCGTCGACGCGGACGAGGAGGACGGGGCAGACCTCGAGCGCGAAGAATCGGAAGCGGTAGACGTAGCAGCGGAAGGTGGACTCGTCGACGCGCTCGATGCGCTCCGCGTCCAGCACCGAGTACTGGCTGGCCGGCAGGCCCATGTACTCCGCTGCAGAGACATAACCAAGCAGCAAAGCAAACGTGTGAGGAAATTCCTGACGAAAGCGAAGCAAGGTGAGGCGGCCGGGACGGGAGGGGAGGGTGAGCAATCATGCTACCTAGGGGTCGGGCGAGCTGGCGGACGGAGGCGGACTCGGAGCGGCGGGCGACGAAGCGCGCCTTGGGAGCGGACGACACGGCCGATGAGGAGGAAGAGGAGGAGGACGCGCAGACGACGACAGCTGCGGAGCGGCAGCGGCGGAAGGCGGCGGCCACGGGCGGCGGGGAGCGGAGTGACGCAGCCATTGGGCGCGCGGGCGAGTGGCTGCGGGCGGCGGTTGCGTGCCCGCCGCGGCAGGGACTACTGGCCTCGAGTGAGACGACGAGATGGAGCCGTGTGGTGCGGAGAGGAATTTCGAGTTTCGTATTCTTCTGTTTTTTCATTGGACGGATAAGATGGATGGGCAGCAGGGGATCTGGATTGGGCCGCCCGGGGCACCAGTCGCGAGGTGGAACACGGGCAGATTCCTATTTTTTTTCTTATCGAGTTTTGTAGCCGACTGGAAGGTGGGGACACGAACGCTGTAAGTCTGTAACCATCGTTATTTTCACTGAAATGATCGCAGCAGACAAGCAACTGTGACTGTCGCGTGCTCCGTCATGTATCTCCTCCGTCCACATGCACGTCGTGAGACTCTGAGGTGAGGGGCAAGTTCGGCTGCTTGAAAAGTCGTTTTCGGTATCAAGGTTGTAAGAGCATCTCCACTCGTCTCCCCCAGAAGTCCTCCATGTAGTGGCGGCTCCAGGATTTCGGTGATGGGTATTCATTGCAAAAAAAGTTTTACAATGATAGCTTCATTGTACCTTGAGACGGGAATCCGCTTCTTTCGATCATGTTCCAGTACCCCTAAATCCGCTTCATCAATTGTTTTATCATCATCTACAGTTAATGTTAGGGTTGCGCCACTTCTCTCCGGTCATGTTTTGTATCTAGTGCTTGGACAAGCGCCGATGTAGATTGCTCTCGGGCTTAACAGGGAGTGAGCGGCAGTATGATTTGGTGTTGATGTTTCATGTATCTTTTTTCTTTTTGAAGTTTTTCTCACAAATGGAAACATGGTACTGTCAGCAATACTATTCTTGTTCATCTATATTACAAGAACACGAGCAGAAAGTGCTTTTGGCTCCCGTGGTCTTGATAGAGTCTTGATGGAGTATGGGTGACTAACATACCTGTATAAACTATTTTTTTGCACAAAATCTTGGGCATTCAAGTGAATACGGGTGCATACCCCTGCCGCCGTCAGTGCCTCCATGACCACTTTTTGTCATCCGGACGGCGAAAAACGGCCCAGTCAGGCCCCCAGTTCCTCGTTTTGGTCCGGATTTGAGCCTATTTTCGTCCGGACTCCCCATGCTATCCTCGGTTTCCCGGGGGTCTCCCGGGGACTCCGGATGGAGCAAAACCAATCGCCCACGCCCACGTGTCTCCTCTTTCGTCCGGACTCCCCGGGCCATCCTCTTTTTCCCCGAGAAACGTCGCTTGGGGAGCACACGCTCCCCAGGCCAAATTTTCGTCCAATCCGGACGAAAATTTCGCCGGATTTGGGCGTGAAGAGCGCCAACGAGTGGGGATGCTCTAAAAATCGTGAGTTCGGTTGGCAACCATTTTTCACGTTGTTGACTCGCACGAATTTTGAAGCGGTGTCGGGACGTGCCCCTAGACACATGCTTGATTCGTCCGCTGTCGCTGAGACATGCGCTAAAATGGGGGGAAATCGGGCGTGCAGGGGAATGCGTAGAGGAAGCTAGCAGGAGGGGGAAATTTGTCGCCCGCTATGGCGCGAAAAGTGGGTCTCCTCAGTTGGAGAAGAACCCATACTCCATTTTCGCTCTCGGAGAGGGAAGACCGCGGCGACGACTTAGATCTGCAGCACCGGCAAGTCGTACTAGACAAATCTACCTCACCGACTTTGTCCCCTCCCGTTTCACGTCCCCTAGGCGGCGGGGCTCGCATATTGTCGACAATGGCGACCTCGCTTCGTGTGGAGCACCATCTTTCCCCCGTCTTCTCGGTCGATGACACCATGACGCCGGCTTCAAGCAACGTTGTAAGCACCTCTGACCCTCTACCGGACGAAAACATTAGAACTTAAGCCGGATATTGCCATTAATTAGCTGAATTTATCGTACTTATTGTTCTCTATTCGCATCACAAAATAAATTAGGACGAGCAACATAAGCTTTTCATTCACACGGTTGCGGTCATAGCTATGATCCATGCATGGATGTTTGTGATCCTAGAGCGATTGGTTCGTTGCAATGCTAGGCCGGCTATCACCTATGATCCTATGTTCGAATGTGACAGAGAGCGAATGAACAATCTAAACTGCATCTATAACAACAACAATGTAGAGTTTATCCAGATGTCGAGGATGAAAAGAACCCCTAGGGGTTGCTTAAAGATAACATCCACCGCTTTATCGAAGAGCAAGTGGCAATGTTTCTTCATGTTCTTGGATATATCCAGAGATTCCGAATGATTCACAGCACATGGAGGAGATCCAATGAAACAATATCTCGTTATTTCAAGCAAGTCATGTATGTAGTTGGGGAGCTCAGAGAAGAGATGATCAAGCCACCATCTGCCCACACTCCCACCAACATCAAAGACAGCTGATGGTGACATAGGCATCCCCAATGGGCCTGCCGAAGATAGTACCCGGGGTTTACTGAAGGCCCACGACTCGAAGAATAAGAAGAATCGGAAGCCCAAGTTGATATTAAGGAAAGCTAGAGTTGTATTAGGAGATAATGTTTGTAATCTTACGGGGTGAGTTAGAAACCCTCCCGGACTCTGTAACTTGTACAATACTAATCCCACTCCTATATAAGGGAGTCGAGGGACAAAGAAAGCATCGAACCATTATCTCACAAACCCTAGTTTTCATAATCGTCGAGTACTTTTCGGCTGAAACCTTCGAGATCTACTTGCCCTCTACTTCGAACTAAACCCTAGTCTACAACCCGTAGGCATTGACAAGTTAATCCCTTGTCAATTTTCTTCAGGAGGTTGATGTCTTGGGCGGAGATTTTGGATCTCTCCCACTCAGCGCTCCCTAGATCTGCGGAAGCCATCTTGGATTCAGGAGTGCTGTGCCTGATCAATCTGCGCGGTGGCATCAACAATGGCGCAGGAACACAATGTGAGAGTGGTTGAGCTCAGGGAGTTATGGAGCGCAAGAGGGATTTTTGCAGAGGAGAGCAGAGGAGCGGCGCGAGCGAAAGTGCTGGAGGAAGAAGATGGAGACCTTAAATAGAGGTGCGGCGAAGCGGCGTACCGTTGGATGGAAAAAGTGTGCGGCAGATGATGTACACGTGGAACAGGGGTAAAAAAGTAATTTCACCTTGGAAGAGTTACAGTGCGTGCGCCAGGAAAAGCGGAGGACGTGTGTCCCCCACTTGCACGACGTGTCAATACGATGCGTAGTTTGGGCCCGCAAGGCAGCGAGAGAAAACTTCTCGCGATTTCCAGGAGCAGCGGTCGTGGCTATCGTCAGCAATGATGTCATCTTAGCAAAGAGAAAATTTCGACTCAACAGTTTTATAAAAAATGCGACAACAAAAGATATTGGAGAGTCTTTGATCAAATACAAGTTTTTGATCAAATGCTCGGGGGCTACTTCGGAAAAATGAAAAATTCGAGAAAAAAAAATAGAAATGGTGTGAGCCTATGATCAAATACAAATATTTGCTCATAGCCTCGGGGGCTACTCCCATCGGGAGCGCTGTTCGCGCACCCGAGAGATTTGGAAATTTCGGGAGAGGAAGAAAATATAGCGGCATAAGGCGTGGAGCCTACACCCAAGCACAAGTCCTTGGTTGTAGCCTCGGGGGCTACTTCCATCGGGAACGCTGTTCACGTGCCCGATGAAATTATAAAAAAAAAAGAGAAAAAGAAAGATAGAAGAATAAGAGAGTATATTTCGAGTTATAAGTAACTCTACATATACTCCCATCGGGAGAGCAATACAAGTCATCCGTTGACTCAATAAAATGTGCCATTCCAACGAATAAGCACTCGACAATATATTCTCAGAACGCCAAAGTTGCGGACAATTTCTGAATGCCGCAAAACTTTGCGAAGGTAAGACCCCAGATCCGTTCGTGTGGCGTGGCGCCGTCTCCGCGGTTTGCTACTTTTATCCGTATCAACAGATACGAAGAAAAATCCTAACGGACGCGTTAGGTACCCGATAAACTATGGGACTCGACAGAATGGTAAGACCTTAAGCGGCACCTGTCGAAGTTTACACCAGTATCCCGAGATCATGTCCAGGGACGTGATCTTGAAGTAGGTTTTTGCGGATTGCCACTAGAGCACTTAACTAGTACCTGATCCGTCAGATGAACTAGCCCCAACTACCATTATCCATGTACAATATAGAAATTCGTATGAAGAAATATAGAGAAGTTTAAAGTTGTTGAGTAAATATAACGGTGGAGATTTTCCCTGACTCTGCGATTCAAGCAAAATCTCGGGGGCTACTGACATAGGCATCCCCAATGGGCCTGCCGAAGATAGTACCCGGGGTTTACTGAAGGCCCACGACTCGAAGAATAAGAAGAATCGGAAGCCCAAGTTGATATTAAGGAAAGCTAGACTTGTATTAGGAGATAATGTTTGTAATCTTACGGGGTGAGTTAGAAACCCTCCCGGACTCTATAACTTGTACAATACGAATCCCTCGGCTCCACCTCCTATATAAGGGAGAGTCGAGGGACAAAGAAAGCATCGAACCATTGTCTCACAAACCCTAGTTTTCATAATCGGCGAGTACTTTTCGGCTGAAACCTTCGAGATCTACTTGCCCTCTACTTCCAACTAAACCCTAGTCTACAACCTGTAGGCATTGACAAGTTAATCCCTTGTCAGATGGTTTCCATATTTCAAGGCGAGGAACTGAACATATGTGTGCATCACACTGTTCTACTTCAGCAAGACCTAACAAGTTGTTCATTTCATGTCAAGATTGATTGGTGCGATTGATGGCACTCATGTCACTACAAGAGTTCCAAGAAGCGAGTCGCATGCATATAGAGAGAGGAAACACTACACAAGCGAAAATGTGCTGGCAAATGTTGATTTTTATATGAGGTTCACATATGTTCTTGCAGGATGGGAAGGGTCGGCCCATGATGCGATGATTCTAGACAACTTGTTGAGACCTAATGGCCTGATAGTCCTAGAGGGCAAGTTTTACCTTGCTGATTTGGGTTAAGCTTGCTGCCTTGGTTCTCTTCCACCCTTCAGGTCGGTATCATCTCAATGAGTTCACTGGAAGACACTATCCCAAAAATGACAAAGAAGTGTTTAATGTGAGACACTCTATCCTGCGAGTTGATCAGAAGCCTTTCCATCATTTCTCCACCCAAGTAAGGCTTGTTCTTGCATGTTGCATTCTACGCAACTGGATCTTACGGTGGCGTATTGATGAGTTCCTGGATGAGGACGACGTGACGCCTGATGGTATTGATTATGGCCATTGTGTTATCGAGGGTGATAGCCAGGCTTGGAAGAGCAAGAGGTAGAAGTGGGCTGACGCAATGTGGACAGACAGAGGCACAACCAGACTCTGAAGAAAGAAGGAAGATGAACCTGTAAGAACACTTTCATGCCGTCCAACACTTCGCTCCACCACATTATGTTGTACTGAACACCAATTTGCTAGTAGCTAGGGAACATCGTGATGAAATGCTATTTGCTAGTAGCTAGGGAACATCTTAACGAACTGTTGTTTGCTAGTAGCTAGGACCGAACAACATGTATTTTACTTCTTCCTATTATTTGCATATTCCACTTAGATGTGCATAGTACTGCATGGTAAGGTCACCATGTGTGACAAGTGTTTACCCGAACAGTACATATAATACAACTAAATTGGCTGATATTCAGTTCTGGATCATGAGATTGTGCATTGCGTCTGTCAAACAAAGTGGATAAATGGACCTGAAATGACTTGTTAGCATCCAAACTATATAATCACACGAATTTGTATTGGTCCAGTTCATCATGGCTCTAGGGGAAAGATCTGTGCACATGCCACAAAAACGTCCCATCAACCAAACTGACCCCAGGTGTTCGACTAATAGCTGCTCTGAAGAGAACCTCAGACGCCCTTCAGAAGAAGACGATGAGTTTCAGATTTTACCAACCCGTCCGCTTGATCTTCCTTCATGGAGAACATATCTAGTGACACCACACCTTATTTGATACTATGATATCAGTCTTTAAATTTTAAATTCTAAATGTCAAAAAATTCGGAACCAAAATTTTGGGTGTTCACAAGTTGTGTGTTTACATACCTTGTAACTTTCATAACCAAATTCGAAATATCCTTAGAGAAACAAAAAAGAGAAATCCAGCATAAATAGTGTCACATAAAGACAAAAACACACAATGCCACTATTCACACAACATTTGTCTTTTTTTTGTCTTTGTGTATTTTAAATTTCGATCTGAAAATTTTAACAATGTAAACACAAATCTTGTGAACAGCCACAAATTTATTGTAATTTTTTTTGCCACTTACAAATTTAAATTTTGTGAAATGATATCATGGTATCTTGTGAGGTGTGGTATCACTAGATATTTTCCCTTCCTTCCAGCTAGGGCTGTCACAACGGGTTGTTTTACGGTGCAATTTACTAGTCCCATGGACTAGTAGTATTGAGTAACATCCACCCTTGATTGTAGGGGTATTTTGGGTTTTACTTTTCTTTTTAAATCAGGATAGAGACTTGTTCTGATATGTTAGGATCAATGGAAGTGGACGCGAATTTGTTAAGTGGCGAACGTATGTGCGTACTGAATTGCTTGCCATGGCCTATCTAGTGTAGACTTTTTTTTTTCATTTATATGGTAACTCTTGCAAGTAATCACTTATATGGTACCTCTTGCAACTAATATTAATCGGAAAAATTTTCCACAAAAGAAAATATTAATCCGACAAATATTTTCTACGGCTCAGGACAACTCATGAGCGACCCGACATCTACTCGTGTTTAGCTTGATTCAAGATGCACTAGAAAAAAATGAGTCGAATATGAGTATTTTGTATACATTGAATTGATCTTGAGCCAATACAAACAGTTAAAAACTAATTACATAATTTAAAATTTTGGACCTTTTAACGTTAAAAGTTTCAAAATTTAAAAGTAGTGGAATAAGTGAAAAAATGAGGGCACCACGCTTGTACGGACTAAAATAGGGTTAGGACAACAAAAATACCAAACTTTGCAAAGGTTGGCAGGTTAGAGATTGGCCACCCACAACCTCCCGCCTCACATCGCCACAGTACGTCCCTCACCAACTGCCTCTCAGATGGCGCACAACGAAGAAGTCGATAGGCGAACTGGCGGCTCCTCGGTGGCTGGAGGATCATCACAGACGACAACGTCGTGCTGCCCGTCCCGGAGGGCGCCGAGCTTTGAGACTACATCGATCACCGCCATGAGGATTTAATGCAAAAGGCCTAGGTGGACCCAACTTGGCCGCCAAAATCATGTTGTGCAGCCGCTTTTCGTGGACAAGCACAAGGCGACGCTCATGGCCACATAAGCCCCCTACGACGGGATGTACAACCATGTCAGCTGCCACTTCTTTATTAGTTATTACAATGGCCACAACGTCAAAGTTGTTGCGTATTATGGCTATATGATGCCGCCACACCAACTTCATCTCCGAGTCCCCGCCTTATCGCTCGAGTGGCACATTGAGGTTGTTATCATCACGTAGTGGGTCATTGAGTACGACACCGCTGCTCGTCCCCAAGCCGGAGCCTTCACCGTTGCCACGTCTCTCCATCAGTCCATCGGCCTTTTCTTCCAGGAGATGTCAATCCTCGTCCAAAAGACTGAGCCGCTGATGCTTGTTACGCTTACAGCACGCGTCCGTTGGGAACCCCAAGAGGAAGGTGTGATGCGTACAGCAGCAAGTTTCCCTCAGTAAGAAACCAAGGTTTATCGAACCAGTAGGAGCCAAGAAGCACGTTGAAGGTTGATGGCGGCGGAGTGTAGTGCGGCGCAACACCAGATTCCGGCGCCAACGTGGAACCTGCACAACACAACCAACTTACTTTGCCCCAACGTGACAGTGAGGTTGTCAATCTCACCGGCTTGCTGTAACAAAGCATTAGATGTATAGTGTGGATGATGAGGTTTGCAGAAAACAGTAAAACGAGTATTGCAGTAGATTGTATTCGATGTAAAGAATGGACCGGGGTCCACAGTTCACTAGTGGTGTCTCTCCGATAAGAAATAGCATGTTGGGTGAACAAATTACAGTTGGGCAATTGACAAATAAAGATTGCATGACAATGCACATACATGTTATGATGAGTAGTGTGAGATTTAATTGGGCATTACGACAAAGTACATAGACCGCTATGCAGCATGCATCTATGCCTAAAAAGTCCACCTTCAGGTTATCATCCGAACCCCTCCAGTATTAAGTTGCAAACAACAGACAATTGCATTAAGTATGGTGCGTAATGTAATCAACAAATACATCCTTAGACATAGCATTGATGTTTTATCTCTAGTGGCAACAGCACATCCACAACCTTAGAACTTTCTGTCACTGTCCCAGATTTAATGGAGGCATGAACCCACTATCGAGCATAAATACTCCCTCTTAGAGTTACAAGTAACGACTTGGCCGGAGCCTCTACTAGCAACGGAGGGTATGCAAGATCATAAACAACACATAGATGATAGATTGATAATCAACATAACATAGCATTCATTATTCATCGGATCCCAACAAACGCAACATGTAGCATTACAGATAGATGATCTTGATCATGTTAGGCAGCTCACAAGATCCAACAATGATAGCACAATTAGGAGAAGACGACCATCTAGCTACTGCTATGGACCCATAGTCCAGGGGTGAACTACTCACACATCACTCCGGAGGCGATCATGGCGGTGAAGAGTCCTCCGGGAGATGATTCCCCTCTCCGGCAGGGTGCCGGAGGCGATCTCCTGAATCTCCCGAGATGGGATTGGCGGCGGCGTCTCTGGAAGGTTTTCCGTATCGTGGCTCTCGGTACTAGAACTATTATCGATGAAGGCTTCTTATAGGCGAAGAGGTAGTTTTAGGGGCGACGCGAGGGACCCACACAACAGGGCCGCGCGGCCAGGAGGTGGGCCGCGCCGCCCTAGCGTGGCGTCGCCTCGTCGCCCCACTTCGTATCTCCCCCGGTGTTCTGGAAGCTTCGTGGAAAAATAAGATCCTGGGCGTTGATTTCGTCCAATTCCGAGAATATTTCCTTACTAGGATTTCTGAAACCAAAAACAGCAGAAAAACTAGCTCTTCGGCATCTTGTTAATAGGTTAGTGCCGGAAAATGCATAAATATGACATAAAGTATGTATAAAACATGTAGGTATCATCAATAAAGTAGCATGGAACATAAGAAATTATAGATACGTTTGAGACGTATCAAGCATCTCCAAGCTTAGTTCCTACTCGTCCCGAGTAGGTAAACGATAACAATGATAATTTCTGAAGTGATATGCCATCATAATCTTGATCAATACTATTGTAAGCACATGTAATGAATGCAGCGATCCAAAGCAATGGTAAAGACAATGAGTAAACAACTGAATCATATAGCAAAGACTTTTCATGAATAGTACTTTCAAGACAAGCATCAATAAGTCTTGCATAAGAGTTAACTCATAAAGCAATAAATTCAAAGTAAAGGCATTGAAGCAACACAAAGGAAGATTAAGTTTCAGCGGTTGCTTTCAACTTGTAACATGTATATCTCATGGATAATTATCAATACATAGTAATATGATGAATGCAAATATGCAAGTATGTAAGAATCAATGCACAGTTAACACAAGTGTTTGCTTCTTGAGGTGGAAGGAAATAGGTAAACTGACTCAACATAAAAGTAAAAGAATGGCCCTTCGAAGAGGGAAGCATCGATTGCTATATTTGTGCTAGAGCTTTTATTTTGAAAACAAGAAACAATTTTGTCAACGGTAGAAATAAAACATATGTGTTATGTAAATTATATCCTACAAGTTGCAAGCCTCATGCATAGATTACCAATAGTGCCCGCACCTTGTCCTAATTAGCTCGGATTACCTGGATTATCATTGCAATACATATGTTTTAACCAAGTATCACAAAGGGGTACCTCTATGCCGCCTGTACAAAGGTCTAAGGAGAAAGCTCGCATTGGATTTCTCGCTTTTGATTATTCTCAACTTAGACATCCATACCGGGACAACATAGACAACAGATAATGGAATCCTCTTTAATGCATAAGTATTCAACAACAAATAGTATTCTCATAAGAGATTGAGGATTGTTGTCCAAAACTGAAACTTCCACCATGGATCATGGCTTTAGTTAGCGGCCCAATGTTCTTCTCTAACAATATGCATGCTCAAACCATTCAACTCATGGTAAATCGCCCTTACTTCAGACAAGACGAACATGCATAGCAACTCACATGATATTCAACAAAGGGTAGTTGATGGCGTCCCCAGAACATGGTTATCGCACAACAAGCAACTTAATAAGAAATAAGATACATAAGTACATATTCAATACCACAATAGTTTTTAGGCTATTTGTCCCATGAGCTATATATTGCAAAGACAAAGGATAGAAATTTAAAGGTAGCACTCAAGCAATTTACTTTGGAATGGCGGAGAAATACCATGTAGTAGGTAGGTATGGTGGACATGGCATAGTTATTGGCTCAAGGATTTGGATGCACGAGAAGTAATCCCTCTCAATACAAGGCTTAGGCTAGCAAGGTTATTTGAAGCAAACACAAGTATGAACCGGTACATTAACTCACATAAAAACATATTGCAAGCATTATAAGACTCTACACTGTCTTCCTTGTTGTTCAAACCCTTACTAGAAAATATCTAGACCTTAGAGAGACCAATCATGCAAACCAAATTTTAGCAAGCTCTATGCATTTCTTCACTAATAGGTGCAAAGTATATGATGCAAGAGATTAAACATGATCCTTATGAGCACAACAATTACCAAGTATCAAATTATTCAAGACATTCTACCAATTACCACATGTAGCATTTCCCGTTTCCAACCATATAACAATTAACGAAGCAGTTTAACCTTCGCCATGAACATTATGAGTAAAGCTAAGGACATATTTGTCCATATGCAATAGCGGAGCGTGTCTCTCTCCCACACAATGAATGCTAGGATCCAACTTTATTCAAACAAAACAAAAATAAAAACATACAGACGCTCCAAGTAAAGCACATAAGATGTGATGGAATAAAAATATAGTTTCACTAGAGGAACCTGATAATGTTGTCGATGAAGAAGGGGATGCCTTGGGCATCCCCAAGCTTAGATGCTTGAGTCTTCTTGAAATATGCAGGGATGAACCACGGGGCATCCCCAAGCTTAGAGCTTTCACTCTCCTTGATCATATTGTATCATCCTCCTCTCTCCTTGAAAACTTCCTCCACACCAAACTCAAAACAACTCATTAGAGGGTTAGTACATAATCAAAATTCACATGTTCAGAGGTGACATAATCATTCTTAACACTTCTGGACATTGCACAAAGCTACTGAAAGTTAATGGAATAAAGAAATACATCAAGCATAGCAAAACATGCAATGTGAAATAAAAGGCAGAATCTGTCAAAACAGAACAGTCCGTTAAGACGAATTTTTAAGAGGCACCAGACTTGCTCAGATGAAAATACTCAAATTGAATGAAAGTTGTGTACATATCTGAGGATCACTCACGTAAATTGGCAGAATTTTCTGAGTTACCTACAGAGAATTCAACCCAAATTCGTGACAGCAAGAAATCTGTTTCTGCGCAGCAATCCAAATCTAGTATGAACCTTACTATCAAAGACTTTACTTGGCACAAAAATGCAGCAAAATTAAGATAAGGAGAGGTTGCTACAGTAGTAACAACTTCCAAGACACAACAAAACAGTAGCAAAATAATCACATGGCTTATCTCCCAAGAAGTGCTTTCTTTATAGCCATTAAGATGGGCTCAGTAATTTTAATGATGCTCTCGCAAGAAATAAGAGTTGAAACAAAAGAGAGCATCAAAAACAAATAAGAAACACTTTTAAGCCTAACCCACTTCCTATGAAAAGAAATCTTGTAAATAAACAAGTCATGTAAGCATAATGCAATAAGCATAGAAAGATAAAACAAGTGTAACTTCAAAGATTTCAGCACATAGAGAGGTGTTTTAGTAACATGAAAATTTCTACAACCATATTTTCCTCTCTCATAATAATATCCAGTGGCATCATGAGCAAACTCAACAATATAACTATCAAATGAAACATTCTTATCATGAGTCTCATGTATAAAATTATTAATACTCCCAACATAAGCATAGTCATTCTTATTAATTGTAGTGGGAGCAAATTCAACAAAGTAGCTATCATTATTATTCTCATCAAGTGTAGGAGGCATAGTATAATCATAACAAAATTTACTCTCCATAGTAGGCGGTACCAAAAGACCACTATCATTATAATCATCATAAATAGGAGGCAAAGTATCATCAAAGAAAATTTTCTCCTCAATGCTTGGGGGACTAAAAATATCATGCTCATCAAAACCAGCTTCCCCAAGCTTAGATTCTTCCATAGCTTTAGAAATAATAGTGTTCATACTAATAACATTGCTACTAGCATGCAAATAAGGTTCAATAGGTTTTTTAATTTTCGCATCAAACAATCCATGTCTTAACTCGGGAAATAGCTTCAAAAGCTCACTGTTACTTTCCATTATGCTTAGCTAGTGAAATAAAAACATGCATGATATTAAGTAAAGTAAAACAAGTAACTATTTTTTTGTATTTTGATATAGTGCAGCAAACAAAGAAGTAAATAAAACAAAGCAAGACAAAAACAAAGTAAAGAGATTGGAAGTGGAGACTCCCCTTGCAGCGTGTCTTGATCTCCCCGGCAACGGCGCCAGAAATTTGGATGCTTGTTACGCGTACAACACGCGTCCGTTGGGAACCCCAAGAGGAAGGTGTGATGCGTACAGCAGTTCCCTCAGTAAGAAACCAAGGTTTATCGAACCGTAGGAGCCAAGAAGCACGTTGAAGGTTGATGGCGGCGGAGTGTAGTGCGGCGCAACACCAGGGATTCCGGCGCCAACGTGAACCTGCACAACACAACCAAATTACTTTGCCCCAACGTGACAGTGAGGTTGTCAATCTCACCGGCTTGCTGTAACAAAGGATTAGATGTATAGTGTGGATGATGAGGTTTGCAGAAAACAGTAGAACGAGTATTGCAGTAGATTGTATTCGATGTAAAGAATGGACCGGGGTCCACAGTTCACTAGTGGTGTCTCTCCGATAAGAAATAGCATGTTGGGTGAACAAATTACAGTTGGGCAATTGACAAATAAAGATTGCATGACAATGCACATACATGTTATGATGAGTAGTGAGATTTAATTGGGCATTACGACAAAGTACATAGACCGCTATCCAGCATGCATCTATGCCTAAAAGTCCACCTTCAGGTTATCATCCGAACCCTCCAGTATTAAGTTGCAAACAACAGACAATTGCATTAAGTATGGTGCGTAATGTAATCAACAAATACATCCTTAGACATAGCATTGATGTTTTATCCCTAGTGGCAACAGCACATCCACAACCTTAGAACTTTTGTCACTGTCCCAGATTTAATGGAGGCATGAACCCACTATCGAGCATAAATACTCCCTCTTGGAGTTACAAGTAAAGACTTGGCCAGAGCCTCTAGTAGCAACGGAGAGCATGCAAGATCATAAACAACACACAGATGATAGATTGATAATCAACATAACATAGCATTCATTATTCATCGGATCCCAACAAACGCAACATGTAGCATTACAGATAGATGATCTTGATCATGTTAGGCAGCTCACAAGATCCAACAATGATAGCACAATTAGGAGAAGACGACCATCTAGCTACTGCTATGGACCCATAGTCCAGGGGTGAACTACTCACACATCACTCCGAGGCGACCATGGCGGTGAAGAGTCCTCCGGGAGATGATTCCCCTCTCCGGCAGGGTGCCGGAGGCGATCTCCTGAATCCCCCAAGATGGGATTGGAGGCGGCGCCGTCTCTGGAAGGTTTTCCGTATCGTGGCTCTCGGTACTGGAACTATTATCGATGAATGCTTCTTATAGGCGAAGAGGTAGGTTTAGGGGTGACGCGAGGGACCCACACAACAGGGCCGCGTGGCCAGGAGTTGGGCCGCGCGGCCAGGAGGTGGGCCGCGCCGCCCTTGCGTGGCGTCGCCTCGTCGCCCCACTTCGTATCTCCCCCGGTGTTCTGGAAGCTTCGTGGAAAAATAAGATCCTGGGCGTTGATTTCGTCCAATTCCGAGAATATTTCCTTACTATGATTTCTAAAACCAAAAACAGCAGAAAACAACAACTGACTCTTCGGCATCTTGTTAATAGGTTAGTGCCGCATAAATATGACATAAAGTATGTATAAAACATGTAGGTATCATCAATAAAGTAGCATGGAACATAAGAAATTATAGATACGTTTGAGATGTATCAGCCGCTCCACAAGGGCGCTTCTTTCCATGTGCCCTGACAAGAAGATGCACCATCGCCGATGCTGAACAAGGAGAACCGACAATGCATCGCGGAGTATTTCCGGCACCAGGCGGCTCTCCATGCCTCTAATGACCCGGAGGACTCGTCGGAGCTCAGCAAGGGGTTGGAAAAATCCACCAACAACATGCCAGAGGCAAACTAAGAGTTTGCGAAGTTTTTGTTGACAAAAGACAATTGTGCAGTCATCGATGTGGATACTGATAACGCGTGAAGCACACGTCCGTTGGGAACCCCAAGAGGAAGGTGTGATGCGTACAACAGCAAGTTTTCCCTCAGTAAGTGACACGCGTACAACACGCGACCGTTGGGAACCCAAGTGGAAGGTGTGATGCGTACAGCAGTAAGTTTCCCTCAGTTAGAAACCAAGGTTTATCGAACCAGTAGGAGTCAAGAAGCACATTGAAGGTTGATGGCGGCGGAGTGTAGTGCGGCGCAACACCAGGGATTCCGGCGCCAATGTGGAACCTGCACAACACAACCAAATTACTTTGCCCCAACGTGACAGTGAGGTTGTCAATCTCACCGGCTTGCTGTAACAAAGGATTAGATGTATAGTGTGGATGATGATTGTTTGCAGAAAACGAACAAGTATTAGAGATTGTATTCGATTAAAAGAATGGACCGGGTCCACAGTTCACTAGAGGCGTCTCTCCCATAAGATAAATAGCATGTTGGGTGAACAAATTACAGTTGGGCAATTGACAAATAAAGAGGGCATGACCATGCACATACATGATATGATGAGTATTGTGAGATTTAATTGGGCATTACGACAAAGTACATAGACCGCTATCCAGCATGCATCTATGCCTAAAAAGTCCACCTTCAGGTTATCATCCGAACCCCTTCCAGTATTAAGTTGCAAACAACAGACAATTGCATTAAGTATGGTGCGTAATGTAATCAACAACTACATCCTTGGACATAGCATCGATGTTTTATCCCTAGTGGCAACAGCACATCCACAACCTTAGAACTTTCTGTCACTGTCCCAGATTTAATGGAGGCATGAACCCACTATCGAGCATAAATACTCCCTCTTGGAGTTACTAGCAAAAACTTGGCCAGAGCCTCTACTAATAACGGAGAGCATGCAAGATCATAAACAACACATAGGTAATAGATTGATAATCAACATAGCATAGTATTCTCTATCCATCGGATCCCAACAAACACAACATATAGCATTACAGATAGATGATCTTGATCATGTTAGGCAGCTCACAAGACCCAACAATGAAGCACAATTAGGAGAAGACGACCATCTAGCTACTGCTATGGACCCATAGTCCAGGGGTGAACTACTCACTCATCACTCCGGAGGCGACCATGGCGGTGAAGAGTCCTCCGGGAGATGATTCCCCTCTCGGCAGGGTGCCGGAGGCGATCTCCTGAATCCCCCGAGATGGGATTGGCGGCGGCGGCGTCTCTGGAAGGTTTTCCGTATCGTGGCTCTCGGTACTGGGGGTTTTGGGCCGCGCCGCCCTGGTGTCTGGCCACCTCGTGGCCCCACTTCGTATCCTCTTCGGTCTTCTGGAAGCTTCGTGGAAAAATAGGCCCCTGGGCGTTGATTTCGTCCAATTCCGAGAATATTTCCTTACTAGGATTTCTGAAACCAAAAACAGCAGAAAATACTGGCTCTTCGGCATCTCGTTAATAGGTTAGTGCCGAAAATGCATAAATATGACATAAAGTATGCATAAAACATGTAGATATCATCAATAATGTGGCATGGAACATAAGAAATTATCGATACGTCGGAGACGTATCAGCATCCCCAAGCTTAGTTCTGCTCGTCCCGAGCAGGTAAACGATAACAAATATAATTTCTAGAGTGACATGCCATCATAACCTTGATCATACTATTGTAAGCATATGTAATGAATGCAGCGATCAAAACAATGGTAAATGACATGAGTAAACAAATGAATCATATAGCAAAGACTTTTCATGAATAGTACTTCAAGACAAGCATCAATAAGTCTTGCATAAGAGTTAACTCATAAAGCAATAATTTCAAAGTAAAGGTATTGAAGCAACACAAAGGAAGATTAAGTTTCAGCGGTTGCTTTCAACTTGTAACATTTATATCTCATGGATAGTTGTCAATGTAAAGTAATATAACAAGTGCAATATGCAAGTATGTAGGAATCAATGCACAGTTCACACAAGTGTTTGCTTCTTGAGGTGGAGAGAAATATGTGAACTGACTCAACATAAAAGTAAAAGAAAGGCCCTTCGCAGAGGGAAGCATTGATTGCTATATTTGTGCTAGAGCTTTGGTTTTGAAAACATATAGAGAGCATAAAAGTAAACTTTTGAGAGGTGTTTGTTGTTGTCAACGAATGGTAGTGGGTACTCTAACCCCCTTGCCAGGCAAACCTTCAAAGAGCGGCTCCCATTTTATTTTATTTTTGGGTGGCACTCCTTCCAACATTTCTTTCACAAACAATGGCTAACCGAATCCTCGGGTGCCTGCCAACAATCTCATACCATGAAGGAGTGCCTTTTTATTTTAGTTTTATTATGATGACACTCCTCCCCACCTTTGCTTTCTCAAGCCATGGCTAACCGAATCCTTCGGGTGCCGTCCAACAATCACATACCATGAAGGAGTGTCTATTTAGGTTAATTAATTTGGGACTGGGAATCCCATTGCCAGCTCTTTTTGCAAAATTATTGGATAAGCGGATGAAGCCACTAGTCCATTGGTGAAAGTTTCCCAACAAGAATGAAAGATAAACACCACATACTTCCTCATGAGCTATAAAACATTGACACAAATCAGAGGTGATAAATTTTGAATTGTTTAAAGGTAGCACTCAAGCAATTTACTTTGGAATGGCGGAGAAATACCATGTAGTAGGTAGGTATGGTGGACACAAATGGCATAGTGGTTGGCTCAAGGATTTTGGATGCATGAGAAGTATTCCCTCTCGATACAAGGTTTAGGCTAGCAAGGTTATTTGAAACAAACACAAGTATGAAGCGGTGTAGCAAAACTCACATAAAAGACATATTGTAAACATTATAAGACTCTACACCGTCTTCCTTGTTGTTCAAACTCTTACTAGAAATTATCTAGACCTTAGAGAGACCAATTATGCAAACCAAATTTTAGCAAGCTCTATGTATTTCTTCATTAATAGGTGCAAAGTATATGATGCAAGAGCTTAAACATGAGCACAACAATTACCAAGTATCAAATTATCTAAGACATTTTACCAATTACTACATGTAGCATTTCCCGTTTCCAACCATATAACAATTTAACGAAGAAGATTCAACCTTCGCCATGAATATTATGAGTAAAGCCTAAGGACATATTTGTCCATATGCAACAGCGGAGCGTGTCTCTCTCCCACACAATGAATGATAGGATCCAACTTATTCAAACAAAACAAAAACAAAAACAAACCGACGCTCCAAGCAAAGTACATAAGATGTGATGAAATAAAAATATAGTTTCACTAGAGGAACCTGATAATGTTGTTGATGAAGAAGGGGATGCCTTGGGCTTCCCCAAGCTTAGATGCTTGAGTCTTCTTGAAATATGCAGGGGTGAACCACCGGGGCATCCCCAAGCTTAGAGCTTTCACTCTCCTTGATCATGTTGTATCATCCTCCTCTCTTGATCCTTGAAAACTTCCTCCACACCAAACTCAAAAAAACTCATTAGAGGGTTAGTGCACAATTAAAATTTACATGTTCAGAGGTGACACAATCATTCTTAACACTTCTGGACATTGCACAAAGCTACTGAAAGTTAATGGAATCGAAAAATCCATCAAGCATAGCAAAACAATGCGAAATAAAAGGCAGAATCTGTCAAAACAGAACAGTTCGTAAGACGAATTTTATTGAGGCACCAGACTTGCTCAAATGAAAATTCTCAAATTGAATGAAAGTTGGTAAATATCTGAGGATCACTCACGTAAATTGGCATAATTTTCTGAGTTACCTACAGAGAATTAGGCCCAGATTCGTGACAGCAAGAAATCTGTTTCTAGCATCCAAATCTAGTATGAACCTTACTATCAAAGACTTTACTTGGCACAACAATGCAACAAAACTAAGATAAGGAGAGGTTGCTACAGTAGTAACAACTTCCGAGACTCAAATATAAAATAAAAGTACTGTAGTAAAAACATGGGTTGTCTCCCATAAGCGCTTTTCTTTAACGCCTTTCAGCTAGGCGCAGAAAGTGTATATCAAGTATTATCAAGAGATGATGCATCTACAGCGGGGTTTGGAGTTTTCTCAACCATGCATTGTATTTTGGACACATAAGTTTCAGAGGCTCCCTTTTCATTAGTCTTGGGCTTGCTACTTGACACGTCTCCGACGTATCGATAATTTCTTATGTTCCATGCCACATTATTGATGATATCTACATGTTTTATGCATACTCTATGTCATATTTATGCGTTTTCCGGAACTAACCTATTGACGAGATGCCGAAGGGCCAGTTGCTGTTTTCTGCTGTTTTTAGTTTCAGAAATCCTAGTAAGGAAATATTTTTGGAATCGGACGAAATCAACACCGAAGATCTTATAATTCCAGGAAGCTTCCAGAGCACCGGAGAAAAGTCAGAAGGGAGCCAGGGGGCCCCACCCCACAGGGCGATGCGGCCCAAGGGGCGCGCCCATCATCTGGGCACCCCGTGGCCCCTCCGACTCCGCCTCTCGCCTATTTAATCGTCCCCGACCTAAAAACCTCGACCAGTTCGACGAAACCAGAGAAAACCATCCAGCCGCCGCCATCGCGAAACCAATTCGGGGACAAGTCTCTGTTTCGGCACCCTGCCGGGACGGGGAATTGCCCCCGTAGTCATCTCCACCGCCGTCTCCACCGCCATCTTCACCGCCATCGCTGTCTCCATGATGAGGAGGGAGTAATTCACCCCCGAGGCTGAGGGCTCCGCTGTAGCTATGTGGTTAATCTCTCTCCCATGTACTTCAATACAATAATCTCATGAGCTGCCTTACATGATTGAGATTCATATGAGTTTTGTATCACTATTCATCTATGTGCTACTCTAGTGATGTTATTAAAGTAGTCTATTCCTCCTGCACGGTGTAATGGTGACAGTGTGTGCATCGTGTAGTACTTGGCGTATGCTATGATTGTGATCTCTTGTAGATTATGAAGTTAACTATTACTATGATGGTATTGATGCGATCTATTCCTCCTTTCATAGTGTGATGGTAGAAGTGTGCATGCTATGTTAGTACTTGGTTTGGTTGTGTTGATCTATCTTGCACTCTAAGGTTATTTAAATATGAACATTGAATATTGTGGAGCTTGTTAACTCCGGCATTGAGGGTTCGTGTAATCCTACACAATGGTGTTCATCATCCAACAAGAGGGTGTAGAGTAGTCCTATTATGTGATCATTGTTGAGAGTGTCCACTAGTGAAAGCAGGATCCCTAGGCCTTGTTTCCAATACTGCAATTATCGCTGCTTGTTTACTGTTTTACTGTTTTACTGTTTTACTGCATCTGTACTGTCCGCAATATTACCACCATCAACCACACGCCTTGGATAGCAAAGCACTTTTCTGGTGCCGTTACTACTGCTCATATATATTCATACCACCTGTATTTCACTATCTCTTTGCCGAACTAGTGTATCTATTAGGTGTGTTGGGGACACAAGAGACTTCTTGCTTTGTGGTTGCAGGGTTGCATGAGAGGGATATCTTTGACCTCTTCCTCCCTGAGATCGATAAACCTTGGGTGATCCACTTAAGGAAACTTGCTGTTCTACAAACCTCTGCTCTTGGAGGCCCAACACTGTCTACAAGAATAGAAGCTCGTAGACATCAAGCACTTTTCTGGCGCCGTTGCGGGGAGGAAAGGTAAAAGGCACTCATACTCCGGTTCCAGGTAACAGTACTTTTCTGGCGCCATTGTGTTTGTGCTCGAAGCTATTTCCTTTAGCTCCTGCAATTGCATATTTTTGTTTCTTGTTTTACACTAGTTTGGCATAATGGAATACAACTATGAGCTTTTTAATTTATTTCCTAAGTTAAGACATGAATTGTGTGATGCGAAAATTAAAGAACCTATGGAGCCTCAATTGCATGCTAGTAGCAATGTTATTAGTATGAACGCAATCACTGCTAATGCTATGGATAAGTCTAAGCTTGGGGAAGCTAGTTTCTGTGATCTTTTTAGCTTCCCATCTTTAGGGGAGAAAATTTGTTCTGATAATGCTTTATCTCCCATATGCGATAACTCTAATGATGCTTGTGATATTTTAAATCCACCTACTGCAAGTACTGCTTTCAAGATACCCATGAAAATTATTGAACGTGTTATTGATAACCGCTATAAAGGGGATGGAACTGTCCATCCTGGAGATCATTTACTGTTTTTGCATGAATTATGCGGGTTATTCAAGTGTGCAGGTATCTCTATGGATGAAGTGAAGAAGAAGCTATTCTCTTTCGCTGTCTGGTAAAGCGGCGCATTGGTATAAATTGTTGGAGAATAGTCATTCTCTTGGTTGGGAGGAAATTGCATCTCTCTTTTACTCTAAATTTTATCCTCCTCATGAAGTGCATATTGATAGGAATTACATTTATAACTTTTATCCTCGTGATGGAGAGAGTATTTCTCAAGCGTGGGGGAGATTGAAGTCACTAATGCTCAAATGTCCCATTCATGAGCTCCCCCGTAATGTTATTGTTAACAATTTTTATGCGAGGCTTTCAGGACAACACAAGGACTATCTGGACGCATGTTCGGAGGGATCTTTCACAAGCAAGGAGGTTGAAGCTAGGTGGGATCTTCTTGATCGGATTAAGGAGAATGGGATGGGAGAACAATGAAGGTAAAGAGTCAGGTATAAATTATGATTATGAATGCATTGAAGCTTTTATGGATACTGATAAATTTAAATATGAGTGCTACTTATGGTCTTGACTCTCAAGTTGCTGCAAATCTTTATAAAGCCTTTGCTTCTCATTTTGAATTGCCTAAAAAGAATTTTGATAAGTATCATGAACCTTTTAAAGAGGCTTGCATGAAGAATGAAATTGTTGTTAATGATTGCAATAAGCATGCTCAAACTCCTAAGAATGCTATTTCCTATAAGCATGTTAATTTTTGTGGAATGCATAGACCTTGTGGAATTAATCAAATCAAAGATGAATATTGTATCCATCATATTAATGAAAAAACTAGAAAGTGGTTTAGGGCTCTAGATGATCTTGGTAAAAAAGTTTGTGCCCTCTATCCTTTTATTTGTGAACTTTGCCATAGAGTGGGTCATTTTAATTTTCAATGCTCCTCCAATGATAATTTGAACCCAATGAGTGCTGCAAATTTGTATTGTGATGATGAAATTACTCCTAATCAGCATGATGAACTCACTTTATTTTTGTGGTGTGAAGAGTTATCAAGGAAAATTTCTTTGTTAGATATTAATGATCTTGATATTGATGATGTCCTGCATGGGTGTTTTTCTTATTGCATTGATAATAGCCATACAAATACTTACATACAAAATATTTTAGAAGATGACACCTTGCCAAAATATGATAGGACCGCTGTGTGTTTTGAACTAATTAATGAAAAGGAGGAATCCTCCCAAGTTTCTTCTATTGTTTCTGAAAGTAAATCAGGTTATGCGGACAAGCCACCCTTCAAGCCTCTTCCTCCTAAAGAAGGGAACGAGGAGAAGGAAGAGAAGAAGAAGAAGAAGAAGAAGAAGAAGGAACGACGAAGAAGAAGAAGAGGAAGAAGAAGAAGAAGGAGAATAAAAAGAAAGAGGTAACGGCATATCCCCGCGTGAATGAGATAACGATAGGTAACAGTAAGTATGTTGCTCCTAATGATTATTATGATAATGAATCTGAATACGATGATCTTCCTATGCCCTTTACATACATTAGTGATCATGATTTGAATGAGCACACTACTTTTGATATTGCAAATCTCTGGGAAACTAATTCTAAAAATGATGATAATAATTGCCATAGTGTCAGTGCTATCCATGCTTCCTCCCATAATGATATAGAAAGCTCTAAGCTTGGGGAAGAGGTGTTTGAAAATCCTTTTGCTACTGATCATTATGTGTTTGATACATCTCCTTCTAATAACAATGATGGTATGGTCATAGATAAACCGACTGTGAAAGATAACTATTCTATTTCTTATGATGACACTGTGCCTCCGACCTTTGATGATTATTATAAAGAATGCTATGATATAGGTTATAACTATCCTTATGAAACTTGTCATAGTCATGATTGGATTACCAAAAACAATTCCCTTAATATGCAATTTGTTTACCATGTTCAAATTCTTGATAATAATCTTGCTCCAATTACTATTAATGAGAAGAACTCTTCTTATGCCAAAATTAATGATACTTCTATGCATATGAACCATGATAAGAATGTTTTAAGTGATGGGTATATTGTGGATTTCATCAATGATGCTACTGAAAGTTATTATGAGAGAGGTAAACATGGTTATAGGCATCTTAATAATATTAAGTTTCCCCTCTTTATGTTGAGAATCTTGAAGTTACTCGTGTTTTATCCTCTTATGCTTGTCACTTTGTTCTTCATGAATTCATTTGTGTACAAGATTCCTTTTCATAGGAAGCATGTTAGGCTTAAATGTGTTTTGAATTTGCCTCTTGATGCTCTCTTTTTGCTTCAAATACTATTTCTTGTGAGTGCATCATTAAAACTGCTAAGCCCATCTTAATGGCTATAAAGAAAGAACTTCTTGGGAGATAACCCATGTGTTTATTTTGCTACAGTATTTTGTTTTATATTTGAGTCTTGGAAGTTGTTACTACTGTAGCAACCTCTCCTTATCTTAGTTTTGTGTTTTGTTGTGCCAAGTAAAGTCTTTGATAGCAAGGTTGATACTAGATTTGGATTACTGCGCAGAAACAGATTTCTTTGCTGTCACGAATCTGGGAAAAATTCTCTATAGGTAACTCAGAAAATTATGCCAATTTACGTGAGTGATCCTCAGATATGTACAAAACTTTCATTCAATTTGAGTATTTTCATTTGAGCAAGTCTGGTGCCTCAATAAAATTCGTCTTTACGGACTGTTCTGTTTTGACAGATTCTGCCTTTTATTTCGCATTGCCTCTTTTGATATGATTGGATGGATTTCTTTGTTACATTGACTTCCAGTAGCTTTGAGAAATGTCCAGAAGTGTTAAGAATGATTGTGTCACCTCTGAACATGTGAATTTTGATTATGCACTAACCCTCTAATGAGTTGTTTTGAGTTTGGTGTGGAGGAAGTTTTCAAGGGTCAAGAGAGGGAGATGATACAATATGATCAAGGAGAGTGAAAGCTCTAAGCTTGGGGATGCCCCGGTGGTTCATCCCTGCATATTTCAAGAAGACTCAAGCATCTAAGCTTGGGGATGCCCAAGGCATCCCCTTCTTCATCGACAAATTATCAGGTTCCTTCTCTTGAAACTATATTTTTATTCGGTCACATCTTATGTACTTTACTTGGAGCGTCTGTGTGCTTTTGTTTTCATTTTTGTTTGGTTTGAATAAATTCATGCTTGTGTGGGAGAGAGACACGCTCCGCTGGTTCATATGAACACATGTGTGTAGGATAAACGTTGCATAGAAAACAAAAATTTTCCTACCGCGAACACGCAATCCAAGCCAAGATGCAATCTAGAAGACGGTAGCAACGAGGGGGTATCGAGTCTCACCCTTGAAGAGATTCCAAAGCCTACAAGATGAGGCTCTTGTTGCTGCGGTAGACGTTCACTTGCCGCTTGCAAAAGCGTAGAAGATCTTGATCACGATCGCTTCCGGCGCCACGAACGGGCAGCACCTCCGTACTCGGTCACACGTTCGGTTGTTGATGAAGACGACGTCCACCTCCCCGTTCCAGCGGGCAGCGGAAGTAGTAGCTCCTCTTGAATCCGACAGCACGACGGCGTGGTGTCGGTGGCGGTGTAGAAGTCCGGCGGAGCTTCGCTAAGCTATGCGGGCAATATGGAGGAGAGGAGCTTGGCTAGGGTTTGGGAGGGGTGGCCGCCACTCTATGGGGGCGGCCAGCTTATGGTCTTGGGGTGGCCGGCCCCCTCCCTTGGCCCCTCATTATATAGGTGGATCCCAAGTATTGGTGTCCAAGTCTTCGAATAAGACCCGAAACCAAAACCTTCCATAGGAGGGGGCAAACCTAGCCCAACTAGGACTCCCACCCAAAGGTGGGATTCCCACCTCCCATGTGGGGGGTGGCCGGCCCCCTATGGTGGAGTCCACTTGGGACTCCACCCCCACTAGGGCTGGCCGGCCATGGAGGTGGAGTCCCTTGTGGACTCCACCTTCCTTGGTGGTTTCTTCCGGACTTTTCTAGAACCTTCTAGAACCTTCCATAGAACCTTCCGCGACATTTTATTTCACATAAAATGACATCCTATATATGAATCTTATTCTCCGGACCATTCCGGAACTCCTCGTGATGTCCGGGATCTCATCCGGGACTCCGAACAAATATTCCAACTCCATTCCATATTCAAGAACTACCATTTCAACATCCAACTTTAAGTGTGTCACCCTACGGTTCGAGAACTATGCGGACATGGTTGAGTACTTACTCCGACCAATAACCAATAGCGGGATCTGGAGATCCATAATGGCTCCCACATATTCAACGATGACTTTAGTGATCGAATGAACCATTCACATACATTACCAATTCCCTTTGTCTCACGATATTTTACTTGTCCGAGGTTTGATCTTCGGTATCACTCTATACCTTGTTCAACCTCGTCTCCTGACAAGTACTCTTTACTCGTACCGTGGTATGTGGTCTCTTATGAACTCTTTCATATGCTTGCAAGACATTAGACGACATTCCACCGAGAGGGCCCAGAGTATATCTATCCGTCATCGGGATGGACAAATCCCACTGTTGATCCATATGCCTCAACTCATACTTTCCGGATACTTAATCCCACCTTTATAGCCACCCATTTACGCAGTGGTGTTTGGTGTAATCAAAGTACCTTTCCGGTATAAGTGATTTACATGATCTCATGGTCATAAGGACTAGGTAACTATGTATCGAAAGCTTATAGCAAATAACTTAATGACGAGATCTTATGCTACGCTTAATTGGGTGTGTCCATTATATCATTCACACAATGACATAACCTTGTTATTAATAACATCCAATGTTCATGATTATGAAACTAATCATCCATTAATCAACAAGCTAGTTTAAGAGGCATACTAGGGACTTCTTGTTTGTCTACATATCACACATGTACTAATGTTTCGGTTAATACAATTCTAGCATGATATATAAACATTTATCATAAACATAAAGATATAAATAATAACCACTTTATTATTGCCTCTAGGGCATATCTCCTTCAGTCTCCCACTTGCACTAGAGTCAATAATCTAGTTTACATTTGTAAAGATATAACACCTTGGCCTTCTGGTGCTTTATCATGTATTGCTCACGGGAGAGGTTTTTAGTCATCGGATCTGACACGCTCAGAAACGTATGTATTTTGTAATTCATTTGCGTCTCAACGCATCACTCATTTCCAAATGAGCTGGCATTAAATATGTTTGATCTTCTGGTGGAACCTTAATTCCGCGGTCTGAAATATGTCACTAATATTGTCACACACAATATAGCTTCAAAGTTCTGACTCTGTCGGAACTACACCAAGTTCTCAAAGAACCTCTTGACTTAACATCCTTTGTCATTGTCAAAACAATGACATACTCTGCCTTCTTTTGTAGAATCCGTCACCATATTTAGAACCCTTCTAAATCTAGCATAGACAACTTCTAGCTCATTGTGCTACCTTTTAAACAACACTTCGTCTAATTTGAGATTGAATTTATATTTTATATGTGATAAAACCAATATCGGTGTAACACCTTACATCGATTTGTTTGTCATTTCTTCATACAAAAAAATATATATATATCCTTAGTTCTTCTAAAGTACTCAAGGATATTCTTACTGTCGTCCAATGATCATCATATGAATCATTCTGGTATATGCTCATAACACTTTATAGCACATGATATCTGATTGTGTACATATTATTCGTGATCTATAATCACTCATGTGTTTTTAATCATTGAGTGTCAGATACACTCAAGTCTTGTTAAACCTTCACATGACAAGAACATTTTCTTAATATTTCTATATTGAACTACTTCAATATCCATCATATGCACTTTGACTTAAACTTATTTATGTGTTTCAATCTATCTTCATAGATCTTGACACTAAATTTGTTTCAGTCCATATCCTTTCATTGAAGTTAATTCTCAATGAAACCTTTTAATCAAGTATATAATTACATCATTTATAACCAACTATATGTCACCTACATAAAGTATTATAAATGTGTCTTAGCGCTCCCACTTAATTTCTTGCAAATGCAAGCCTCTTCATTGTTTCTGATGAAATCAAAAACTCTTTGACTATTTCATCTAGTGAAGATTCAAACTCCGCTATACTTACTTCATCAAATTGAAGTTTGTATACCTATCTAGTATTCCACGGATCAGCAAAACTCTTGGTTGTATCTTGTATACACCTTTAATACACACTTCTGATAAGTAATGTATTTTGCCATCCTACTAACATATCTCATAAAGGAAATATGTAGTGATTACTAGAATAATCCATATAGACTTTAAGCATTGCTACGGAAGATCTAATCTTGTCGTAGTCAACTCTTTGAACTTTGTCGTAAACAACTTTTCGACAAGTTAAGCTTCTTCAAGGATATTTCATCCAAGTCCATCAATTTTATAGATCTATTTTCTTTCAAAAAGTATTCATCTATCTTGGATTTCATGGCGTATGGCCATTTTAACGGAGTCAGGGCCCATCATAACTTCTTTGTTTTGTAGTTGGTTTATCATTGTTCAAAATCAATCCTTTGTCCACAAATCATTTATTTGATCACAAAGTAAACCATACCTACAAGGTTCAATATGTACTTCGATCTCCATGGCTAAAACACTTTGTAGTCATGGGAGCCATGATCGTTGTGGCCGCTTCCGAAACCAATTCCGATGCTGCGCTACTCTGATCATTATGCTCAGGTTCATAAACCTTATCAAAATATATTGTCCTCCCACTCAAATACTTCACTAGAAACAATTTCTCGGAAATAAGAAACATTGACAAACACTTTTTTCTTTGTCTCGTGGGAAGAATTCCCAATCAAATCTCTGGGATAACCAACAAAGACATTCATCCGATTTTGGTTGACTATTAGGGTTTATACCCATGCCATAACTTGTATGGTGTCATTTCAACGGATCATGATGATGCTCTATTCAGTGTAAAAGCGGTAGTCACTAAAGCATAATCCACAAAAATATAATGGCATCAATATTTTATCTCATCATTGATCCAACAAAGTTTGGATATATCTCTTGGATACTTCATCATCACTATGATACTCCAAGAAACGTAAGTTGTAGAACAATTTCATAACTCTCTTAGATGTTCGCTAAAACTCGTAATTCAAATATTTCCACCATGATCCAATCATAGATATTTGATTTCTATTACGATGATTTCCACTTCATGCTGAAATTTATTTGAATCCTATTCAAATGTTTCAAACTTTTCCTTATTGAATATATCCACATATATACTCAATTCATTGTTTGAAAGTTTTCATGAAGTAGAAGAATCTTCCGCACACAACTATGCCCAGTGAACCACATATATCATTATGTATGTTTTCACTAAGTTAGTTGCCCGTTCAACTCTTCGGCCTATGAACGGTATTTCAGTCATTACCTTTTAGAAAAGATTTTGCAAGTGCCAAACGATTCAACAAATCGAATGACTCCAAAAATCCATTTGCATGGAGTTCCTTCATGCGATCCTTTCTAACATGACCTAAATTGCGGTTCCACAAATAAGTGGAATTCAAATCATTTGCCTTATGGCATTTTTAGCGTCAGTGTTATGTATGTGTGTTTCACCATTTAAGATTTATAATAACTTATCCATCATACATGGAGTAATGTCATAATTTGAACAACTCATTGTTTTCATTTGACCAGAGCAAAATAACAATTTATTAAGCTCTTTATTATAAATTCTAAGGGCTAGATAGAATGCCAACGACGAACATAATAACACTTTATTTTTGTTCCAGGCGAACATTCTTATCATATTCCTTGTCAGTCACTTAGGCCATTGTATTCTTGAATTGCGTTGTTTTGTATGACACTTCATACCAACCAATATGGTATTAATACCCAAGAATTTCATTGTGTGACTTAACTAGGAATACAACCATAACATGTATATCATTTATATACACCTGAGCTAGACTTTCTAGTCTTTTCTTTCTTTCCAAAATATCTTTTGCAGTTTCTCTTTTAGCTTTCCTCATTATTCAGAAAAACATTTCAACATCAATAACTTCTAGGTTTGTTGGTCAAATACCAATAACCTTGAGGTTCTTACTTTGAAGTTGATCATCATATGACAAGTGTTCTAGATTTCACATATTAGTAACTATGATGAACAATTTCACTCATAATTTTATCCATCAATTCATGACAACTTTTTGAGACCATGTCTGTACATGCTAGGCTCATAAAGTTTAACCTTAGTATTCGCATGTGCAAATCAGGCTTGCACCCATTGTAAGCACACGTAGAATCTATAACACCCGATCATCACGTGATGCTTCGAAACGACGAGTCTTAGCAACGGTGCATACTAAGGATGATAACTTCATGGATATGCGAATATCATTAGTGCCCCAATAGCTGGAGGATTGTGACGTCTTGCGTCTTCAACCTTCATACATTCCCATAAAACTTATGAGTTTATGTAGTCTCACCAAATTATATTCTATCATCTTGCAATAAGGTCTTAGATATCACATATATCTCATACCTTGATTATTTCTGAAAACTAAATTTTCAGCTCCTTATTTTTCAAACATATTTGAACTTTCAAGTTTCATGGAGACAAGATAACTTTAGGTACTAATTGAAACCATAGCTCTTTGAATCAACAATGTGAGGTTTACTAAAAGTTTGCAATAGGACTTAATCAATTCTTGATTCTTTAACAATACGGTACCAATCCGTAAAGTTTCTTGTCAGATTTTAACAGTATTTCTATCTCAATAACAAGACTAGCGCATAGTAGTAAACGGATGCCAATACTACAAAATTAATTCAAAATACTACTCAGACTATGTTTATGATAATTAGTTCATGTTTTAATCTAATTACTAATGAACTCCCACTTAATACAACATCCCTCATAGTTGTTAAGTGGTACACGATCCAAATCCACTACACCAAAACCGATCATCACGTGAGATGATGTAGCTTCAATGGTGAACATCAACATGTTGATCATATCATCCATATGACTCGTGTTCAACCTTTCGGTTTCCGTTGTCCCGAGGCCATGTCTGTACATGCTAGGCTCGTCAAGCAAACCCAAGTATTCCGCGTGTGCAACATGGCTTACACCCGTTGTATGTCAAGTTTATCACACCCGATCATCACGAGATGCTTCAAAACGTCGAACAATGCAACGGTGCATACGAGGGAAGAACACTTTATTATCTTGATATTAATGTGAGGGATCATCTTATAATGCTACCGTCACGATCTAAGCAAAATAAGATGCATAAAAGGATTAACATCACATGCAGTTCATATGTGATATGATATGGCCCTTTTGTCTTTGCGCCTTTGATCTTCATCTCCAAAGCACGGATATGATCTCCATCATCTTCGGGCATGATCTCCATCATCGTCGGTGTAGCGTCAAGGTTCATGGCGCCGTCTTCATGGTTGTTCACCTCATGTAGCAACTATAACAACTACTTTGAAATACTACTCAACATGAAAATTAAAGACAACCATAAGGCTCCTGCCGGTTGCCACAATACAATAATGATCATCTCATACATATTCATCATCATATCATGGCCATATCACATCACCAAACCCTGCAAAAACAAGTTAGACGTCTCTAATTTGGTTTGCATATTTTACGTGGTTTAGGGTTTTCGAGAGAGATCTAATCTACCTACGAACATGAACCACAACGTTGATACTAATGTTTTCAATAGAAGAGTAAATTGAATCTTCACTATAGTAGGAGAGACAGACACCCGCAAAGCCTCTTATGCAATACAAGTTGCATGTCAAACGAGGAACAAGTCTCATGAACGCGGTCATGTAAAGTTAGTCCGAGCCGCTTCATCCCACTATGCCACAAAGATGCAAAGTACTCAAACTAAAGATAACAAGAGCATCAACGCCCACAAACCATTGTGTTCTACTCGTGCAACCATCTATGCATAGATACGGCTCTGATACCACTGTAGGATAACGTTGCATAGAAAACAAAATTTTCCTACCGCGAACACGCAATCCAAGCCAAGATGCAATCTAGAAGACGGTAGCAACGAGGGGGTATCGAGTCTCACCCTTGAAGAGATTCCAAAGCCTACAAGATGAGGCTCTTGTTGCTGCGGTAGACGTTCACTTGCCGCTTGCAAAAGCGCGTAGAAGATCTTGATCACGATCGGTTCCGGCGCCACGAACGGGCAGCACCTCCGTACTCGGTCACACGTTCGGTTGTTGATGAAGACGACGTCCACCTCCCCGTTCCAGCGGGCAGCGGAAGTAGTAGCTCCTCTTGAATCCGACAGCACGACGGCGTGGTGTCGGTGGCGGTGTAGAAGTCCGGCGGAGCTTCGCTAAGCTATGCGGGCAATATGGAGGAGAGGAGCTTGGCTAGGGTTTGGGAGGGGTGGCCGGCCACTCTATGGGGGGCCAGCTTATGGTCTTGGGGTGGCCGGCCCCCTCCCTTGGCCCCTCATTATATAGGTGGATCCCAAGTATTGGTGTCCAAGTCTTCGAATAAGACCCGAAACCAAAACCTTCCATAGGAGGGGGCAAACCTAGCCCAACTAGGACTCCCACCCAAAGGTGGGATTCCCACCTCCCATGTGGGGGGTGGCCCCCTATGGTGGAGTCCACTTGGGACTCCACCCCCACTAGGGCTGGCCGGCCATGGAGGTGGAGTCCCTTGTGGACTCCACCTTCCTTGGTGGTTTCTTCCGGACTTTTCTAGAACCTTCTAGAACCTTCCATAGAACCTTCCGCGACATTTTATTTCACATAAAATGACATCCTATATATGAATCTTATTCTCCGGACCATTCCGGAACTCCTCGTGATGTCCGGGATCTCATCCGGGACTCCGAACAAATATTCCAACTCCATTCCATATTCAAGAACTACCATTTCAACATCCAACTTTAAGTGTGTCACCCTACGGTTCGAGAACTATGCGGACATGGTTGAGTACTTACTCCGACCAATAACCAATAGCGGGATCTGGAGATCCATAATGGCTCCCACATATTCAACGATGACTTTAGTGATCGAATGAACCATTCACATACATTACCAATTCCCTTTGTCTCACGATATTTTACTTGTCCGAGGTTTGATCTTCGGTATCACTCTATACCTTGTTCAACCTCGTCTCCTGACAAGTACTCTTTACTCGTACCGTGGTATGTGGTCTCTTATGAACTCTTTCATATGCTTGCAAGACATTAGACGACATTCCACCGAGAGGGCCCAGAGTATATCTATCCGTCATCGGGATGGACAAATCCCACTGTTGATCCATATGCCTCAACTCATACTTTCCGATACTTAATCCCACCTTTATAGCCACCCATTTACGCAGTGGTGTTTGGTGTAATCAAAGTACCTTTCCGGTATAAGTGATTTACATGATCTCATGGTCATAAGGACTAGGTAACTATGTATCGAAAGCTTATAGCAAATAACTTAATGACGAGATCTTATGCTACGCTTAATTGGGTGTGTCCATTATATCATTCACACAATGACATAACCTTGTTATTAATAACATCCAATGTTCATGATTATGAAACTAATCATCCATTAATCAACAAGCTAGTTTAAGAGGCATACTAGGGACTTCTTGTTTGTCTACATATCACACATGTACTAATGTTTCGGTTAATACAATTCTAGCATGATATATAAACATTTATCATAAACATAAAGATATAAATAATAACCACTTTATTATTGCCTCTAGGGCATATCTCCTTCAATGTGTTCTTAGCTTTTAATTTTCATGGCGAAGGTTGAAACTGCTTCGTTAAATTGTTATATGGTTGGAATTGGAAAATGATACATGTAGTAATTGCTAAAATGTCTTGGATAATGTGATACTTGGCAATTGTTGTGCTCATGTTTAAGCTCTTGCATCATATACTTTGCACCTATTAATGAAGAAATACATAGAGCATGCTAAAATTTGGTTTGGATATTTGGTCTCTCTAAGGTCTAGATAATTTCTAGTATTGAGTTTGAACAACAAGGAAGACGGTGTAGAGTCTTATAATGTTTACAATATGTCTTTTATGTGAGTTTTGCTGCACCGGTTCATCCTTGTGTTTGTTTCAAATAACCTTGCTAGCCTAAACCTTGTATCGAGAGGGAATACTTCTCATGCATCCAAAATCCTTGAGCCAACCACTATGCCATTTGTGTCCACCATACCTACCTACTACATGGTATTTCTCCGCCATTCCAAAGTAAATTGCTTGAGTGCTACCTTTAAACAATTCAAAATTTATCACCTCTGATTTGTGTCAATGTTTTATAGCTCATGAGGAAGTATGTGGTGTTTATCTTTCAATCTTGTTGGGCAACTTTCACCAATGGACTAGTGGCTTCATCCGCTTATCCAATAATTTTGCAAAAAGAGCTGGCAATGGGATTCCCAGTCCCAAATTAATTAACAAAAAAATAGACACTCCTCCATGGTATGTGATTGTTGGACGGCACCCGAAGGATTCGGTTAGCCATGGCTTGAGAAAGCAAAGGTGGGGAGGAGTGTCATCATAATAAAACTAAAAATAAAAAGGCACTCCTTCATGGTATGAGATTGTTGGCAGGCACCCGAAGGATTCGGTTAGCCATGGTTTGTGAAAGAAAGGTTGGAAGGAGTGCCACCCAAAATAAAATAAAATGGGAGCCGCTCTTTGAAGGTTTGTCGGGCAAGGGGGTTAGAGTGCCCACTACCATTCGTTGACAACAACAAACACCTCTCAAAACTTTACTTTTATACTCTCTTGATGTTTTCAAAATCAAAGCTCTAGCACAAATATAGCAATCAATGCTTCCCTCTGCGAAGGGCCATTCTTTTACTTTTATGTTGAGTCAGTTCACCTATTTCTCTCTATCTCAAGAAGCAAACACTTGTGTGAACGTGCATTGATTCCTACATACTTGCATATTGCACTTGTTATATTACTTTACATTGACAACTATCCATGAGATATACATGTTATAAGTTGAAAGCAACCGCTGAAACTTAATCTTCCTTTGTGTTGCTTCAATACCTTTACTTTGAATTATTGCTTTATGAGTTAACTCTTATGCAAGACTTATTGATGCTTGTCTTGAAAGTACTACTCATGAAAAGTCTTTGCTATATGATTCATTTGTTTACTCATGTCATTTACCATTGCTTTGATCGCTGCATTCATTACATGTGCTTACAATAGTATGATCAAGATTATGATGGCATGTCACTCCAGAAATTATCTTTGTTATCGTTTACCTGCTCGGGACGAGCAAAACTAAGCTTGGGGATGCTGATACGTCTCCGACGTATCGATAATTTCTTATGTTCCATGCCACATTATTGATGATATCTACATGTTTTATGCATACTTTATGTCATATTTATGCGTTTTCCGGAACTAACCTATTGACGAGATGCCGAAGGGCCAGTTGCTATTTTCTGCTTTTTGGTTTCAGAAATCCTAGTAAGGAAATATTTTCGAATCGACGAAATCAACACCGGAGATCTTATAATTCCAGGAAGCTTCAGAGCACCGGAGAAAGTCGAGGGGAGCCAGGGGGCCCCACCCCACAGGCGGCGGCCAAGGGGGGCGCGCCCCCTATCATCTGGGCACCCCGTGGCCCCTCCGACTCCGCCTCTCCGCCTATTTAATCGTCCCTGACCTAAAACCTCGACCAGTTTGACGAAACCAGAGAAAACCATCCAGAGCCGCCATCGCAAACTCCACCCGGGGGGACAGTCTCTGCTCCACTCGCCGGACGGGGAATTGCCCCCGAGTCATCTCCACCGCCGTCTCCACCGCCATCTTCACCGCCATCGCTGTCTCCATGATGAGGAGGGAGTAATTCACCCCCGAGGCTGAGGGCTACCGTAGCTATGTGGTTAATCTCTCTCCCATGAACTTCAATACAATAATCTCATGAGTTGCCTTACATGATTGAGATTCATATAAGTTTTGTATCACTATTCATCTATGTGCTACTCTAGTGATGTTATTAAAGTAGTCTATTCCTCCTGCACGGTGTAATGTGGACAGTGTGTGCATCGTGTAGTACTTGGCGTATGCTATGATTGTGATCTCTTGTAGATTATGAAGTTAACTATTACTATGATGGTATTGATGCGATCTATTCCTCCTTTCATAGTGTGATGGTAGAAGTGTGCATGCTATGTTAGTACTTGGTTTGGTTGTGTTGATCTATCTTGCACTCTAAGGTTATTTAAATATGAACATTGAATATTGTGGAGCTTGTTAACTCCGGCATTGAGGGTTCGTGTAATCGTACACAATGGTGTTCATCATCCAACAAGGGGTGTAGAGTAGTCCTATTATGTGATCATTGTTGAGAGTGTCCACTAGTGAAAGTAGGATCCCTAGGCCTTGTTTCCAATACTGCAATTATCGCTGCTTGTTTACTGTTTTACTGTTTTACTGCATCTGTACTGTCCGCAATATTACCACCATCAACCACACGCCAGTCCTGGATAGCAAAGCACTTTTGGTGCCGTTGCTACTGCTCATATATATTCATACCACATGTATTTCACTATCTCTTCGCCGAACTAGTGCACCTATTAGGTGTGTTGGGGACACAAGAGACTTCTTGCTTTGTGGTTGCAGGTTGCATGAGAGGGATATCTTTGACCTCTTCCTCCCTGAGATCGATAAACCTTGGGTGATCCACTTAAGGGAAACTTGCTGCTGTTCTACAAACCTCTGCTCTTAGAGGCCCAACACTGTCTACAAGAATAGAAGCTCCCGTAGACATCACTACTCTCATCGAACAAATTTTCAGGAACAAGCCAAGCATAATTATCATCGAGAGCATCATGCATTACTAGGAGCTTACAAGGTATTGGTGCTTTAATTTCCCCACCATCATTAACATTATTAGTGTTCTTAATTCTATCCATATCCATCTTTTCAAGTGTTCTTTTAAAATCGGTGAACATACCAAGCCTCTTATGCTTAATAAAAACTTTTCTAGCTTCTTTGGCTATATCCTCAAATTCTCGCACTAGGACTTTTAGAACAAAATCTCTCTTCTCTCCCCTCTCCATATCAGAAAGTGTAAGAAACATGTGTTGTATCATGGGGTTGAGACTAATAAATCTAGCTTCCATCATGCGTACCAAACAAACAGAGGCATCTTCATAAGTAGGGACAACTTTTGCAAGGGGTATATCTTTAAGATCTTCATGCATACTAACATGGGTGAAAAATTCTTCTATATTATCTCTTCCAATTATAGACCCTTGTCCCACCGGTATATCTTTTACAGTAAAATTAAAAGGAAACATGATGAAATAAGTAAATGCAAGTAACTAATTTTTTTGTGTTTTTGATATAGCAAACAAGATAGTAAATAAAGTAAAACTAGCAACTAATTTTTTTGTGTTTTGATTTAGTGCAGCAAACAAAGTAGTAAATAAAATAAAGCAAGACAAAAACAAAGTAAAGAGATTGGAGGTGGAGACTCCCTTGCAGCGTGTCTTGATCCCCCAACGGCGCCGGAATTTAGCTTGACACGCGTACAACACGTGACCGTTGGGAACCCCAAGTGGAAAGTGTGATGCGTACAGAGTAAGTTTCCTCAGTTAGAAACCAAGGTTTATCGAACCAGTAGGAGTCAAGAAGCACGTTGAAGGTTGATGGCGGTGGAGTGTAGTGCGGCGCAACACCAGGGATTCCGGCGCCAACGTGGAACCTGCACAACACAACCAAATTACTTTGCCCCAACGTGACAGTGAGGTTGTCAATCTCACCGGCTTGCTGTAACAAAGGATTAGATGTATAGTGTGGATGATGATTGTTTGCAGAAAACAGTAGAACAAGTATTGCAGTAGATTGTATTCGATTAAAAGAATGGACCGGGGTCCACAGTTCACTAGAGGCGTCTCTCCCATAAGATAAATAACATGTTGGGTGAACAAATTACAGGGGCAATTGACAAATAAAGAGGGCATGACCATGCACATACATGATATGATGAGTATTGTGAGATTTAATTGGGCATTACGACAAAGTACATAGACCGCTATCCAGCATGCATCTATGCCTAAAAAGTCCACCTTCAGGTTATCATCCGAACCCCTTCCAGTATTAAGTTGCAAACAACAGACAATTGCATTAAGTATGGTGCGTAATGTAATCAACAACTACATCCTTGGACATAGCATCGATGTTTTATCCCTAGTGGCAACAGCACATCCACAACCTTAGAACTTTCTGTCACTGTCCCAGATTTAATGGAGGCATGAACCCACTATCGAGCATAAATACTCCCTCTTGGAGTTACTAGCAAAAACTTGGCCAGAGCCTCTACTAATAACGGAGAGCATGCAAGATCATAAACAACACATAGTTAATAGATTGATAATCAACATAGCATAGTATTCTCTATCCATCGGATCCCAACAAACACAACATATAGCATTACATATAGATGATCTTGATCATGTTAGGCAGCTCACAAGACCCAACAATGAAGCACAATTAGGAGAAGACGACCATCTAGCTACCGCTATGGACCCATAGTCCAGGGGTGAACTACTCGCTCATCACTCCGGAGGCGACCATGGCGGTGAAGAGTCCTCCGGGATGATTCCCCTCTCCGCAGGGTGCCGGAGGCGATCTCCTAAATCCCCCGAGATGGGATTGGCGGCGGCGTCTCTGGAAGGTTTTCCGTATCGTGGCTCTCGGTACTGGGGGTTTCGCGACGAAGGCTTTAAGTAGGCGGAGGAGATAGGTCAGGGGGCCACACGAGGGCCCCACATGACAGGCCGACGCGGCCAGAGCTTGGGCCGCGCCGCCCTGGTGTCTGGCCACCTCGTGGCCCCACTTCGTATCCTCTTCGGTCTTCTGGAAGCTTCGTGGAAAAATTGGCCCCTGGGCGTTGATTTCGTCCAATTCCGAGAATATTTCCTTACTAGGATTTCTGAAACCAAAAACAGCAGAAAAAGCGGCTCTTCGGCATCTCGTTAATAGGTTAGTGCCGGAAAATGCATAAATATGACATAAAGTATGCATAAAACATGTAGATATCATCAATAATGTGGCATGGAACATAAGAAATTATCGATACGTCGGAGACGTAAAGAAACCAAGGTTATCGAACCAGTAGGAGATGAAGGCCACGTGAAGGTTGTTGGTGAAGGAGTGTAGTGCGGCGCAACACCGTGATTCGGCGCCAACGTGGAACCTGCACAACACAATCAAAATACTTTGCCCCAAATTAACATGAGGTTGTCAATCTCACCGGCTGTCAGAAACAAAGGATTAAACGTATGGTGTGGAGAATGATGTTTATTTGCAAAGAACAACAGAGAACAATTATTGCAGATTGTATTTCAGATGTAAAAGAATGGACCGGGGTCCACAGTTCACTAGTGGTGTCTCTCCAATAAGATAAATAGCATATTGGGTGAACAAATTACAGTTGGGAAATTGACAAATAGAAAGGGCATAGCAATGCACATACATATCATGATGACTAATATGAGATTTACTTAGGGCATTACGACAAAGAACATAGACCGCTATCCAGCATGCATCTATGCCTAAAAAGTCCACCTTCGGGTTAGCATCCGCACCCCTTCCAGTATTAAGTTGCAAACAATAGACAATTGCATTAAGTACTGGTGCGTAATGTAAACAATACAAATATCCTTAGACAAAGCATTGTTGTTTTATCCCTAGTGGCAACAACACACATCCATAACCTTAGAACTTTCTGTCACTGTCCAGATTCAATGGAGGCATGGACCCACTATCGAGCATAAATACTCCCTCTTAGAGTCACAAGTATCAACTTGGCCAGAGCCTCTACTAGCAACGGAGAGCATGCAAGATCATAAACAACACATATATGATAGATCAATAATCAACTTGACATAGTATTCCATATTCATCGGATCCCAACAAACACAACATGTAGCATTACAAATAGATGATCTTGATCATGATAGGCAGCTCACAAGATCTAAACATGATAGCACAAGAGGAGAAGACAACCATCTAGCTACTGCTATGGACCCATAGTCCAAGGATGAACTACTCATGCATCAGGAGGTGGGCATGGTGATGTAGAGTCCTCCGGTGATGATTCCCCTCTCCGCAGGGTGCCGGAGGCGATCTCCTGAATCCCCCGAGATGGGATTGGCGGCGGCGGCGTCTCCGGAACTTTTCTCGTATCGTGGCTCTCGGTAATAGGGTTTTCACGACGGAGAGAATATATAGGCGAAGGGGCAGAGTCGGGAGACGCTCGAGGGGCCCACCCATAGGGCGGCGCGCTCCCCCTCTTGGCCGCGCCGCCAGGTGGTGTGGGGCCCCCTCGGCTCCTCTCCGTCTCCTTCGGTGTTCTGGAACAATCCGTGGAAAATAAGGCCTTGGGCTTTTGTTTCGTCCAATTCCGAGAATATTTCCGTAGGATTTCTGAAACCAAAAACAGCAGAAAACAGAACTGGCGCTTGCATCTTCTTAATAGGTTAGTGCCGGAAAATGCATAAAAATGATATAAAGTGTATATAAAACATGTGAGTATTGTCATAAAACTAGCATGGAACATAAGAAATTATAGATACGTTTGAGACGTATCAAGCATCCCCAAGCTTAGTTCCTACTCGCGAGTAGGTAAACGATAACAAGGATAATTTCTGAAGTGACATGCTACTATCATAATCTTGATCAATACTATTGTAAAGCATATGAGATGAATGAAGTGATTCAAAGCAATGGTAAAGATAATGACTAAACAACTGAATCATATAGCAAAGACTTTTCATGAATAGTACTTTCAAGACAAGCACAAATAAGTCTTTCATAAGAGTTAACTCATAAAGCAATAAATTCTTAATAGAAGGTTTTGAAGCAACATAAAGGAAGATATAAGTTTCAGCAGTTGCTTTCAACTTCAACATGTATATCTCATGGATAATTGTCAACACAAAGTAATATGATGAGTGCAAATAAGCAAGTATGTAAGAATCAATGCACACAGTTGACACAAGTGTTTGCTTCTAAGATAGAAAGAAGTAGGTAAACTGACTCAATATAAAGTAAAAGAAAGGTCCTTCGCAGAGGGAAGCAGGGATTACTTACGTGCTAGAGATTTTTTATTTTGAAAACATGGAAACAATTTTGTTAACGGTAGTAATAATTCATATGTGTTATGCATAAAACATCCTATAAGTTGCAAGCCTCATGCATCGAATACCAATAGTGATCGCACCTTGTCCTAATTAGCTCGGATTTCCATGGATTATTGATGTCTACTCACGCTTCTTTTCCTGTAGACAGTGTTGGGCCTCCAAGAGCAGAGGTTTGTAGAACAACAGCAAGTTTTCCTTAAGTGGATCACCCAAGGTTTATCGAACTCAGGGAGGAAGAGGTCAAAGATATCCCTCTCAAGCAACCCTGCAACCACAAAGCAAGAAGTATCTTGTGTCCCCAACACACCTAATACACTTGTCAGATGTATAGGTGCACTAGTTCGGCGAAGAGATAGTGAAATACAGGTGGTATGAATATATAAGCAGCAGTAACGGCTCCAGAAAATACTTGATGCTACAACTGGCGTGTGGTTGATGGTGGTAATATTACAGGCAGTACAGATGCAGAGAACAAGAAACAAGCAGCGATAGCAGTATTTGGGAATAAGGCCTAGGGATCATACTTTCACTAGTGGACACTCTCAACATTGATCACATAACAGAATAAATAGATAAATGCTATACTCTACACTCTCTTGTTGGATGATGAACACCACTAATTGTGTAGGATTACACGAACCCTCAATGCCGGAGTTAACAAGCTCCACAATATTCGATATTCATGTTTAAATAACCTTAGAGTGCATGATAGATCAACACAACTAAACCAAGTACTAACATAGCATGCACACTGTCACCATCACACTATGAAGGAGGCATAGATCACATCAATACTATCATAGCAATAATTAACTTCATAATCTACAAGAGATTACAATCATAACCTACGCCAAGTACTACACGATGCACACACTGTCACCATTACACCGTGCAGGAGGAATAGACTACTTTAATAACATCACTAGAGTAGCACATAGAATAGTAGTGATACAAAGCACATTGCAATCATAAAGGGATATAAATAAGCACCTTGATACGTCCAATTTGCATCACTATTTTATATCATAATTTGCTGTTATTCATTGATATATTTCATATTTGGAGATGATACTTATGTTATTTCATCTATTTTGCATGATTCATGATTATTGGAGGATCGCGCACCGGAGTCAGGATTCTGCTGGAAAAAGCGCCGTCAGAATGCAATATTTCGGAAGATCAACAATTGACGAAAGTTATATGAAAAATCCTATTTTTCCAGAAGATGACGAGAGCGAAGGAGGAGCCGAGGAGGGCCGCCATGGGCCCCCCCACAGGCCGGCGCGGGCCCTGCCCTGGCCGCGCCGCCTTGTGGGGAGGGGGGCCCACAGCCCCCTCTGGCCTCCTCTCCTCCGCGTATTTCTTCGTCCGAAAACCTAAGCTCTGGGGGGTAAGTCGCGAAGAGTCACAGCCGCCTCTGCGGGGCGGAGAACACCGAGAGAAAAGAGCTCTCCGGCAGGCTGAGATCCACCGGGGAAATTCCCTCCCGGAGGGGGAAATCGACGCCATCGTCACCACCATCGAGCTGGACATCATCTCCATCATCATCACCGCCGTCTCCACCGCTGCACGCCGTCACCGCTGTAACAATTTGGGTTTGATCTTGATTGTTTGATAGGGGAAACTCTCCCGGTGTTGATTTCTACTTGTTATTGATGCTATTGAGTGAAACCGTTGAACCAAGGTTTATGTTCAGATTGTTATTCATCATCATATCACCTCTGATCATGTTCCATATGATGTCTCGTGAGTAGTTCGTTTAGTTCTTGAGGACATGGGTGAAGTCTAAATGTTAGTAGTGAAGTATGGTTGAGTAATATTCAATGTTATGATATTTAAGTTGTGGTGTTATTCTTCTAGTGGTGTCGTGTGAACGTCGACTACACGACACTTCACCTTTATGGGCCTAGGGGAATGCATCTTGTACTCGTTTGCCAATTGCGGGGTTGCCGGAGTGACAGAAACCTGAGCCCCCGTTGGTATATCGATGCAGAGGGATAGCAGGATCTCAGAGTTTAAGGCTGTGGTTAGATTTATCTTAATTACTTTCTTGTAGTTGCGGATGCTTGCAAGGGGTATAATCACAAGTATGTATTAGTCCTAGGAAGGGCGGTACATTAGCATAGGTTCACCCACACAACACTTATCAAAACAATGAAGATTAATTAGCCGTATGTAGCGAAAGCACTAGACTAAAATCCCGTGTGTCCTCGAGAACGTTTGGTCATTATAAGTAAACAAACCGGCTTGTCCTTTGTGCTAAAAAGGATTGGGCCACTCACTGCAATTATTACTCTCGCATTTACTTACTCGTACTTTATTCATCTGCTGCATCAAAACCCCCTGAATACTTGTCTGTGAGCATTTACAGTGAATCCTTCATCGAAACTGCTTGTCAACACCTTCTGCTCCTAGTTGGGATCGACATTCTTACTTATCGAAGATACTACGATACACCCCCTATACTTGTGGGTTATCAAGACTATTTTCTGGCGCCGTTGTAGTGAAGCGCTATTGGTAAGTGGAATTGGTAAGGGAAATTTCTACTGTTTGTGCTGATTTTATTTCTGCCTGCTGCCATAATTCATTATGGAGAGATCTTCTCTTGAGTTTTTATTTGGAAAATCTACTACTACTGCAAAGGTAGTGGATGAGGCGCCAGGTGAGGAAGAAATACCATACAAAATACCTATGAAAATTATTGAACGTGTAGTGGATAACCGTTATACAGGGGATGGAACTGTCCACCATGGAGATCATTTACTGTTCTTACATGAATTATGCGGTTTATTCAAGTGTGCAGGTATTGCTATGGATGAAGTGAGGAAGAAACTATTCTCTATATCGTTGTCTGGTAAAGCGGCGCATTGGTATAAATTACTGGATAATGGGGATTCTCTTGAATGGAATGATATTGTGCCCCGGTTTTATTCTAAGTTCTATCCTCCAAGTGAAATTCATCAGGATCGGAACCGCATATATAATTTTTGGCCTCATGATGGAGAGAGTATTGCCCAAGCGTGGGGGAGATTGAAGTCTTTAATGCTCAAATGCCCCATTCATGAGCTTCCTGGTAATGTTATTATTGATAATTTCTATGCAAGACTTTCTTTTCAAGACAAGACCTTGCTGGATACTTCTTGTTCTGGATCATTTACACACAACAAAGAAGAGTTTAAAAGGGACCTTCTTAATCGGATCCAAGAAAATACTGAAGGATGGGAGAACGACAAGGATAGAGAATCAGGTATAAATTATGATTATAAATGCATTGAAGCTTTTATGGATACCGATAAATTTCGTAATATGAGTGCTACTTATGGTCTTGATTCTCAAGTTGCTGCAAATCTTTATAAAGCTTTTGCCTCTCATTATGAATTGCCTAAGAAGAACTTTGATAAGTATCATGAACCATATAAAGATAAAATTGATTCATCTATAAATAAATGTGTTGTAGTTGAAACTGTTGATCATGTTATTCCTGAAGCTTATATTGAAAAAACTCCTTTCCCTGCTAAAATGAAGGAGTACTCTGTTATAAATAGTGCGGTTCATAAAAGTGAAAAGAAACCTATAGAACCTGAAGAACAAATAAAAGTTAAACCTGTTGTTGCAATAGTTAAAGATCTTGTGACTGAAAATGTGGAGGATGGTCATATTATTTTCTGTGAAGATGCCTCTAATATTGTTTCACATCCTAATAAGTCTAAGAAAGCTAGTGTTCCTATGCTATCTATTAGAATTGGTGATCATTGTTATTATGGTTTATGTGATATTGGTGCAAGTATTAGTGCTATTCCTTATGAGCTTTACACGGAGATTATGCACGAAATTGGTTCTTGTGAACTTGAAGATATTGATGTGGTTATTCGGCTGGCTAATAGAGAAACTATCTCTCCAATTGGTATTGTTCGAGATGTGGAAGTTCTATGTGGTAAGATTAAATATCCTGCTGACTTTTTGGTACTTGGTTCTGCTGCTAGTAAATATTGTCCTATCATTTTTGGTAGACCTTTTCTAAATACTTGTGGAGCTATTATAGATTGCAAGAAAGAGAAAATTTTGACTAAATTTGCTGGTGAATCTTATGAGTTTAACTTCTCTAAATTTGCCAAAACTCCTTATAAAATTGATTTGCCTAATAATGATTTTAAAGTTGAACAGTGTGCATCTATTGCTCTTGCTCCTAATAATCCTTTGCAGCAACATTTGGAGAATAGTGAGAGTGAAGTTTTTAGGGAAGAAAGAGATGAGCTTGATGAAAATTTCCTTCGTCAACCTATTCTTAAGCATGATTTACCGGTGGAAGATCTGGGTACAACACCACCACCAAAGGAAGATCCTGTCTTTGATTTAAAACCATTGCCTGATAATCTTAAATATGCTCATATTGATGATAAGAAAATATATCCTGTTATTATTAGTTCTAAGCTTTTAGAGTTTGAAGAAGAAAGGTTATTGGAAATACTGAAGAAGCACCGAGGAGCTATTGGCTACACTCTTGATGACTTGAAGGGGATTTCTCCCTCTATTTGCCAACATGCCATTAATATGGAAGATGATGCGAAGCCTGTTGTTGAACCTCAGCGTCGTCTAATTCCTAAGATGAAGGATGTGGTAAGAAATGAGGTATTAAGACTTCTTGAAGCTGGTATTATATATCCTATTGCTGATAGTAGATGGGTTAGTCCTGTGCATTGTGTTCCTAAGAAAGGAGGAATGACTGTTGTGCCTAATGATAATGATGAGCTCATACCTCAAAGAGTAGTTGTAGGTTATAGAATGTGCATTGATTATCGAAAAGTTAATAAAGTTACTAAGAAAGATCATTACCCTTTGCCTTTTATTGATCAAATGTTAGAAAGGTTGTCTAAGAATACTCACTTTTGCTTTCTTGATGGTTATTCTGGGTTTTCACAAATTGCTGTTAAAACTAAGGATCAAGAGAAAACCACTTTCACTTGTCCCTATGGAACTTATGCTTATAGACGTATGCCTTTTGGTTTATGTAATGCTCCTGCTACTTTTCAAAGATGCATGTCTGCTATTTTTCATGGCTTTTGTGAGAGTATTGTAGAAGTATTCATGGACGATTTTTTCGTCTATGGGAATTCTTTTGATAATTGCTTGCAGAACCTTGATAAAGTTTTGCAGAGATGTGAAGAAACTAACCTTGTTCTTAATTGGGAGAAATGCCACTTTATGGTTAATGAAGGAATTGTATTGGGACATAAAATTTCCGAGAGAGGTATTGAAGTTGATAGAGCTAAAGTTGAAGCAATTGAGAAGATGCCCTATCCGAGGGATGTTAAAGGTATTCGTAGTGTTCTTGGTCATGCTGGGTTTTATAGGAGGTTTATTAAAGATTTCTCCAAGATTTCAAAGCCTCTTACTAATCTTCTTCAAAAAGATGTACCTTTTGTTTTTGATGATGATTGTAAGGAAGCTTTTGAAACTCTAAAGAAAGCCTTAACAACTGCTCCTATAGTTGAACCTCCTGATTGGAACTTACCATTTGAAATTATGTGTGATGCTAGTGATTTTGCTGTAGGCGCTGTTCTTGGACAGCGAGTAGATAAAAAATTGAATGTTATTCATTATGCTAGTAAAACCCTTGATGCTGCTCAAAGAAATTATGCTACTACTGAAAAAGAATTGTTAGCTGTAGTCTTTGCTTGTGATAAGTTTAGATCTTATATTGTTGATTCAAAAGTTACTATACATACTGATCATGCTGCAATCAGATACCTAATGCAAAGAAAGATGCTAAGCCAAGGCTTATTAGATGGGTACTTCTGTTGCAAGAATTTGATTTACATATTGTAGATAGGAAAGGTGCTGATAATCCTGTTGCTGATAATTTGTCTAGATTGGAAAATATTGCTTATGATCCTGTTCCTGTTAATGATAGTTTTCCGAATGAACAATTGGCTGTAATAAAGGTGAGCTCGCGAGATAGCCCTTGGTATGCTGATTATGCTAACTTTATTGTTTCCAAGTACTTGCCTCCAACCTTTTCAGCTCAGCAAAGGAGGAAATTCTTTTATGACTTGAGGCATTATTTCTGGGATGACCCACACTTATATAAAGAAGGAGTGGATGGTATTCTGCGAAGATGTGTTCCCGAATATGAACAACAAGAGATATTGAGTAAATGTCATGGTAGTGCTTATGGAGGACATCACGCCGGAGAAAGAACCGCGCAAAAGGTTCTACAATCAGGTTTTTATTGGCCAACTCTCTTCAAAGATGCAAGGAAGTTTATTTTATCTTGTGATGAATGCCAAAGGGTTGGTAATATCTCCAGACGCAATGAAATGCCTATGAATTATACTCTCGTTATTGAACCGTTTGATTGTTGGGGATTTGACTTCATGGGACCTTTTCCCTCTTCAAGGTAACACTCATATACTTGTTGCTGTTGATTATGTTACTAAATGGGTGGAAGCCATACCTACAAAAAGTGCTGATGGTGAGACCTCTTTAAGAATGCTTTTAGATATTATTTTTCCTCGATTTGGAGTTCCTAGATATATTATGACTGATGGAGGTTCTCATTTTATTCATGGTGGTTTTAGAAAAACTCTTGCTAAATATGGTATTAATCATAGAATTGCTTCTGCTTATCATCCTCAAACTAGTGGGCAAGTAGAATTATCAAATAGAGAAATTAAATCTATCTTGCAAAAGACTATTAATAAACTAGAAAGAATTGGGCTAGTAAATTAAAGGAAGCACTATGGGCTTATAGAACTGCTTATAAAAATCCCATGGGAATGTCACCTTATAAAATGGTTTATGGAAAAGCTTGTCATTTGCCTCTAGAACTAGAGCACAAAGCTTATTGGGCTGTAAGAGAATTAAATAAAGATCCTAAACTAGCCGGTAAGAAAAGATTGTTGCAATTGAGTTCTCTAGATGAATGGAGAAGTGAAGCTTATGAAAATGCTAAACTCTTTAAAGAGAAAGTTAAAAAATGGCATGATAGAAGGATTATCAAAAGAGAATTTAATATTGGGGATAAAGTCCTATTGTATCGGTCTCGTCTCAGATTCTTTGCAGGGAAATTACTCTCGAAATGGGAAGGACCATATGTTGTTGAGGAGGTGTATCGTTCAGGAGCAATTAAAATTAGCTCTCTCCAAGGCAATGCCACGCAAGTGGTGAATGGACAAAGACTCAAGCATTATATCTCAGGTGATTCTTATAATGTAGATGTTGATGTTATTCGAGTGGAAACACCGGAGGCTTTCATCAAAGGTCAAATTGACAGTCCGCCAGAACTCGACTTTGAATAGGTAACAGTACAGGTAATAAAAAGTTCGCGATTTACTTTCCGAACAATGTTTTTGCTATTTTTGGAAAATATGAAAAATTACGAGATCAAACGGAGTGGAGGAGACGCACGAGGGCGTGCCCCCATAGGCCGGTGCGGCTAGGCCTTGGCCCGCGCCGCCCTATGAGCTGGCCACCTCGTCGCCTCTTTCCGACTCTGGTTCGACCTGGTACTTTCCTTATGACATACAAATTCCTGCTATATAATCCCCCGGACCCCTGGAGGTCCGTATATCGTTTTCTCGACGTGTTTTGTTTCGAGTTGTTTCTGCCAGGATTTGCTTCGGATCTAGAGCCATCATGTCCTCGTCGGAAACTCCGAAAGGCAGCTCCTGCAAGGACGTTGACAACTTGTACATGAACGAGCTGAAGATGCACCCCAAGGAGTTGCTGCTCGTTGATGGAGAGCTGCAGATCAAAGATGTCCAGGGTCCTAAAGGAGAAGGAAGCTTGGAAGACAGGATGGAGAAGCTAGAACAAGAGGTCTTCAACTACAAGAAGATGGCTGAGCGTGAGGTGGACATCTTCCACAAGATTGTGTCTGAACTCATTGATGCACATGAGAAGGAGACTGCAAAGCTATGGGGCGACATCCTCTCGCTTCACGACACCACCAACAAACTCCAAGCTCAACTCTATGACGTTCAGAATCAGAACTGTGAGTATGAAAACAGGTTTAAACACATAAGCTATGCTGCTAGTTTCAGGATTCCCGAGACCAAGATGTCGTTTGTTGATGGAGAGCCTCTTCCTTGGAAATCTGATGATGGGAATTCATCACCACCATCGCCGAAGGAGTAATTCATCATTGGTATTGGCATCCCCTTGGTTTGTTCCAAGCCTGGGGGAGTGCCGTGGTATCACATCATCACTATCTTTTACTTTTTACTATCAAGTAGTGTCATATCATGAGTAGGGAAGTTATCGTATAAGATGGGTTGCAGTGTGGAAGTATCTCTCCTTTAGTTGGTTGTCTATGTATCCCTTGGTGTGAGTTATCATTATGGAATATTAATGAGAAGTCTTATCATTTACATATTGCACATCTTATTTTAGTTTGCAATCCTTATTATATGATTGATCTTGTTATTAGTATTGGTATCACTTTGGGAGCATTGAATAAATCTATTTGGTTTTGGCAAACTTAGCATTGGTCAATAGCAACAACACTTTGAGGTTTAAGTAGAAAAGAGAAATACATGTAGTTGTTTCATTGTCTTCCTTTCTTGTTAGCTCATAGCTTATTATTCTGAAGTTAAAATTGTTTGTGCTTACAAGGAAGATGCATGATTGTTTCTATCACATGTATATTTGTTTGTTTCCCTCGACTCTTATGCTTTCTAATTAACCTTGCTAGCCAAAGACCTGTACTGAGAGGGAATACTTCTCGTGCATCCAAACCTTAACCCAAACCTATGCCATTTGTGTCCACCATAACTACCTACTACATGGTATTTCCTGCCATTCCAAGTAAATACTTCGTGTGCTACCTTTAAATAATTCAAAATTTACTATCTCTTATTTGTGTCAATGTTTTATAGCTCATGAGGAAGTATGTGGCGTTTTATCTTTCAATCTTGTTGGGCAACTTTCACCAATGGACTAGTGGCTTCATCAGTTTATCCAATAATTTTGCAAAAAGAGTTGGCAATGGGATTCCCAGTCCCAAATTGATTAACCTAAATAGACACTCCTCCATGGTATGTGATTGTTGGACGACACCCGAAGGATTCGGTTAGTCATGGCTTGAGAAAACAAAGGAGGGGAGGAGTGTCATCATAATAAAACTAAAATAAAAGGGCACTCCTTCATGGTATGAGATTGTTGGCAGGCACCCGAGGATTCGGTTAGCCATGGTTTGTGAAAGCAAGGTTGGAAGGAGTGCCAACCCAAAATAAAACTTAATGGGAGCCGCTCCTCGAGAGTTTGTCTGGCAAGGGGGTTAGAGTGCCCACTACCATTCGTTGACAACAACAAACACCTCTCAAAATGTTACTTTCATTCTTTTTATATGATTTCAAAACTGAAAAGCTCTAGCACATGATTTAATCCGTGCTTCCCTCTGCAAGGGCCTGTCTTTACTTTATGTTGAGTCAGTAAACCTATTTCCCTCCATCTTAAGCAAGCATTTGAGTTGTTGTGATCAAACCATTATATTGTGATTTACTTCATCATGTCTTTTACTCTTCCTTGTTTAGTACAAGTTTTATCCGAATGAATATAGCTTTGAAAGTTATCAATGATCATGAGGAGATTATTATGATTGAGTATGCAAGTTGTGCCATATAAACTTTAACATGAGAGCGCTGCTCAATAGATAAGTATAACCTGTTAATTGTTCTCTGACCAAGAACAAAGTTTGCCATCACCAACTATGATTTCTTATGCGCCTTTATTTGTGATTACCTTACACTTGTTTCAAGTTGAATTATATGAGGAAGTTGTTTACTAGAATGTCTTGTGTGAATGAATATGATGCTTCTTGTCCGTATTTTATTTATCGACTCTTCACTCCATAAACATGTGGTCCTGTTTACCGAGTTCAGTTTCGCTTGGGGACAAGCGAAGTCTAAGCTTGGGGGGAGTTGATACGTCCAATTTGCATCACTATTTTATATCATAATTTGCTGTTATTCATTGATATATTTCATATTTGGAGATGATAATTATGTTATTTCATCTATTTTGCATGATTCATGATTATTGGAGGATCGCGCACCGGAGTCAGGATTCTGCTGGAAAAAGCGCCGTCGAATGCAATATTTCGGAAGATCAACAATTGACGAAAGTTATATGAAAAATCCTATTTTTCCGGAAGATGAAGGGAGCCAAAAGGAGGAGCCAAGGAGGGCCACCATGGGCCCCCTCACAGCCGGCGTGCCCCTGCCTGGCCGCGCCGCCTTGTGGGGAGGGGGGCCCACAGCCCTCTGGCCTCCTCTCCTTCGCGTATTTCTTCGTCCCGAAAACCTAAGCTCCGGGGGTAAGTCGCGAAGAGTCACAGCCGCCTCTGCGGGGCGGAGAACACAGAGAGAAAAGAGCTCTCCGGCAGGCTGAGATCCGCCCAGGAAATTCCCTCCCGGAGGGGGAAATCGACGCCATCGTCACCGCCATCGAGCTTGTAACAGAACCACTTTGCTAATAAAGTAATGTTGTTAGTTTCTCATAAGCATGCATGCATTTGCATTAAAATTTGAGAAATCTTGCACTCAAAATGTCATGAAACATTGTTCCAAATGTTGCATTTTGCTCTAACAAAATTTTGTGCAAAAATCCCTTCAAATTTGGGTCAAAATACCCCAAAAATCCCAAATTCTCTCTTATCTAAAAATTTCCAGGGGTTTTCCCAAAAACCTGGGGGGTTTTCAGAAAACCCCTTTCTTCTCCACGCAGGCAGGCAGCTGCCTGGCGCGCCGTGGCCGTCGATGGAGCCGGCCGCCCGGATGCTCCACGCCGCCCCGGCCGCCGCCCGCCGCCCCTGGAGCCCTCCTTCCTCCTCTCTCTCTTCTCTGCGCGAACGGAGAAACCCTAGCTCCGGCCTCACCGCCGCCACCGTTCCGCGCCTCCCCGCGCCGCCGCCGCCAGAGAGCGCCGCGACCCCCTCTTCCTCCTCAGCCAAGCGGGCCGAGCCCCTCGCGCCAATGGGCTTCGTCCCCGACGCCGCCACCACCGTTCGTCGCCGATTTCTTCGCCGTCCGGCCACCTCCGACGCCGTCACCGCCGTGCTCACGGTGAGCTGCTGGTCCGTGGTGCCCGCCCGCCCTCCCGTCGTAGCCCGCCGCCGCGCACCGCCCGCCCCGCCGCTCTCGCCGGAGGAGCTCCCGACCAAGCGGGCGGCGCCGCCCGTGGGCCCGCGTCGAACGCGCCTCGCCTCGCAGCCCCTGGCGCCCCGCTTCGTCGAGGCCGTGGCCAACCTGGCCGGCCAGGCCATGGCTGACGCCATGCTGACGTCATTATGACGTCAGCCCACCCCTTTTTATTTTCTGTTTTATTTATAATTCGGAAAATGATGTATTTTATGTCAAATTGTTCAGAAAAATGAACCCTGCATGTTTATGAGTATTTCATACATCATTACAACAATTAAAACTTGCAAATGCAGTGAAACCCTAACCGAACCCTCTCTTATGGCGGTGTCCGATGTCGGCACCCCTTTAAATTGACGATGCACCTAGGGTTACTCAATTCTATTAACATGACATATCATTCATCTTGTATGCGCATTGCATTATGCCATGTGGTGATTGTTTATTTCCCTTTCCGGTGTTTGGTTCTTCGCGATAGGATCTGAGCCGGAGTCCGACGTCAACGCCACCGAAGAACAGTACTCATCCGCTGAGGGACAAGGCAAGCCCTAACCTGGTTCATCTATGATTTCGAAATGCTTTTATCTGTGGTTCCTACATATCGCATACGATTCAACTGTCTTTTATCGGTAGATAGAGTTACCCTATCTATTGCATGTCCGACCTTTGTAGCCTCGATACCCTGATCCACTGCTCCTAGCATAACTAGGTTTGGCATGTGTGCGTCGCGAGAGCCTTTATCTCTTATGCTTAGCCATGCTTAGTTTGTTACGCTACTACTCCGGTCTTCGGACTGGAGCCTTACAATGAAATGAATCTAGCATGACAGGTTGACGTGGTAAGTATAGAGATGATGATAAACATGATTAAAGGCTCAGACGAGAGGCCACATTGGGATGTGGTGGGTTGTTTCGTTTCTGCCGACCCTAGGAACCGAGTTCTCGCCTCTTGAACCAAGATCGAGCGTACAACCACACGAGGCCCTATTATGGTACCCTCTCGACTCACTAACTTGCCTAGTAGATTCCATGAGTCACATAGTTTGCGCGTTACCTGGTCATATGCATTGCATTTTGCTTGGGGGTTAAAGGTACATAACAGGCAGGTAAGCGTGGTCGTGGTGGCTGGGGGTTGCGGCCTCTGGGGAAACCCACCTCGGCTCACATCGTTAAGGACCGACTTCGGGACTTGACCCGTTATGGCGGAATAATCCTTAGCGCGTGACTCATGGTCTCGGCGACAGCAAGGTAAAGGTCGTGGTCAACCACCCTCTGCCGGCTTTCCAAGGAAGAGAGCTTATACGTTGGCACTAAGAGTCGGTTGGCGCGTGTGGGTAAAGTTGTGCACCCCTGCAGGGTTAAATCTTTTCGAAAAGCCGTGTCCACGGTTATGGACGACTTGGGAATGGATTCTGTGATCATAGACAACTTTAACCTGATCGTAAAACTTGGCAAACAATGTGTGTTTACGGACACCTTCTTCGGGTGTTGAGGGGGTGATCCGAGGATAGTGGTTCGAGATGATGAAGTTTGGTGGATACTATATGATGATCAATAGAGATAGAGATGTCGCTCTCTTATCCCCTTTCAAAGGTTCTGAGTAGTCGAGCTTCTCTTCTCTCTTATCTTACAAAGGAAAACTGGCTTTACGCAAAAGAAGATCTACTAGAAAGCCCGCATACCCGCTTTGCTAAAAGGTTGTACTAAGTCTTGCTGAGTCCCTGTACTCAGCTTTGCATGCTTTTGTTTCAGATGAAGTCGCTGCAGCCGAAGGTGGTTTCTACGTTAACATCGACGGTTAGTTTGGAGTTCCCAGGCAGCAGCCTGCGACTTATGGGCTGGGACGTCGCTTTATGTTATGGCTTCTTAAGCCCTTTGCTATCTTGTTATTTAGAATAACATAATTTGCTTCCGTTGCTTGTTGAATGTTGGGTCAGTGACCTCTGCATGTAATAATTTGGATCTTACTCTTCTAAGAGTTGTAATATATTCTTTTGAGTCGTAGAGTCACTATTATGTTACCGATTCTCTCACTGTAGTCTCTCGAGCTCAAGGTTAGGCTTATGTCGGACGAAGATCTGGTATTTGTCTAACCCTGATCCCGGGGGTGCCACAGGTTTTGGTATCAGAGCAGGACTGCCTGTAGGAAACCCTTGTTCACTGGTCGATGTTGAGTCTAGTTGTTGCGAAAACTATTTGAAAGCTAAAGTTTATTTGCAAAACTCTGAATAGGATTCTTTTTACTCCTTACCTGGTGTCACTCTATGCTGAGTCATCTTATCTGGTTTTGATTGGAAAAAGGTTTCTCTTCTTTCCTATCAATTCAAATCTAGGATACACGGGTTTGGGTTATTTTTCTCCAGTACTCCGTATCTGGTTGCTTGTCTCAGAGTTTCCAGAATGCCTCAGTTAATCTGAAGCATTATTCCTTTATTCTTGCTTCGGGTGCTTAGCATCCAATTGTTTGCCTTTATGTGACATGGTGATGGTATGTCATCTTTGCATTCCATCTTCATGGTTTGTGAGTCGGTTAGTAGTGTGTACATTTTGTATGCTTGTTTAACTACTATGATCGATACGATGATATATCTTCATATCACATGTCTTGTCCTTCAGCATGTTCATTGCATTCGGTACATGCTATCCTTCTGTTGAATCTTTCCGGTGAATCCGTGTCTCATGGTTTTTGTCTTCTCCTCAGGATGTCAGGCGGTACTAGAAGTGGTGCTGGCCGTGGTCGTGGTCATGGCCGTGGCAATGGTCGTGGAGATGGCCACGAGGAGAATCCTGACCTTCCTCCTCCTCCTTCTATGGTCCAACTTATGGCCATGTATGAAGCCAATCGCGCAGACAACATTAGGCTCCTTGAAAGGATTGAGCGTAACACAGCTCAACGTCATGAGGAACAAGTGGGGATCCGAAGCTTCATCCGCCTCACCCCACCAGTGTTCAGTTATTCCACTGAGCCACTTGATGCTGACTACTGGCTCCGCACCATCGAGCGCAAGCTTGAGGTTGCCCACGCTGCTCAAGCAGATTGGGTGAACTTTGCCACCTACCATCTTGAAGGAGCTGCTGGTTCATGGTGGGAAAACTTCCTGTTGATGCAGCCTGCTGGTCATGTCGTAACTTGGCCAGAGTTCAAAGCTGCTTTCCGTGCATATCATATCCCAGAGGGTCTGATGGATGAGAAAAGAGAAGAGTTTCTGAAGCTGACGCAGGGCAGTGGTTCTATCTGTGATTACCAAGGTAATTTCTATCGTCTTGCCTGCTATGCTCCTGAAGAAACTTCCACTGATGCCAAGAAGCAAGCCTTGTTCCGCAAGGGACTGGATCCTGAACTTCGTCGAGATCTTCATCTCCTGGACTTCCCAACCTGCCAAGATCTTGTCAACAAGGCTATGAAGGCAGAAAGAGGAAAGGTGGAGTATGAGGAAACTCGCAAGCGTCCTCGAGATACTTCTCAGTCTTCTGGATCAGGCAATCAGCGCCGTCGTGTTTTCATTCCATACAGTGCTGTGCCTCGTGCTCCTAATGCACCAAAGTCTTCTGGTTATGCTCCTCGCCCACAAGCTCCAAACAATGCCGGTGGAACAAACTATCGTCCCGCTATGGGTACTCCAGGCAGTGGTGCGTGCTTCACTTGTGGTCAACCTGGTCACTACATGAAAGAGTGCCCCCACAATACTTCTGTTCGTGGTGCTCCACCACCAAAGAAGTTTACTAAGCCTCCAGTTGCTGGTCATGGTCGTCTGACCCATGTCACTGCTGAAGAAGCTGAAGCAGATCCAAGCGTCATAATGGGTACGCTTCGAATCAACTCCGTTATAGCTACAGTTCTGTTTGATTCTGGAGCATCGCATTCATTCATATCCCAAGAGTTTGCTCAGTTGCATGGGATTCCTTTTGAAGATATGCCTACCCCTCTTATGGTTCATTCCCCTGGTTCTAGTTGGTAACCAATATGGTTAGTCATGGGAATAAAATCGAGATTGGATATCTTCTTTTTCCGATTCCCCTCATTGCCCTCAAGTCAACCGACATTGATATCATTTTGGGCATGGATTGGCTAGCTAAATATCAGGCTGTCATTGATTGTGCAGCCAGGTCTCTTACTCTGACCGATCTTTCCGGAAGCTCCATTCTGTATTGGTCTTCGGCAGCAACATCTCCATCAGCAGTACATATTCCTGATGCTGAGTTGTATGCCCTTGATGTCTTACCTCCGCTTGAAATTTCTGATGTTCCGGTGGTTTGTGACTTCCCTGATGTCTTTCCGGAAGAATTACCTGGCATGCCACCTGATCGAAGTGTGGAGTTTGTCATCGAGCTGGTTCCTGGAACTGCTCCTGTTTCTCGACGTCCTTATCGTATGCCTCGAGAAGAGTTGGTTGAACTGAAGAAGCAGTTGGAAGAGTTAGAAGGGAAAAGATACATCCAACCTAGTACTTCTTCTTGGGGATGTCCCGCACTCTTTGTCAAGAAGAGGGATACCAATGTTCCGCGTCTGGTTGTTGATTACCGGCCGCTCAACGCAGTAACCATCAAGAACAAGTATCCTCTACCTCGAATCAATGATCTTTTTGATCAATTGAGTGGTGCCACAGTCTTTTCCAAGATGGATTTGAGATCAGGCTACCATCAAATCAAAATCCGAACGGAGGACATTCCAAAAACGGCGTTCATGACTCGTTATGGTCTTTACGAGTACACCGTCATGTCCTTTGGCCTCACAAATGCTCCAGCCACTTTTATGCGGCTCATGAACTCAGTGTTTATGGAGTATCTTGACAAATTCGTCATTATCTACATTGATGATATTCTGGTCTACTCCAAAACCGAAGAAGAACACACTGAACACTTGCGTTTGGTGCTGACCAAGCTTCGTGAACATCGTCTCTATGCCAAGTTTTCTAAATGTGAGTTCTGGCTACAAGAGCTCATCTTCCTAGGCCATGTGGTCTCTGCAAAAGGTGTTGCAGTCATTCCAGATAAAGTTCAATCCGTTCTTGACTGGAAGACTCCTAAGTCAGCCAAAGAGATTCGGAGTTTTCTTGGATTGGCGGGTTATTACCGTCGATACATCGAGAATTTCTCCAAGATCGCCAAACCAATGACTGATCTTCTGAAGAAAGATAAGAAGTTTGAGTGGTCAGAAAAGGCTGAAGAAAGTTTTCAGACACTGAAAATAAAGCTGACTACCGCTCCTGTACTTGTCCTTCCAGACACAAGCAAAGACTTTGTCATCTTCTGTGATGCCTCTCTTCAAGGGCTCGGATGTGTGTTGATGCAAGATGGCCATGTAGTGGCTTATGCCTCTCGACAGTTGAAACCACATGAGCTCAATTATCCAACTCATGATCTAGAGCTTGCAGCTGTGGTCCATGCTCTTAAGCAATGGCGACCTTACCTTTACGGTAATCGTTGCGAGTTATACTCGGATCATCAAAGCCTGAAGTATCTCTTTACCCAACCGGATCTGAATCTCAGGCAGACAAGATGGTTGGAACTCATCAAAGACTATGATTTGGGTCTTAACTATCAGCCCGGCAAAGCCAACGTCGTTGCTGACGCCCTAAGTCGGAAGTCATATTGCAACAATCTGATGCTCAAGCAATGTCAACCTGCCCTCCATGAGGAATTTGCAAGACTCAATCTTGAAGTTGTTCCTCAGGGATTCCTTGCTAACTTAGAGGTGAAACCCTCTCTTGAAGACCAGATCAAAGACGCTCAGAAGCGTGATTTGGGTATCACTAAGATCAAAGAGAACATTGCTAGCGGAGATGCTAAATGTTTCTCCGTCAATGATCAAGGTGTTGTCTACTTTGGTAACCGCTTGGTGGTGCCGAAGAAAAAGAATCTGAGAGAGCTTATCCTCCGAGAAGCTCATGAGTCTCCTCTATCTATTCATCCTGGAAGTACAAAGATGTATCAGGATCTTCGCCAAAGGTTCTGGTGGACCCGGATGAAAAGAGAAATCGCTCGCTTTGTAGCTGAATGCGACGTTTGCCGTCGTGTAAAAGCTGAACATCAAAGACCAGCTGGTACTCTTCAACCTCTATCTACTCCTGAATGGAAATGGGATGAAATTGGCATGGATTTCATTACCGGACTTCCCAAAACTCAGAAAGGAAGCAATGCTATATGGGTAATTGTTGATCGCCTATCCAAGGTTGCTCACTTCCTTCCTATCCGAGAAGACATTACTGCTAGCAAGTTGGCAGATCTGTATGTTTCTCGAATAGTCTCTCTTCATGGTGTTCCGAAGAGGATTATCTCTGACCGAGGAAGCTTGTTTACTTCCAAGTTCTGGGCCAGTTTCCAACAAGCTATGGGAACTCGTCTTTCCTTCAGCACGGCCTATCATCCTCAAACCGGTGGTCAAACCGAGAGGGTGAATCAAATCCTTGAAGACATGCTCAGGGCCTGTGTTATATCCTTCGGTAAGAATTGGGAAAAGTGCCTTCCATTTGCTGAATTCTCCTATAACAACAGTTTTCAATCTAGCCTGGGCATGGCGCCTTTTGAAGCTCTATATGGACGGAAATGTCGAACCCCTCTGAATTGGTCAGAAACCGGTGAAAGACAGTTCTTTGGACCGGACATGATCAAGGAAGCAGAAGATCAAGTTGGCATTATCCGAGAGCGTTTGAAAGCTGCTCAGTCTCGTCAAAAGAGCAATTATGATCGTCATCATCAAGAAGTTCGCTATGAAATTGGCGAGCAAGCTTATCTTCGAGTCACTCCTTTAAGAGGTGTCCATCGTTTCGGTATAAAAGGCAAACTAGCTCCTCGCTATGTTGGTCCTTTCCGCATCCTTGCAAAACGAGGTACACTTGCTTACAAGTTGGAACTCCCTCCAACTTTTCCTGAAGTTCATGACGTCTTCCATGTCTCCCAACTCAAACGTTGCTTCAAAGATCCCATCCGTGGTGTTGATCACGAAACACTTGATCTCCAAGAGGATCTGACCTATCGAGAGTATCCTGTTCGTATCCTTGATGAAGCTGAGCGTAAAACTCGGCGTCAAACCATCAAATTCCTGAAAGTTCAGTGGTCTCATCACTCTGAGTCAGAAGCAACCTGGGAACGAGAAGATCGTCTCCGATCTGAGTACCCTGCCTTCTTTTCTAAAACTTAGGAATCTCGGGGACGAGATTCTTGTAAGGGGGGTAGAGTTGTAACAGAACCACTTTGCTAATAAAGTAATGTTGTTAGTTTCTCATAAGCATGCATGCATTTGCATTAAAATTTGAGAAATCTTGCACTCAAAATGTCATGAAACATTGTTCCAAATGTTGCATTTTGCTCTAACAAAATTTTGTGCAAAAATCCCCTTCAAATTTGGGTCAAAATACCCCAAAAATCCCAAATTCTCTCTTATCTAAAAATTTCCAGGGGTTTTCCCAAAAACCCAGGGGGTTTTCAGAAAACCCCCTTTCTTCTCCACGCAGGCAGGCAGGCTCCTGCCCGACGCCGTGGCGTCGATGGAGCCGCCGATGCTCCACGCCACCCCCGGATAAAGGCCGCCGCCGCCTCCGAAAGCCCGCCTCTCCTCCTCTCTTCTTCTCTGCGCCGAACGGGAGCAAACCCTAGCTCTGGCCTCCACCGCTCGCCGCCGTTCCGCGCCTCCCCACGCCGGGCCGCCACCGCCAGGAGCTCCGCCTCGACCCCCTCTTCCTCCTCAGCTAAGCGGCAGCCGCCGGGGAGCCCTCTACAGCGCCAATTGGGCTTCGTCCCCGACGCCGGCCACCACCGTTCGTCGCCGATTTCTTCGCCGTCCGGCCACCTCCGGCGACGCCGTCTTCACCGGCGTGCTCACGGTGAGCTGCTGGTCCCCGTGGTGCCCGCCGTTCGCCCTGCCTCGCCGCGTAGCACGCCCGCCACGCGCGCCTGTCCGCCCCGCCGCTCGGGCTCGCCGGAGGGAGCCCTCCGGTGACCAATAGCGGGCGGCGCCGCCCTCGTTGGGTTCGCCCCGAGCCCGCGCGTCGAACGCGCCTCGCCTCGCAGCCCCTGGCGCCCCGCTTCGTCGAGGCCATGGCCAACCTGGCCGGCCAGGCCATGGCTGACGCCATGCTGACGTCATTATGACGTCAGCCCACCCCTTTTTATTTTCTGTTTTATTTATAATTCGGAAAATGATGTATTTTATATCAAATTGTTCAGAAAAATGAACCCTGCATGTTTATGAGTATTTCATACATCATTGCAACAATTAAAACTTGCAAATGTAGTGAAACCCTAACCGAACCCTCTCTTATGGCGGTGTCCGATGTCGGCACCCCTTTAAATTGACGATGCACCTAGGGTTACTCAATTCTATTAACATGACATATCATTCATCTTGTATGCGCATTGCATTATGCCATGTGGTGATTGTGTATTTCCCTTTCCGGTGTTTGGTTCTTCGCGATAGGATCTGAGCCGGAATCCGACATCAACGCCACCGAAGAACAGTACTCATCCGCTGAGGGACAAGGCAAGCCCTAACCTGGTTCATCTATGATTTCGAAATGCTTTTATCTGTGGTTCCTACATATCGCATACGATTCAACTGTCTTTTATCGGTAGATAGAGTTACCCTATCTATTGCTTGTCCGACCTTTGTAGCCTCGATACCCTGATCCACTGCTCCTAGCATAACTAGGTTTGGCATGTGTGCGTCGCGAGAGCCTTTATCTCTTATGCTTAGCCATGCTTAGTTTGTTACGCTACTACTCCGGTCTTCGGACTGGAGCCTTACAATGAAATGAATCTAGCATGACAGGTTGACGTGGTAAGTATAGAGATGATGATAAACATGATTAAAGGCTCAGACGAGAGGCCACATTGGGATGTGGTGGGTTGTTTCGTTTCTGACCCTAGGAACCGAGTTCTCGCCTCTTGAACCAAGATCGAGCGTACAACCACACGAGGCCCTATTATGGTACCCTCTCGACTCACTAACTTGCCTAGTAGATTCCATGAGTCACATAGTTTGCGCGTTACCTGGTCATATGCATTGCATTTTGCTTGGGGGTTAAAGGTACATAACAGGTAGGTAAGCGTGGTCGTGGTGGCTGGGGGTTGCGGCCTCTGGGGAAACCCACCTCGGCTCACATCGTTAAGGACCGACTTCGGGACTTGACCCATTATGGCGGAATAATCCTTAGCGCGTGACTCATGGTCTCGGCGACAGCAAGGTAAAGGTCGTGGCCAACCACCCTCTGCCGGCTTTCCAAGGAAGAGAGCTTATATGTTGGCACTAAGAGTCGGTTGGCGCGTGTGGGTAAAGTTGTGCACCCCTGCAGGTTAAATCTTTCGAGCCGTGTCCACGGTTATGGACGACTTGGGAATGGATTCTGTGATCATAGACAACTTTAACCTGATCGTAAAACTTGGCAAACAATGTGTGTTTACGGACACCTTCTTCGGGTGTTGAGGGGGTGATCCGAGGATAGTGGTTCGAGATGATGAAGTTTGGTGGATACTATATGATGATCAATAGAGATAGAGATGTCGCTCTCTTATCCCCTTTCAAAGGTTCTGTGTAGTCGAGCTTCTCTTCTCTCTTATCTTACAAAGGAAAACTGGCTCTACGCAAAAGAAGATCTACCAGAAAGCCCGCATACCCGCTTTGCTAAAAGGTTGTACTAAGTCTTGCTGAGTCCCTGTACTCAGCTTTGCATGCTTTTGTTTCAGATGAAGTCTCTGCAGCCGAAGGTGGTTTCTACGTTAACATCGATGGTTAGTTTGGAGTTCCCAGGCAGCAGCCTGCGACTTATGGGCTGGGACGTCGCTTTATGTTATGGCTTCTTAAGCCCTTTGCTATCTTGTTATTTAGAATAACATAATTTGCTTCCGTTGCTTGTTGAATGTTGGGTCAGTGACCTCTGCGTGTAATAATTTGGATCTTACTCTTCTAAGAGTTGTAATATATTCTTTTGAGTCGTAGAGTCACTGTTATGTTACCGATTCTCTCACTGTAGTCTCTCGAGCTCAAGGTTAGGCTTATGTCGGACGAAGATCTGGTATTTGTCTAACCCTGATCCCGGGGGTGCCACAGAGCTGGACATCATCTCCATCATCATCACCGCCGTCTCCACCGCTGCACGCCTTCACCGCTGTAACAATTTGGGTTTGATCTTGATTGTTTGATAGGGAAAACTCTCCCGGTGTTGATTTCTACTTGTTATTGATGCTATTGAGTGAAACCGTTGAACCAAGGTTTATGTTCAGATTGTTATTCATCATCATATCACCTCTGATCATGTTCCATATGATGTCTCGTGAGTAGTTCGTTTAGTTCTTGAGGACATGGGTGAAGTCTAAATGTTAGTAGTGAAGTATGGTTGAGTAATATTCAATGTTATGATATTTAAGTTGTGGTGTTATTCTTCTAGTGGTGTCGTGTGAACGTCGACTACACGACACTTCACCTTTATGGGCCTAGGGGAATGCATCTTGTACTCGTTTGCCAATTGCGGGGTTGCCGGAGTGACAGAAACCTGAGCCCCCGTTGGTATATCGATGCAGGAGGGATAGCAGGATCTCAGAGTTTAAGGCTGTGGTTAGATTTATCTTAATTACTTTCTTGTAGTTGCGGATGCTTGCAAGGGGTATAATCACAAGTATGTATTAGTCCTAGGAAGGGCGGTACATTAGCATAGGTTCACCCACACAACACTTATCAAAACAATGAAGATTAATTAGCCGTATGTAGCGAAAGCACTAGACTAAAATCCCATGTGTCCTCGAGAACGTTTGGTCATTATAAGTAAACAAACCGGCTTGTCCTTTGTGCTAAAAAGGATTGGGCCACTCGCTGCAATTATTACTCTCGCACTTTACTTACTCGTACTTTATTCATCTCACATCAAAACCCCCGAATACTTGTCTGTGAGCACTTACAGTGAATCCTTCATCGAAACTGCTTGTCAACACCTTCTGCTCCTCGTTGGGATCGACATTCTTACTTATCGAAGATACTACGATACACCCCCTATACTTGTGGGTTATCACACCTCACTATGCTATTCATAACAGTGAATAAGTATTCTGTGAAATATAGCCTAAGAGACCCACACGGTGCACACACTGTCACCTTTACACACGTGGGACAAGGAGTCTCCGGAGATCACATAAGTAAAATCCACTTGAATAGCATAACGACATCTAGATTACAAGCATCATCATATGGATCTCAATCATGTAAGGCAGCTCATGAGATCATTGTATTGAAGTACATAGGAGAGAGATTAACCTCATAGCTACCGGTACAGCCCTTAGCCTCGATGGAGAACTACTCCCTCCTCATGGGAGACAGCAGCGGTGATGAAGATGGCGGTGGTGTCGATGGAGATGCCTTCCGGGGCACTTCCCCATCCCGGCGCGTGCCGAACAGAGACTCCTGTCCCCCAGATCTTGGCTTCGCGATGGCGGCGGCTCTGGATGGTTTCTCGTACCGTGGCTTTTCCGTCTCGAAGATTTAGGTCAGGGACCTTTAAATAGGCGAAGAGGCGGAGTCGGAAGGCTGACGGGGTCGCCACACACTAGGGGGGCGCGGCCCCCCCTCTGGCCGCGCCAGCCTGGCGTCTGGTGGCCTTGTGGCCCCCCTCTGGTGCCTCTCGGGTGTTCTGGAAGCTTCGTGGAATTATAAGATGCTGGGCGTTGATTTCGTCCAATTCGAGAATATTTCCTTACTAGGATTTCTGAAACCAAAAATAGCAAAACAGGAACTGGCACTTCGGCATCTCGTCAATAGGTTAGTTCCGGAAAACGCATAAAATCATCATAAAGTGTGAACAAAACATGTATGTATTGTCATAAAACAAGCATGGAACATCAGAAATTATAGATACGTTGGAGACGTATCAGTATCCCCAAGCTTAGTTCCAACTCGTCCTCGAGTAGGTAAACGATAAAAGAATAATTTCTGAGGTGACATGCTACCAACATAATCTTGATCATACTATTGTAAAGCGTATGAGATGAATGAAGTGATTCAAAGCAATGGTAAAGACAATGATTAAACAACTGAATCATATAGCAAAGACTTTTCATGAATAGTACTTTCAAGACGAGCATCAATAAGTCTTGCATAAGAGTTAACTCATAAAGCAATAAATTCAGAGTAAAGGTATTGAAGCAACACAAAGGAAGATTAAGTTTCAGCGGTTGCTTTCAACTTATAACATGTATATCTCATGGATAGTTGTCAATCCAAAGTAATATAACAAGTGCAATAAGCAAGTATGTAGGAATCAATGCACAGTTCACACAAGTGTTTGCTTCTTGAGATGGAGAGAAATAGGTGAACTGACTCAACATAAAAGTAGAAGAAAGGCCCTTCGACGAGGGAAGCATCGATTGCTATGTTTGTGCTAGAGCTTTTATTTTGAAAACAAGAAACAATTTTGTCAACGGTAGTAATAAAGCATATGTGTTATGTAAATTATATCTTACAAGTTGCAAGCCTCATGCATAGTATACCAATAGTGCCCGCACCTTGTCCTAATTAGCTCGGATTACCTGGATTATCACCGCAATACATATGTTTTAACCAAGTATCACAAAGGGGTACCTCTATGCCACCTGTACAAAGGTCTAAGGAGAAAGCTCGCATTGGATTTCTCGCTTTTGATTATTCTCAGCTTAGACATCCATACCGGGACAACATAGACAACAGATAATGGACTCCTCTTTTATGCTTAAGCATTCAACAACAAATAATTTTCTCATAAGAGATTGAGGTTTGTTGTCCAAAACTGAAACTTCCACCATGAATCATGGCTTTAGTTAGCGGCCCAATGTTCTTCTCTAACAGTATGCATGCTCAAACCATTCAACTAATGGTAAATCACCCTTACTTCAGACAAGACGGGCATGCATAGCAACTCACATGATATTCAACAAAGAGTAGTTGATGGCGTCCCCAGGAACATGGTTATCGCTCAACAAGCAACTTATAAGAGATAAGATGCATAAGTACATATTCAATACCACAATAGTTTTTAGGCTATTTATCCCATGAGCTATATATTGCAAAGACAGAGAATGGAAATTTTAAAGGTAGCACTCAAGCAATTTACTTTGGAATGGCGGAGAAATACCATGTAGTAGGTAGGTATGGTGGACACAAATGGCATAGTGTTTGGCTCAAGGATTTTGGATGCATGAGAAGTATTCCCTCTCGATACAAGGTTTAGGCTAGCAAGGTTATTTGAAATAAACACAAGCATGAACCGGTACAGCAAAACTCACATAAGAACATATTGCAAGCATTATAAGACTATACATTGTCTTCCTTGTTGTTCAAACACTTTACTAGAAAATATCTAGACCTTAGAGAGACCAATCATGCAAACCAAATTTTAGCAAGCTCTATGTATTTCTTCATTAATAGGTGCAAAGTATATGATGCACGAGCTTAAACATGAGCACAACAATTGACAAGTATCAAGTTATTCAAGACATCATACCATTTACTACATGTAGCATTTCCCGTTTCCAACCATATAACAATTAACGAAGCAGTTTCAACCTTCGCCATGAACATTAAAAGCTAAGAACACATGTGTTCATATGAACCAGCGGAGCGTGTCTCTCTCCCACAAAAGCATTTATTCAAACAAAAACAAAAACAAACAGACGCTCCAAGTAAAGTACATAAGATGTGACCGAATAAAAATATAGTTTCAAGAGAAGTGACCTGATAATTTTGTTGATGAAGAAGGGGATGCCTTGGGCATCCCCAAGCTTAGATGCTTGAGTCTTCTTAAAATATGCAGGGATGAACCACGGGGGCATCCCCAAGCTTAGACTTTTCACTCTTCTTGATCCTATTGTATCATCCTCCTCTCTTGACCCTTGAAAACTTCCTCCACACCAAACTCGAAACAAACTCATTAGAGGGTTAGTGCATAATCAAAAACTCACATGTTCAGAGGTGACACAATCATTCTTAACACTTCTGGACATTGTTCAAAGCTACTGGAAGTCAATGAAACAAAGAAATCCATCCAACATAGCAAAAGAAGCAATACGAAATAAAATGCAGAATCTGTCAAAACAGAACAGTCCGTAAAGACGAATTTCTAAGAGGCACCAGACTTGCTCAAATGAAAATGCTCAAATTGAATGAAAGTTGCGTACATATCTGAGGATCACTCACGTAAATTGGCATAATTTTCTGAGTTACCTACAGAGAATTAGGCCCAGATTCGTGACAGAAAGAAATCTGTTTCTGCGCAGTAATCCAAATCTACTATGAACCTTACTATCAAAAACTTTACTTGGCACAACAATGCAACAAAACTAAGATAAGGAGAGGTTGCTACAGTAGTAACAACTTCCATGACTCAAATATAAAACAAAAGTACTGTAGCAAAATAAACACATGGGTTATCTCCCAAGAAGTGTTTTCTTTATAGCCATTAAGATGGGCTCAGTAATTTTAATGATGCACTTGCAAGAAATTGTATTTGAAGTAAAAGAGAGCATCAAGAGGCAAATTCAAAACAAATTTAATCCTAACATGCTTCCTATGAAAAGGAATCTTGTAAATAAACAAGTTCATGAAGCATAATGCAACAAGCATAGAAAGATAAAACAAGTGCAGCTTCAAGATTTTCAGCAAAAAGAGAGGTGTTTTAGTAACATGAACATTTCTACACCCATATTTTCCTCTCTCATAATAATATCCAGTAGCATCATGAGCAAATTCAACAATATAACTATCAAATGAAACATTCTTATCATGAGTCTCATGCATAAAATTATTACTCTCCACATAAGCATAATCAATTTTATTAGTTGTAGTGGGAGCAAATTCAACAAAGTAGCTATCATTATTATTCTCATCATCAAATATAGGAGGCATATTGTAATCATAATCAAATTTATCCTCCATAACAGGCGGTACCAAAAGACCACTATCATTATAATTATCATATATAGGAGGCAAAGTATCATCAAAGTAAATTTTCTCCTCAATTCTTGGGGGACTAAAAATATTATGCTCATCAAAACCAGCTTCCCCAAGCTTAAAATTTTCCATATCATTAGCAACAATGGTGTTCAAAGTATTCATACTAATATGTTCCATGGGTTTTTTAATTTTCGCATCAAACCATCCATGTCTTAACTCAGGAAATAATTTTAAAAGCTCACTGTTGCTTTCCATTATGCCAAACTAGTGTAAAACAAGAAACAAAAAGATGCAATTGCAGGATCTAAATGAAATAGCTTTGAGCACTTACAACGGCGCCGGAAAATAGCTTAGTAGCCGAGATCCGGAGTTTGAGTACCTTTTACCTTTCCTCCCCGTCAACGGCGCCAGAAAATACTTGATGCTGTCCAGGACTGGTGCACTGTTGACGAGGGAGGAAATGGTGTAGCTTTCCTTCGTTCCCAGCAACGGCGCCAGAAAATAGCTTGATGTCTACTCACGCTTCTTTTCTCAGAGAGTGTTGGGCCTCCAAGAGCAGAGGGTTTGTAGAACAGCAGCAAGTTTTCCCTTAAGTGGATCACCCAAGGTTTATCGAACTCAGGGAGGAAGAGGTCAAAGATATCCCTCTCAAGCAACCCTGCAACCACAAAGCAAGAAGTCTCTTGTGTCCCCAACACACCTAATACACTTGTCAGATGTATAGGTGCACTAGTTCGGCGAAGAGATAGTGAAATATAGGTGGTATGAATATATAAGCAGCAGTAACGGCTCCAAAAAATACTTGATGCTACAACTGGCGTGTGGTTGATGGTGGTAATATTGCAAGATATGCAGAGAACAGTAAACAAGCAGTGATTTCAGTATTTGGGAACAAGGCCTAGGGATCATACTTTCACTAGTGGACACTCTCAACATTGATCACATAACAGAATAAACAGATAAATGCTATACTCTACACTCTCTTGTTGGATGATGAACACCACTAATTGTGTAGGATTACACGAACCCTCAATGCCGGAGTTAACAAGCTCCACAATATTCGATATTCATGTTTAAATAACCTTAGAGTGCATGATAGATCAACACAACTAAACCAAGTACTAACATAGCATGCACACTGTCACCATCACACTATGAAGGAGGCATAGATCACATCAATACTATCATAGCAATAATTAACTTCATAATCTACAAGAGATTACAATCATAACCTACGCCAAGTACTACACGATGCACACACTGTCACCATTACACCGTGCAGGAGGAATAGACTACTTTAATAACATCACTAGAGTAGCACATAGAATAGTAGTGATACAAAGCACATTGCAATCATAAAGGGATATAAATAAGCACCTCACTATGCTATTCATAACAGTGAATAAGTATTCTGTGAAATATAGCCTAAGATACCCACACGGTGCACACACATCACCTTTACACACGTGGGACAAGGAGTCTCCGAGATCACATAAGTAAAATCCACTTGAATATCATAACGACATCTAGATTACAAGCATCATCATATGGATCTCAATCATGTAAGGCAGCTCATGAGATCACTGTATTGAAGTACATACGAGAGAGATTAACCACATAGCTACCGGTACAGCCCTTAGCCTCGATGGAGAACTACTCCCTCCTCATGGGAGACAGCAGCGGTGATGAAGATGGCGGTGGTGTCGATGGAGATGCCTTCCGGGGCACTTCCCCGTCCCGGCGTGCCGAACAGACTCATGTCCCCCAGATCTTGGCTTCGCGATGGCGGCGGCTGGATGGTTTCTCGTACCGTGGCTTTTCCGTCTCGAAGATTTAGGTCGGGACCTTTAAATAGGCGAAGAGGCGGAGTCGAAGGCGACGGGGTCGCCACACAATAGGCGCCCCCTCGCCGCGCCCAAGGCCTGGTGGCCCTGTGGCTCCCCTCTGGTGCCTCTCGGGTGTTATGGAAGCTTCGTGGAATTATAAGATGCTGGGCGTTGATTTCGTCCAATTCGAGAATATTTCCTTACTAGGATTTCGAAACCAAAAACAGCAAAACAGAACGGCACTTCGGCATCTCGTCAATAGGTTAGTTCCGGAAAACGCATAAAATCATCATAAAGTGTGAACAAAACATGTAGGTATTGTCATAAAACAAGCATGGAACATCAAAAATTATAGATACGTTGGAGACATATCAATTATCATTGCATTACATATGTTTCAACCAAGTGTCACAAAGGGGTACCTCTATGCCACTTGTACAAAGGTCCAAGGAGATAGATCTCATTTGATTTCTCGTTTTTGATAGATCTCAACTCGAGGACATCCATACCGGGACAACATAGAAAACAGATAATGGACTCCTCTTTAATGCTTAAGCATTCAACAATAGATAATATTCTCATAAGAAATTGAGGATTAATGTCCAAACTGAAACTTCCACCATGATACATGGCTTTGGTTAGCGGCCCAATGTTCTTCTCTAACAATATGCATACTCAAACCGTTCAACTCATGGCAAATCACCCTTACTTCAGACAAGACGAACATGCATAGCAACTCACATGATATTCAACAAAAGTGTGATAGTTGATGGCGTCCCCAGAACATGGTTACCGCTCAACAAGCAACTTATAAGAAATAAGATACATAAGCTACATATTCTTTACCACAATAGTTTTTAAGCTACTTTCCCATGAGCTATATATTGCAAAGACAAGGAATGAAGTTTTAAAGGTAGCACGCAAGCAATTTACTTTGGAATGGCAGAGAAATACCACATAGTAGGTAGTTATGGTGGACACAAATGGCATAGGTTTTGGCTCAAGGTTTTGGATGCACGAGAAGCATTCCCTCTCAGTACAAGGCTTTGGCTAGCAAGGTTGTTTGAAGCAAACACAAGTATGAACCGGTACAACAAAACTTACATAAGAACATATTGCAAGCATTATAAGACTCTACACTGTCCTCCTTGTTGTTCAAACACTTTTACCAGAAAATATCTAGACTTTAGAGAGACCAATCATGCAAACCAAATTTCAACAAGCTCTACAGTAATTCTCCACTAATAGGTTCAATTTACATGATGCAAGAGCTTAAACATGATCTTTTTAAGAGCTCAAAACAATTGCCAAGTATCAAATTATTCAAGATAATATACCAATTACCACATGAAACATTTTCTGTTTCCAACCAAATAGCAATGAACGAAACGGTTTTCAACCTTCGCCATGAACATTAAAAGTAAAGCTAAGAACACCAGTGTTCATATGGGAGTGTGTCTTTCTCCCACACAAGGAATGCTAGGATCCGATTTTATTCAAACACAAACAAAAATAAAAACATACAGACGCTCCAAGTAAAGCACATAAGATGTGACGGAATAAAAATATAGTTTCACTAGAGGTGACGATAAGTTGTCGATGAAGAAGGGGATGCCTTGGGCATCCCCAAGCTTAGATGCTTGAGTCTTCTTGAAATATGCGGGATGAACCCAGGCATCCCCAAGCTTAGACTTTTCACTCTTCTTGATCATATTATATCATCCTCCTCTCTTGACCCTTGAAAATTTCCTCCACACCAAACTCAAAACAATCTTATCAGAGGGTTAGTGCATAATCAAAAATTCACATGTTCAGAGAGGACACAATCATTCCTAACACTTCTGGATATTACCCAAAGCTACTGAAAGTTAATGGAGCAAAGAAATCCACTCAACACAAAAAAAGAGGAAATGTGAAATAAAAGGCGAATCCAAAACAGAACGTAAAAGACGAATTTTTTAGAGGAACTTAACATGATCAGATGAAGAAGCTCAAATTTAATGAAAGTTGCGTAAATATCTGAGGATTACTCATGATTTTTCGCAGATTTTTCTAAGTTTCCTACAGAGAGATCTACTCGAATTCGTGACAACTAGAAATCTGTTTCTACGCAGAAATCCAAATCTAGTATCAACCTTACTATCAAAGACTTTACTTGGCACAAAAATGTAATAAAGTAAAGATAAGGAGAGGTTGCTACAGTAGTAACAACTCCAAGACACAAATATAAAACAAAAATTGCAGAAATAAAATAATGGGTTGTCTCCCATAAACGCTTTTCTTTAACGCCTTTCAGGTAGGCGCAGAAAGTGTAAATTAAGTATTATCAAGAGATGAAGCATCAACATAGGAGTTGGGAGTTTTCTCAACAATGCATTGTATCTTATCTATGTAAGTTTCAGAGGCTCCTCTTTCATTACTTTTAGGCTTACTATCCTCCTCAAATAAATTTTCAGGAACAATCCAATCAAATTTCTTTTCTAGTGCCTCATGCATTCCTAAGAGCTTATAAGGTATTGGTACTTTAATCTCCCCCTCACAATTGACTTTATTAGTGTACTTTAGTCTATCTCTTTCCATCTTTTCAAGGTCATTTGCAAAATTGGTATAAAAGCCAAGCATCTTATGTTTAATAAAGACTTTTCTAGCTTCTCTAGCTACATCACCAAATTCTTTAAGAAGGGTTTCTAAATCAAAATCTCTCTTTTCTCCTACTTCCATATCAGAGAGTGTAAGAAACATATGTTGCATTATAGGGTTAAGATTAATAAATCTAGCTTCCAACATGTGCACTAAAGAGGCAGTAGCAATTTCATAAGTAGGAGCAAGTTCTACCAAGTGTCTATCTTCAAAATCTTTAACTGTACTAACATGAGTGAAAAATTCTTCTATATTATCTCTTCCAATGATAGACCCACGCCCTACTGATATATCGAACTTAGGGGAAAGCATGATGAAATAAACAAAAGGTAAATAAAGTAAATGGAAGTAACTAATTTTTGTGTGTTTTCGATATAAAGAAAGCAAACAAGACAGAAAATAAAATAAATTAAAGCAAGACAATAAACAAAGTAAGAGATTGTGTGTGAGAGACTCCCCTTGCAGCGTGTCTTGATCTCCCCAGCAACGGCGCCAGAAAAAGGTATTGTTGCCGTGGGAGTTGGTAATCTTTGTGGTGTAGCTTTTCTTCAGTTCCCCAGCAACGGCGCCAGAAAAAGAGCTTGATAACGCGTGAAGCACACGTCCGTTGGGAACCCAAAGAGGAAGGTGTGATGCGTACAACAACAAGTTTTCCCTCAGTAAGAAACCAAGGTTATCGAACTAGTAGGAGATGAAGGCCACGTGAAGGTTGTTGGTGAAGGAGTGTAGTGCGGCGCAACACCGGGATTCCGCGCCAACGTGGAACCTGCACAACACAATCAAAATACTTTGCCCCAACTTAACAATGAGGTTGTCAATCTCACCGTCTTGCTATAAACAAAGGATTAAACGTATGGTGTGGAGAATGATGTTTGTTTGCAAAGAACAACAGAGAACAATGATTGCGAGATTGTATTTCAGATGTAAAAGAATGGACCGGGGTCCACAGTTCACTAGTGGTGTCTCTCCAATAAGATAAATAACATGTTGGGTGAACAAATTACAATTGGGCAATTGAAAAATAGAGAGGGCATAGCAATGCACATACATATCATGATGACTAATATGTGATTTACTTAGGGCATTACGACAAAGAACATAGGCCGCTATCCAGCATGCATCTATGCCTAAAAAGTCCACCTTCGGGTTAGCATCCGCACCCTTCCAGTATTAAGTTGCAAACAACACAATTGCATTAAGTACTATGCGTAATGTAAACAATACAAATATCCTTAGACAAAGCATTGTTGTTTTATCCCTAGTGGCAACAACACATCCATAATCTTAGAACTTTCTGTTACTGTCCCAGATTCAATGGAGGCATGAACCCACTATCGAGCATAAATACTCCTCTTGGAGTCACAAGTATCAACTTGGCCAGAGCCTCTACTAGCAACGGAGAGTATGCAAGATCATAAACAACACATATATGATAGATCAATAATCAACTTGACATAGTATTCCATATTCATCGGATCCCAACAAACACAACATGTAGCATTACAAATAGATGATCTTGATCATGATAGGCAGCTCACAAGATCTAAACATGATAGCACAAGAGGAGAAGACAATCATCTAGCTACTGCTATGGACCCATAGTCCAAGGATGAACTACTCACGCATCAGTTCGGAGGCGGGCATGGTGATGTAGAGTCCTCCGGTGATGATTCCCCTCCGGCAGGTGCCGGAGGCGATCTCCTGAATCCCCGAGATGGGATTGGCGGCGGTGGCGTCTACTTTTCTCGTATCGTGGCTCTCGGTATAGGGTTTTCGCGACGGAGAGAATATATAGGCGAAGGGGCAGAGTCGGGAGACGCTCGAGGGGCCCACCCCATAGGGCGGCGTGCTCCCCCTCTTGGTCGTGCCGCCAGGTGGTGTGGGGCCCCCTCGGCTCCTCTCCGTCTCTCCTTCGGTGTTCTGGAACAATCCGTGGAAAATAAGGCCTTGGGCTTTTGTTTCGAGAAATATTTCGTGTAGGATTTCTGAAACCAAAAGAAGAAAACAGAACTGCGCTTCAGCATCTTGTTAATAGGTTAGTGCCGGAAAATGCATAAAAATAATATAAAGTGTATATAAAACATGTGAGTATTGTCATAAAACTAGCATGGAACATAAGAAATTATAGATACGTTTGAGACGTATCACATACCAACGAGTCCAACGGCTTTTCATCCTCCTTCTGAGATGAGGACCTCGGCAATAGCGACGATGGCAACAAGAGAGCGTAAAACGGAGCCCGCGGCCTCAACTTGAGCCCTTCGACCACCGCAACTACTAGATCTAGGATATAGGTTGTTTTTAGTTAAATTTAGTTCAAATTTATAAAAAATCTAAATATTTGAATTACATTAGTCTGTTTCGTTTAAATTCCGTTGATTGGGTGTTGTTGTTTGTTTCTTTGGTTTGAACACCGTCGGAGATGAAGAAGGAGGAGAACTTGGAGGATTTGAAGAAGAGAGCGAGGGACACTTTGCTGATCAAGGCAAGCCATCTCTTGATGCATACCTTAGCTATATTGTCTTACTCTTGCATTACTACAAGTTTTATAAATTGCAGGTTTGTTATTTATTTATGTGAGTGATTATGCCACTCGGAGCTTTAATATTCCACCCTTACGGGTGCTGCCCTCGTGATACCTTCTGGACCATCCAATTAGTGATAAGGTGCATAACACCTTATGATGTAGTCCCACCTAAGGACGACACTACACCAAGGCTAACTAGTACCCCAAGTGGACCGATGACTCGAGCCCGAGCGAAAGCTCTACATGAAAAGGTGAACTCAATCCTCTCGACACTCGACCTCAACACTACTTTGGATGGAATGCTACCTCATGCCGATGTTCTATGTGTCATCAGATACAAGTCTCGGGAGGAATACGTCAAGGTTGGCCCAACGCCGGACAAGGAAGGAGGACCACTTCAGCCGGAGACTGCAGCCCAGGGCCGACACTGCCGCCCCCTACCGCACCAAACCGCGCCGCCTACCGCACCAACCCCGAAGAGACAAAGGAGATACAATGCCAAATACAACCTCTGCAGAGTGTAAAACTATTCGAATAGCCGTGTCCGCGATTATGGACGTGGAAATGGAAGTTGCTTGGCATTGAAGGAGTTTTGGTTTATAAAAGAGTTTTCTAAAATAAGTTTGGAAAAGAAAACCAGTGGGACCGGAGGAAATGTATCTAGAAGGTACGGTGAAAAGTTGGAAAAGTTGTTTTAATCATACCGAGATAGCCAAAAAGGAAAATGGATCAACCTTACCTATTAATCTTAATAATATATTTGTTTTCAAAAGGTTTTTCAACAAAGATACACTACTAGAAAAATGTGTAGCCATAATATAGCTAGCAATGACCCACCATGCTAGAAGTGCTCCACTACTATATAACAGTGGCACATCACTAACAGGTGCTCCACTGGTAGACCAAATACTAATGGCACACTAGGTATGATGTGCGCCACTGCTATGTTTATACGTGGTCCACCCTCACCTCTAGGCATACCATTGGCGCACCACAACAAAAGAGGAGGTTATATTTGTTTTGAACGTTTTAGTCTTCCTAGTATTCACTTCTTTGCAAGCCGGCCAAGCTAGAAGTTTTTATACAGGTTCTTATAATCAATAACTCGTATGAATTAACCTTATTGCCGTTTGAAAAGGTGTGAGACCCATCTCAACAAGAGCAATATTTTTCAATCATTGTGCTAGTTTATGGCTTGCTAGTTGATGGGACCCAGAAATATTGCACCGTCCTCTGTTAATTTCTTGACAGAAGGTCCAAGCGACGCTTCAAGTGGTGAAAACAAAAATTACACATACTAGCAGCAGCCGAAGGCTTCTGTCTGTGAGTATGTATAGTTAAATTTGGTGTCTGTTCTCAATATCACAAAAAAAATTGTCTGAAATTATACGGTCAAGTGCACATGTGGCCTACCGTCTACTCTGAGAACTGCTAGAGGTCATCACAAATGTTCTATGCTGCGAAAAAATGAGCTACATAACCTGTTTGCTGAGGACGACTTAATCTTGCAAATCACTATGTTACACTCAAGAGTACTCGGCATACATGGATAATTTAAAACTAGGAAGCATTGGCGCGGTGACACGCCGCGCCCGTCTTGCTAATATGCTAGAATGGTCAGTGCTGTCTAATTTGGTGTGTGTTTTTTATAGGCTGCCGAGTGAATATGTGGCAGAGATGACTATTTTCTTTGCGAGAGTACGATCGTTCTAAGTATTTGCTAAAAGTGATTTAAGTAGTTAGCTGCAAGGAGCAATGATAACTGAGTACTTAGTTTCATGTGGCGTTCGAACAATGGTCACGCCTGGCCTTTCTAGTTGTATAATTGACTGTGATAGGCTGGGTAATATTAGAAATTCTAGCCTGCATGTGAGCTGTCGATTTTGGACGTTGCTCTTTTCTCTGTTTTGGTAGTGGTCTGTATCCCTTCATTTCCTTTCTGAGACGATGCTTGGCTGAAACAGTGGGAAGAATAAAGAAGAAGGAGCAAGCGACCGTAGGAAAAGATGAGATTAATCAGCGGTTAAGAAGAAAAAGAATCGGCAATGGCTGCTCTGCTACACACAAACACGTGTTAATGGAAAAGAACAGCTGGTATTTCTCGTTTTAATTTTTATTTGTTGGTAGGAGCAACAGGCTCTTCTTTTCGTTCTCTCTAACTTTATTCAGCGAAGAAATCCCGAGCCAAGATTTTAAAGAAAATTACATCTCCCCATCTATACCTAAACCTTTCTCTTTAAATTTCATGTGTTTTCAGAAAGATTTGAGCTGTGTTTGTCGGTGAAGAGGCGAGATTTGTTCTTCCATGTAGGCACGGACGGAGCCAAGGGGTGCGAGCCCCATATGCCCCCCTCTATGTAAGAAAATGGTCGATTTGCCTCCCTTTTATATAATTTTTAGCTCCGTTTGTGCATGTAGAGATATGTTGTTTTAATGGAAGGCTGGTGCATATGTCATCAAATTGGTTCGTCTATTAACCTCAATGATAGTGAACATTTTAGGTGCTTGAACAAATCCATCCGCTAGCAACATTGTCCGGTTGGGTTAAAATATCATTAGAAACTTGGGAGGTTATATTTTTAACAATATTTTTTATAATATAATATAAATTAGTTAAAATGAAAACCTAGAGATCTAAGCAGGACCAATAAACCTGGAGGAAGGAGTAACACATATATGATTCATCAATTCGGACAGCTGGTTCTAAAAAAAATCAATTCCGACAGCTTCATTTTTTCCTGTCTTTTTTTCTTACAACACTTCCTACCATTTATTTTGCCTCTGCTAGAGGCTAAGACATATACACAAAAGAGAAGGCAGAGCAAAGCGGTCACCACCAGCGACTAAACAAACAGAGATTCCGCCAGGTATATGATGATGATCTTGTGCTCTGAGACGCCCAGAAGTCACAACCAGGGAAGTAGCGCCCCTTCAACACACGAGCACACAATGATTGAGGTTCAGTTATCAGGCGCCAACATTGTTTTCCAAGCATGGCTTGGTTGAATATAGCCATCTCCCGGAAGCCCATTCCACCAAGATATTTTGGTGAGGTCAACCAATCCCATGATCTCCAATGTAGTTTTTTCCTCCCATCTTCGGTTTTACTCTCTCCTTGGTATGACCATCACAATGTGGGCCAAAGAAAATGGAGGACTTGCGTAGATTTATTTCCTGCCCAGATCCATTGCAATAGGTGTGTAATGCTGAGTTGAGAGCATCAATACTTCTTTCATCCCCCCTGGTGAAGAATACACTATCATCAGCAAACAAGAGGTGGGAGATGGGAGGGCCTTTCCTGCCATTGCGAATCCCTTTTAGTTCTCCAGTTGCTTCCTTTTTCTGCATTAAACAAGATAAGCCTTCAGCACATAGCAGAAACAAGTAGGGGTTGATTGGGTCTTCCTGACAGATGCCACTTGTCGATAAAAAGGGTTCAGTTAACTCTCCGTTAACTTTGACATCATATTTAACAGAGGTTACGCATCGCATAATCATTTCCACCCAATTGTCTCTAAAGCCCAACTTTAGCAAGACTCCTTTTAAGTAGTTCCATTCGACCCTATCATAAGCCTTAGTCATGTCAATTTTTAAGGAAAAGAAAGGGCATTTTGCTTTTTGCCTTCTAATTGTGTGGATACATTCATATGCTATGAGAACGTTATCTGTAATAAGCCTTCCTGGTACAAAAGCACTTTGCTGTTCAGATATAATATCCGGCAAAAAATGCTTTAGGTGATTTGCGATGACTTTGGAGGCTATTTTATATATAACATTGCATAAGCTTATCGGCTGAAAATTAGAGAGAATTTCTGGGTTATTTTTCTTAGGGATTAGAACAATTACCGAATCGCAGAAGCCTTCCGGTATATCTGATCCCAAGAGAAAACCCTTCACAGCAGCACATATGTCTTCCTCCAGGAGGTCCCAATGTTTCTGATAAAATAATGCAGGAAAGCCATCTGGTCCTGGAGCCTTTCTGATAAAAACTGCTGCAGCAAGGTCTCTTTTGGAGAGTTGGAGATGGAAAAACTATTAACATACTTAGGGACAATTGGATACCAGATGTGACTCATGGTACTTTAACTACAACCTCCCCGGTCAAAGAGGACCAGAATGTTAGTTCCCTAATGCAGGAGAGTGGGGGGCAATGGAAGGAAAAATCAGTAAGAGATCTCTTTCCGGAAGAAATATCAGAGAAGATTCTAAGCATCCCCACAAGCTCTGAAGGATGCAGCGATTTTCCCTCTTGGCCTCACACAAAGAGTGGAACATACTCTGTCAAATCCGCATACAATCTAGCCAGGTCAAAATTGTTCTGGATATCCCGAAGCAATATTGGCAAGGGAGCCTCTTCTAACCAGGTGACCATGGAAAAGGCATGGAAGAAATTATGGGCCATCAAGTGCCCAGATAAGATGAAGGTGGTATTATGGAGAATGGCTCACAACTGCGTGCCTACCGGTACCCAGCTCCAGGTGCGTTCTATTCCGACAAGGTATGACTGTTATCTTTGTAATCGTGTAGAGGATGTGGAACACTGTTTCCTACGATGCCAATATGTTAAAGAAATCTGGAAGGACCTAAAGAAGGAGTATGGAATTTCCCTTAACCTACAAAACTTCTCTCACATCAGACAATGGTTGATGGACTGGATTTCAGAAGCATCACAGTTCCAGTCAGTGATATTGGCAGTGGCTTGTTGGCACATATGGGAGAATAGGAACTCCTATCGCAATGGTGAGGTTTTGCCTCATCCTTCAAGTGTTTCTAGAAAGATCATAGCCTATGTTGATTTTGTCTCTATGAATATTATCAGATCAGAAGGTTCCAATAGGCGTGAGACCTCGACATCAGTTCAGAAATGGTCTCCGCCACCGGAGGGCCGACTGCTGATCAACGTGGACGCTGCGATCTTTTCCCAAAGTGGTAGCTCTGGATATGGAGTTGTGATACGTAACCATCAAGGTATTATGATGGCTGCTTGTCGAGGCTTTGTAGATCATGTGCAATGCTCTGAAATTGCTGAAGCCATTGCTATCCGGCAGGCGCTCTATCTTGCTGAGAATGTCGGAGCCCAAAACTTTCGGGTTGCTTCGGACTGTCTCTCGGTAATTAAAAAACTGCAGCAGCAAGGGCTAGATAGGTCTTCGACAGGTGCTATTGTGCACGATATTAAACTGAGAGCCACAAAGTTTGTATCTTGTACCTTTAAGCATGTATACCGTTCATGTAATGAGGCAGCCCATGTTCTTGCCAAGACGGCAGAACATGATCAAGGGTCCTGTTGGTTTAATGAGCCACCTGATGTCATCAGGGCCATTATTTGTATTGAACAGTTGTTTGAATGAATGAAAGGCTGCTGCCATTTGTCTCAAAAAAAAAAACAAACAGAGATTCAAAGGAAAGGAACAGCGAATGGGTAGGCTGTAGAGAAGGACATGTGCTCAATTTTGTTGCCGTCTACAGTTGTGGGGCTTCACCACACGCTCAGATCCATTTCGGTCGGCATCACCAATCTCGTCGGCAAGCTCCTGGACCAAGATCCGGTTGCTCGGCGTCGCCAATCTCGCCGGCAAGCTCCTGAGCGAACATGAACGAATTGGTGCTGGCAGGCGGCGGCGGATGGAGAGTTGCAGGAGACGAATCAAGGGTAAATAGTCGGCAGGACTACCCGAGCGGATGCGAACTGGGGTGTCAGTGCCTGGTATGTCATTTTTTGATGTGTATGAACTATGAAGTGATATAAGTTGGAATCTGGAGTCAAAGCTACACAGTATCATAGTAATTTTGACTATACTGAAGTTTGTTTTTAGTGGCCTGACAGGTAGGTAAAAACTTGAAAAGCAAAGGAAGAACTAATTGCACAGAGACCATAGGTCATTGCTGAGAAAGTTAATTAAAGAGATAAAAGGAAATATAAAAACAGGAGATACAGAGGATATTCTTTAGTACATTGACTCTCTAGAACTACAGCAAGAATAAGTACAAAGCAAAGCACTGACTCTAGCATAGCATGGAAATAACTACTTATAGAAGGTACCTTAGCAGTATCTAAACTGAATACATTGTGTCGGCAAGCGAACCATCTCCTATGATTAGTTTATAAGCGTTAAACGTCTGCAACCAGCACTTGAAGGAATCTCAAGTTGATTGCTTGAAGCCTTGAACATGATCTTGGTCCTGTAACTGATTTCAAATGATCAGTTCCTACCCGGTGCATACCAATGGGAGTTATTACATGAAGTATATATAGAAACTTACCACAATACTACATAAACATGAAAAAACATATCTATGATATCATCAACTCAGCAAAGAACTACTGGCTGTACTTGCGCTTCAGGGTCAGCTATCTTAAGTTTGTTGGTACCAAAAACTCGAATGCAAGAATGGATGGAAACTTGGTGCTTTCAGTAGAGAGTGGACCTATAGAGACCCCCAGCAGAATTAACAGCCGCTAACATGACTTAATCATAACTGGCAAGTTGATCTTCCCTTAACTTCTGATAAAGAGAAGAAGACATATCCCTTGCATCATCTTTATCATACTGCATGCATCTCTTCTGACATCAACCTATTTCTGGCGTGAATAGATTCTGTAGATATGCTAAAAAATGGTAGAGAGTAACCATTTCTTACCAAACATAATGGAAAGTTCTTGCAATAAGTGACATGTAAATTCTCGAAAGGAATTGATCATCTAATATTTTCCCTTATTGATTTGATTCATTGCATATTTGATCTGCTGAGAACACCGATATTGAAGGAAGCTTTGTAGCAAGTTCTTGCAGTATAATCAAAGAAAAACATATTGAGATTGGTAAATGGAAAAGTGTATTCATGCAGTTGTTTCAGTGAATATGGTTCCAGCCACAGTTTAAGTTGAAATGAAGAGCAGTGTATACAATAACCAGTTATGGTATTAGGACTAAATATATCGACCATTAGACACCTGCTGAACTTCTCCTCCATTGAACCTACCGCCGCCACTTCCTGCCAATCAACGCAACAAAATTTAGAAGCGCGTAAATTGAATACCCAAGAAGTGGTAGAATAGTATCACCACTATCATGTTAAGACTAACATCATCTAATACTTTCCCCTATTGATCCGATTCATTGCTTATTTGATCTGGTGGGAACACTGATATTGAAGGAAGCTCAGTAGCAAGTTTCTTACAGTATAACAAAAGGAAAAAAAACATTTTAACAAAGGTAAATGAAAAAGTGTATCCATGGAGTTGTTTGGCTGAATATTCTTTAGCCACTGTTTAAGTTAAAAAGAAGAGCAGCCCAATATCTACAATAACCAGTTTTGTTATTAAGACTATATATATAAGTACCAGCACACACCGATTTCCTTTGAAATCCATCAATCACACACCGAGAGTCAACCTGGAAGATAAAGACAAAGACACCAAAGGATAATTTTGGACTCATACCATTGCTAACACATAAATTGGATAAATATGGCAAACATCTTCTGCTTTGTAGCGAGGACCAAAATTTATACGTCAAATGTGCATTGACCGTCTTACTTTAAACTTGTGAATTAACCAATGGGCCTCTTTTGCATCAAGAATGAGACAGGAGACGACATAGATCACAGAAGCAAAGTAATTTATACGTCAAATGTGCATTGACCGTCTTACTTTAAACTTGTGAATTAACCAATGGGCCTCTTTTGCATCAAGAATGAGACAGGAGACGACATATATCACAGAAGCAAAGTGTAACCGGGTAAACATTAGTTATGGTGGCATTGTGCAACAAAACCTTTATCCCCGATAGATCTGTAATTGAATCTTTAGAATCAAACATATTTTTATCGAGGAATTTCTTTTCACCAAAAAATCTGCAGAAAAAACCATACCAATTTTGTACAGCTAGTGCAAACTGATGTGCATGTTTTACACACTTTGCAGAAATAAGAAGAGATGGCACATAGCTGGTCAGTAGAGCTTGGAAAAAGAAAAAGAAACCAACAATACTTTGAGATGAATCAACTGGTTGCTTTCCCAACCAAATCACGCGCCTCCGAACATACGACCTAGACAAAGAAGCAGAAGCTGTAAGAGAACTTCAATCCAATGGACAGGGAAGACCCATCAACCCTCGACAACGGAGCAGGTGATGAGACAGGTACGAATACATACGTAACATTCATAGATGACACATCAGACGGGGAGGCATATCCCATCGCAAGTGCATGAGATCCGAAGAAGTACGACGGGAAAACGGCAAAGACGCATCATGCTAAAGACCATGTCGCCGTCACGAAACCAAAGGAGGAGAATAGGAAGCATGCCAATCTTGCCGATGGCCAGCAGTGTGACGCACGCTCATGGAACACCTCCAGGAAAAGAGAACACATAGCACAGAACACCAGCGGGGGGGCAGAAAAATTCAAAATCCAACAGCACAAAAAGAAGAGTAACAACAGGAGATGAATAAAAGGAGAGCTGAATCGAAAGAGGACATTACCCTAAAGCTCATCACATCACCAGAAAGAAACATAGAGAGGTGAATCGAAAGAGGTAAAAGGAAGAACTCGTGGTGGTCGTCGCAGACCGCTAAAGAGAACCTGCAGTTTTTTTATCTCTGTATGACCGGTTTGCAAAGAAGGCAAAAAGAAAAGAAGGAAGGCAGTAATAGGTGGGAAGGAACGTCTATGGAAGGACACGTTAATCTTGCCAGAGAATATGGGGGTGACACGTTAACTAAGATCAGAGTAACGATGTCAAGGCACGGGAAATGCACTTTGGCTCATAGGAGCATTTGACATTGTGTGAATCCACATTTCGAAGTGTCAAAAAATTCCAAGCTAAATTTTTACATGTACATCTAGATATTTTATGTTGGTACACAATTTTTTTTAAAAAGGAAAAAATTTATATGGCTCCTGTAAAAAAGACAAATTTTGATGCTGTAACACGACTACGTACAACACATTTTTTTTGTATTTTTATACACACCACACAAAATGTTATTTTTTCACGAAAACTTGTGTAGAACAAAGAATGTCACGATGTACACAAAAAAATTATATCAATTTTCTTGACATTTTTAAAATTAATATATAATTATTTGTATAATAAGAGCATTTGCTCCTATGAGCTAAAACGCCACCTCCGTCAAGGCACCGGTTAAAATCCCACCGCATTAGCCCATATCACAACCACCGGAAGTCTCTCAATAAATAAGGAAAGGAAGGGTCATATCCGGTAGCCGGTAAATCTCTCACCTGGAAAAAAGGCAAAAATGAAACTAACCAGCCAACTGATTAAATGTAAGAGGACACGTGCCACACATCGTTTGGAGGAAAGGTAAGGAAAATAGCACATCTACAGTGTATCAATTAAAATAAGCGTATGGGTTCATGACATCTTAACCAAAAGCTGTGAGCCACCAATTTGTCCGATTAGTAGCCAAGAAGGACTTCAACTTTACAAAATGTCGCCGCACAAATCAACAATAAATCCACTTTTATGCAGGCAGACACGTCCAAACCTATCGGTCAATCGGTTGGTACCAAAATATTTACATTTTGTTTGAAAGAAAAATCAGTGGAACACATGTGACCGCGAGTTAACTTCAACACGATTTTAGTGTTTCGTACCGTAGTAAGATGTTAGTTATATTTCAGTCAGATTTAAAATAATTTTAAACATGCCATTCATTCAAAAAGAAATTTGGGAATGTCAGCAATTCTAGTTTTTGAAATTTAGGCCCTTTGCTCAAACCGAGACCGAAATAAAGAACTCTTATTAATCTTTAATGGTATGACACAACATTCAAATTACCATGTCTCATAGCGGAATTTCATCTTCACCACAAACCAACATGACGACACTAACGAAATTATTAGAAAATACATCGATTAAACGAAGTTGAAGCCAACAATGCTTCTGTAAACCGTTCTGTGCTTCCTCAAATTAAAGAGGAGACCCAGCATGACGACCGATAACCTGACGAAGCTCATGTACCCCTGGCAAGCTGGCACCACGAGGAGCATGTTGGGGACAAGACCGATCAGAAGCGAGGAGGAAACCCATCATCAGGACGGGGAATCTCACGAGGCTCCTGGACAGCTGCACCACTGAGGCGGCCGCGAGGAGCAGGGTGGAGACGCAACCGATCATAGGCCAGGTGGAAACGCAACATCAGGGTGGCACTACTAGGGAAAGCCTTATAGCAGCACTCCTTACCGCTGGCGAGTATGGTTTGAAAATGCCGGCGGTAAGACCTTCCAGGGTGGCCTAACCCTACCGCCGGCGAGTTGAATGCAAGGCGCCGGGGGTGCGGGCTTTACCGCCGGCGAACACGAAAACGAAAATGCCGGGGGTAATGAGTGGCTCGGCGGGCCACCCAGCCTGCACTTACCGCCGGCGTTTTATGCCCGAATCGCCGGGGGTAGCGGGCTGTACCGTCGGCGAACCCGAAAATACAAATGCCGGGGGTAACGAGTGGCTGGGTGGGCCACCCATCCTGCACTTACCGCCAGCGTTTGTGGGCCGTAGGTGCCGGCGGTAATTGGCCCTACCGCTGGCAAACGCGCATGTTGGCGCCGGCGGTAACCTGGGCTTGGCCATTTAGCACGACCAGCCACCTACCACCACCCTCACACACTCATATGTGATGGCAAATCAACCCAAGCACTTGTTATCTCATTCCCCCACCCATTTTAGCTATTTCAACCAACAAAATATGATGTATTTGAGCAAATCATGCACTACCTAGCCCCTCTAGCATGATTTGCATGATCTAGATCTAGATCTATCTCCTCCCACCACCTTTTCCACTAGATCTAGCTAGATCTCTCTATTTCTAGATCTCTAGATCTCTCGAGCATAAAAGTCGACGTGTGGCGTCTCTCCGGTGCTTTTGGACGTCGCGTCAACTAATAGGTATATAACTAATGAGTGGAATGTTCATGAGTTGGTGAAAAGTCACGGTTATGTCACTAGTGATGGCAAAAGACCCGGTTCCATATATGTAAATGCATTGTTTTGCATTTGTTGACGTGTGCAGAAACATTGAGTTGCCAATGTTTTGCCAGAATGTTGATTAACTTCCGTTCCGGCGAATTTTTGGAACTCCAGCATGACAATATTTAGCAAAGGTCATGCCGAATTTTTTCGTGAAAACCGAGGCGGCGGTTGTAATCAATTATCTTGTCCTGTAGGCGACGATGGTCATCAAGATGAGGGAAAGCGTCGTGGATAGATACGTGGAACGCGCGACGGCCGACATGTATCAAAAAAAGCGAAAGGATATAATGTGTCCTTGTCGAAGATGCAAGCTAGGGTCGTTGTTCGACCCCTTTTCAGGCATAGTGAATGAGCACCTGCTCAGGTATAGTTTCATGGAGGGGCATACTCAGTGGATGAGTGATGATGGAGATGATGATATCGAAGGTGATGATGATGGAGATGATGATGGTAGAGATGATGATAACGAAGGTGATGAAGAGGATGCCCCATATGGCAATGGAGACGAGGTTGAAGAGGATGGCGCACACGTTGATGGTGATCAAGAAGGCCGGGAAGAACATGCGGCCGACGAGGACATGAGTAGAATTACCCCGCTAACCGCGGCCATGCAGGACCGTCATGTTCAAGAACTTCTTCTCAGCAACACATCGACCGACCCCAAAATCGCTGGTAGACGGAAGGCTAAGCTGGATCAACTCGAGATAGACTCGAGAGCTCCGTTGTACGACGCAGCTCGTGGGATGGAGGAGAGCCGTCTGAGATACGCTCTCGATATTATGGAGATGAAGGCAAAGCACAAATGGACGGACACAAGCGTGTACGAACTCTTCGGATACTTGAAGATCCACTTTCCTAAAGATAACACGTGTGCCGGTAGCCTACAGGAGGCCAAGAAAATCGTGTGCCCTCTCGATTTACCGCACCAGAAATACCACGCATACATCAGTGACTGCGTAATATATCGGAACGAGCATGCCAATCTCGATACATGCCCACAGTGTGGCGAATCTCGATACAAGAGAGGGACAAGAAAATCTCCTCGAAAAGTTGTGTGGTACTTCCCGCTCACGCCCCGTCTGCAGCGGTACTTCGTGGACCCTAAGGAAGCAAAGCTCATGCACTAGCATGCGGAAAGAAAGGAGGCGGTGATGCGTGATGTAGAACGGGTTGAAAACCCAGTGCTAACACACCCTTCGGATGCAAGCCAGTGGAAAACATTAGACGATGAGTATTACGAAGAATTCGGGAAAGAACCAAGGAACATCAGGTTGGGTGCGAGCACCGACGGACTCAATCCGTTTGGGAACCAAAGCAGCAAGCACAGCACATGGCCCGTGTTTGTATGGATGTACAACCTCCCTCCATGGCTATGCCTGAAGAAGAAGTACATACACATGAGTATACTAATCCAAGGGCCGACGCAGCCAGGGAGCGATATCAACCTGTATCTGGAGCTATTGAAGGAGGAGCTAGTCACTCTGTGGGAGGAAGGGATAGAAACTTGGGACGCCTACGGACAAGAAACTTTCCGTATGAAAGCCGCACTGTTGACGACGGTGCAGGACTATCTTGGATACGGATATATCGCGTGCCAGGTGTGCCACGGACACAAGGCATGTGTGAGGTGCATGGAAAAGACGCCGTTTTTACAGCTGGGTAAGGATCCCGGGTCTTCAAAAACCGTCTACATGAGGCATCGAATGTGGCTTCCCAAGAATGACCCGTGGAGGAAGCGTGGAGACCTGTTCAATGGGAAGGATGAGGTCGAGAGACCTCCACCTAGGCGAAGCGGCGAAGAGATAGATACTCTGTTGAAAAACTGGAAAGACTGCCCTCCGGCGGGTAAGATAAAGATCCAGAAGCGGAAGAAAGGAGACAAGAGAAAGAAAAAGGAACCCGGGCCGCTCTTGGGGGTATGGAAAAGGAGGTCCGTGTTTTGGGACTTGCCGTACTGGAAGATCCTCGGTACGCCTCATAGCCTTGATCTCATGCATATCACGAAGAACGTGTGTGAGAGCTTGCTTGGCACTGTGCTCAACATGCCGGAGAGGACCAAAGACGGGTCGAAAGCAAGACACGGCCTGATGGCCCTTGATATCAGAAAAGAGCTTCATTTCGCGCAGGTTGACCAGGAAACTAAGGAGGAGGAGATGGATGGTCGCAAACGCAAAAGGGTGGCCAAGCAGCGCGAAACTCCTCGCCCCTCCTGCTTCACTCTAAATCCCGATGAGCTCGAACAATTCTTCAAGTGCCTCCTAGAAGTCAAATTTCCCATAGGCTACGCGGGGCTGATACGCAGATGGCTGGACCCGACGAAAAAAATCTTCAGCGGGATGAAGTCTCATGACTGTCATGTCATGATGACGCAGATACTTCCGGTTGCTATCCGAGGGATAATGGAACCACACGTTCGTGCGACGCTGACTGACCTGTGTAACGTCTTCGACGTCATCACTCAAAAGTCGATAACCGTCAAGAAACTCAGGAGGCTGCAGGAAGAGATCGTCACCATCCTATGCGAGATGGAGATGTACTTCCCGCCCGCATTCTTTGACATCATGGTCCATCTGCTGGTGCATATAGTGGATGATATCGAGGATCTCGGGCCCGCGTTCCTTCACAACATGATGGCGTTAGAAAGAATGAACGGCTTCATCAAAGGATACGTTCGTAACAGGGCACATCCGGATGGAAGCATCGTCCAGGGCTTTCTCACGAGGAGTGCATCTCTTTCTGCAAGAATTATTTAAACGAGGACGACCCACGTCCGGTTGGATTGCCCGCCAACAAGCACCTCGGCAGATTCGAGGGAGTAGGCCACAACGCTGGCAAGAGGGAACTCGACGCGGATCAAGATGATAGGAGAACAGACTTCAACAGGGCCCACTTAGTAGCACTACAGCACATGAACGAGGTAGAGCCTTGGGTGGATCAGCACATAAACATGATCAAGAGCAGGGCTGACAAGCCGATGACGGAAGAAGAGGTATTTAGAGCGCACAACTCCTCTTTCGCGAGCTGGTTCAAAGACCAGATTGATGCCAATCCCCCACCAATGGCAAGAGACGTAGACAAAATGATATTGGCCTTGTCTTATGGGCCCGCCCCCAACCTCATGACTTATCAGAAATACGACATCAACGGTTACACATTCTCCACAGAGGAGAGAGACAAAAGAAGCGACTATCAGAACTCGGGTGTGACGATGGAATCGTACACGGGTGAAGAGAAGAAAAGGTACTACGGAAGGATCGAGGAAATCTGGGAGCTCGACTACGTCGGGGAGAAGCTACCGATGTTTCGTGTCAGATGGGCTACGGACGTCACAATAGAAGATGCTTATGTCACCACCATGCGACTGCCCCCCAAATCCAAGACCAAGAACCCCACCGCGCAAAATGAGCCTTGGGTATTGGCTAAGCACGTCGAGCAATGCTTCTTCATAACTGACCCGTCAAGGCCCAGCCGTGTTGTCGTAAGGAGAGGAAAAAGGGCCCTCGTCGGAATGGATGGAGTTGCCGATGAGCAAGACTTCGACGGCCTCGTCGGAGACCCAATGATGGAAGAACCCGATGAAGACGATAGAACCTACACACTAAGAAGAAGAAGGACAACGCTACCTAGGTCAAGTGTTCCTCCGTACACAAGGAGTCGCGACGATGCCGGTGGGGTCACAAGGACCAAGCGGAAGGGACTTTGAAGTCATTTGTGCATTTCTAATAATTATCTCTCGAACAACCATTTGTCCTTCATGTTTATCCTAAATTTATGTCTTGGCTTTTTATCGGATATCACCGAAAGGACTTTGAAGTCATTCAAGAATTAAAATCATAAATTTATGTATTGCAATTTATCCTTCATTTAATTTTTATCGGATGTCGCCAAAAGGACTTTACAATTTATCCAAATAAACTAGACACAATAAAAGAGGTCTTAGCATGAAAAGGGTAAGAGGTCTTAGCTAGAAAACAGAAAGGAAAAAAAGGTGGCTTTTTTTGCACCCACAGGGATTCGAACCCTGGTGCTTCAGCTGTGAACAATAGAGTGGCTACCACTGTGCTAATGGATCGATTTTAACTAACCTACAGGTTTACAGAAGTAAACGTATCACGCCAGCTGGGAAGGAAAAAAAATGTTACCCCCGGCGAATTAGACGCTTTTGCCGGTGATAGCTGCACTTGGGCCCACCTGTAAGTGACAGAAACCTTACCGCCGGCGTTTTCACGAATTCGCCGGGGGTAAGTCGACTAGGACTTAGCCAAAAAACCCCCCCGTCCTCGTCGTCCCCAAATCCCACCCCGTCTGCCGCCATCGTTGATTCGCCACCGCCGCAGTCGCTCCCCAGCCGCCGTCGTCGATCCACCATCGTCACTGCCCCCCAGCCGCCGTCGATCCCTTCACCGCAGGTGCGCCCCTCTCCCCTGCCTCCCTCTCTCCCTTGCCATCGTTCCCCTCTCCTCCTTCCTCACCGTCGCCGCCTCCCCCAGACCGTCGCTGCCCCCTGCCGCCGTCGATCCACTACCGTCGCTGACCCCTGCCGCCGTCGATCCGCCACCTGCTGCCATTGCTGCCGTCGCCCTCCACCGCAGGTGCGCCCCTCTCCCCTGCCTCCCTCTCTCCCTTGTCGTTCCTCTCCCTTGCTCATTCCTCACCTCGCTGTGATGTTGCCGCCTCCCCCAGACCGCCGCCGTCGTGCCACCAGGTCGTCGGCCACCAGCAGGCGCTCAACCCCGAGGACCCCGACCGCCGCCATCATCGTCGCCGCAGGTAAGGCCCCTCTCCCCTCCCTCATTCCTCTAAATTCCCTGTGTTACCTATCCTAGTTCATCAGATCCTAGCAGGATTCTGTTGGTTTGGTTAGCAATAGCAACAACAAGATGCTAGCTGAATTTGTGTTCATGGAATTGGTGTTTGTGTTAATTGAACGTCAACTAAATTGGCTTCTGTGTTAACTGAAACAATGCTAATTTACACCGATCTGTAGCTGATGCAAACTGAAGTTTGTTGCTATTGCTAACTAAATGGTTGAGCTTGTCTTGCGGGTAGATACATTCTGATACCTAGTTATTGCCTCTGTGAGCTTGTCTTGCTGTGTTCATTAGGTGTAAATGCTTCTGGATTACTGCTGAATATGAATATGGCATATAATCAGGAATAACCAGTACTCTAGTGTAGTAGTGCTAATGATGTAAGTTAGCCAAAATACATTTGCAATGTATAAGTGAAGTTTACATGTGGCCCACGATACATAGGAAGTATTTGTCAATGGAATTCCCTGTTCTCATAGTTGTAACATAATCTTTATAGTGTCTGATCGAGTTTGGATTGTTATTGACTTATATAGTGTTTTTTTTTATTTCATTCCACTTACTTACTACATTTGCAAATGGTACCCAAAGAAAAACGATATAGCCCTGTTTAAAATACAGCAAGTTTAAACAGCATGTATTTTGTGTTTGGATGGTCCAAACTCTGTCATTGCCTTTTGATGGTGGTAGACCTGAGCCTGATGTGGTGGTGGTAGACCTGATCGAGCATGTGTTTGGAAAAGTTGTGTGAAATGTGTCTGCAGTACATTGAGTGCCAATGTTTCGCCGGAATGTCGATTAACTTCCATTCTGGCGAATTTCTGGCACTACGGCATGACCATTTTTAGCAAAGGTCATGCCAAATTTTTTGTTGGTATAGTTGAAGGCTTTTGAAGTATGATCCAATTGACTCTCTGATCTCCAGACAATTAAAATGTGTCACTTGTTGGTATAGTTTAATAAGATAGCTATCACTCATTTTTTGCTTTGTCAGTTTGAGAAAATGAGTTATAACTGCCCCAATGGAGACTGAAAAGGTGCATCCTGATAACATAGCAAGGAAACACTGAAAAGTTTTGCTTCGGGTCACATGTCACTTATGTCCTTGTATTTATGGTACTGTTAGAAGTTGGATATGCCTACAACAGTGAAGTGCTGCTCCACTCACTGAATGGTGAATACTGAATTTATTTGTTCCCTACTCATATGCTATAGACTATGGTCCTTAATAATGTGAGCACCAAATTCCAGTTTTTCGAAGTCTCCTGTGATGATGCTGTGAAACCATGAAAATTGAGCTTAGGTGTCAATACACTGTCAGACATATAAGCACGTCCAATATGGTTTGCAATACACTGTTTTCTCCAATATGGTTTGCAATATGGTTTATCTCTTTTCTCCAATATGGTTTGCAATACACTGTCAGACATATAAGCGCGTCCTTGCATGAATACAGTATAAGCTCTCTGTCAGAAGTTACTGCTTCATCTGCATGTGTATGCTGCCTAATGCTATCACATCTGCCTTTGTTAGCGATGTTGTCTTCTGCAGACCCCAACGAAGACGTTGACGGGTCTTCTCAGCGGAAGTTGGATGAGCACTACAGGCTCATGGTCTCGGATCAGCTGGAGGAACTTTCAGGCAGCGATGACGGGTCCTCGGAGGAGGGGGATGATGAGATGGACAACGATGGTGAGGATGAGAGGGCCGCTGCCGACGAGACCACCGACAGTGGCGTTGCCGGGTAGCTCGGATACTACTACCGAGGCCAAGAGGAAACGGAAGCAGCGGCGCCCAAACAGCGTCGACACCACTCGCGACATAATCACCGCGGTGGACGCCAAGACCGGTCTTCCTACTGAGCCCAAGCATGTGGCGAAGGGGTACGGCCTCCAACTGGGAGCAATCCTTCGGGACGTCGTCGACGTCAACGAGACGAAACTCCGAACCAAGAAGAAGCAACATCTGCAGGCCCAACTCCTTGCGCGGCTGCACGCACGGTATGAGTTCCCTGTGGAATACAGGAACGAGGATCCCAAGGATAACATCGTGAATAGACGAGCCCTCTCTAAGTTCACCAAGAACCTCAGCGGTTATAAAACCATGCTGAGGGGGATGCTTGGTGACAATGAGACTTGGGAAGAGATCCAGCGCCACTTCCCGTGGATGACGCTGGATCAGTATAATAAATTCTTGGAAAACGAGGAGCTCGAGTACACCAAACAACAATCGGCCTGGGGGAAGGAGCTGGCGGATAAGAACATCGGTCACCACCATATCGGTTGCCGTGGCTTCGAAGGCAAGCAGCCGGTATGGGACAAGGAGGACCAGGCCTACATAAACGCTGGCCTCGAGCCCCCTTTTGCCAAGTACAAAGACCCACTCTTCAGGGCATATCTCAGGTCCCGATACCATAGAGAAATGGGTGGGAAACGTGTCATGAAACCTGATGTGGTGGTGGGAGTTGAGTTGGTCGCCGACGCGAAGGTGAAGGCACTTGAGAATGCAGTGGTAAGAAATTTACCAGCCTATTAATTTGATACTACTCTCCAAGTCCATTACATTCTAAAATTGTTCATGTTACTTATGGCAGTTGAAGGAACAAGCAGCCGTCGAATCAGCTGGCTCCTCGACCCAGACGTCGATGGGCAAAGTCCCGTGGGACACGCCTTTTATCAGGGGTCTGAACACCGTGAAGGAACGGCCGCCGTTGGACAAGCCCCACCGTGTCCCCGGTGCCGGAGGAGGTCGCAAGCTTGTCGACTATGGCTTGGACATGCCCGCAAGCACTAAGGAGTCGCGGCAGGCGCAGAAGGACCGGGAGCACGAGGCTCTTCTGAAAAAGGTGGCCGACTTGGAAACAACCATGGAGCAACGCGTCAGTGCCGCGGTTGCTAGCAAGGTTGATGACGCGGTGGCCACCAGGGTCAATGAAATCATCCCTGATCTTGTGTTGTCGATGAAGAATTACTTCGCCGGCGGCCAAAAGGGACCGATGCCGGTGATCAGCCTAGGCGCCAGCAACTCCGACAACCGGCCTCCAACTATACACGCTCAATGCACACCCAACTTGGTATGCGCTAGAGAGGATTCAGCGACCTTGGGGGGCGCCAGTAGCTCCTCAGTCACGTGCACGTCTGGCCTCGGTCCTTCGACGCGAGCCGAGCTCGACGCCCTCACGGTAATTAATTTAGCCTCTCAAGCCTCTACAAATTAGATACTTTGTCATCGCCCCTCTCTGACCTACGTACACATGTTTTCACAGGAGGACGTGACTCCTTGCACCTTCCTATTGAATGTGGATAACAAGTTGAAGGATGTAGCGAGCGGCAGTGTCCTCCTGCCAAAAAATCGGACGTTCCACTGCGCCAGGATGGATGATAGCATGAGCCGGGTTCGCGTGAACCGGTCGTTACCGGGATGCCAAGACCTCCATCCTCCTTATCAACCCCCGGAAACGGAAACCCCGCTCACTCTCGGGGACCTCAAGAATCACATCCTTCTATGGTCGAAAGCCCTAATTCGGCTGAACACCGCCGCCTCAGGTTCGGAGGCAAGCTATGGCATGGTCACTCCTCAGGATGCGACGGCTGCCCCGAGTCCTCCACCGGCTGGTGGTCCTTTTGAGCCCGATAGCCAGCCCGATAGTCAGCCCGAGAGTCAGCACGGCAACGCGTTGGACATCGATCAAGCTCCAATCGACACGTTCATCGCTGAGATGGAGGGCGACGGGGTTTCTCCTTACAAGCCACCCGCCGATCGTACGCTAAAGAAGAAGTTGTTCCTTTCACAAGAAACTCCCGAGCAGGAAGACACTACCACCTTCACCGCTCCACCCCGAGTTGGGCTTACCCCGAGGACACTCCTTGGTGCGACCACGGAGGGTATGAAACAAAACGCCACTCCCAGTTGCAGTAAGAAGAAGGTCAGGAAGTGGAAGAAGTCCGGAGATGTTGCCGCAAGAAAGAAAGTGGTTAATGACAAGTTGCCGACCCCGTGGAGGAAGATGCATCACCTAGGCCAGCCTATGCTGCCGGCACACATTGTCCAGCAGGTGACGCCGGATATGAGGAGCTTGCATGATGCTGTTCTAATGAAGGAGGACCTACTTCTTCGAGATAGAAATCCCTCGTACCCGGTTTTGACGGCCAAGGTGCCCACTGGCTTTGGCTTTGTCACCACATACCCTGCGGACTTGATGTTCATTCGATATGAAGACATCTTCAGGCTCTTGAACATGCAACAGCTCGACCGAAACTTGGTCCGCCTCCTATCGCTCAGCATGGCGCACGATATCGCCATGGAGAACACAGCGGACATCGCTATCATGGACCCCTTCTACATGACTCCAACTGTCGTCCAGAACGAACAAGCGTTTCTAGCGAAGTACATCAAGGATTTCTTGGTGTTAAACAAGGATAAGAAATGCTTTGCCATACCATATTTCCGCGAGTAAGTATTTGTTTACTAGAGTACCCTCTGTTACATTCTTTCATGAATTTCCTTCATAGTTGATCGAGTATGATGGTTTATTTCCATTTTGTGCAGATTCAAGTACTGCACCCTCCTCCTCTTTCACCCGTATCATTCACATGTCAGTTACCTCGACTCCGGGCTTGATCCGGACAAGGACTTCACCGACCTTAAGTCTACACTTGATAAAGCCCTCAGCGGCTTCATAGCCGAGGTTGGCATTGACAAAATCAGGCATGAGAATAAAGTTAAAGGTTGCTATGTGTGCAACCACATAACCAAGTTCCCCTGCCTCAAGCAATCGGCGCATGACAATGGGATGGAGGCCTGGTTTGCCATCCTACAGATGAGGTCGATTGTAAGGTCTCAGAACGATCTCTTGTTGCCATCCAGTCTTCAGCGGATGTTCGTGAACATGGCGGACACCACCGATGAAAACGTGAGAGCCGAGTTCCGTGCCATCCAGCGGACCATTTGCACAATACTCTGGAGGGATGTCTGCGGTAATGGTGGCTTGTTCCACCATGGTCCCGCACTTTCTAAGGCCGAGATAGAAGGCCGATTAGAAGATGGATGTGACGACAGAACATTCACCACGCTCGAGGGCATCCGTCCCTTCCCGCCGAAGCCGACTTGACTCAAAAACTTTTGTCCTTTGCAAATGTTAGTCATAAAATTACTTAAGTAATTTCCATGCTTTTTCTTTGCACTAGTACTCTATGTTATATCTCTCTCTACTAATGTACTAACAACTTTCATTTATTTTTTCTGTGTTTGCATAGATGACGTACTATGTCGTCTACCACGGCAGGGTTCCTGGAGTCTACGAGGACTGGGAAGACTGTAGGAGGCAGGTCCACCGTTTCAGCGGCAACAGTTACAAGGGGTACACCACTTTGGAGGAGGCGGAAGCTCGATACGCCAACTTTCGAGAGGGACAGAGGAGGGAGATGTGGAGGACCCCTTTCATCGTGATGATGCTTGCCGCCACCGCCTCTATAGTTTACTATGTCATTGTTGTTTAGCTAGGTCGTCGATTGGACTTGTATGTATCTGTGTAATATGTTCTACTTCGAGTCGTGATGTTTGAACCATATGGTCGACACTTGTGTTATTGATGCATGCATGCATGTTATGGACATTTCGGGACTTTCTAATGATGTGTATCATTGCTAGTGATGTGTATCTTGCTAATGATGTATATCTTGCTGTCATTCTGGTATTTGCCTGTATATTCTGTGTATATGCTATGAATTCTGGTGTATATGCTGTGTAATTCGAGTTTTTTTAATTTTTACTCCTGTTAATATTACCACCGGCGAAATTGTACATGTATTCGGTAAGCGCCAGCAGTAAGACAACTTACCCCTGGCGATTTGAATAAAACGCCGGCGGTAACGGCCCTTACCACCGGTGAAATCAGTAGGCGCCGGTGGAAACACTTACCCCTGGCGATTTGCATAAAACGCCGGCGGTAACGGCCCCTTACCACCGGCGAATTGGAAGGCGCCGGCGATGAGGCATTACCACCGGCGAGGTGATCGCCGGCGAATGCAAAGGCGCCGGCGGTAAGCCCATCCAGGTCGCCGGCGGTAAGGCTGTTTGTAGTAGTGTGGATAGCCTCATGAAGGTTCCGAACCCGGGGACCGCCGCCGTGAGGCGGACGCGAGCAGTACGCTAGGGACGATGGGCGAGCGGCTCCTGGCAAGGGCCACCGTCCGGAAGACGACAAGCACTGCCACGGCCGCCGCCGCTGGTGATGCAGCATATGGATGCAGTCATCAATCAACACGGGCAAATCCATGTCCATGCGCTGGTCTTCGTCGAGCTCGGACGACACCTCGCAGAGGCTGACGATGTTCCAGTGGATGTGGGCATGAACACGGTCCAGATGATGATGGATTAGATCGATATCGCCGAGGAGGTGAGGTAGATCTTGGATGATCCCCGTCCAAAGCCGATTCTCCATTTGGGTTGGGCTTTTACTTGTGGGTTGTTCCAGAGGTCTTCCGAGCTTGGGATTTTATACCGGAAAGGAAGTGGTGGGGCTGAGATGTCACGCGTTCGACTATCATAACGTGTTATCATCATCATTGATACTTCGATATAGCAGATAACATGGCGAAAGAATCAATTGCTTCTAAGATTTCTATAAATACAATCTCACTTCGAGTATATCTTTAACCATATAACCCAAAGATTTTCTGCGGAACAGGTAGAAGCTTTAGTATCATGAGGAGTAATGAGTCGAAGATGTGTACCAACATTCAATGGAGTAGTTAGCCGTCCAATACGGTGCCCCCACCCCCGCCTCACAATACGACATAGAGATAGCCAATAACATGACGAGAAAATGAAATTACTCCTTCGATTTCTACATCTACAAGAACACGCCACACTTTGAGTATATCTTTGATCATAGACTTAACTGAAAGATCTTTTGTTTAATAACCAGAAGATTTGTTACGTAATATGCGTACATAAATAAGAAAATCATTAGGAATTGTAATGAACCAAACATATCTACCAACAATCAATGTAGTAGTTGGCCGCGAGATACGATACCCACCTCCCGCGCAATAAGGGTATAGCGATAACCAACGCATGTCGACAAAAATGAAATTAGTCCTTTGATTTCTATAAATAAAAGGACATGTCACACTTCCAGTCTTTCTTTGGATGAGCAAAATCCACCAACGATATGACGGAGGCAAATAAGAGTTCGCAAAGTTCAGGTTGAGAAAGGACAATTGTGCAGTCATCGATGTTGATATCAGCGAGTCCAACGGCTTTTCATCCTCCTGAGATGAGGACCTCAACAACGGTGACGATGGCGACAAGACAGCGTACAACGGAGCCCGTGGCCTCGACTGGAGCTCTTCGACCGCCGCGACTACTAGATCTAGGATTTAAGTTGTTTTTAGTTACATTTAGTTCAAACTTATAAAACAAATCTAAATATGTGAATTACATTAGTCTGTTTCGTTTAAATTATGTTATTTTTATTTATTTCTTTTCCTTTGGTGCTGCCGGTAGGGATATCCTAACTTTTGTTTGTTAGAGATAAGAAAGCTATTTGCAAGTCACGGCTTTTTTCTTTTTCGTACGAGTTATACGGTACGCATTGGTCTGGATAGTTTTGTTAGCAATGTACCATGAAACGGTACATGGAAATGTTAAACGGTTTTGCTAAGTCTCAGGTGACTGAAATATTATGTCTCAATCGACTAGACAACCATTAGATCTGTCTTTGAGATTCATGCAATCTGTGGACGGAAATAAAAATATACATCGTGAGCTAGGTAGTCGAACTTAGGACCTGTTGATTCAGAGAGAGCACGTGGTCACAACCACCACCATAAGAGTTTAGGACGTAGAATCGCTAGTATGTATATATATAGTTTACTCTACTTATTTTACTTTATTTTATACAAATTGCAAAATACACGACATTTGTGCTTCTTCTGTCTTCTTTATCATTATTTATATTATCTGTACACTTTTCATTTGATGTTCGTAAAAAAAGTGTAACCATGCTTTGTATGTCTTTTACATTTTTATTATTTATGTTGATTATATTTTTTTGTATTTTTGTCATTTATATAGATTGAATCTTGACAAAAGTAGATCCAATATTTTTATATTTCTTTTTGCTATTTTACGAGATAAACTTTTATTTTCTCAAGAAAGTTTATTAACAACCAGCTTTCTAATACAGAAGAAATATGCAACTAGTAAAATATTTTGACACAAGCTGCAGCTTTTATCAAGAAAAAAAGCAACTTAAGTTAGTGCAACATCATCGGGTTTTCCATATGAGTTACACTTTTTCTCAAGAAACATGCAACGAGCGAAGTTTTCCTTACAAGTTTCAATTTTCTTTATGAAATGTGCAACTAGCAACCGATTATTGATATCAGTTATACTTTTGTAAAGAAATGTGTAACTAGAAGGTCTTTTTAGACGAGTTGCACTTTTTTCCACCAAAGTTTAACTATCAACCGATTTTTAATATGAGTTGCACATTTTCTCAAGAAATATGTAACTAGAATTTTTTTAAACGAGTTACCGTTTTCTTAAAAAGTATACAACTATCAATCGATGTGCAATATGAGTTGCACTTTTTCTCAAGAAATGTGCAACTCGCAACCTATATTCAATTCGAGTTGCACTTTTCGAGGAAATGTGCAGTTCCATCTGGTTTTAATTTGAGTTGCATTTGTCTTAAGAAATGTGCAAGTAGCAATCGGTTATCGGTACTAGTTACACTTTTCTAAAGAAAATGTGCAACTAGAAGGTTTTTATACGAGTTGCATTTTTCTCAAGAAATGTGCAACTAGGAACCGACTTTTAATATGAGTTGCCAGTTTTCTCAAGAAATATGCAATTAGGATTTTTTTTGGTTCCGTATTTTTTATTTTATTTTATTTTTGCTTCTTCTTCAATTCTAAATGGCTGACCATTTTCGATTAAATTTTTTAAAATCCTAAAGCACATTTACTTTATTTTTTATTTTTGGTGAAGTGCCTTTAAACTCTTGAGGAGGAACTATTGTCAGTTACCTCTATCTAAATTAAAACGAGGTACCGCATGTTGTTTAATTGGTAGATGTCTAACTAGCAAAACATTCGCGTGGACATGCTGTTTTGCATGCCCGTCTGTCGGGTCTGTGCATGTCCTTCATTCGTAAGTGGTGACTGAGATCTTCTTATGTGTCAGTTGACTAGACAACCATTAGATCTATCTTTGTGATTCGTGCAATCTGTGGACGGAAATAAAAATATACATCGTGAGCTAGGTAGTCGAACTTAGGACCTGTTGATTCAGAGCGCGTGGCCACAACCACCACAGTAACAGTTTAGAACTATTGTCAGTTACCTCTATCTAAATTAAAACGAGGTACCGCATGTTGTTTAATTGGTAGATGTCTAACTAGCAAAACATTCGCGTGGACATGCTGTTTTGCATGCCCGTCTGTCGGGTCTGTGCATGTCCTTCATTCGTAAGTGGTGACTGAGATCTTCTTATGTGTCAGTTGACTAGACAACCATTAGATCTATCTTTGTGATTCGTGCAATCTGTGGACGGAAATAAAAATATACATCGTGAGCTAGGTAGTCGAACTTAGGACCTGTTGATTCAGAGCGCGTGGCCACAACCACCACAGTAACAGTTTAGAACTAGAATCACTAGTACGTTTATATAGAGTTTACTCTACTTATTTTATTTTATACAAATTGCAAAATACACGACATTTTTGCTTCTTCTATCTTCTTTATATTTATTTATATTATTTGTACACTTTTCATTTGATGTTCATAAAAAAGTGTAACCATGCTTTGTATGTCTTTTACATTTTTATTATTTATGTTGATTACATTTTTCTGTATTTTTATCATTTATATAGATTGCATATTTTGTTGACAAAAGTAGATCCAATATTTTTATATTTCTTCTTGCTATTTTACGAGATACACTTTTATTTTCTCAAGAAAGTTTATTAACAACCAGCTTTCTAATACAGAAGAAATATGCAACTAGTAAAATATTTTGACACAAGTTGTAGCTTTTATCAAGAAAAAAGCAACTTAAGTGAGTGCAACGTCATCGGGTTTTCCATATGAGTTACAATTTTTCTCAAAAAATATGCAACGAGCGAAGTTTTCCATACAAGTTTCAATTTTCTTTATGAAATGTGCAACTAGCAACCGATTATTGATATCAGTTACACTTTTGTAAAGAAATGTGTAACTAGAAGTTCTTTTTAGACGAGTTGCACTTTTTTCCACCAAAGTTTAACTATCAACCGATTTTTTAATATGAGTTGCACATTTTCTCAAGAAATATGTAACTTTTTAAACGAGTTACCGTTTTCTTAAGAAGTATACGACTATCAATCGATGTGCAATATGAGTTGCACTTTTTCTCAAGAAATGTGCAACTCGCAACATATATTCAATGCGAGTTGCACTTTTCAAAGAATGTGCAACTCCATCTGGTTTTAATTTGAGTTGCATTTGTCTTAAGAAATATGCAACTAGCAATCGGTTATCGATACTAGTTACATTTTTCTAAAAAAAAAAGTGCAACTAGAAGTTTTTTATACGAGTTGTATTTTTCTCAAGAAATGTGCAACTAGGAACCGACTTTTAATATGAGTTGCAGTTTTCTCAAAAAATATGCAACTAAGATATTTTTTTTTGTTCCGTATTTTTTATTTTATTTTATTTTTGCTTCTTCTTCAATTCTAAATGACTGACAATTTTCGATTAAATTTTTGAAATTCCTAAAGCACATTTACTTTATTTTTTAGTTTTGGTGAAGTGCCTTTAAACTCTTGAGGAGGAACTATTTACCTCTATCTAAATTAAAACGAGGTACCACATGTTGTTTAATTGGTAGATGTCTAACTAGCAAAACATTCGCGTGGACATGCTGTTTTGCATGCCCGTCTATCGGATCTGTGCATGTCCTTCGTTCGTAAGTGGTGTGACGATGCTAAGGCATCGACTGAGATAAAGCAAAATCTCAGTCAACTGCTCCCTAGGCGCTCCCAAGGTTAAAATAAGAAAGTTATTAAGAGAAAGATTAAGAGATTACAATCTAGATATGGAAGCCACAATCTGTTCCACCATTGGTGCCGGATTTTTTTTGGATGTACCGAATTTGCCCTTTGATGTAAATATATTTACTACTTGAGTCAACAAGTATTAATAAATATGAGATGTCTAATCTATTTGGCTTGGAGGGTTGTCATTTGTTTGTCCCTACCGTAAAAACCCTCGTCACAAAACCACAAAATGTTGAAAGAAGAAACAAGCTCACAGAGAACCATTTGCAACACAGCGCTTATGCGCGCATTTAACTTGCTACTACAATTTGTATATACGCCTATAATATCATCCACTGAGAGGATTGTCAACCAGAATGCCAAAAGGCAACATTACATTTCGATTTGTTTTCTCACGTGGTATGCTAACAAGTGCTAATACAGTCATACAGACCTAGTGCCTGGTATAAACATACTGGGACGTATTCACTGAAAACTATACTCCCTGTCAAGGTTATATGTGCATGGTCGTCTGGTGTCACTACACCAGATCCTCACAAAAGGATCAAAAAGCTTATCCTAATCAATGTCAGCATGCACGTAATCTACAAACACAAAATTCTTCTGGAGGTCGTAGAACACGTAGGCCAGAGCCGCACTGATCAAAGCAGAGGCACCAAGCAATATTCTGAACTGAACCTCTGCGGGGATCCCAGCAGTAGCAGCGAACGCCACCGTCGCGCCCATGAAGACCTTCTGCAGGGTCTGGAACCCGCTGTGAGCTCCTTTGCAGGATGAGCATTTCAGGGTGTGCTGCTCATATCTGTCCAGCATCTAAATAAATAGTTTGCGAATTGGTCAACATAACATCGAACATAAAACAGAAGAATTACGATGTGCAGAAACATCAAAAAAAATATGTAGATTCTGATGTCTACTTGAACAGATAACGTTGTTTCCAGATTTTTTCTCACATAGCATCAAGTTCAGTGTATGTCTATGGACAAATCCCATATCAATGAACTACTAGGGCATCAAGTTCTCACATAGCATCCTATGTATTTCATAGGTTCACATAGTAATGTTTCCTTTTACTAGAGCAGCAAGGTTTGCCTTTCGTTTCTTTTTCCAGACTCAAGAGCCCATACAAAACATAAATTGCATATCACAGAAAAAGACTGTAACAACCATGAAGAGAAACGCAAGGATAATGGGCTTTCCCATTCCAGAAATACCGAGTATTCCCCGCAAAGAAAGAGAGGAATGCTCCATAGAATCCATACATAATTCATAATATAAGGATGTAAAAGAAGTAAACAAGCATAATCATTGTAAACATTAGCATATAAAAATATATGGTCTTTACCTCCCGCTTTGAAAGGACAGTAGAAGGTAATGCGTCTTGGCTAGGACTTCCATACCAGTCAGGCTGGCTATTGCCAAATTTCCTTAGCCATGCCCGGAATGCTAAAACAAATCGGTCGGCCTGTGTGGGTGTGAATGTGAGCTTTGTGTACTGCTGATTAACATCTGCAGATGACTCCTTGGATGCAGACAGAAAGACCTTCTCTTGGCCTTGAAGAACAATCATATCACCATCATAGACCAAATTTGAGGTCCAATGTTCATACCATCGAGGGATAAGCTGCATCACAAATAGAGAGAGACGGAGTTTCAGGGATATGAAGACAATATGTTTAACCAAAATATGATAATGTTGAAAACCAGTTGAGGAACAAGGAGGTAAAAGGAAAACAAACAGAACACAAGCATATACCTGCCACCATGCTTTTCCTGGCATGGTAAACTGGAAAAAGTTTCTAGCGCTGCAGACAATAGAACGGGTTTTCCCTGGAGCCATTGGAATGTTGAAGGAGCAAATCCATATTACCCATTTCTGATCTCCCACAATTGGTAGTTTTGTGTCGATCTCTATTCTGCAAACCAATTAATTACCAGAAGATCAGAGCCATAAATTGATTCAATTTTTTATGTGGAATTGGTAACATAAGCTACCACATTACACCAAAATGCAAGTACAAAAAGAAATGAAAAAAAAAAATGGTCAGGGTGTTTTGCTGAAACGTACTTGTTCAGTGCATAGCAAGGGGCCTCAAAAGTTGCAGTGATGCGAGGATTACCGGTATTTGCCCCCGAATATCCCCACGCACCACTTGATTCCATTTTGAATGGCAAAGGCCTGGCTCTATCTCTTCGTCCTGTGACCTGTGAGAGGAATTAAAACTCTGAAGCATGCGTAATGCTGCTGATTCATTGCCTAAAGTAGATGAGCGAGATAAAGTAGACAACTGAGATAAACTGAAGTCATTTTTCCATCTCCAACTTAGCATGAGATTCTAGTCCAGCTTAAAAGTCATTGTTTTAGCTCGGCAGGGTAATGAGGCCAAGACAACTGGCTCAGTTGAACTTTGTAAGTATACGAAAGGTCCAAGATAGATGGCTAATATGGTTTGCATCAATCAGCTACTACATAATAGTGCAAGTTTAGCATAAGCAAGTACTCCCTGTGTTCCTAAATATAAGATGTTTTTGCATGTCAATTAGGCTTACCAAAACATCTTATATTTAGGAACAACAGGAACAGGAACAGCACAGGTGAAGAGAACAACAAACTATACTATACTAAATCATTCATAGTTGAGGGTACAAAAAGTAAGTCAATACTGAACATTAGAAGCTTGGGGGTACTTTTGTCAGCCAGCAGATATTGCTAAGGAACTTAGGGATACATACAAAACAAAAAATTAAGGGGTGAAACTTGAAGATTATACTCCACGGTCAGCAAAAAATATGAACAGTTGGTTAGAACAAATGTTCCTCCGTTCTATCCACGGCTTTTAACTTTCGGAGAATAATACTCTAGGTAGCGTGAAATCCCATTACAGCAGGCAAGTAAGCATTCTGAAACCAGAAGACAGCAGCATAGTACCTTGTGGTGAGCAAATTCTATGTGCGACGGGTCGGAGACGTTCTCCATCAGAGTATCATACCCATAGAAGAGATCCCTCTGGATCGTCACCGTGGAGTAAGCCGGGTCATCGAACTCTTTTGGCAGCCTGAAACCAAACATAAAAAAATGTAGTTTCCTCTCAACTGAAGAATTCAATGGAAACAGCCACAACACAGGCTCCAGACACTTGACCCACGTACATTGGAGGCTTGGTGGCCTTGGCCTTCTCCCAGCCCTTCTCGTCGGGCCACACGAAGAGCAGCCCCTGGGACAGGAGCGTGGGGAACTTGGTCGCGCAGGCCCTGGGCGAGCGCACCGCCCTGGCCTCGAGCCCCTCCGGCGCGGCCTGCGGGATCTTGGTGCAGGCGCCGGCGCCGTCGAAGGACCAGCCGTGGTAGGAGCACTGCAGGCACCCGGTCTCGTCGATCCTCCCCTCCTGCGCACACAGAAACAGGGGAGAACGTCGTTCGTTGTGAGTACAAATTGCAACAATATTAGCCGCAGATGAGGCGAGGAGAGTAGCGCGTACCGAGAGCGGGGCGAGGCGGTGCGGGCATCGGTCGTCGAGCGCGACCCACTCGCCGGCCTTGGGGTCCTTCCAGATGACGAGGTCGCGGTTGAGGAGCTGGAACGGGGTGGGCACGCGCGGGTCGAGGTCCTCGACCAGGGAGACGGGGTACCAGTGGTCCCGCCACATGAACTTCTCCCCCGAATCCGGCGCCGACGTGCTCGGCTCCGCCCGCTCCGCCTCGCCGGGGACGGACGTGGGCGCGGCCACGCGGAGGCGGGCGGTGCCGCGCCGGGCACGGAGGAGGTGCCTGGAGGCCGCGCGCGGCGGGAGGGAAGGGAGCAGCAGCGGCCGGTGCCGCGTGGGGATCGGGGAGAGGAGCAGCGAGGGCGAAAGCATGGCCACCGGCATTTTTCCTCAGATCGTTTGAAGGTTTTGGGTCGTGGCCGCGCGGTAGAGTACTTGTCACTTCTGGGTGCTAGAACGCTAACCTTGGCAGTAGCAGTACCATGATCCTGGCACTAAAACCAGCGGCCGGAGCGAGGTTGCGTGACGGCAGAGGAAGACAAGTGTAGACTGGAGCAGGCGTGCGAGACCGGAGCACGCATGGCGTTTTCCCGGCGGGCGGCCGTGTGTTTGTGTGGTGGAGCTTCGGCCAGCCAGCCCAAGCCACACCCGACGTCTTCGGTAGAACGAGAACGACGCGAACCAACCGCCCACAGCCCACTGGTTTCAGACTTTCTGAGAACGATCAACCCTCGGCGCCGCGGCCGGAAAAGTTTTACCTGTGCAAGTGTGCAACACGAGGACTTAACCTGCACAGATCAGAGTTCAGAAATACTGGAGGTCTGGAGCAGTTAAGGTCCTGAAAAAAACTGCGACTTTCCATGCTGGTAAAATATAGTTCACGTCGAGCAGTTCGTTCAGCAAAACAGACTGATGTTCATAGCAATGTATATATACCCAGTGTTGCAGCGAGAGAGCTTCTGGTCGATGGTCTAGGAAGGACTGACAGGTCATGCAAGGTTCAGTGAAGCCCTCGCAACTCCGCGCCATCAGAAACATCATCTTGATTCCATTCCAAGAGAAAAAAGAAACATGATTCTGACTCAAACATAAAAGCTTACCATCGCAAACACTGAAGCTGCAACCCGCAATCATGTACACTACATTCTAGCAAAATCAGTTCATTGCCTCTGGATAAGGTACTACTGAAGCACTTTTTCCAGTGCTCATGTGAGGTACCACAAAGAAGGATGATCAGACCAAGTGTTAACCCTCAGACACAAACCAAAAACCTTTTTTCCCTGGTGGCAGCAAACTGGCTCGTGGTTTAACTCCTTGAAACTGATGGCAAAAGTTGATGAAATGTGCAAAAGAAGTACTACAATTTAGCTGTTGCATGTTGGGGATCATACAGAACAGTTCATCTGTAAAAAAAAAATGTGCCATGTTCATTGCTCTTGCCAGCAAAAAAATAAATGGAACACTCCTGCTAGCATATGATTCACTATCACAGGGACTCTGAACTCCTAAACATGGGGAAACAAACAATAGAGCAAGCATAAACACGAGATCACAGGAAGATCTACCAACATTACCATCACATAAAAACTTAGCATTCAACGCCGCCCAGTGCCAACAAAATCAGTTCATTGCCAATTTCATCGGGCAAGGCAACAAGATGAGAAATGCACAATCAGATCATCCACTATTGCAGCAACTTCATTCTAGCACCAGCAAATCTGCTAATGGTACATTAAGCATCAACTCGAGACCAATAGATCAGTGTGTTGTGTCTACCTGCCTGGTGTTACACTCGCTTGAATCTGTTTCCCTAATCTTTTCGAAACCAAAATAATGTTCAAGTACTGTACCACAAAGAAGGATGACCCAATGACTGGGTGTTGAACCTTGGCAACACAACAGCAAACACTTTTTTGTTGGTAATCAATGAGACAGTTCTTCTGCAACAAATGCTTCATGTTCATTGCTCTCCCTATCACAAGATTCCCTATCACATCAACTCTGAGCTAATAAATAGAAGAAAACTAGACAAGAAACCAAGCATAAACAAGACCAGATCATCACCAAAGGAAGATCTACCAACAGTAGCAGCACCTACAACCTGCGGACAAACCTCAACACCTCCAGTCCAGCAGTGTTTTTTCTCAGTCAAAAACCTTGGTCTGATCACCAAAGGAAATAATATAGCAACCATAGCCCGTGAAGAAGTCATGACCCTGTTAAACTATTAAGCCACAGTAGATGTAAAATATGTGCAAAAGAAGTGCAATTTAGCTGTTGCCTGTTAGCAATCATATAGACAATCCATCCGTAACCATTGCGTAATCTTCAATTCTCTTGCTAACATAAAATTCACCGTCACGTAACTCCTAAAAATAAGTAACTAGAGAAATAAAGCAAGCATAAACACAAGGGTAACAGGACAGTACCAGCATCACATAAAAACTTAGCATTCAAGAGTAGCAACGATAACAGAGTCACACACTAACACACAGCACAAGTTCCTTCCAGGCATTTCCACAAACACATAGTGGACACACCGACATCACTAGATCCTGACGACAGAAACTAGGTCGCAACCAAGGAGCAGTGGCACAACTGCCCTTTCAGAGATGGAAAGGGGCCTAGGGTTACGCAAGTTCGAAACCCCCGGTCGCCACTGCCCTCGCCCGGGCGATCCTCACTTGGCGATCATCTGCGCGGCGGCGGAGGCGGCCTCCTGCTGCTGCTGGAAGTTGAGCGGGCGGCGGAAGAGCATGATGTGCGGCTCCGGCCTGTGCACGGCGTAGTGCACCCACCCGCGGCTCTGCTGCACGCCCAGCGCGCGCCACTCGGCCTGCAATCAGAAACCCCCAATTTTTCCACATCAGACAACCGATCCGGCACCAATAAAAAAGGCGATCTTACGGGAAGTCCGGACGGTTACCTCGGTGAGCAGGCGGTTCTTGGGGAGGAGCTTGGCGACTTCCGGCGGGAGGACGACGTGCCTGCGCGGGGCAGAAAGAGGCAAGTTAGGGTTTGGCCGTCGGCGGCGCGCCGAGGAGGGGGAAGAGATCGGGGGCTAGGGTTAGGGGACCGACCTGTACTCGAAGGTGTCGTCGAAGTACTTCTCGGAGTACTGGATCTGGCCCATGTCCGCCGCCGCTAGTTCCCGATCGAGGCTCTGCAGGACGAATCAAGAAAAATCCCCAAAACATTTCAGAGAGAGATCCGCAGAAACAACCTATTCAATCGACAGCCGACGAATCGAGGGGACAGGCACGACAAAGAATCGGAGAAACTACGGGAGAAAGCGGCGAGCGACGAACCTTGGGGCGGGGCGGGGCGGGGCGGAGCGGAGAGGCGGCGGCGGCTGGTGCGAGTGGAGCGGCCTAGACGAGCAGCGGTGGGGGGAGGAGAGTGGGGTGGGGTGGGATCGGAGGAGCGTGTCTATTTAAAACGGAGCCGGGCGGGCGTGGCCGTCGGTGCGGGGATGGACGGCTGAGATGGCGGGGCGCGGGTAGGGCAAGTAGTCGTTGCCGATCCATCACCGCATTCATCGGCTGGGTGGGCTGGGTGATTCGAAGAGGTCGAACAACGCGTGGATTGGAGGCCAAGAAGCTTTCGAATTTTGAAATCGCGCCGGAGATCTATCCGTTGGGATTTTGAACGGGCTTCGCAATTTCATATGGAAGTTTCTACCTTATGAACGGTTTGGTTTAGAACAACTTCGTACGGAAATTTCTACCGTGGCAATACAAGGTAGGTGTAGAAAACATGTAAGGCCACCTCACTCTTAAAAACTCTACCAATTCTTCAGAAAAATTCCTTCTATCAAATTTCCCAAGGAAACATTTCAATCTGGAGCTTTCCTTTGTGTAGCTCTTGGGAAAATATTTATGATGTTCTTATTATCCAGGACTCTCATTTCACTTACACGGCAAAAATACAAGACTTTTGGATTCCTCAAACTAAAAGTTGGAATATTCAGCTCATTGACTCTCTATTTCAAAGACGTACTGCAGATGCTATCAAGGAAGTCAAAGTTATCCCTTACGATGAACCAGACATTCTCTGCTGGAAACTTACCCCAAATGGAAAATATAATACGAAATCTGCTTATAAAACTTGTCTGCAGGTTCTGTTTGATGCAGGTGCTCCTAAGCCAGTACCACCTGACGACGCAGCACTAAGCCTTCTAAGTAAAGTATGGGACAACAAGGAGATGTTGCCACGAATCAAAACATTCGCTCGGAGAATCATAAGGCGAGCCATTCCCACAGGAGAAAGAGCATCAAGGTATTCTAGGCATATTTCTAACATTTGCTGCAGATGTGGTCTTCAAGAAAAAGATATTCACTTATTTTGTACATGCACCTTTGCTACAGCTGCTTGGTTTCAATCACCACGGTATCTTAGGATGGATTTGATAACCCAAAATTCTCAGAATTTCAATACCACTGTCTTGCAGCTTCTAGCTTTAAATCACCCTCACATAAACTTACCAAATATCTTTACATTCTTATGATGCCTTTGGAAAATTAGAAATGAAAAATTGTTTAATAATTTGGAAGGACAACCTAGTCAAGTAATCACAAGAACAAATGCTTTGCTAAACAGCTTGCAAATTCACAAGCATCCAACCGTTCCTCAAAAAACACATGAAACTCCCTCACAGCTGTTATACTCTGGCCCAAGAATTTTTGTTGATGCAACATGGAAGAAAAGACCAAATGGACAACCATCTAAAGCTGGAGTTGGAATACACATCACTTGGAAGCAGGGACAACACCTCACTGATGTTTTCATTTCAGCTAAGACAACGCCAGTTTCTACACCTCTGCAGGCGGAGGCGGAAGGACTTCTTATTGCGACCAGCATTGCTTCTTCACTTCTTTTGCAGGATCCTTATTTCTTCACAGATAATCTAGGACTAACAAAAGCAGTGCAGGCGCGTGGAGGAGCAGATCCAAATGTTCTGTGGGAGATCAGGAGACAAGCTGTCCAATTTCAGGAAATTATGCAACTGCTTAGACCAAAGATCTTCCATATAAACAGATCTCTGAATGCTATTGCTCATACATGTGCTCATCAGGCAAAAACTCTACCTAGAGCTTCGCCTCTTTGCTCTTGTAGCAACTCTACTCATGCAGCACTCTGGTGCCCTGTCTCTGTAGCAATAAACAGGCTAAGACTGGCAGGACCAATGATTGTAACGGCTCAATGTCTATGAGTAATGAAAATCTAGGGTGCACAGCACCCTAACCTTGTTCAAAAAAAATGTGAAGTCTGACCCATGTTTCACAAAAAGTATGTACTTAGAGCAACTCTAGCGGACCCTGTAAACATACGATGCAAACTATAAAATCGTACTAGTACAAGTGGTTGGATTTGCAGGTTTCAATTCGGTGGTGCAGATTGGATAAGTGAAACTGGATAGTCAAAAATTTGCACTCGGGGCAAAATTCAGCGAAGAAGATGAGCACGCGTTCGATCATAGATAATTTTTTACACACAAAGCAACAATACAAACGCTATGAATACATAAAATAGGCAGGGAGGAGCGCGGTGGTGATCTATGATAAAATTGAGCTACCTCATCGGCGGGAGCTTCAGGGCATGGCGGCGTTGGGGCAGCGAGGACCTCAATCCTCGGAGAGGTCGATGAAGTCCGTCTGCTCGAACTTCACCACGTGCGCGAGCCCCCTCTCCCTCACCATGCACGCTTCGACGAGCGCGATAGCACGATGCCGCTCCGCCTGCTCGCGGATGATCTCCGCCTCGCGCACAAGCTCGGACTCACGCGACATCATCTCGAACGCCAAGTGCTCGTCGTTGGAGTCCTTGGCGTAGTCCGCGTCGAGGATGACGCCCGTAGGCGGGGGCGATGGCGTGTTCCACTCGTCGGAGGAGTAGGAGGGACGGAGGAGCGTGCACATTCGAGGAACCCTCACCGTTATAGAAGCTGAGGTTAGTACAATCTTTTTGTAGAGAGCCTAGAGGATTTTTTTTTGAACTTGTGCTTATATTAATTAAATAACATTGTTATGAATACAATCACGTTCGGAAAATTCCATCACACACGAAAGGAACCGATCCAATCATCACTTGCACACCCAGTTCACTACGACCAATTCTAGCCAGAACATGTGCAACTTCATTGCAGGATCTGTGAACTTTTGAGAAAGCAAAATCTGGGAACAGCCGTAATAATTTTTTGATCTCTTCCACCGTATTAGCAATAGCAGACTTGCTCTTCTCCACCATCTTCACTTCAGACACCAGAGTAGCACAATTGTTTTCAACAAGAATTGGGCCACTGTAGTTCGGAATGATAGACTGAAGAGCAAGAAGACCAGCAGTAGCTTCAGCAATTTCAGCATTTTTACAATGGTTGATTTTTCCCCATGCGGAAAGGATAACATCTCCCTTGTTGTTTCTAAGAACTGCACCCCAAGAGCCAGAGTTTGACTATTCATTAAAACACGCGTCAAAATTAAGTTTAGCCCATCCTGAAAGTTTTGTCCAATGGATGTGGGCCTTACTTTGCTTCTCACTACTCACATTCACTATTCACATTCAACTGGACCAACATCGGTTGCTTTCCTTTTGGATCTGCAATTACATCAATCTTCCTAATGTCCCATAGTATGGAGGTAAGATTGAAGAAAAATAGCAGATTGTTCAATGCTACATTTACCGTCTCCAAAAATCATGTTATTTCTGAGATGCTAGATTCTCCACCACATGAAAAGCAACTTTGACCTCATCTGATCACTGACCTGACTCAAGAGGATTAAAGCCCAATCAGAACCAGTATATCTGAAGAATGAATCATCAGAAAGATTCCACTCTTCATAGAGCCTGTGTCTTAAAGAAATTGCCTTAGAGCAATTAATCATAGCATGGTGATTAGTTTCAGGCTCCATTCCACATATTAGTTAACAGTATAATGGAACCACTACAGGCTCTCAACAACGATTAGACATTTTTAACCATCGGATTGGGCAATCTAACGGTCTAAAATTAGATAACGACCGGTACCGCCATCTGATTCCCGAACCGCGCATCGCTCGGTTGTTTTACCGCATGGGCCCTCTTGTCCCGGCCTTCCGAGCGTCTCTGGGCTGCTACTCCGGGAACCGACCTGCGCGTCCTGTGGTTAAGAGCATCTCCACTCGTTGGCGCTCCCCACGTCCAAATCCGGCGAAATTTTCGTCCGGATTGGAGGAAGATTTGGCCTGGGGAGCGCCGAAGTTCCAGCTGTCCCCCCGGCAGGAAACTCCCAACCTCGACCATTTGACATATTTCAAACAAATTCAACATAAAATTTAACAAGTTCGGCGAGCAAGAGTACGAAAATTGCTGAAACAAATTCGGCGATAATCAGTACAATGTTTAACAAGTGCTGAAACAAATGGAGCACACAATTTCACAATCAAGGGCGATGGACTCCGCCATCCGAAGATAGTCATCTGCACCATCACCGGGAGCTCCATACGCCAGCATCCTCATAGCCACTGTGCACTTCTGCAGTGACGAAAATCCAACCAAACCAGTGCAATCTGCCTTGCATCTGAAGTAGGGATCAAAGTCTCGGATGGCATACACAATTTGCGAAATAGCTTTCTTCATCCCGAAACGACGCCGGAAAACACTCTCACCGTGCAATGGATTGTCGGCGAAGTAGTCGGCGTACAACATGCAGTAGCCCTCCATTCGTTGTCTCGGCTTGCACTTCCGGCGACCTGGTACCGACCCACCACGTCGACCAGTTGCCCTGCCATCTCTTCTCACATAAGCTCGACGAACATCTGCTCCTCCTCTTCGTCCGAGTCCATGGCCGGCGAGGCAAATGGACGAACACCGACGGGCGTGGTCGAGGCAACCCGAGCCGCGAGCGACGAGGAGTAGGCCAAAGTCGGAAAACAGGCCGGCGGAGGAGCAGCCAGATAGGCCTTCGTCGAAAGACGGCGGAATATAGGCAGGTGGAGAAGGAGGGACGGCGGAATCTGGGCAACAAGCCGGCGGGGTGGTGCCGGCGGCGAGAGAGATACGAGGGGTGGGAGATTTTGAGCGAGGTGGCGGTGGGGTTCGTGTGTCGATTCGCCGACAGATCGGGCCCTTCCCCTCTTTTCACTCGTCTGGAGTCCCCGATAGATCCCCGGGGGACCGGAGATGGCGTGGGCTCGCCGGATGGATGAAGGGCCAAATCCGGACGGAAACGAGGAACCGGGGGCGCGACTGGGCCGAATTTCGCCGTCCGGATGGGAAAAACGTCGCTCGGGGGCCTCGTCGGGGAGACGAGTGGACATGCTCTAATTGGGCCGAAACCTATGAACGCTTGGCCCTGAAACTCTGTCTTAATGTTGGACTAGTAAAATGCCCATGCGTTGCAATGGGATCATACATGATTTAGCGGTTCTACACGTAGGTCAAGCATGTAATTTTTAAATTTTGTGCATATCAAACTTTATTGTTAGAACATAGACATGATCAAGACTACGTCACTAAACATACACTTCGAGATATAAAAAAAAATTATGCCCATATGTCGCGACATGTCTAATTTTTTTGTTTGAAAGTATACCATAATTTTTTGGTTTGAAAGTATACCATAATTTTTTGGTTGGATCGTTCTATATCATTTCATTAATTTGAATCCTCTTACATGTTCTACCAACAAACAATCCCCACAAAAGTAAGATAAAACCTCATCACTTGCCTTACAAATATGTCATGGGAAAATCACTTGTCAAACTACATGAGAAAAGCACTAAATAAAATAAATCTTGCTAAATCTTGAAAATATGGCTCAGGTGGGACAGTTTCATGGAAAGCCTACACAAGTGGTAAAGTAGGGAAACAAAAGTGAAAATGCATCTTTTGACTTCGATCGAAAAATTCAAAGAAACAAGAAAAACAACTTTTGACTAATGGGCCCATGAGCTAATTTTATTTGCAGGAGAAGTGCATCAATTATCACCAGTTCCAGTCTTCATCCATCTTAGCGTGTTATGTCCTGAAAAATCCACAATAATGAAACTAATCTATTCTACCAGGACTCATAAGAAATATCACAAATTGTTAGATTTACCAATATTTCCCCACATCAAAATTTTCATCGAAATCTCAACTCAAACCCAAGAAGATCTGCCCCACCCATACATTTAAGAATTTTTTTAAATTAATTGAGCGCATCAGTTCTGCCCCACCCATACGTTCTCCGCAATATACACAGAACGAAAGCAAAGCTTTTCCGATATGAAGCCTGAAACACAACCGAGTTCATAGAATCTCTACATTTTCTTGATCGGACACCAAGGATCAAGTTGTTTAGTTTTTTACTTTATTTTTAAAAAAATTCAAGTCGATTTGTTGTCTCTCTCTCAAACCCGATTAACAGGTCATAGGAAACAAAAGTGAAATTCGGGATCAAGGGTTACTTGCCTGTCAACAAGAGGGACTTCAGTGGCATGCACCACGCCGGGATGGTAGTGCGCCGCTGAAACCACCTTGATCTCATAGGATATCGCCACCTCTATTGGTACAGATCCAAGTTCACCTGTAGTACTATCATGATTGGATGACCGTGATCGCAAGTTAACAGCCATGCATTCCACAAAGTCGATAAGATGTAGCATACCGACAATGTAAATATTCAGGGAGGGCAGTACATCATTTGGAAAGCAAAAGAACAAACTTAGGTCAATGTGGTACTCTTAAATATATTTCTACAAATATCACATAGTTTACTGAACAGATTTTCCACACTTTTTTTAATGTTCGGAGTATGTAATGGCCATGAGATGTTAAGATCTTTCTAATATGTATGGACGGGCATCCAAAGGCAAGGGCTTACCGTAAAATACACACACTTGAATGTCATAAGTAGAAGCTGGTTCTATTCCAATTTAACCCACAAAATGGAATGTCACTTCCATACAGCTATTCCGGAAAAGGCTCCTTTGCAACCGTTGTCTTCAAGAAATATTGTGGGATAACACGACTACAAAATAAATATGTATCTCATTTAAAATATCATTATACATCAGATAGTTAATAAGAGAGAAATTGACCAAGAAATTTCCAATCATTTCAAACGCAGTGGCCAAAATATACTGAAGTTAGAGTGACACGTTCATGCTTCTAATGAAGATTTACGTAATATCACACCGATATCTCACCAAGCTGCTAAAATATCTTATCACGCTCATTGTAAAGTATTTCATCAGGTATACTTGATAGTAGTGCAAACCGACACAAAATACATAGATCCATTAAATGATTTTCATACTGGATATAGAAGTTAGAACACAGTGGATCTTTTTGAATAATAGGAAATAGGCCTGTGTGTTGCCCGGGGCCATACATATTCTTGCTTATACAACTGGGTAGAGATTTCATGTAAATGCAAAATTCATCAAGCAAAGTGGTGAGGCTTGCCAAGCAACATAAATATATTAATTTCACTGAGAGATAAGAAACTATACATGAATAAATTGACACAACTTGTAGCAGAATAGCATAAGAGCACTATCCTCGCATTTTTCTCATCCACCTCAAAATCCCCATCACCTTTCAGCAACTCTTCGACGGCACAGGCCAAATTGTAATGTGCGGGTACTTACCTGATGATCAATCCTGGCACGACCAACTCCACAAACAGTTTATGGGGCACAACATCGAACGATTCGGTGGGCTCTTGCGTCGCTAGACTCTACACACAGAAAAAAAGGATACTGAAGTAAAGTTGCATTGAACATAAGTTGCAAAATTCGGTTAGAAGAAAACATGGTCTTATACTGAACTTTACTGAAGAATTTGATGTTTTTCAGTTAGCCTTCAGGTGGTATACCATAGTGACCATGCTCATTGCTCAATTAGCAAAGTAAGAAGGGAATAATGAACCGAGAACCTGGTGTGATTCATAATTCACGTAGCTTCAGTTTATCAGTGGTCCATGGGAGACATTGTGCAAGCGGGTTGCGCAATCTCTCCTCCAGCACCATCCTCCCTATCCTCTCCACAAAATTTCATTCCTTAGTTTGTTCACTCACCAGCTATATGCAATTTCTGAACCCACTCTCCAAAACATATACAGCGAGATGAATAATTTTTCCTTTGTTGTTGTGGATACCTGATTACCTGAGCGCAGACTGAAAGGATGTTGCCTCGTTACCTTCTTGCTCCAGCTACTCTCAGATGACCCAATGCTCTGTGCCAAAACATTAACAAAACAATTCACCCAAAAAACATCTCTAAGGAGTAATAATTATGAATTTCGTCAAATTTGACTATTCCTAATGCGCAGCTTACGTTGCCCATCTCCTGAGCTGACGCTCGTCTCCCGGACTGCTGCTGCTCCTGTTGGGGTGGGGGAAGTCAGCGACGGAGTAGGAGTTATTGGACGACGACGACGCCGCCGCGAGGGAGGAGTATGACGCCATGTCCATCTCATTGGCCTTCCGGGCGACGACGACGCTGATGCCGCCTCCTTCGGCATCCTCCTTGTCCCTGCGCCGCCTCTGTTCTGAGCTCGGGGTTGCCACCGCGGGATAAGAACAGGAGCCGCTCGAACGTGTCCAAAAGTACCTGATGCGGCTCTCGCCGGGCTCCCGGAGGCCGGCCATAGCTTTCTGGAGCGTCACGCCCCACGCCGCCCTCTTCCATGCGGCGTGCCAATTTTTTCTCCGCTGCTGCATCGTCACCTCTTGCCTGACCCTTCTTCTCGCAGAGCTCCTCGGAGAAGCCGCACAGCTGCACGCGCGGCGCGTCGTACGCCGCCGCCAATGATTCAGCCGTTACCTTCCTGGAAGCAGGCGTGGGAGAACACCACATACTCCTGAGTACCACGAGCTTTCTGCCAAAGGGGAAGGCGGGCTTCGCCGCCGCCGCTGTTGATGCATCTCCAGCAGGGAGCGCCGCGCGCCGGCAGGTGGCGTGGAGTACGCGGGCGTGATGGGGAATTGAAGAAGAGGGCAAATTTGGGTACGGAGAGAGTGATTAGAGGTGGAATTTTAGAGGATTAACTTTGGGCCTTGGGCTGGCCCATGTGTTAGCGCTGTGAGATCGCTACGGAGGGTAGCTTGACAAAGCGAAGGACGGACGGTCTGACGACGGAACGCCTTCCTGCTTTTTAAGTAGTAGAGATTGCTCATCCCTCACCGTAATCCCCACATGAGACGATGTCTCTTTCTGTTCCCGTGATTCAGTCCCCATTCATGTGGGTTGCGTCGCCCCTCACCACCAATCTCCCCCGCCCCCGCCCCCGCCCCCGCCCCCGCCGCTTCTCCATTCCCTCGCTATCCTTCTTTCTAATCTCGGCCGTGTCCCCGTCGAGTACTCTTCTCTCCACCTTGCTGCCACCCTCACTCCCTATCGAATCCCAACCCAGGTCACCGCGTTCGACGCTGTGGTGATGGCGACTTGCCTGACCGAGATGAGGAGAGGCGACGGCTCCAGCGTCCTTGCCCTCCAATCCTTATCGCCAGGCCTCCTACGAGCTCTGCTCTCAACGGACCTGAATCATGTCTTCTTCCAGTTTGGGTTACGACAAGCTGTCCGGATGTTAAGTCAGATCCCCACAATGTTTGGTTCAACCGTTCATGGCAATGTACGCTCAAATGTAATGTTCCAAAGCAAACTGTCTATTTTCCTAAAAATAATTTATAGAAACACACTGCTCAAATCACAAATTGAATGCTTGGATTAACGGTGTTATACATGATCTTGTTGCCGAATTCTTCTGTCATTCATTCTTCTGCCTCAAGATTTTATTGTAATTGTTATGTTATGGAGCATAATTCTGAGTTGTGATTAACACAAGTTTTGTATGGGAGATTTGTTGCCTTGGAACCTCAACCTGGAGGATGAATTCTTAGCGACTGCTCATGATAATGGCTCAGCTAAGAAGCATAATATGGAAGACAAGAAGGTTAACGATTCTTGACTTTCACAATAGTAAGTTTTACTGATGATCACTGCAAATCTGCAATCTATTAGAGATTGCTAGCTTCCATGTGCCATCACACATAATTGTTTTTTTTCCTTTTAAGATATCTCATTCAAATATTACTGATTGCCAGCGTCTTAGCTCTATACAGTTTTGCAACCTACAAACATATCAATTACATTTTTTTTTCCTATCCTCGGCTTGGCAAGTAACTTCGTATGTGAGAAGGCTGATCTGCAACCGGCACTCTATGCTCTGAAAGATATGGCGATGAAAAAGAATGTGGTATGCATTTCTTCAAATTTAATGATCTTAATATCCTTTTGTAATTATGCTCTTCATTTGTCTGTATAAAATATATTGTTCATGCAAGCTGACAAAATTGTGAAAATGCTGTGTAAATTAGTAGCAGCTAGACTTTGAGGCAAACATCTAGAATCCTTTACAAGCATATGTGTTCAAATGTTCATGGTTTGCAGCATATCCTTCTTTAAATCACCACACATTGTACTTTTATGGACACATTTTCTATAGCTTCCTAATATCTCCATTTGTTGGCCACTACACACTACTAAAGTATGGCCATGGAGGAGGCTCTTCTTCACATGTTAACTCCAAGGTGATCCATTGATCATACCCATCTGATCAGCGGGGAAGTTGATCATGCTTATTGGATTGAACCTTGTGCTACAGAGGTATGCTCATGAGGATTCTTAATAAGTGTATCATCATAAATTCTTGTTGTGTCGCTTCCTTCCACTGTTTGTTCCATTCCTTTGATGGTATTGATTACTCTTATTGTGTAATAATATATTTTTCTAGAAAACACATAGATTTGAAAAGGTATAAAAACCTTACAAGCCTAAGAAAGGCTGAGAAAGTCACAACATGTTGCACAGCAGAACAAATTAATGTACATCCTAGGTCACAGGTATAAACACTCTATGACCCAAACTACCAGCACAGACCTGGAGAGTGGCCTTCTCCTTGGTCTGACCAATCAGTGTTGTTGCACAAGGGCGTGCACCATCAAAGATGCAAGCGTTATGAACTTATGAGTTATGATGCTTCCAAAGCATCCGGGAGGACATGACCAAGGATGACTCACCATACTAGTGTAGCCGTTATAAGGCGCATTAAGTTACTAATACTTTTTCCTATGTGTTTCTCATATTAATGAGATTTTCTTTTCACCTATCAGAGATCGCAGTAGGCGAAGGGAAATATTCAGCTTTTTCCTGTTGATCAGCACCGTACTCAGGTACTTAAAGCCCATGCCACATTTAAGGCGTTGTGCCATTTTGTGGTTGTTATATTATTAGCTCTCTTATATTTTTAGCTGTGTTTCGTTTTCCTATCAGGCTCCTGGCAATGAGAACCCCATTAACAGAACATTACTTAAAACTAGACAACACAGAACTTTGAGTCCTGTTGGACATTTTCACCTTGAATCTCTTCAAGTACATCAATTTTTTTAGTATCGCGCATTACCAGTTCAGTTTAATGAAAGCTGGTTATAAATCGTCCTGATAGTATATGGTTTATGTGTCTGATTATAAAATTGCATATGATATGACCCTAAACCTCCAAGACATATATATTCCGCAATATTTCCAGAATTGTGTAGGTCATGCTATATACAATACTGCAGTTTTACTGTTTAATATTGAGTTGATGAAGCAGTGTCTGGAATATATTGTTTCATCACATGTTACATTGCAAATATGGAAGCTAATTTAAAGACATACACAAAAGAGTTGAGATGTGGGGCGTTTTTCACACTTTTTTTGTTACTATGAACAAACTGTATTTATATTTATGTATACTTTACAAATAAGTCATTTGGGCGTACAATTGTTGGGCTATACTAGCTAATTAGAGCACCTCCCATTTCGAAAGGAAACCTTCCATGAAACTTATTCCAGCGTATTTTTACTTCCTCATGGGTTTTCTTTCAGTTAGGTTGAGCTTTCTTAGATACTTATATTTAGTATTGCGCTATAAGAATATAATTTATTTTCTTTGTGGAAGAGGTACGTAGATTTTCCTGTAATAAAAAAGCGAACTAATTGGATCAGTATCTCCTTGAACAAATGAGACAATACAATGGTTTGTATTATTTCATTCATCCTCGCAGTTTCAAGAGATGAATCTGCATGGAGAAACAAGTTTAGGGCATTGATGAGATGCAAACCCATCATCTTAACTTATTTTTTTTCTCATTTACACTGGAAGATGACCTCAGCTCTTGAGTAAGAAAAAGGATCCATTCTTTCATCTGATGTAAATCCCTTCATTCAAACATCAAGTTGTACTCTAGAATGTGTTGAAACTGCTGTTAGAGTTCAGTTTTGTATATACTAAAGATAAACTGGATTATTTTCAAGGAAACATCTATTTTGGCGAGGAGAACTAAATACAAGATACCATCAAATCATGAGCCATAGCGTATTCAATTTGTAAGTGTTCATTTCCCATTGTTTGGGCTATTTTTGTTTGTGTTTATTTTCTGGCTTCTCAAATCTAGCAGTCAACAAACTTGAACTTTCACAGTAGACTAATGTTCTCGGAAATCTCCTCATATTTTTCTCTTTTTTTGAAACTTCCACTGTGTTGGTCAGGTGTACATTGCCCTGGGTACAAGTGAGAGAGCAAACTGACAAGGCAATCAAACAAATTTGAAAGGAAATGGAGCAGCTGAAGGACCTTCAAGTCAACCCTAAGAGCATTCTTAGCAATAAGGTACGGTCATAGCAAGACAGCATGCAGTCGTGTGTACGCATATGTAAGGTTCTTTCAATGAAGTCCAAAAGGGATAGCAGTATACAGGTTTTGTGAAATATAATAATATTCTCAGTTTTTTTTAATTAGTTTAGTGTATCTAGCATCGGTGTCATCCTATTGAACTGGCGCTTCCAAATTATTCATTCTTAGTCCAAAACGTGGAATTTTCTCATGGTATCCTCATCCCTCACACCGTCTATATTTTCTTGAGTATTTAAATTGGCAAGATTTTCTTAGATGTTGGTATTATTCCGTTGAAAGATGGGCGGGCGTCGCAACGCGCGCTTTTATGGTCTAGTATGACATGTGGAAATACTATCCATGTGCCGCTGACACCTTAGATCTTGAACACCAAGCGAATCATTTACAAGCTTGATCCAAAAACTCTCACCTTAGGTGGAACATTCGCTTTCCAAATAAGATCCCACATAGCTCTCTCCCCCGCCGGTTTGGAGCTAATACCAGGTACATCACTTTTTTCTTTAAGCTCAAGGGCGAGTCTATAAGGGCGAGCCTAGAGGATTGTTTTTAGAGGAGTGAACCCACCTAATAAGGTCTTGTTTGGTATTAGAGTTGTTATAGGATTAGTTAGGTGAAACCCTAAAATCTTCATAAATTCTAATCTCCAACCCACTAGATAAGGGTAATGTATTGGGGATTGAGAAAAATACATTAGAAAAGTAGAGATTAAACTAACCAATACACTAGAACGAAACACACGTTTGCTATTAAGTGGGGATTTGGGTTTTTGGATAAAGGGGATATAGGGGATATGGGTTTGCCTTTTGGTACTCTAATTTTTTATATTACTTTTACCCCGCTATTTCCTGGTAATATGTTATTTTTGCCATCTATCGAGCAAAAAAAAGATCAAAAATTTAGCTTTGCTTTTTTCCATTGTGTTATCGTTTTGCTTTTTCTTTCGCCTATAAAATAAGAGAAGTGCAAAATGTCAAAACTTGGAGTGGTGAAAGCAAAACCGGTAAAATTAAACTATTGTGGTAAAAATAAAATTTTCCCGAAACTGATCGAACTGGTGGGCTGGACTTCTTCGTGTTCTGTGTCGTATGATGGCCTAGGATCGGACTGGTGGACTGGACTTGTTCGTGTTCTCGTACGACGGCCTAGCACACACAAAACTCAGCAAGGCTGACACGCACTGAAAGTGGACCTGATGTCTCAGAGCACAGAGGGCAGAGGCCCAGGAAGTTCGGCCTTCCGGCTACAGAGACAGGGCTCTATTAGACGCTCCAAGTGTTTCTCTTCCAAAAACGCGCTCTATTTCATAGGCTAGCGCGCTCTGCTTCGGCGAGCAGTGTGGAACGTCAGCTCCGGCTGCTAGAGCCTCCTGATGATCTTTGTAAAAATAACACTGTGTTGAGCTAATAAAGCGCTATGCTTTCCCTAAAAAAAATGTGATTCCCAAAAACAAAAAAACGCTCCAAGCTCCAATCTACACTTAGTATCGCCACGCCTGAGGGCTGAGGCTCCTCCTAAATGAGCTGCATTTATACCATTTTTGCAATCATAAATTTTATGTACCTTTTAAATTTAATTTTGATGTAAAAAAGTGTGCATAGTAAAAAATATTCATATATGTCGAAACATATGTTAAAAAGTAAGTCAATAAACGTTCATATGTGTGATACAAATGTTATGCATCTAAATGGAAAACAAAAGGAGTTGATAAAAAGTGAAGCAGAAAAGTAGGGAGAAAACCCGGAAAAAGGAAAACCAAGAGAAAATTCGCACATCGAGAAATATGGATGTTAGCGTCTAGGGTGTGAACATCTGGGCTTATGCAGGTCGAACATCAAGCTATGAGGACACCGGATACAAATTTCGAAGGATCTTGAAAAAACTTTTACATTTATCTAAGACATGTGTTTTCGGTGTTCATTTAGTTATTTCGCTCAACTAGTGGCAAATCCAGCCCATTTTGATAGGGTGGGACAGATCTTACTTGGGATGGGCTTTTTTATTTTTATTTTTTTCATTATTTTCTATATAAGACATATGGGTTGGGCTAAATCTTAGGGTGGGGCACACCCTGCTGGCTCCGTCATTGCTTTCAACTATACTGTCTTGTAGAGTTGTAGTAAGTCATAAAAAACGTAATGTTCTTCCAAGAAAATATAGTTTGATGATACTCTGGAATAGTGAAAGCAAAAATTGGTAGTGAGCAACTTATTAGCATCTACCAAATGAATAAACAGGACATGCTCAAAACATTAAATGTGAAAAAAGGATTCTCATTGTGTAATTATCAAATGTAATAAAGGCTGGGAGCAAGCATGAAGGAGCAGGTGACCAAGTGACCAAAATAGTACACGTTGAAAATGGGGAATGATTGATTTCGTTGTTTGTGGACATCCTGTGTTGATTAAAGAACAGGTGTGCATATACTCGTGACTCTTTAGCCTTTTCTCCAAAAGGGGGGAAAATGCAATGGGTGCTCCATTATCATCAAGTGATGACAATGTAGGGGCCTAATGATCGAGTTTATAGCTGCCACCTAACCAAACTCCTGTGATTTGTTATGTCTCCACGAGTTAAGTTGTCCAGCTCAGAAGCATGCAGTACGCCCATTGACCAGGAGGGCCAACCAATAATAATTCGTGCAAATTGTCTCGTTTTCAAGTTTCTCCAGGGCATATTAATCCATGATTATACAAAATTATCATATCATAGTACCTAATTGATTAGATGAAGCTTGAGATATCCAAATGGATTCGCAGAATAAATGAATCCCTCTTCCAGCAAGGCGGCAGCTAGCAGGATGAGATTGACAACGCATTATGACCTACTGAAGGCGATTGGATCCAGTGATGACAAGCTGCTGCAGATAAACTTTATCGGGCCAGATCAGAATGGCTCTTCCAGTCCCAGAACTGAAGGGGTGGCAAGTCAAAGCGATCCATCACATCACATGCACATGCAAGTATGCGCAAGCTCGAAGAAGCCAAGTGTTACCACAAGCAGCAAGATCAAATGCCCAAATGTGTGGACGCTAACATTAGACGATTGTTCAAAAGAAGGTATAGGACAGTACGTATTGGATGGGATCTCAACCGATCGAAACGGGCTCCGTGCGTAACGTGGTGATGCACGTGAGATGACACAGCCTATATAGGTAGCACGAACATGAGAGAGTAACATGAACGAACAAACAGTTGCATTATAGTGAGAGCCAAGGAGCAGCTCGTGCATGTGGATATGGATGCCCTTCGATCCCCTTCTTTGGCGCCGAGACACACGCATGTCTCACGTGGATACTAGTTTAAGAAGACGTCGAAATTTTGCCGTCAGCCAAACCAACCAAAATTGGGCTAAGTTTGTAAAAAAAGTTATTCATGATTAAAACAATATGTAAAAAAATATGAAAATATATTCATCTAACAATATTGATTTGACGTTGTAGAGGTTGAGAAATATATTTAAATTTTGGCTTAACTTTACACCTTTTGGCTTTTGGCAAAATTTATACGACCTTATTCTAAGGGAAAAAATACTACTCGTCCGTGAAGACTACACGTGCATGTTGCTATCTTCACGGAAGTCCTGCTGCTTTTTTCTAGTAGTACGGCATAGGTACCTATAGACGAGATGAGCGCCTCCACCGTGTGTTTCCATCACCATTTTGTGGTGTTTCTATGGATGAGCTCGATCTAGAGGTCCTCGCGATCCTGTTCTCGAGAAAGGTGGGCATTGGGGGGAATGGGTTTGGGCTCACTGTGACTAGCACTGACGAGCCAAATTCATCGTCCGCGTGGTATTGCAGTGAGATCGACGCTCCAACACGAAGGTTAGTAATTCATGAATTTTTGATGCTACATACATTTTGTTTGGCATGCTACAAGCCCGGTGTGTTTTGCTGCAAATGGAGGAGCGAAATTGTGTGATGATTCTAGGCATCTGCTGCAGATGTTGCTTTAATGTGCAACTGCTACTTTAGTGCTCCAAAGGTTTCATCGGATGTTGCAAACATTGCCACTCATGCTCCATACATGTGTTGACTGCTTTGCCCAAGTTTTGTAGCCGTGGGATGGGGTTTGCTACGGCTAGGGAGAATTTGCTGCATACACATGTATTTTTGTTGCACTTTTTTTTCCCGAAATGTCATTATGTTGTTTGCTCTATTTTTAATGAAGTGCATGATTAAATGCTGCAACAATCATCCAATAGTGCACAAAATATGCTAAGCAGGTGAGAGGTATGTTGATGGTCGAATGGATCGGATTTCGTGTTTTATTAACGATTCATACGGTTGTGGTAGAGGACCTTTTGGCTAGATCTCCGTGATTCTCAGCACTCTAGACTCTATTAAGGACTCCTTTGATTCATAGAATTGGAAAATCATAGGAATAGGGAAATCATAAAATTGAGATGTGTAATATCACAGGATTCGAGATGTTTGCGGGGTAGAATTAGAAAAGGAATGTGCATTGCATCGCAAAACTAGGGAAAATTTTGCGCTTAATTGCATAAAACCTAAGAGGGAACAAGTTTCTCTCTCGACACCAGCTAGGGTTAGTGTTTCGAGAGTGCGACAAACTTGGACATGATCTCTTTTGAATTAGGGTTTTGGAAAGGAGGGGAAACATTTGCATTTCACATTTTAAGTTGTGTGATTGAATTTGAAATGAATTTGAAAAGAAATTCAAACTAAAACAACACATAAAAATGAGAAGACAATTAATAATTTAATTAATAATATTATATTGGATAATATAAATAAGAAAAGAATAGAAATATATCACAATAAGCTCATTAGAGAAAACTTGAGCTCTATTGATCATCACACATAAGATACATTGTCTTTGCAATATTCAAATGGAATAATTATTACATAACTCATTTTAGAAATGATAAATGAAAAAGAAAAAAATTACATTATATTAAAGAACTAGCTAAACTAAAATATCTTCATCTTCTTGATCTTCTTGATCAACAAGTTGATGGAGAAGTCCTTGCTCACCTCATCTTGATCCCTGCATAGTAACAAAAGAAACAAAGATGCACATTTTGCCAAATGGCAATGCCACTTGGAAGATTAGAAAGAAAGGTAAATAGGCAGGATAAGATCAACCAGCCGAGCTGATCCACTCCCATGGGCACAAGTTTCAACCTGTGAAGCACACAGCTCACAGGGATGAGTGCATGATCACCAACACACACACAAGAGGAGTCACCAAATTGGCACAACACTTGTTGTTGACCAAGGAAGCCACCACTGGCTGTAACCTTTTCAGCCACCAAACCCTAGTGTTCATCGACACAAGCTCCATCAGGGTAAGAACAGTAAGAACACCACAGTACCAAACCATCCAGTATCTATTCCACCAAGAACAGATAGTTGTTGAGGAAGAAATGGAGTAGAACCAGCACAAGCTGCTAGGAGGTGCTGGGCAAGCACCAACCCAACAGTCAGAAGCAAAACCACTACACCAACACCACAGGAGATGGAGTGAGGTATACATCAAATCATGGGCAAACCAGATGGTTTTGTCCATAATATTGCACATGCATGGTACACACAAACACACAAGGGTCGAAAACCCTGTTTGATCATCATTTGGTCATAGACCAAGTGACTCTGGTGAAAATGGCAAAGCATCCAGAGATGAATCAAACTAGTGTCCATGGTTATGCCAACCATTTAAATGATATCATCTTCCACATGGAAATAGGAAGAAAACCATCCCAGATAACTAACCATAACTACCAGACTACACTAACCCTTTTAAACCATTAGAAAAAGGCAGTATAAATGTTTCTGCCAATATTTTTCAACATCAAAAGCTGCTGGCAATCTAAATGGATCACCCAGCAAGCACTTATCCAATCACAGCAAGCCAACAAGGTGGGAGATACCAAAACAACAGCTAGATGCTACTAAAGCCAACTCAACCACACACAAAGCATCCAGACAGCTAGACAAACACATATATCATCACCCAGAAGGGTTCAAGAGGGAGCTAGGGTCCCCAATAGAAGTTGGCATCCCTCTAGCTCAAGCATATACATCATCAGATTCATTACTGCAAGGCAGTTCATCTCATTTATCGAGTAATTCATGGTAAACTATACAGATAAATGAAGTAAGCAATTAACCAGCAACAGAAACACTTGCTAATGATCCAGTAGATCACTGCAAGCATAAGCACATGCTTTATCAAGCATTAGCAATCACCGGTACATGGTGAAGTGCTACACAAGCATAGGAATAACAATTAGCAAGCACAAATAGGAGTATAGTGAGCAATCATCAGGCAACTGATGATCATATGATCATCAGAGCTTGCTAGAACCAACTAGAGCATCAGTAACTCCTACTAGTTACTGAATTATCACAGCCAAGGCATAACTGAATACACAATAACTTAATATACAACTTTATAATTGTATCCAGAAGCACGTCACCCAAAATGGATGAATTTGTGCCACTGAACAATCAAACAAGCTATAGAAATAGATAGAACCTCACAGTAATGCACACATGCACAACTGACACTTGCAATTGCAAGTACTGCAAGCTACAGTAAGTCAGAAATGCATATAAGGATGGCACACACATGCATTTGAGCCACAGTAACAAATATAGCCAATCAAGCAAGTACTTGAGCAGCCAATAGCATGACCAGAGGCACAACAGGAACAACAATAGCAGTTCATGGCATCCAAAGCATACAACAAGCAATTATTATACTTATCACTCTTGCATGAAAAGCAAAAAAATGCTATTTTCATACTATGAATATGACTATGTGGTGGGCGATGGAACCATGGTATGAGTATGGTAGAGGTTCCATTGTAATGGGTTTATATCTATCTAGGATTAACAACAAATGTCGTCCAGTGATTCTTGTGTCGTAAGACCCGTGTTAACCATAAGATCTGGAGTGGGACGGAGTAGTCAGTTGTATTTCTCCCTCTCGTACATAAACGGATGCGCTTACCGTTGCAGTTGTGTCTTGCGAGAGCAACTTGAGGGTGGAGATCCCATTCTAATTCCCCACGGTAATGTGGTCTATGATGGGTTGCAGGAGACCGGCGAATGTATCGAGGTCATATGGTACCCAAGAATGGGTACGTTGACCGGTGGGGATATTAGTCGAGGTCGGATAATATCCAATGGATATGCTGACTGGCGAGACCCAAGGTCGGAATTGCAACAAAGGGTGGGTGTGCGGGGTCGCGGAGAAACGCAACGATTGACTAGGACCTTACACCGGGCCTCACACCAAGGAAGTGTGAACGGGAAAGCTGCCCGGTTGGCACCAAGGTTAAGATCTCTTATGGGTAAAGCAACACACCTCTGCAGAGTGTAACGAATCGTGACCTGTCACTCCTTGTTCCGGGTTTTGAAACTGCGAACGCTGCCGGAAAGGAACTCCATGAAGTTCTAGGCACCCGGTGAAGGCTGACGGACATAGCTCTTCGGAATAAAAGCAACCTTTTGAAGAAATGCTTACGAAAACCTGCATTGGCATTTGACTTTCTGGTCTAATGGCGTAGCTAGTGAATTAAACACCTCTTTCCTATAATGAACTTATTGAGTACGCTCGTACTCATACCTCTTATAATTCCATGCTTAGATTGTCTGAATCACCTGGAGGAGGCTATTGAAGGACTAGAAGGAGAAGATGGGATCTGCTATGAAGAACCAGACCTCTCTGGAGGAGTAGAGGGGGTAGATTACCTGATCGTGTATGGAACCGAGGAGGTTCCGGAAGAAGACAACGCTTGAACAACACTAGTAATAGTAGTAGAATGGTATTAAAGCATCTTCCAAATGGAAATAGGAAGGAAACCATCCCAGATAACTAACCATAACTACCAGACTACACTAGCCCCTTTTAAACCATCAGAAAAAGACACTATAAATGTTTCTGGCAATAATTTTCAACATCAAAAGCTGCTGGCAATCCAAATGGATCACCCAACAAGCACTTATCCCATCATAACAAGCAAACAAGGTGGGAGATACCAAAACAGCAGCTAGATTCTGCTAAAGCCAACTCAACCACACACAAAGCATCTAGACAGCTAGCCAAACACATATATTATCACCCAAAAGGGTTCAAGAGGGAGCTAGGGTCCCCAACAGCAGTTGGCATCCCTCTAGCTCAAGCATATACATCATCAGATTCATTAATGCAAGGCAGTTCATCTCATTTATCCAGTAATTCATGGTAAACTATACAGATAAATGAAGTAAGCAATTAACCAGCAACAGAAACAATTACTAATGATCCAGTAGATCACTGCAAGCATAAGCACATGCTTTATCAAGCATTAGAAATCACCAGTACATGGTGAAGTTCTACACAAGCACAAGAATAACAATTAGCAAGCACATATAGGAGTACAGTGAGCAATCATCAAGCAACTGATGATCATATGATCATCAGAGCTTGCTAGAACTTGCTAGAGCTTGGTAGAACCAACTAGAGCATCAGTAACTCCTACTAGTTACTGAATTATCACAGCCAAGGCATAACTGAATACACAGTAACTTAATATACAACTTTATAATTGTATCCAGAAGCACATCATACAAAATGGATGAATTTGTGCCACTGAACAATCAAACAGGCTATAGAAATAGATAGAGTCTCACAGTAATGCACACATGCACAACTGACACTTGCAATTGCAAGTACTGCAAGCTACAGTAAGTCAGAAATGCATATAAGGATGGCACAAACATTCATCTGAGCCACAATAACAAATATAGCCAATCAAGCAAGTAATTGAGCAGCCAACAACATGACCAGAGGCACAACAGGAACATCAATAGCAGTTCATGACATCCAGAGCATACAGCAAGCAGCAGCATAGCAGTAAGAGCATGGCATTAACAGCATAGCAGCAGCCAGTAGTGCAGCAGTAGGCCAAGCACTAGAGCAAGCACATCAGCAAAAGCAAGCATGCAGCAGTAGGTACGGCCAGCACCTCAAAGAGGAAGGCAGGGCCAGTGACTAGAGCTAGGAGAAGAAGAGGAGGAGAGAGAGGAGCAGAGTAGGTGGCGTACTTGGAGCTGGGCACTGCGAGCGTGCCATGGCGGCACGGCGACACACGCTTGGTCATGGCGACGCCAGGCCTAGACCTAGTCGTGGTCCACACCGAGCACACCGCTCCGACGCACCACCAACACGCTCTGGACACCACCATGGCGTCCAGGAGCGTCAGCACGGCGAGATCGCCGTGGATCCCGTAACCCTAGCCACAAAAGGGGGGTCGAAGACGAGCGTAGGCGACGCCATCTCTAGATCGACGTGGATGGAATTGATCAGCGTCGAGAGGCGGTCCGATTGTGACCCATCTCTTCGCCAGGGAGCTACGGTGGCGGCCAGGTGACGCCGGCGACGGCGACAGCGACACCGAGTCGTAGGAGTGTGAAGGGGATTAGGGTTAGGACGCGAGCATCTGGGTCGGTTGGACCGAGCCCAACGGGCTGGTCCAACCTAACCAGCTCGGTTGGTCTGTGTAGTGGGCCTAGGAGGGGAAAATGGTCTTTTGACCATGGAAGTTTTTTAAAAAGTGAAATAAAAATCTAAAAACCCTAAAATAACTCCAAATAAATAAATAAATAATATATAGACCCTTTAAAATTTTGAGAGTTATTCAAAACAAATACTTTCATCACAAAATAAAAAAATGCTAAAAATAAATGTGATGAAATAAGATCAATAAAAATTGAATAAGAAAATATGGATTTTTCAAACAATTAAAAGAAGAAGGAAAATTCATAAATATTTTAAATAATTTGGAAATCAAAGAAAATAAATATTTTCTTTGATCAAACATCTCAATACAAATAACCAAGAATTAATTAATAGCTCTTAAGGAGCATTACAAATAGTGCTTATTCGCCACCTACGACATTAAATAATCAAGCGTCGGGAAGGGGGGAACAACCCTAAAAACTGAAAGCATGCATATTTGAATCTTTAAACATTGCCCTTATCGGACAATGATGCTATCTTTCAGAAACAGAGGACCAGGGTCAGTCCAAACAATCCAACTGCACTACCTTGCAGTCACCAGGCAAGTTCATCGCTTGTTCATGTCAATATGAGTATTTTTATCAATTTACTTGCAAAGTACTATACTTATCACTCTTGCATGAACAGCAAAAATGCTATTTTCATACTATGAATATGACTATGTGGTGGGCGATGGAACCATGGTATGCGTATGGTGGAGGTTCCATTGCAATGGGTTTCTATCCATCTAGGATTAACAAAAGATGTCGTCCAGTGATTCTTGTGCCGTAAGATCCGTGTTAACCATAAGATCTGGAGTGGGACGGAGTAGTCAGTTGTATTTCTCCCTCCCGTACATCAACGGATGCGTTTACCGTAGCAGTTGTGTCTTGCGAGAGCAACTTGAGGGTGGGGATCCTGTCGTTGCCTAATCGACGGTACTGTGGTGACCCGGCATACCACTGCATGGTGTAGTATGCAAGTCTGATATAACACCAATGAAACACCGTTCCACGAGTATTATATCGCTCAGAGTGGTACAACAGAAATATATGCGGGTCCAAGGCATGTCTATAGAATTACAACATCGACTGATACGGATCAACGTGATCCAAAAGGGTTTTGGCCCAATCTTTCACGGCGAACTAAAATAACCAGCAGCTAGATAATTCGATCAATCGAAGATCAATCGCAAAACCCGAAAACTTCAGACGTTGGAACTGATCGAAATCAACTCCCACGCATAGCAACACATCAGACCTTCAAGATCTGCAAGCAAACACGACGATATGCGCCCCCAAACATTGGGACTTTTCTGGTGTCTCTTTTATCTCGAAAATAACAAGTCTAAGATACATATGGCGGCTGCCAAAACCCTTTATAGGGTGACTCCAACGTAACTAGGGTGGGACATGCCCCACGCCACAACTAAAGCCCAAATGGCTGAACTAAAAGTGTATTTGGACAGGCCCAAATACCAACTCGCGACAATAAACACGAACTGAAAAATAAAACATGACACGCAGAAATAAAAATAGAACACCTAAGTATTTCTGGTCACGACTCCATGGCCAAAACGAAGCTTCATTGGCGGTGTCCGAAAGTTGGGTTTCACCTCATCTTTAGGAGGCACTTCGACGCAGAATGATCCAAACTTCACAGTATATGGAGGTGGTGTAATAGATGGAGTGATAGATATCCTCCCCTCATCATCCCCCCCAACTTTAGAGGAAACCGTCCTCGGTTTCGGCTTAGTGTCTTGGACCTTCAACGTCACAGCAAATGTATCCACTTTGATATCCTTGTCAAACATAGGGTGCAGCACATGACGCTTCCCTTTATGCCACAAGGAATAAACATTGGATCTTCCTTCATGAGTGGAACGCTTATCAAATTGCCATGGTCGTCCTAGCAGCACATGACATGCATCCATAGGCAAAACATCGCAGATTACCGTGTCCTCATAATTACCTACTGAAAATTTTAGGCGCACCTTATGTGTAACTTTCAGCTTCCCTGAATTATACAACCACTCAACACAATGTGGCTGCGGGTGCTTCCATGTAGGCAACGAAAGAGAGTCCACCAAACGCTTGCTAACAATATTGGTGTAGCTGCCACCATCAATAATTAGCTTGCAAGCGGTGTTCTTGACTGTACATTGGGTCTGAAATATATTCCAGCGCTGCCCTTGTCCTTCTATGCGATCTGCCATAACACGCTGCACCATCAAGTTAGTGCAATTAGGGGCAACATCACCAGGATATACATCAAAGTTGTTATGTGCCTCAGACTCCTCACTAGATGGATCAATATTCTCATCGTCACTAGCAGAAATATAGCCATCTTGTGTGAGCATCACCCGTTTTGCATTAGGATACTCACGCCTCATGTGTCCTCGGCCTCCACAAGTAAAACATTGAATATTTGCGGTGGACTGTGTAGTAGATGCAGCTTTGGATACTCCGAATTTCGGTGGGTCACTTTGAGAAACATGATTGGAGCGTGTAGAAGGTGCCGGCTGAACACTAGAACCAGCAGCCTCGGTATGGGAACGGCGCCATGAATTTGCAGGGGCTGCAGCTTGGCGACGTTTGATTTGTTGCTCCGCACGCTCAGCTTGGTGCACGAGATCCTGAAGATCATTATAGTAAACCATCTCCACACGATCACGCACCTCAAAATTCAGTCCATTCAAGAACCGAGACATTGTGGCTTCCGCATCCTCTCTTGTTCCAGTACATATCATCAGCAACTCCATCTCTTTGTAATACTCATCCACAGATTTAGTACCTTGAGTGAGCTGCTGCAGTTTATTGTGCATGTCTCTCTTATAGTGTTCAGGAACAAAGCGATGTCGCATAAGGTCTTTCATACCTCTCCATGATGTGGGCCGAGTACGCATACGCAGAATTTGATTCCACCAAATCAACACATAACCGGTGAATTCAACTGCAGCGAGTTGGAGTCGCCTCTCCTCGATATAATGGTAGGAAGAAAAAATCTGATCCATACGCATCTCCCACTCCAAATAATCCTCAGGTCCACGGTCACCGGAAAACGGAGGGATGGATAATTTGATACGCCCAAGACCACCATCATCAAGTGGAACACGAGCAGCATGACCAAAACGATCACGATCAGGCAGCTGTTCACGAAGAGCACCAGCTGGCCGAGCAGCAAACGGTCGTTGTATATAATGAGCATCATCCTGGAGGTCTCCATCATCAACGGGTGCCACTAGGCGACGATCATGATTATCAGCAGGGCGGCGGTGCACCACGTCGCGAAGTGGTGCAGCAGGAGGGGGCTGCACGGTTGCATGGGCAGGAGCATCGCCCAGTGCATCAATCCGGGTAGCTAGCTGTGTAATCTGCGCCGTTAGCGCGGCATGACTCTGAAGAATAAGTTCACACGTGCTATCAAAACCAGCCCGAACATTAGAAGCCAAATCTTCAGCAAAAACAGGCAATACAAGATCAGCTTTCTTCTCTCCCTGAGCTACGGAAGTATCTCCATCAGTAGAGTTCACCATCGTGAGTAAACAGCAGGAGAAACAGCAAGAAATCAATCTCGTATACTGTAGCTAGTCTCGTGTTGCCGGAACTCCCGTGAAACAGATCTCACGTCCAAGCTTTGTAGACGAATTCAATAAAAACACCTCACGTCAAGGACTCCAGCTAGCATACGGTTCAAGCAGTCCAGGGAAATCTTAGAAGAGCACTAAGCTCCCAGGGTCGCGCGCGTCCCTGGGAGAGCCGCGAGTCTCTTTCGTTCGTGGGTCCTACCCGCGTGCTGGCGTGTGGTTGCGATTCGGCGTTTGAGGCGGTTCTGCATCACGTGTACGAGCCAGAGAGCCTCGCTGAAGTTGGTTTCTGGTCCTTTGACCGGGTCTTCCGTAGTCCTCTCTTCTTCTTCTTTTCTTCGGCTGCGCGGGGGCTTGGAGTCGCTCAATTTCTTCTTTTCGTTCTTGGAGCTGCGGCGTTGTGTGCGGGCGGGGGTTGCGGAGGTGCCTGGCCTCCGGTGGTGCGTCGGCTTGGGTTGCGCCGCGGTGGCCACCCGCATCTTCCGTGGAGGCTGTTTCTTCTCGCTGGTATGTTCCCCTGTTTTCTCGATTTAGTGTCCAGTGAGATTCAAGTTTATTCCCTTTGTGTTTTGGATTGGTGATGCTTGTGCGTGGATCCGTTTCTTGGGGATTTCTTGGGGATTGGGCTGGTCTGCGTTCGTTTGGTTCGTGCTTGCTGTAGATTCGACGTTTTCGTGCCGCATTTGTCTGCCGTTCTTGCCGGTCGCGTTGATTTGTTGTGCTCATAGTTGTTTGGTCGCGTTTGTGCACGTTTTCTAAGGATTTGGGTGAGTGGGTTCGGGGTTTGATTGATTGGAGCCGGCGGGCTCTGTTATTTTTTTTTTGTTGTTTCTTCAGTTTCGTGTTCATGCAACTCTGTTTATGCATCCATGGCTTCTGTGATTTCGCCGGTGCGTACTGTGAGGTCTGATGTAGACTTATTGGTTTAGTTGTTTAGAGTTGGATTTGGAGATGTGCTTAGTTCCGCCTTTTTTATTCTTTGTCAGTAGAGGGATGTTGAAGAATGTTGCTTGCCTACACAACTGCCTGGGCCTGAAACGAGCTCTGCATTTAGTAGTAGGGTTGCAGATCCATGTCGTATGGTTGTGGTAGTTCATGGTTGCTTCATCCTGGATCAATTTTGCTTATTACATTGTTGACATTGAGGTTTAAATATTCAGTATGGATTGCACTGATATAAATTGTTCTAGCATAGGTTTATGTTCTGTTTTACCTAGCACGTGTTTACTGTCAAGATTCAATCTTTGTTCCTTAGGTCGATGCTTTTGATCTAAGATCCTGTAGTGCTACTTGTGAAGTTAATGTCTTAATGTAGGCTGCATATGTGTTCTTTGGTAGTGTGCAGTGCTTATTGTGGTTCTTTCCTCTAGGGGTAAGTCTGAGGAAATTTCCTTTTGATTCTCGGATTAATCCATGGTAGATACTTAATTTTATGTGTATGAGGCCTCCGATCTAGACAGTACATTGCAGGTTCTATTTGTTATACGTGTGTGCCACAGTCTAAATATGGTATTCTGAGATTGTGCAATTGTAGTTCTCCTTGATAGTTTCTTCCTTTTACAGTGGGTCGATGCTTTCGATCTAAGGTGCCGTAGTGCTACTTGTGAAGTTTCTGTTCTAATGTAGGCTGCATATGTGTTTCTTTTGTGTAGTGTGTTTGTTTAGAATGTGGTTCTTTCCTCTAGGGGTAAGCCTGAAGAAATTCCCTTTTGGTTCTCAGATTCATTGATGGTAGATGTTTTGCTTTATGTGTATGAGGCCTCTGATCTAGACAGATGATTCCAGGTTGTATTTGTTACTTGTGCATGCCACAGTCTAAATATGATCCACTGAGATTGTGCAAATTCAGGTCTCCTTGATAGTTTCTTGCTTTTACGATGAGTTCTCACAGATAATTACAGCGGTGTTATTAACTTAGGCAAACGTATAAATTGAAACTTTGTATATGGAAGCATCGATTATTGGTTGTAATGTTGCGTTTTTGTTTTCTTGTTGCTGGAAACATGTGCAAGTCATAAACTTTCCTATTGTGTTTATACTTTTAAATTTTTATTTAGATGACATGGAGCTGTGACTGGCAGCTGCGTATTCCTTCATGATTTGCATTCATATATTTAACGTATATCTTGAAAGCCCTATCTGTTGTTGTATTGAATTAATGCGATATGTAAGTGACGCCTCTTTGAAATATTCAAAGGGTGCATCAAAGCGCGCTAGGCTGTTTCAGGTGTCATGTGAGCAAGGGTTTGCTATGTATTAAGGATTTGGGTATTTCACGTATTTTAAAGTTTACACTGCTGTTGGTCTGTAAGATTTGATGGCCGTGGCCTGCATGCTTATGGTAATTGGGGGTGGCTTTGTTTTTCAGCTTCTTTGCGGATTATAGATGGTTCAAATGCGTTGTTTGTGGTTCGCGTTTTTCCTCTTTCGTGGTGGTTTCTTCTCTGTTTGGGAGTGCATTCTATGAGTGTGGTAATTCCGTGGTGCTTTTCCCCGTGAGAATACTTTGTTCTATTGGTCCACAGTCGGTGGTATATGTTCTGTGTTTTGAGGTGGTTTGTTTTTTGTTCTTTTTTGTGGTTTGAATTTCTTTTTTTTTTTACTTGCTCTGTTGTTTGCGGTTTTTTTGTATCGCCGTTGCGGAAGATAGGGACTTTCCGCTTAATATCGGTGTGTGCACCTGTTGTTTTCCTGGTTTTGTAGGTTCTGTTGTGGTTTTCCTGTTGTTTCATTCCATGGGCGACAGGCAGCCATCACGAGGCCGTCGGGGCTTGAAGCGTCTTGGTATCTTCTCTGCCTTGCTTCCATGATGATTGTATCTTTCTAGGCGTGTGGTAGGAGTTTAGGTTCCTCCTGTGTTTCTCTGGACACCCATTTGGTAAGGATTCCTTGCAAATCTCAAGTTTTGTTGATCATAAGACAACCGTTGGCTGTGTTGAGTATTATTACAAACTCCTTAATTAAATGAAAAATCTGATAGTTTCTAAGAAGTATTAATTGAACTTATCTTCGGCACGAACATCCGCCCATCTGCAACCACCTAGGGTAAATTTTTGATATGCTAGGAGTAGCCATGATTATGCAAATAGAATGAACTAAATTTATATAAAATGTATAATTTACTTGTGGGTCTGAATATTTTGGTTTTGGCAAAAGTTTTTCTAATAAGGACTGTGTTACTGTATATTTGCAAAAGAGAACCGTCTAGCTGCTGATGTTTTGGCAGGTATTTATGTGACCTCTTTCACTTGGAGTAATGGCCTCTTGCGCTGCCCGTCCTGTTGATGATGGCCAAAAGATAGGCATCAATGTGTGACACAAATGGAGTATCTTTCAATGCAAGTAAGCAAAATTTCAAAGATCTTCTGGTGTAGCATAAGCTGAGTTATTTACCATGTTTGTTACTCCATCTGTGAACAACAATAATACTTTGTGTCCTATAAATATGTGTACTAGAATTATGGTTTCTTGAACAGATAATCTGCGGAGATTACTTGGTTGCTTATCTCAGTATGCAAATAAGAATAATATGAATCTTGAATTGCACAACCGGGGTTACGGGCGGGTGTCAACGTGGTGTACCAGTGAGTGGGCAGAGAGTGAAACCTCTTCTAATTGTTTTAGAATAATCCCAAGGAGTAGGGAGCAACCGGTTATCTCCTTTGCTTCTGATAGAGTGTTTTATTTATCTCCTTTGCTGTTGATAGTCCCCTCTGGTAGTTCAGTTAGTTTATTTGTTGCTGCATAGAGCGGCTGGTAGCATGTTAACCACGTTGCTACAAGGAACATGACATGTTATTAATTCCCCTCCCCTTTCTAATTTTCAGCTATGTTTTGTGGCACATTTTTGTCATTTTGATTTTTAAGTTTAGGATTCATGGATTTTGAACAAAACTGTATGTGTTTTGCCACAAATGCACTGCTACAACATAAACATTTCTTGCATGTAACAAAGAATTATCCATAAAACAACAAGTTAAACGTCCTCATTGAGTGTTTCTCTTCAAACACAGGTAAATAAGTTTACCCATTCTATTTTCTAAATTCAAGTCAAAAGACAACGCTAAATTCAATAGTCGTCGGTGGAAATAGAGGCAACTGCATCATAAAGCAGATGCATCTAAGTATCAAATTCCTATGTTTACTCATACACCTCAACCTCCTTCAGATTGTTTGAAAGTGATTTTTGTATCTTATTGATATAAATCTTGGCTTATTCAACATTGATGTGAACTGTATCGTGTGCATCTTTGCTTCAGTATGCAGCATATCTCATTTTTTACTGGTTTCATTTAGCATCTTCAGGCCCCGATTCACAATTACAGAGAATAGAGCGTGGATTCTGCTTATTGAATCCTGCATAGCTGGGGCATCCAAGAATGTCACAATCAAGTTGTTGGACCAGTATAGGTTCAGTTTCAGTTCCTCTTTTTTTTTAAAAAAATCCTTTCTATTGCAAAATCCTTTGTTGGTACTTATCATATTTTTCCGGCATAAAGTGGATGTATAGGTTCAGTATAGGTTGAGTTTCAGTATCTCACTATATTAGTGGCCAGTGATTCACATTACGTCCGAGAAACAAAATGCATATGACGAGTCTGGTACGATCCTTATGCTTCTTTCAGATTGTTAAAAAATATCTGTATGTGTTGTCATTGAAATAATTTTCATCTGATTTGACCAAAAATATATAAAAAAAGTGAATGCATGTGCCGTTTCTTTGCATGGAAATGTAGCAGCATGTCTTTTCAGTTTCACAGTTTTTTTACAGTGTTTTTTGTTTATACATTGCAGGCACCCATTAAGAAAGAGTATTACATGTTCCATAGCTTGTGGGATTGAAGAGTCTGAGCCTGAAGTGGTTGTAGTTGCAGGTCCGAATTTTTTTTATCATTTTCGTGTCAGTTGCAAAATTCCTTTCCAGAACATTGCGGTGCACATATTATAGCTGATGGGCTAAGTGCTTGTGGTTTACACATTTATGTTTTTCAGAATTTTCAGGATTTGCAATTATACATGTTAAATAAGTGCTTATCTAGACACACTGTTGCGTCTTTATGGCAGACTTCACATGTAGTTCTTCTCCTGCCCAACTGTTCTTATCTGTTAGAGTACGTCATGGGCCTGGGCCCGTTAAGCCTTAGGGTCAAGTCTTTGCTTAGTCAAAACCTCTCTATATATGGAGAGGTGATGTATCAATCTAATCAAGCAAGAATTAAGAAGGAAATCCCCCCCCCTTGAGGCAAAAGGCCCCCGCCCCTCAGCCCCCTCTCTCCCTCCCCAACCCTAGCAGCCACATAACACTATCAGCTTTCCGGGTTCGATCATGTCCCGCCCTCCACCGAGTTCTTCCCACCCGCCGCCGCGCACTCCGACGTCCCCGCCGTTCTCGGCGGAGATCACCGCAGCCCTCCGCGATCTCACCATCGCTGTCCAGAGATCCGCCTTCCCGGCCGGCCCTACGGCCACCGGCGGCGGCGCCGCAGCCGTGGCGCCGACGCACTGGCGGCCTCCGTCGCGATCGCGGCCGCGCCGCTCCTATCGCCGCCGCCACCCGACGCCGGGCTGGCCGCCGCGCTGCCCACCGGGGCCCTCCCGCCGCTCTCTCCGGTGGCTCCTTCTTCCCCACCGGACGCAGCAAGAAGACTGCCGCGCGCCACCCACGCGGCTGCTGCTGTCCTCACCGACTGCCCTCGCTGTTCGGTGGCACCGCAACGGGCTGCCGTCACCACCAACACCGCAGCAGGCCGCCGCCACCCACGCCGTCCCGCTTTCGGCGGTGGGAGCGACCTTGGCCCCGGGCTCTACATCGACACCGCCGGGATGCCCTTCCACCAGGTCTGTTTCCCCGCCGTCACCGCTTCCGGCTTGGATCGCTATCCGCCACGTGTCGGCGGCGGCGAGGCTGCAGTTGCCGCGCGCCGCCTCCTAGTGCGTCGTGTGCGGGAGTTGCGTGATCTGCAGCTGCAGCTCCTCCAAGTTGCGCTTCGTTGCGCAACGGACCTCGATCTCGTCCGCTGCGTCGGGGATCTTGGGCGTGCGGTTTCCCACGGCGGCGAACATGCTGTTTTTCCCGCGGGCAGCAACCTCCAAGTCTGCGACATCGACAGTCACCATGGGGAGAAGACATGGTGTCACCGACAGGAGCGCACCGCGTAGCACCACTGCATTTCGCCGCCGGCCGCCGCGAGGGCTCCCTTGGTCCCGATGGTGTCCTTGGGATCCAGGGGGCTGCAAACGCACAAGTTCGGCGGGGGGAGGATTCTCGCCTTATCGTTCGGAGTCAAAAATAAAGAGTTGGAGTCTCATTCGGGTTAGCTTATTTCAGGTCAATACAATAGGCCGAGATGTAAAAGGCTTGTTTTTTAGGCGTTAGGTTTGTGTGGGGTCGAATCGTTGTTAGGTTGCAGCTTGAGGACGAGCTGCATGTCCAGGTGGGGTGTAGTGTTAGAGTACGTCATGGGCCTGGGCCCGTTAGTCTTAGGGTAAGTAAGGCTTGCTTGGGAGTCAAGTAAACCTCTCTATATATGGAGAGGTGATGTATCAATCTAATCAAGCAAGAATTAAGAAGGAAATCCCTTCCCCCTTGCCCGGCCGTGGGCAAAAGGCCCCCGGCCGGCCTTCTCGCGCCCTCGCAGCCCCCTCTCTCCCTCCCAAACCCTAGCAGCCACATAACATTATCATTTGCCACTATTTGTTTGTTCACTTCCTATTAACCTGAATACCCAACTATATTACAGGGGGGAACTTATAACCAACATACAGAGTTATCTAAATTAGATTATTTGACATGCAGAGCATCCTCGTGCGTGTGGATAGCCTGCGTTGCTCCGTGTTGTTTTTGGCTGTTTTGCGATTTAGTTAGGGTGGAACTCTTAAATATTGCCGGCTGCAACTGAGCATAGATTTCGGTTGGAGTTTGAGTTTCCAATGACTGAAAAAAATTGAGTGCTACATTTAGTTCGATGGTTCTTCATTTTTATGAGCATGCATCCAAGCCCGTTTGCTTGACCACTGCAACGACGGTTTATGACTACTTAATGGTGAATCAGTTTTAGCTCGGGAAGTTTAACGTGCAGTTTTAATACTTCACAATGGAGGGGATAAATTTCATACTTTTGCAGCAAAATGTTGGTATATAGCAGGTTGTTGTGCTAAATGCTCACATTTTTTTGTGCATAGTATAACTAGAAATTTAGGGTTCAGTTGCTTCAGCGTGAGATGATTTGAGTTAATGGAGAAATCATCCTGGTTTAAGAGTTCATCAGTATCTGATTGTCCATTTTTTAAGTGAACTAGCATATTAGGGTGTACAGTGATGAACTTAGGATTATAAGCGTGATCAATTGCTTGGTCTTGGCTCTTTTTATGTATCCTTTACTAGCAAATAAAGTTTATGGCATCAATTAGACTATTTATCTTATTATAAAAATGAAGGTTTGAAAGATCAGTTATACTATTTTCCTTATTGCGAAAGGCATGTAAGGGTTACCATCTTTCCTCTTTATCTTGGAAACTTCACTATTGTTTGAGCATTCGTTGATGCCCCAGGAGTGCAAGGCATACAAAAAGGGACAGCATTTTAGGTCGTTTTTTTAATATTTTGTAACAGCTGTTGTGATGAAGCTCCTTTTTGCACAAAAAAAAAAGCATTTTAACCTATTTGAATCATTTGATATTTACCTAGGATGCTCCTTTACTTTGTAGAGCCTGTAGTGACTACACAACAAGCCGAGGGGGCAAAAACTATTTAAATATGCAGTTGTATGATGAAAATTGTTTTGGGCCTGGTATTTATTGATTGGAATGAGCCAATACTACATATTTACCCTTTTACATTTTATTATATGTGCTGACTCTGTTTTGCTTATGCATTCCAGTGTTTTACTGCTAATGCAACGAGACAATGTCATCTTGGCCTCTTTGTAGTATTCTCCCTTTGCTCATTGCATGCAACGCCTGTTTTGACTATCATAATACTAGCTTGTGGATATTTTTAGACAAAATCGATACTATTTGATTCAGCAATGATTAGTAACCATATGACACATTAGCACTAGACATCACATTGCAACTAGACATGATTGAGGGATAAATTAGGAGGGTGCAACAAACTGTTAGCAGGTCACATCATGCTAATGTCTTTGCTTTGCAGCTAGAATATACTTTGCTTTAGTTGATATCAGTTTGACATAGGCTTACTCATGTACGGTTTGCCATTCTGGAATGATGTAGTGATTCAATCGATCAATTGAAGCGACCATTGTATTTTTTTAATATTTTTCTTGCTTCGGTGGTAGGAAGCATGGTTTGATTTTTCTCTCAGCGAGGGGTGATATATAAGTATTCCTGACATGTGCTCATTTATTGTTTTTGTTTTAATGATGGTGTGAATCTTGACGCGTTTTAGTGTGTAGATACATATGAATCTGAAAAAAATCAAGTCACTTATTTGGGACTGGAGGAAGTATTTTTCATGCATAACGCTAGACTGGATCATCCCATGCTTATTTGTATTAGCTTTGTCAGTCAGTGGATTGCTATAAATTTGATCTTCCATTATGGTGTTTGTTCCATAGGTGGAAATAGATTGCACCATGTTTTCTTCTAGATTTTAGAGGTATGCTCCGTACCAAGAAATACACTGAGACATTGACATTGCTATGTGCGTATAAGCTTTATAATTTTCTGGGCATTAACCTCAGCCACATATGTTGGTCTGCTTGTGTACTACTACTATGTCCTCCGTTTTGGCCTTTTAATGTTAGCAGAGAAAAAAATCTATTGCATATCCAAACCTGGGACCCCGCACGCGCACCCACACCTGGCTAGAACTATTCCAGCCCTGAAACCATGTGTTGCGCAAATGATGCACAATATTGGCCAGGCATTCCAGGCTGACAAACCAACATATTGCTGTTGAAAGTTGGATTTAGGCTTTTGCTTGAAACCAGTCTGTCATAGTCGTGTACATAAATCGATTGTTGTATTATACATGCCTCCAAATCTAGAGAGATAGGTACATAAAACAAATGAATAAAGGTATTTCTCATTTATGTTACATGGTAATAAAGGTGTTCTTTGGCTCTTGACGTCCACCTAAGTGCAACCAGCGAACCAGAAATGAAACCATGTATGTGTTGGTAAAAGAAGAACTGCGCCACAAAAGCTAAACGCCGGTATCGGAGGATGGTGCGGCAGAGCGCGCTGGGTCCATCTAGTACCAATTCAAAACGCATCCAGAATTGATACGGACTCCAAGGGCTGGCTTGTAGGATGCCAAATCAAGATTGGATTTCCCGTTCTTTCCTTTCTAGTCCTGATCGGTCCACGCAATGAACAACAATAATCTGATCGTACCTTCCTTGGCAGCTCCTTGTGCAACAACCAAAAACAAAACCAGATCCGATCTCCACACAGAAACAGCACGACGTAAGTTCAGATGGAAGAAAATTTCCAACGCCTCCAGCCGGACAAACAAGCACAATAACACCGGTGCTTTGGCGTGGTCGCCGTCGGCAACAACTCTGAGACACCGCAAATAATAAACCTCAGTAAGAATTCACCGTGAGAAACCCGACAAATCTGATACCAAGATGATACGGATCAACGTGATCCAAAAGGGTTTTGGTCCAATCTTTCACGGCGAACTAAAATAACCAGCAGCTAGATAATTCGATCAATCGAAGATCAATCGCAAAACCCGAAAACTTCAGACGTTGGAACTGATCGAAATCAACTCCCACGCATAGCAACACATCAGACCTTCAAGATCTGCAAGCAAACACGACGATATGCGCCCCCAAACATTGGGACTTTTCTGGTGTCTCTTTTATCTCGAAAATAACAAGTCTAAGATACATATGGCGGCTGCCAAAACCCTTTATAGGGTGACTCCAACGTAACTAGGGTGGGACATGCCCCACGCCACAACTAAAGCCCAAATGGCTGAACTAAAAGTGTATTTGGACAGGCCCAAATACCAACTCGCGACAATAAACACGAACTGAAAAATAAAACATGACACGCAGAAATAAAAATAGAACACCTAAGTATTTCTGGTCACGACTCCATGGCCAAAACGAAGCTTCATTGGCGGTGTCCGAAAGTTGGGTTTCACCTCATCTTTAGGAGGCACTTCGACGCAGAATGATCCAAACTTCACAGTATATGGAGGTGGTGTAATAGATGGAGTGATAGATATCCTCCCCTCATCATCGACTCTGTTACATAAGATCATCACAGCCTCCTACTTTACAATGAGGTAAAACTGCAAATAAACTCCAGAAGAACGACTCGTAGTCTAGTCTTATCACGAATTCTATTAGTAGAGTATTTAACTAGCTATAGGGCTATGAATAGATTCTAGCTAAATAGGAGCTAGGTTTAGGAAGCTAGTTCCCTTCTATGGCTAAACTATGTTTTCTCCTCGTTGGATGTGATATCTGACTCCACTGACAGGGTCCTGTCTATTGAAGTAGTTGTTGAATCCTCGGCCTTTGAGTTGCACTGCAGATCCTCCTTCGAGGCCTTCATACCTAAGTAGGGGATTTAAGAGTGGGATGAGTACGAGCGTACTCAACAAGTTCATTATAGGAAAGAGGTGTTTAATGCACTAGCTACAGCATTAGACCAGAAAGTCTAATACCAATGCAAGTTTTCATAACCATTTCTTCAAAAGGTTTCTTTTATTCAGAAGAACTATGTCCGTCACCCTTCACCGGTTTACTAGAACTTCATGGAGCTCCTTTCCGACCGCGTCGCCCCATATCCCGAACAGGAGTGACAGTCACGGTTCTTTACACTCTGCAGAGGTGTGTTGCTTTACCCATAAGAGATCTTAACCTTGGTGCCAACCGGGAATGACCCGTCCACACTTCCTTTGGTGTGAGGCCCGGTATAAGGTCATAGCCAATCATATTCCTCCGCTACCTCATACACCCACCCGTTGTTGCAAACCCCGACCCTGGGTCCTCGCCGGTCCTCTTACTCCAATTAAGGATGGACCCCGACCACGACAACAGGTCTCTACCATGAACTCCTTCGCCGGCAGCTGCAACCCATCATAGACCGCAATAACCGTGGGGACTTCATCGGGACCCCCACCCTACCACTTGTCCTCTCTTGGATCAAGGGTACCACTTGTCCTCTCTTGGATCAAGGGTCTACGGTAAATCGCATCCGTTGATGTACAAGAGGTGGAAATACAATTGACTATTCCGTCCCACTCCATCTTATGGTTAACACGGGTATTACGGCACAAGAATCACTGGACGACATTTGTTGTTTAATCCTAGATGGATATAAACCCTTGCAATGGAACCTCCACCATATCAACACAATCCATGGTTCCATTGCCCACCACATAGTCATATTCATAGTTATGAAAATATTGGTTTTGCTTTTTATGCAATAGTGATAAACATAGTACTTTGCAAGTAATTTGGTAAAAATACTCAAATGACATGAGCAAGCGATGAACTTGCCTTTCTTGACTGCAAGATTATGCAGGCAAGGCCTTCGATATGCAATAACTCCAAATTCTGAAATAGCATCATCGTCCGGTAAGGACGATGTTTAAAAGATTGGCAAGGATGCAATAATGCACAAGTATGAGATGCAATCGCCCTAAGCGTGACCTAACCCCAATGATTTAGGATTAGTGAGTGGTAATTATTGATTCAGGATGTGTTGCATTTTTAGAGTGATTCACAAACAAGGTTCTTATTCAGGATTGGTTGCTTGGTATCATAAACAGGTGCTGTAATATATCATAATAATAACACTAATAGCACACAACAATAATATTGGGTATAATCCTAACATGTAATGAATAGTGGTTGGTTTTAGCACTATATGGCATGGTTAATGATTAATTATCATATACTTCAAAAGAATAACTTTTGAAGAACATGTTATTTAATAAAGAACAAGTATGATGATTAGGTTTGTGGAGTTCGATGGCTTACTATGGTTTCAACTAGTTTCTGGAGTAAGTATTAGATGGATCTCAACCATGTTGGTTTCATCAGCATCTAGAGATTATATGGTTTTAGTGAAGCACATCTTAAGTAATTGCTTATATATGGTTGCTATCAAGGTTGGTATATCTTGCTGGTGATAGTTGACTATTGGTTATAGGTCCTATCAGGCAGGATTGATGATGATTCTTAATTTACTTTAAAAGAATAACTTTTGAAGAACATACTTCTTAAGTAATAAGAAGTATTTCAATTAAGGTTGAGGTTGTCTGTGTTTGCTATTGAATCCTCTAAGTAATGAATAATTGGCTCCTTAATAGGATGGGTCATAAGTATGAAGTACTTGTAGGGTTTAGTGGACTATGGTTATGTAATGATAAATATTGAGCATAGATGCTATTGGAGTTCATCACAATGGTGTGATGTTAATCAAGGTTAATTAAGGATGAGATCCTTGGTGATAGGGACTAGGTTGATCCTACTTGATCATCTAAGTTTGATTAAGGTGAACACATGAGATGCTAATTTAGTAGTGAGAGGGTTCCCATATTTTATGTGGATTTGAACAAGCACTGAGTTGTTAAATATGAATCTATGACTACCAATGAAGTAACATGATCACATGTTAATTTGGGTTTAGGTTAGGAAACCATTTAGGGTTCATATGAAGTAATGGAGCTAGGTTCCTAATGGTATTAGGGTTTTAGGATTACACATGAAATGATGAATTCCTGTTTTTCTACCATATGGAACTAGGGTTTACTAGTTACCCTAAAATTCTTGAATTATTAACTTGTTTGCAAAGTTAAAGTTATTAATAATTTTGAAATAAAAATAATATTGGATTTGGCATTTTTCTATTTTAGAACAATTAATATTTAGGATAATTAGGGTTTAAATCCTTTTAATAAGGATTTAATAAAATACAAATAAAGAAATTAGTTTTCAAGTTTTCTTTATTTGTTTACTGGTTTCTTTTTGATTTTTTAAGTTTTCCTTAATTATTGAATTTTAATCCAATCAAGTATAAAAGAAAAGACTCAATTAATGAGTTTAAAATAATTAAATTTTTATTAAAAATAAAAATTCTATATTATATTTTTATTGGATAGATTTTATTTTTAGGATCATTTTGATATCTCATTTGAAATTTTCTGAGTTAAAATGAATTTTCTATGATTTTGTAAAGTTTAAACTATTTCTGGATTTTTAATTAAATGGAAAAGGCTAAACATACCCGTTCATATCTATCTATAGGGGGCTGACTGGTGGGGTCTTTGACCAGGTCAGTTGCCACGCAGGCAACGACCGGTCAAAGAACGCGAAAGGGCCCCCCTGGCCACGTCGGCCTTGCCGGCGGTTCAACGCCGGCGGGCAGGGGAATACGGCGCGGTTGCTACGGGGCTCCCGCAGATGCGCGGTTTGTCCCAATCGAATGAGGAGATGATGGTGAACCATCTGGTGGTGGCGGAATTGGCTTAGGAACGACGGAGCCACGTCGGCAAGCAGGACCTGCGGCGGTGCACTCCAGCGAACTAGCTACGGCTAGCTACAGACCATGAAATGATGCAAATTCGAGCTCTCGAGATGCGTATATGTACCCTGGTTGTGTTGGTGTGGTCGACGAAGGCAGTGGTGGCCGGAGACGACGATGATTTGAAGCTTTCCGGCGAACACCGGCGAAAGGGAACTTCAAAATTAGCCCGATTGAGACCGCCCCCTTCTCGATTCTTTCTACCAGGGTGATCCTCTCGCTGGTGTGCTTCTCTTGGGCTGCCTCTGTGTCCCTGGGGTGGCCTCCTCCGACGAGTTCATGCTCGACGCCGGCGACTACTGTGAGGTGGTGGCGACGAATATGGAGGGCTAGCGAGCAATGGATTGAGCGGAGGGGCATTAGGGTTCTACGGCGGAGCTTATCGTGGCCTTTATAGCACAATGCGAGGCTGGGCTCGGCGTCTCGCCGGCGGCACTGGCCAGGATGCAAACGGCGATGTCGATCATGTTCTGGGCGCGAATCTTGGCGAGAACAGATCATACGGACGTGGAGAACTTGTTGCGGTCAGAAACCCACCGGCGAGCAGCGACGGGCAACACAGTAGAGCCGGAGGCTCCCAGGTCGCGCTGCCCCCGGTCCCTCCGAGCGACGCCCGCAAAGACTCGACGCACGTCCGATGCCGGTGCAGGCGTGCCACCCGACCTATACCCGGTCGAAGGTGATGGATGTGCCTCGCTTAGTTTCGCATGGCATACACGTAAACATTAAATACGAGCCTCGATCGGCTCTCAGGTTCCGTGAATCGGCTCAAAGAGCCGATCCACCCATGATCCATACGAGGTGTACGAATATATGGTGGTCCTGCTTGATCGAATAAAGCTAAAACGACCTACTACGATTTAGGGTTTTCACCGCATAATCGGAACATCCTACTCGTGATTGAGCCGCGGCCACGCACGGTGATCGTAAACCGACCCTAGACAAGGCCTAAAAACCAACACGAGGTTGATCCCCGGAACATCCTGTCTAGGGCTAGCAAACTACACCCTACGCGCCACTGGATCCTTCAACCCGTTTGTAAGGCCTAACTATGCAGATATTAAACTAATCCTTGGGGAACAAGGAGCAATCATAACGGATCGGATCTACTAAATAATGATCAAGCGGGTGCCGCCTTACACCTAAGATAGGCGTAAGGGCGGCTAGACGTCTCAGGTTGCACGACACATATGATACGAGGAACAATGCTAACCCTAACACGTCTAAGATAACTACGTTGCTCGCCATCAAAAAGGCTTCAGACGAGCAACGCATGAACAGCGAATAAACGCCGCCTAGATCGCAAGATGCGATCTAGGCAGCATGATGCTTACCCGGAAGAAACCCTCGAGACAAGGGAGTTGGCGATGCGCCTAGATTGGTTTGTGGTGAACGTGATTGTTGTTTATTTCATAAACCCTAGATACATATTTATAGTCCGTAGACTTTCTAACGTGGGAATAATCCCAACCGGGCACGAGCCAAACTCTATCTAATCGATACGTATCCTACTATATTACAGATACACGGGCAAACTAGCCCAAACTTTGCATATAAGGCCGATTCATGTATTCCTTCCATGTATGTTCTTCAAGCCCATCTTTAATCGCGGCCCACCTCTGATCCGGTCAAATTCTGGTGATAAACATGCCTCCCTGGTTTTGGAAATGACAATTCCAAAATCATTCTATTTTTTTCCTTAGTCGGGTCATGTCGTGGCAGAGCAGAACCGTCACAGTATTCTTCATCATGATGCCCTGCCTTCTCAACTTCTCCGCAAGATTTGATAGCTTTAGCATCACTTCCTCGGAAACTGCAATGGCATTAAATCTCCACTAGGCTCCCCTTTATTTAACCGTGCCGACCGATTCGCCTCTTAATCCCCTCCTCTGTTTTAGCTATCGGCACCGAAAACCCTCTCTCCCCGTAGCAATGTCTTCTTCTTCCTCCGTCTCCTCCGGCCTCTCTTTCCAATCCTCTTCCTCGAGCGAGCCGATGTCATAGCCGCAGTGGGACTTCGACTTCATGCCGATGGCCCACCGTAAACCCTCGTCGATCGATGGCGACCTGCCCCCGATCGATGGGAGGGCGACCTCCCGCTCCTCATTGAAGGGGAACCGGAGAGCAATAGCGAGGATGACCTCCACTCCTGGGAACCCTACTTCCTCCGATAAGGAGGAGGAAGAGGAAAACGAGGAAGAAGAGGAGGAACAGAAGAAGAGGAGGAAGACGACCTCCTCCTCCGCTGGGTACCCGCCGGCGAAGCGCCTCCGCGCTTGGGCGGACAGTGAAGATGATGATGATGACGAGAGGAAGAAGCTCCGGCGAGGGCGGGCCAGACGAGGAGTTCTCCGTAAGCAGCGGCGGCAGCTACGATGCCGACGACGAGGGCAGCGAGGATTAGTAGAGTAGGATCAGTAGTACTGAGCAATCGGCTCTTCTTTTGTTCCCCTTTCTTGAGCAATCGGCTCTTCATTGTAAAAACCCTCCTTTTATTAATGAAGAAGTATTTCCAATCAACTTTTTGCCGATAGTCAAAGTCAAACGATCTCCCAAAAGAGCCGATGGCATCGCATCGGTCTCTACCATAAAAACACGAGTAAGGCCGACCCAAAGCTCCTCCAAACGGTAACTTGCGACCTCCGTCTCGAGAAAGCAAACTCGATCCCCAATCGCCGCCTCGAGCTCCAACTTACAATCCCACCCGTATCAGATCTCGACCGCGCCGCCCCAACTCTACAACGGCTCCAATGGCGGAATCATCCAATACCAACGCCATGGTCTCCGGTCTGAAGGTAATCTTTAACCTCCTCTCGCCATTCGAATCAATGTTAGGATTAATAGCAAACACCTGAATTAATGTTCTGTTCCGTTATTAATCTTAGGTTTCAGACATCCTACTGCCACATCCTTCTCTCGCAAATTCTATGTGCCTGGTCCCCGTTCTTCCGAGAGTTCCGCTCTCTTAATTTCATGCGAGGCTAACGTATCCCCTTCGTGAACCGTAACTTAGATCTGTCTTCCGGGCCGACCGCCTGCGAGCCCGGCCTAATCCTCCCGAGGGTTGGGTGGCATGGTACAATAGAGTATCCAAAACCCACTATGCCACCTGGGAAGCCATAGGGATAGCCGATGCCTTGTCACTATCATTGTCTCCCCTTGAAAAGAATGAAAATATTCTGAAAACCATCGGCTACTTCTGGTCTGATGCACTGAACGTTTCATGTTTGGCCATGGCCCTATGACACCAACTCTGCGGGATGTGGCCATGATCACAAGCCTAGACATTGCATCCCCAAGCCCTTCTGCATTCAAGCTGCCGAAAGTTCCTTTCACCCTTTCCTCTAAAAAAGAATGTACCAGCTGGGGTGCCTACCTCAACCGTTATATGAAAACCAAAGGCCCTGTGACAGAGAGAGAACACAAAGCCTTCCTGAACTTCTGGTTGGAGCACTTCATATTCTGTGGCCCATCACTCGCCCCTACCAAGAATTACCTTTCCCCGCCTATGAACTTGCCAAAGGCACCCAACTTGGCCTCGGCAACTGTTTGAGAGGTCTATCGATCTCTTCAACCGATGTCTCACAACCTGTTCTCTCAAAAGACAAGCAAAACCGAGGCCCCGTGGTTTATTCGCTATGGGCTCAGCACTTTCAACTGCATCCCGTACTTCCCCACCTTGGCCACCTGCACCTTCCCGGATGCTAATGGAAAGGAGATCCGATGCACCAGCTATGGCCAAGCTTTGTATGGTCTCCCAGGCAGCAGGCCGATCCCTAAGGAAGCAGCAGGGTGGTTCAAGATTTTCTTCCAAGGTTTGGACAACCCCCTGTTCTTTCCTTATACTGAATCAGCGAACTTTGAGAACCCAGTCTCCTTCCGATTGGATAACTTTGCCGATGACGCTAGCACCCGACATGTGTACTCTATCATGATTCATCCTTGCTTTCTCCCAGTTGGCATGAGTACCTCAAACCGGATCATCAAGCCTGGTTATGAGTCTTACCAACCGGTAGTAGTAGCCCGACAACTTGGTCTCGGCAGTGCCTCCACACTTCTTCCTACACCACCTGACAGCAAGCAGAGCTGAACTGCCTGACATCCTCACTGGCCAAAGGTGCTATACCTTCTTTGATGCTCTGGCCATTCCAATTCCCCACAACCTCCATTTCACCTTCACTACCGATGGTTTCGAGACTTGGTGGTCCATGTGGAAGACACATGCCTTCAGAAGAGCTCTAGGACCGCTGCTGAGACAACTTGATGCCGAGTATGACGTTCCTGCAGACCAGGTACCATTACCTATAAATTTCTTGCAATGGCTTATGGTGATTGTCCGTAACCCGACTCCATCTCCTGGCAGCAACAAGATGGCTCAGATCCCACGCAAGCCGATGGCTCCCCCTTCGAATTCCTTCCTCTGTCCCCAGTGGTTCTCTTCTGCCAGAGCTCGCCTCCCCTGAAGAAAGTCATAATGCAGAGTCAACCGATTTCACCGAAATCGGCTCCTAAGAGTAAACCATCTTCGGGGCCAGTTGCCCCCTGATGTCTACGCCCCCTCCTTTTCCTGTAGACAGTGTTGGGCCTCCAAGAAGAACAGCAGCAAGTTTCCCTTAAGTGGATCACCCAAGGTTTATCGAACTCAGGGAGGAAGAGGTCAAAGATATCCCTCTCATGCAACCCCGCAACCACAAAGCAAGAAGTCTCTTGTGTCCCCAACACACCTAATAGGTGCACTAGTTCGCGAAGAGATAGTGAAATACAGTGGTATGAATATATATGAGCAAAGGCAACGGCACTTAAAAGTGCTTTGCCCAGACAGAACAAGCGTAGTAACGCAGCAAAGAGTAACGCAAGAAACAAGAAACAAGCAAATATAGCGTATTTAGGAACAAGGCCTAGGGATCGACTTTCACTAGTGGACACTCTCAACATTGATCACATAATGTAATAGATAAATGCATACTCTACACTCTTTTGTTGGATGATGAACACCATTGCGTAGGATTACACGAATCCTCAATGCCGGAGTTAACAAGCTCCACAATTCAATGTTCATATTTAAATAACCTTAGAGTGCATGAAAGATCAATAAGACTAAACCAAGTACTAACATAGCATGCACACTGTCACCTTCATGCTAAGAAAGGAGGCATAGATCATATCAATACTATCATAGCAATAGTTAACTTCATAATCTACAAGAGATCATAATCATAGCCTACGCCAAGTACTAACACGGATGCACACACTGTCACCATTACACCGTTGAGGAATAAAACTACTTTAATAACATCACTAGAGTAGCACATAGATAAATTGTGATACAAACACATTGCAATCATAAAGAGATATAAATAAGCACTTCACTATGCCATTCATAACAATGAATAAGTATTCTGTGAAATATAGCCTAAGAGACCCACACGGTGCACACACTGTCACCTTTACACACGTGGGACAAGGAGTCTCTGGAGATCACATAAGTAAAATTCACTTGACTAGCATAACGACATCTAGATTACAAGCATCATCATATGAATCTCAATCATGTAAGGCAGCTCATGAGATTATTGTATTGAAGTACATAGGAGAGAGATGAACCACATAGCTACCGCAACAGCCCGATGGAGAACTATCCCTCCTCATGGGAGACAAGCAGCGTTGATGGAGATGGTGGTGGTGTCGATGGAGGAGCTCCGGGGCACTTCCCGTCTCCGGCGGCGTGCCGAACAGAGACTCCCGTCCCCGCATCTTGGCGCGATGGCGGCGCTCGGAAGGTTTCGTGGGTTTCGTCGAACTAGTCGATGTTTTTAGGTCAGGACGAGTATATAGGCGAGAGGCGGCGCAAGGAGGCTACTGGGCCCCCCATAGGCTGGCACGCCAGGGGGCCACCCGCGCCGCCTTATGGTGTGGGCCCCCACGCCCGCCTCCGACTCTCCTTCTGTTCCGGAAGCTTCCGGAATTCTAAGACTTCCTGTTGATTTCGTCCGATTCCGAAAATATTTCCTTACTAGGATTTCTGAAACCAAAACAGCAGAACAGCAAATCGGCCTTTGATCTCAATAATAGGTTAGTTCCGGAAAACGCATAAATATGACATAAAATGTGAACAAAACATGTCGGTATTGTCATAAAACAAGCATGGAACATCAGAAATTATAGATACGTTGGAGACGTATCACCCCCGAGCCTCAACTCAGGCGAGGACGGCAGCGAGGAAGGTGGCTGCCAGAAAGACCCCGGCGCAAAGCTCCTGCCCAAAAAAGCTTGCACGTAAGTTGACTTGTGCCCTGTCCACATTTATCTGCTTTCCCAGTCTTTTGCAACATGCTTGTACTTCTTTCTACAGACTTCCACCGAAGAGAACTCCAGCGGGGATGCAGAGTCCAGCCGAGGATTCGAGCTCGGGCAACTCCGAGAGGTCCACCACACAGAGCCAGACGGCTCGCCAGCGCCGGCTTCTAAGAAAAGGTCGATTCCCGAGCCTCCTACTCCCCAAGCCTCGATCAAATCAGGGTCACGCGTGAAGCGTCGATGCGTCAAAAGGGCTCGCAAAGACCCACGAGCTTCTCCATCAAGCCAGGAGGTCTCAAATGTAATTATCTCCCTGGTTTATATTTCATGCTAACCCATTGCCACTTGGATCGGCTAATTACTTCCTTTTGCAGACCAATGATACCTCTAGCGGGGACGTCTAGGAGGTACTGATGCCGTCCGCCACGCTAGACCTAGCCACCTCGACGATCGTGGCTGACCAAGTGGCTAACCTAGCCAAGTCCATGGAAAAGCCGATTATGACAGCATCGGCTGCTCTTCCTACCTTGGGAGAGGTACACCCCACTTCCTTGGCTCTATCACTTTCTTCGTTGTATACTAACACCACTTTTGTTCGTCTTGTCAGGGTTGTGATCTCTCAAGCTTGCTGACGTTCGATCCTGAATCCATCGAACCAACTACTTCCAAGGCAAGTGAAGAGCCCAGTCCTAGCACGGTCCATGGTCCACTCCATCGTCTCAAGGATTTGCTCTCTTCCCCAATTGAGACCCTGGTCGAAAATCCCGAGGAATTCAAAGGCATCCTCGAAGATATCCAGCCCCATCTCCCTATGACACTACAAGTGAAGCTTTGGCCAGCTGTGACTCTGTCGGTCTTCAAGTCAAGGGTGCAATGGCTCGCCAAAGGATTAATCTTCGCCACACCCAGCTTCCATTGAGAGCCGATATTGCAGACAAGTGTCAACGGCTCAACGAGAAGAAGGCTGCTTTAGACGCCAAACCGACACTTCGCCAACAAGGCCGAACTCGGGACCCCGCGTATGAACTCGGAGAACCTTGAAGAGAGGGTCATGTGACCAAGCAGCTTATCCAAGACAAGGAAGCTCTTATCGCCCGCTCTCAAGAGGAAGCAAAAGGCCTCACAGATCCGACCGATCTCGGCTAAAATTGCACCCGAGCAAACACCGGTGACGGCAAAGACGAGGACGACGAGGCTGAGATCGCCGAGGTGGATCGCATCCGTGCTGACGCCCTTCACGCCCTCAGCGTGTTTCTTCAGTAGAGCCTTTCTGTATAAAATTGTCAAATGTTTTGCTGAACTTGTACCTCTAGAGTCGATGACTGTGCGTCGGCATTTTTTTTACTGGCCGATTTTCATATCGGCCCCTAATATTTTATTGCCCATGTTCATGGCATCTGTCTATCTGATTATGTGCCCCCCGAGCCGAATCTGTCAGGTTACTGCAGATATCGGCTCTGCAGTTATCCACAGAACTATACCTGAACATCGGCTCTGCAGACATGACCAATGCCGATTTCCTCGAGCTCACAAGCTGATGTAAACCCATACCCTAGCTTTCCACCTGTTAGATCGACACTAAATACAGGGAGAACGTGTGGTAAGGATAACGGGATTGCGGAATCGGCCTTCATCTTGATTGTAACCTAACTTTTGGAATTGCCTGGGCCGATCGCGTGGAACGGGTTCCTCCTGTCCTCGCTATGAGAGCAGCTGCTCGTCGTCCCGCCCAGGGTGGCGCCAAGTCCTACCATGTTGATGTTGAACGAAAATCTTGGCTGGCACCTCCCAGGGTACGTGCATTCCACCATGTCAACAGCGTATGCCGGTGAATTCGGCACTTCTGATGCTGCCACCGCGAATGGCAGCATTGGACGGGACTGGAGTGGCATCTCTCATTGGTAAGTCCCGAGAGCTGGTCCCGACGGAGAGTACTGATGCCTCATGATTTCCGGATCACCCGAAGAGCGACACGCTCCAAAGTGTTCACCAGGCTCTCAGAATGGCGGTGCAGCGAGTGAGCTACCATGAAGTTAATCTCCGACGCAGGGACCTGGTGCGTTCTTCCGACGGGGTGGACAGTCCACTCCATCGAGCGCTTCGTGAGAAGCCTTTCCACCCGACGCCATGAGCGTAGTTCGTGAAAAGAGCCGATGAGGTCGCTTCGAGGATTGCTTTGACCTCGTCACTCTTCTTGAGCTCTTCTGCCGATCCTCGTACGTGATCGAGTACCTTTCGCCATCTCAGATGTAGATGGCGATGCGGTTGATGTCGAAGACTGTCCCACCGGCCGTGCCAGAATGTGTTGCGCTCGAAACCCACCGGCGAGCAGCGGGCAACACAAGAGAGCCGGAGGCTCCCGTGACTGCGGGCCCCCGGCTCCTCCGAGCGACAGCCCGTAAAGACTCGGCACGCACGTACGATGCTGGTGCAGAGCGTGCCACCTGACCTATACCTGGTCGGAAGGTGATGGATTGCCTCGCTTAGTTTCCTGCATGGCATACACGTAAACATTAAATACGAGCCTCGATCGGCTCTCAGGTTGTCCCGTGAATCGCTCAAAGAGCTGATCCACCCATGATCCGTACGAGGTGCACGAATATATGGTGGTCCTGCTTGATCAAATAAAGCTAAAACGACCTACTACGATTTAGGGTTTTCACCGCATAATCGGAACATCCTACTCGTGATTGAGCCTCGCGGCCACGCACGGTGATCGTAAACCGACCCTAGACAAGGCCTAAAACCAACACGAGGTTGATCCCCGAACATCCCGTCTAGGGCTAGCAAACTACACCCTACGCGCCACCGGATCCTTCAACCCGTTTGTAAGGCCTAACTATGCAGATATTAAACTAATCCTTGGGGAACAAGGAGCAATCATAACGGATCGGATCTACTAAATAATGATCAAGCGGGTGCCGCCTTACACCTAAGATAGGCGTAGCGGCTAGATGTGTGTTGCACGACGACAGCATATGATACGAGGAACAATGCTAACCCTAACACGTCTAAGATAACTACGTTGCTCGCCATCAAAAAGGCTTCAGCGAGCAACGCATGAACAGCGAATAACGCACGCCTAGATCGCAAGATGCGATCTAGCAGCATGATGCTTACCCTAAGAAACCCTCGAGACAAGGGAGTTGGCGATGCGCCTAGATTGGTTTGTGGTGAATGTGATTGTTGTTTATTTCATAAACCCTAGATACATATTTATAGTCCGTAGACTTTCTAACGTGGGAATAATCCCAACCGGCACGAGCCAAACTCTATCTAATCGATACGTATCCTACTATATTACAGATACACGGGCAAACTAGCCCAAACTTTGCATATAAGGCCGATTCATGTATTCCTTCCATGTATATTCTTCAAGCCCATCTTTAATCGCGGCCCACCTCTGATCCGGTCAAATTCTGGTGATAACAGAACTTCAATCGAAGTTTGGACGTGACCTTGGCGTCCAGAGCCCTCCTTATCGGTGACGAGGACGTGGCCGATTTCCTCCGGTGCGTTGTCGACATTGGAGAAGAAGAGGGGCTCGTTTTTCTTCCTTAACGAATCGGTACAAGGTTTTGGGTTGGCTTTAGTTTTGGGCTGGACTTCATTGGTGGGCTGCTGCTGGGCTGTGCCACGGGCTGCATGGCCAGGTAAGATCTGGTAAGTTTCTTTCTCTCCTTTACTTTTATTTGTTTTCTTTTTCTGTTTTAAATTTTCTACTTTAGGTTTTGTTTATTTAATCTCAAAATTTAACTTTGTTATTTTTGCAGGTTTCTAACTATTTGATCTAGGGTTTAATAACAATGTTCATTGCCTTATTTTGTTATCCAAAACAAATGTTTAATGCATGATTTTATTTGTATCCCTGTGAGCTCTTATTCCCAATTTCAATTTAGTCATGAATTTATGTGTTCTTTGAAATTCCTTTTTCCTCCTTGCCATACAACTCTCTTTTGAATTATTTAAAGTGGATTATTTCTACTCAAACCATTTTAAAGGTTATTATGAGGTCTTGTTTTCTTATTTGAGAGTTTGTTTCACTTGCATATTATTTTATGGATCGCCTATTTATTATAGTCTTGTAAATTCTCTTATAACCCCCTTTCAAGGTTAACACTCTTATTATCCTTGAAAATTTCTAGAGTAAATATTATTCCCATGATGGCTTGGTCTTGGTTACAAAGGTAAGTGGTTGATCACCACACATGGTTTTAATAAAGGGTTTAACACTAGGTTATTCTTAAGTTCCAAAATTAAGTATAAGATTTAATGAGATTGCAATTCTAGGGTTCTAACCATATTCACCTAATGGCATTTGGTTTGGAACTCAAATGTGAACTAGGTCTATAGTTGTGATCACCCAAGTGATACACAACTAGATTGAGGTATGGTTAGGGTTTTACTTGTGATCATTAACTACTTCATAAGTTAGTGTGATATATGGGAATAGGTTCTATATGGGATTTAACACCACTTTACTTTGGCTAGGTTTGCTCTTCCTCACCACACATAGGATGAATCAATCCAAGATAATTTGGATTGAGATAGGGCTGGACTAGACAAAGGTTTGTTACTATTCAGTTATCTCTCTAATTATCATATGAGAAATAGTTTAGGTTTTCTAATAGTTCCCCTATGATTTTATGTGTTGGATAAAATCTGTTTAACCCACTAGGGTTTAACTTATAATTACTTACCTCCAAGGTATGATCATGGATTAGACATGATCAACTTGTTATTAATGTCTTCTACCTCAAGTTCTTAGGTTTATGATCATTACCCATTTTATAATGATCAAGGTTTGGCTTCCTAAGGCATCTCTGATGAATTAGGTTTCTCACTTCTATGATCAAGCATTGTCTTGATCAACTAGGGTATAGCACTTCTATTTTACTTTCTAGTATGGGACTACTATGGTTGCCTCAATAATTTATATCCCAGGAGAATGCCTGAGATATTGCTTAGGGTTCTTTCCAGGGAATGATGATATAATCATTTGGGTATATGGATAGTTCTCTCCCTCAATACCAAGTGTTGCCTCAACTATCTTGAGTGTGACACCATAGCTTGAGTTCTCTCATATCGGAATAGTTATTCTAGGGTTTATGGTGTACACCTAATATTTCTTTAGGTATCTAGACTAAGACTCCACTTAGCTATCTTAGTTGAATTAATATCCTCCTTACTTTATCAATTAATGGATATGGTATTATTCTATGTGATATTAGGTTATCTCACCACTCCAAATGGAAATGGTTTACAACCTAATACTTTAGTTAAATGATTGTCCTTTATTCATAAATAAGTTGAGCTAGGATTAGTATGAATGGTCTCTCTCATTTGGAAAGGACTTGAATGTTACTCTAGGGTTCCTCTTGAAGATGATGTTGTGATCATATGGATATTTATATCCAAGGTTTGCCTCAAGGTTTGTCATTGCTTCCCTAAACAAATAGGACTCTCACCTCTCTAGGTTTGATGTATAATAATTTGGAATAGAGAAGAATATATATTTCTAGAGTTGATCTCCATGTCATGTTTCCAAGATTGAAATAGAATGAATACCATGAGGTTCATGGTAGGATCAAGGATTAGTTTAATACATGGAAAAGATAAGTCAAGAATAGTTTCTCCAATTATTGTTACCTGATTCCCAAATAAATGGATGTTCATAAGTTATGGCAAGGAGTATCATGTTGTGATCTTTAATAAGATCAAGTAGTTGATCATTGAGTAAAGTGTTGTTGTGTTGATTATTAGTTCCATTTGATCTAACCCTGAGATCAAATCATCTCTACCCAAAACAAGGTTTTAACAAAGTCACATTGAGGTTTATAGCGCTTGACTTGATGAGCTACTTCAATTCCACCAAGGTCAAGTGAAACTTCAGTTACTGTGACTGTTTTACTTTAAAGCGCGAAAATTTCTTCTATGCATGAATGCAATGCACACATCTCTTTCTTATTTTTGTAACCCCATTACCTGGGATATTACATACCCTGAGGAGGGATCCTCACGAGGGGAGAAGAAGTAGGGGCCATAGGGCGGAGTGCACACGGGACGGCAGGTACGCGATTTACCCAGCCGAACACCCGCACGATGACAGGCCTACCGCGTGTCCGGAATTATCCGCGCTTTCGCGATGTTACAATGAGTTGAGGTTATGCCTCTAGGGCCCCGGATCCGCTTATAAAGGCGCACCGATCTAGGGTTTACATGGAGAGTCCTAGCCCGATACAGGTTGCCTAACTACGGCACAATATCTTGCCGCACTAAGGATCCGCCTTCCCATCTATATCGCACCGATCCGGCTCCCACGGGCCCTCGTGATCCGGCTCCGTCAAGGTCGGACCGATCCGGCTCCTCGCTCCCGGGCCGGACTTCTTCCGTCAGATCAACAAAGAATCGGGCCGCCCGATGGGCCACATGCCTCATCACCATTTGTGGGCCACCCGGCTTGCCGGATCTAGGCACCGTCGATGGTACACCCATGAAGTATACCCACAACGTAGCCCCCAGAGTTCTCCGAGTTTCGCCTGCTGTTTCCGCCTTGCTAGCCCATCATGGTCTCCGGCAATGTTGGTAACGCGGAGAAACTTGAAGAACTCCAACTTCACATTTTCTTCCGTTCCAACCTTCAGTCGGAAAAATGTTCCCATCCCGCGGGACTTCATCCATCGACGGTTCAAAACACGTCTCCGGGTTACTTCCCTGCTTGCGAACGAGAACTGCTTATCTTCACGCGAATACCCGGAATCTTAAAAGACTCAAACGGTTCCACCAATTCGGGCGCCATTTTCGCGCGATTTGCGCGGTAACTTATCCTTAGCCATTTTACCGTTTAGGGTTGGACACGTGTCACGCATCCAACGGCGACGCTGCGTTCCGACCATAGGATGCGGAGCACGAATCTCATCCCTCCGCCTATAAATATCCACCGTCAACCCTAATTCCTCATTCACCCCCTTTTCTCACCTCTCTACGCAGCGCCGCTCGCGCTCCTCCTCCGCCGTGCCGAAACCCGCCGGAAAACTCGCCGAGCATCACCGGAGCGATTTCACCACCGTGGTGTTCATCGTGTTCTTAACTCCGGCGAGCCACCGTACGAAAACCTCGTCGCCGGCGACTCCGACCACCGCGGAACCCATTACGGTAAGTTCTCCGAGCTTCGATCCTTCACCGTAGCTGGTAGGGATGATCTTTAAGACGAAGACGTGGATCTGACTAAGTTTTGCTTTTCCGCGATCTTTTTCTGTCTTCAGATGTCTTCCGTGAGTCCGTCTCCAACCACTGAGCCGATCATGGCAACGCCTCTGTCCTCTGCTCCGCCTCCCTTCGTCACAGTCCAGCTAGATCCCACCAAGGATTCCGGCAAAGACACCGAAGGCACCTCAGCTATCCCGGAGAAAACCTCCGAGGCGGAACAAGCAGAGAAGAAGGCGGAAGAGATCGCTGCCAAGAAATCCAAAGCCCGCCAGCGGGATTCGGAATCCAAAGGGAAATGGTGGCCCTGTGATGTCTACTTCCACCTCCTTTTCCTGTAGACAGTGTTGGGCCTCCAAGAGCAGAGGTTTGTAGAACAACAGCAGTTTTCCCTTAAGTGGATCACCCAAGGTCGAACTCGGGAGGAAGAGGTCAAAGATATCCCTCTCATGCAACCCCGCAACCACAAAGCAAGAAGTCTCTTGTGTCCCCAACACACCTAATAGGTGCACTAGTTCGGCGAAGAGATAGTGAAATACATGTGGTATAAATATATATGAGCAATAGCAACGGTGCCAAAAAATAGCTTGCTGGCGTGTAGTTGATGGTGGTAGTATTGCAAGAGTAACGCAAAGAAAACAGAAACAAGCAGAGTAACGCAGTATTTAGAACAAGGCCTAGGGATTACACTTTCACTAGTGGACACTCTCAACATTGATCACATAACAGAATAGATAAATGCATACTCTACACTTTTGTTGGATGATGAACGTATTGCGTAGGATTACACGAACCCTCAATGCCGGAGTTAACAAGCTCCACAATAATGCTCATGTTTAAGTAACCTTATAGTGTAAGATAGATCAATAGACTAAACCAAGTACTAACATAGCATGCACACTGTCACCTTCATGCATATGTAGGAGGAATAGATCACATCAATACTATCATAGCAATAATTAACTTCATAATCTACAAGAGATCATGATCATAGCATAAACCAAGTACTAACACTGCACACACTGTCACCTTTACACACGTGTGCAAGGAGAACTACTTTAATAACTTTGCTAGAGTAGCACATAGATAAATTGTGATACAAACTCATATGAATCTCAATCATGTAAAGCAACATTCATGAGATTATTGTATTGAGGTACATGGGAGAGAGATGAACCACATAGCTACAAATGAGCCCCACTGGTGGATTACCCCTCCTCATCATGGAGGCAACATGGCGTGAAGACGGCGGTGGAGATGGCTCCGGGGGCAATTCCCCGTCCCGCAGGTGCCGAAACAGAGTTCGTCCCCGAATTGGAGTTTCGCGACAGGGGCGGCGCCCGGAGTCTTTCTGGAGTTTCACAATTGGTACGCGCTTTTAGGTCGAAAGGTCTTATAGGCGAAGAGGCGGCGCAGGGGGCACTGGGGGCGCCACACCCTAGGCCGCCCAGGCCCGGCCGCGCCGCCATGTGGTGTGGGGCCCCCCGGCCCCTCTCCGACTCTTCTTCGGTTCTTCGCTCCGGAAAAATAGGAGGTTTGGCGTTGATTTCGTCCAATTCCGAGAATATTGCCCGAAAGCCTTTCTGAACCAAAAACAGCAGAAAAGGGAACTGGCACCGTGGCATCTTGTTAATAGGTTAGTTCCGAAAATGCATGAAAATGATATAAAGTGTGAACAAAACATGTTGGTATTGTCATAAAACAAGCATGGAACATCGAAATTATAGATACGTTGGAGACGTATCGCATCCCCAAGCTTCCTACTCGTCCCCGAGTAGGTAAACGATAAAAGATAATTTCGAGGTGACATGCTACCAACATAATCTTAATCATACCATTGTAAAGCATATGAGATGAATGCAGCGATTCGAAACAATGTAAATGCAATGAGTAAACAAGTGAATCATATAGCAAAGACTTTTCATGAATAGTACTTTCGAGACAAGCATCAATAAGTCTTGCATAAGAGTTACTCATAAAGCAATAAATTCATAGTAGAGACATTGAAGCAACACAATGGAAGATTAAGTTTCAGCGGTTGCTTTCAACTTGTAACATGTATATCTCATGGATAGTTGTCAATGCAAAGCAATATAACAAATGCAATAAGCAAGTATATAAGAATCAATGCACAGTTCACACAAATGTTTGCTTCTTGAGGTGGAGAAAGATAGGTGAACTGACTCAACAATAAAAGTAAAAGAATGGTCCTTCAAAGAGGAAAGCATCGATTGCTATATTTGTGCTAGAGCTTTTATTTTGAAAACATGAAACAATTTTGTCAACGGTAGTAATAAAGCATATATATCGTGTAAATTATATCTTACAAGTTGCAAGCCTCATGCATAGTATACTAATAGTGCCCGCACCTTGTCCTAATTAGCTTGGACTACCGGATCATCACAATGCACATGTTTTAACCAAGTGTCACAAAGGGGTACCTCTATGCCGCCTGTACAAAGGTCTAAGGAGAAAGCTCGCATTGGATTTCTCGCTATTGATTATTCTCAACTTAGACATCCATACCGGGACAACATAGACAACAGATAATGGACTCCTCTTTATGCATAAGCATGTAACAACAATTAATAATTTTCTCATATGAGATTGAGGATATATGTCCAAAATCGAAACTTCCACCATGGATCATGGCTTTAGTTAGCGGCCCAATGTTCTTCTCTAACAATATGCATGCTTAACCATAGGGTGGTAGATCTCTTTTCAGACAAGACGGACATGCATAGCAACTCACATGAAATTCAACAATGAATAGTTGATGGCGTCCCCAAGAACATGGTTATCGCACAACAAGCAACTTAATAAGAGATAAAGTGCATAATTACATATTCAATACCACAATAGTTTTTAAGCTATTTATCCCATGAGCTATATATTGCAAAGGTGAATGATGGAATTTTAAAGGTAGCACTCAAGCAATTTACTTTGGAATGGCGGAAAATACCATGTAGTAGGTAGGTATGGTGGACACAAATGGCATAGTGTTGTTTGGCTCAAGGATTTGGATGCATGAGAAGTATTCCCACTCGATACAAGGTTTAGGCTAGCAAGGTTGTTTGAAGCAAACACAAGCACGAACTAGTACAGCAAAACTCACATAAAAGACATATTACAAGCATTATAAAACTATACATCGTCTTCCTTGTTGTTCAAACATCTTACTAGAAAATATCTAGACTCTAGAGAAACCACTCATGCAAACCCAAATTTTAACAAGCTCTATGTATTTCCTCACTAATGGGTGCAAGGTATATGATGCAAGAGCTTAAACAAGAGCACAACAATTGCCAAGTATCACATTACCCAAGACATTATAGCAATTACTACATGTAGCATTTTCCAATTCCAACCATATAACAATTAACGAAGGTTCAACCTTCGCCATGAACATTAAAAGCTAAGAACACATGTGTTCATACGAACCAGCGGAGCGTGTCTCTCTCCCACACGAGCATTTATTCAAACAAAAACAAGAAACAAGAAACATACAGACGCTCCAAGTAAAGCACATAAGATGTGACCGAATAAAAATATAGTTTCAAGAGAAGGAACCTGATAATTTGTCGATGAAGAAGGATGCCTTGGGCATCCCAAGTTTAGATGCTTGAGTCTTCTTGATATATGCAGGGGTGAACCACCGGGGCATCCCCAAGCTTAGAGCTTTCACTCTTCTGATCATAGTATATCATCCTCCTTGACCCTTGAAAACTTCTTTCACACCAAACTTCTCATAAACTTCATTAGAGGAGTTAGTACATAATCAAAAACTCACATGTTCAGAGGTGACACAATCATTCTTAACACTTCTGGACATTGCTCAAAGCTACTGGAAGGTAATGGAACAAAGAAATCCACCCAACACAACGAAAGAAGCAATGCGAAATAAAAGGCAGAATCTGTCAAAACAGAACAGTCCGTAAAGACGAATTTCTAATAAATACTTCTGTTACTCAGATCAGAAAACTCAAAACTAATGAAAGTTGCGTACATATCTGAGGAACACGCACGTAAATTGGCATATTTTTCTGATTTTTCTACAGAGAGAAAATCCCAGATTCGTGACAGATAGAAATCTGTTTCTGCAGAAATCCAAATCTAGTATCAACCTTCGATTAGAGGCTTCACTTGGCACAACAAAACACAAAACTAAGATAAGGAGAGGTTGCTACAGTAGTAAACAACTTCCAAGACACAAATATAAAACAAAGTACTGTAGCAAAATAACACATGGGTTATCTCCCAAGAAGTTCTTTTCTTTATAGCCATTAAGATGGGCTCAGCAGTTTTAATGATGCACTCGCAAGAAATAGTATTTGAAGCAAAAGAGAGCTTCAAGAGGCAAATTCAAAACAAATTTAAGTCTAACATGCTTCCTATGAAGAGGAATCTTGTACACAAATGAATTCATGAACAACAAAGTGATAAGCATAAGAGGATAAAACACGAGTAACTTCAAGATTCTCAACATAAAGAGGGGAAACTTAATATTATTAAGATGCATATAACCATATTTCCTCTCTCATAATAACTTTCAGTAGCATCATTGATGAAATCCACAATATATCCATCACTTAAAACATTCTTATCATGGTTCATATGCATAGAAGTATCATTAATTTTGGCATAAGAAGAGTTATTCTCATTAATAGTAATTGGAGCAAGATTATTATCAAGAATTTGAACATGGTAAACAAGTTGCATATTAAAAGAATTGTTTTTGGTAATCCAATCATGACTATGACAAGTTTCATAAGGATAATTATAACCTATATCATAGCATTCTTTATAATAATCATCAAAGATCTGAGGCACAGTGTCATCATAAGAAATAGAATAGTTATCTTTCACAGTCGGTTTATCTATGACCATACCATCATTGTTATTAGAAGGAGATGTATCAAACACATAATGATCAGTAGCAAAAGGATTTTCAAACACCTCTTCCCAAGCTTAAAGCTTTCTATATTATTATGGGAGGAAGCATGGATAGCACCGACACTATGGCAATTATTATCATCATTTTCAGAATTAGTTTCCCGTAGATTTGCAATATCAAAAGTAGTGTGCTCATTCAAATCATGATTGCTAATGTATGTAAAGGGCATAGGAAGATCATCATATTCAGATTCATTGTCACAATAATCATTAGGAGCAACATACTTACGGTTACTTAGCGTTATCTCATTCACGCGGGATACGCCGTTACCTCTTTCTTTTTATTCTCCTTCTTCTTCTTCTTCTTCTTCGTTCCCTTCTTCTTCTTCTTCTCTTCCTTCTCCTCATTTCCTTCTTTAGGAGGAAGAGGCTTGAAGGGTAGCTTGTCCGCATAACCTGATTTGCTTTCAGGAACAATAGAAGAAACTTGGAAGGATTCCTCCTTTTCATTAATTAGTTCAAAACACATGGCTGTCCTATCATATTTTGGCAAGGTGTCATCTTCTAAAATATTTTGTATGTAAGTATTTGTATGGCTATTATCAATGCAATAAGAAAAACACCCATGCAGACATCATCAATATCAAGATCACTCATGTGTAACAAAGAGATTTTTCTCAACAGTTCTTCACACCCCAAAAATAAAGTAAGTTCATCATGTTGATTAGGAGTAATTTCATCATCACAATACAAATTTGCAGCACTCATCGGGTTCAAATTATCATTGGAGGAGCATTGAAAATTAAAATGACCCACTTCTTGGCAAACTTCACAAATAAAAGGATAGAGGGCACAAACTTTTTACCAAGATCATCTAGAGCCCTAAACCACTTTCTAGTTTTTTCATTAATATGATGGATGCAATATTCATCTTTGACTTGATTAATTCCACAAGGTCTATGCATTCCACAAAAATTAACATGCTTATAAGAAATAGCATTCTTAGGAGTTTGAGCATGCTTATTGCAATAATTAACAACAATTTGATTCTTCATGCAAGCCTCTTTAAAAGGTTCATGATACTTATCAAAATTCTTCTTAGCAATTCAAAATGAGAAGCAAAGGATTTATAAAGATTTGCAGCAACTTGAGAGTCAAGACCATAAATAGCACTCATATTTCGAAATTTATCGTATCCATAAAAGCTTCAATGCATTCATAATCATAATTTATACCCGACTCTTTACCTTCATTGTTCTCCCATCCTTCAGCGTTGTCCTCAATCCGATCAAGGAGGTCCCACCTAGCTTCAACCTCCTTGCTTGTGAAAGATCCCTCCGAACACGCGTCCAGATAGTCCTTGTGTTGTCCTGAAAGCCTCGCATAAAAATTGTTAACAATAACATTACTGGGAGCTCATGAATGGGACATTTGAGCATTAGTGATTTCAATCTCCCCCACGCTTGAGAAATACTCTCTCCATCACGAGGATAAAAGTTATAAATATAATTCCTATCAATATGCACTTCATGCGAGGATAAAATTTAGAATAAAAGAGAGATGCAATTTCCTCCCAACCAAGAGAATGCCTATTCTCCAACAATTTATACCAATGCGCCGCTTTACAGAAACGAAATAGAATAGCTTCACTTCATCCATAGAGATACCTGCACACTTGAATAACCCGCATAATTCGTGCAAAAACAGTAAATGATCTCTAGGATGGACAGCTCCATCCCCTTTATAGTGGTTGTCCATAACACGTTCAATAATTTTCATAGGTATTTTATACGGAATACTTTCAGGTGGATTCAAAATATCAAGCATCATTAGAGTTATCGCATATGGGAGATAAAGCATTATCGAGCAAATTTTCTCCCTAAAGATGGGAAGCTAAAAAGATCACAAAAACTAGCTTCCCCAAGCTTAGACTTCTCCATAGCATTAGCAGTAATTGCATTCATACTAATAACATCGCTACTAACATGCAAATAAGGTTCCATAGGTTTTTTAATTTTCGCATCAAACAATTCTAAATCAGGAAAAAGATTAAAAAGCTCACCAATTTTTTTGTTGTTTTCCATTATGCCAAACTAGTGTAAACAAGAAACAAAAAGTTGCAATTGCAGGATCTAAAGGAAATAGCTTTGAGTACTTACGGCGCCGGGAAATAGCTTAGTAGCCGGATCCTGAGTGTGAGTACCTTTACCTTTCCCCCGGCAACAGCGCCTAAAATAGCTTGATGTCTACTTCCACCTCCTTTTCCTGACGTTGTTGGGCCTCCAAGAGCAGAGGTTTGTAGAACAGCAACAAGTTTTCCCTTAAGTGGATCACCCAAGGTTTATCGAACTCGGGAGGAAGAGGTCAAAGATATCCCTCTCATGCAACCCGCAACCACAAAGCAAGAAGTCTCTTGTGTCCCCAACACACCTAATAGGTGCACTAGTTCGGCGAAGAGATAGTGAAATACAGGTGGTATAAATATATATGAGCAGTAGCAACAACGCCAAAAATGCTTGGCGTGTAGTTGATGGTGGTATTAGCAGTAAAAAAGAAAACAAGAACAAGCAAGAGTAACGCAGTATTTAGGAACAAGGCCTAGGATTACACTTTCACTAGTGGACACTCTCAACATTGATCACATAATGAATAGATAAATGCATACTCTACACTTTTGTTGGATGATGAACGCATTGCGTAGGATTACACGAACCTCAATGCCGGAGTTAACAAGCTCCACAATAATGCTCATGTTTAAGTAACCTTATAGTGTAAGATAGATCAATAGACTAAACCAAGTACTAACATAGCATGCACACTGTCACCTTCATGCATATGTAGGAGGAATAGATCACATCAATACTATCATAGCAATAATTAACTTCATAATCTACAAGAGATCATGATCATAGCATAAACCAAGTACTAACACGGTGCACACACTGTCACCTTTACACACGTGAAGGAGGAATAGAACTACTTTAATAACTTTGCTAGAGTAGCACATAGATAAATTGTGATACAAACTCATATGAATCGCAATCATGTAAAGCAGCTCATGAGATTATTGTATTGAGGTACATGGGAGAGAGATGAACCACATAGCTAGCGGTACAGCCCTCAGGGTGGATTACTCCCTCCTCATCATGGAGGCAGATGGCGGTGAAGATGGTGGTGAAGACGAGATGGCTCCGGGCAATTCTCGTCCTGCAGGTGCCGAAACAGAGTTCTGTCCCCCGAATTGAGTTTCGCGACATGCGGCGCCCGAGTCTTTCTCGAGTTTCGTCAATTGGTACGCTTTTAGGTCGAAAGGTCTTTTATTGGCGAAAAGGCGGCGTTAGGGGGCACTGGGGCGCCACACCCTAGGCCGGCGCGGCTAGGCCTGGCCCGCGCGCCATGTGGTGTGGTGGCCCCCCTGGCCCCTCTCCGACTCTTCTTCGGTGTCTGGACGCTCCGAAAAATAGGAGGTTTGGCGTTGATTTCGTCCAATTCCGAGAATATTGCCCGAACAGCCTTTCTCGAACCAAAACAAAGAAACAGGAACTGCACCGTGGCATCTTGTTAATAGGTTAGTTCCGGAAAATGCATGAAAATGATATAAAGTGTGAACAAAACATGTTGGTATTGTCATAAAACAAGCATGGAACATCGGAAATTATAGATACGTTGGAGACGTATCACCCGCACCACCACAGAGACTGAGCTGAAGAACTTGGAGGGGGAAGGCTTCCTGCAACCCGGAAGCTGGAGGACAGTGCCGAACGCCTTAGCTCCAGCCCCCCAAGACAACGAGATGGTGGTGACGAAAGCACTAGTAGAGCGGGGCTTCTCATTTCCGCCGAGTTCTTCTTGGAGATCCTGAAGGTTTATGGGCTTCAGCCCCATAACATCTCTCCGAATAGCGTGCTTGCGATCAGCAATCATGTCACTCTGCGAGGGCCATCTCCGGGTAACTCCCGAGCTCTCCCTGTTCCAATATTACTTTTCTATCAAGAAGGAGAGGATCCGCCAGTCCACCGAGCTGGCGACGTGCGGATCCATCACCTTTATGATCCGCCCTGGCCGCGTCTACCCTCATACCGACCGCCACGAATCCGCGCGGTACTGGTCTGGGGGTTTCTTCTACTTGAAGGACGTCTCCGACCCGGCGAGCGAAAGGAGATTGCCGCCGTTCAAGAACTGCCCTGCCACCGGGTTCCGGCATGGACACATTGCCCCCACCTCTCCGAGTCGCCCCAGCTCACACGCGCCGTCAGGCGGATCTGCAAGCTCACGGATGAGGGGCTGACAGGGAAGGACTTGACCCTGTCCTGGTTCACCAAGCGGATCCAGCCGCTCCAACAGAGGGATCGCTTGATGTTCCAGTACACAGGGCGCGACGACTCAATGCATGCCACAAAGGATAATCTCTCCGCCGACGCCATCGACAAGAGGATCCGGCTCCTCATCAAGATTCCGCGTGAACTTCATGTTCACGTGTGCAACAAAGATATCCACATGAATGGCTCCGGAACCACGGTACGTCGTCTTAACTTAGTCTACTATTTCCTTTGCGTTCAAACTTTTTGTCTAAGTGTTAGCTCTGTGCCTTAGCTCGAAGCCCTCGAGGAAAGAAAACTCGGAACTCTCGTCCGGGTCCCTACCAATGGCAACACGGATCCAGAAGCTGCATCAGAGGCGGAAGCCCACGATGCTCCGCGCCCTTCTAAGAGAAAGAGGCCTGCTCCCTCCAGTCCCGCCGCGAAACGCGCCTGCGAAGTGCTCAGCACTGCGGCAACTCGGAAAGCGGAGGCGGAGAAAAAGCGGCTCAAGCTTATCGACACCAGCAACAAAGGCCAGCCCGACATCCAGCAGTTCTTCAAGCCTTCCGGGTAAGCGCTCGTTTCCGGAATACAAATTCTTCTGTTTTCACAAGCAAACCCTTACTTAGTTGCTATGCTTTTTCCTTTTACTGAAGTTCCAGAAGCCAGCCCCCCAAAGCTCCAAGGGCCCCGAAGAAGAAGGTCAAGCCGTCTCCGGCTTCAGTCCGTTACACCTGAGGTGGAGATTCCGCCCAAGGCCTCGTCTGCCTCCAAGCCGGATCCTAAGGACGTCATCAACCTCGATGACCTTCCTGAAGACCCCATCGGCCACGGCGATTCCGGCAAGGGCGCCTCCTCGTCTGCCCCTCCGCCTGATCAACCAAGCGCCACCTTCGCAGGGCCTACGGAGGAAGAGTATGAGCAGAAAGTGCAGCTCATCCACACCTCCAGCACGCTTCAGGCTAACCCTCAACCAGCTCCGTCTCTGCAAATACGTTCCCTTACAGAACGCCACGTGGAAGTTTCCGCCATGTTGGACAAGGTGTGGGGGAAGCCCAACGTGGAGATGCAGGAGCTCACGGAACTGGAGGACGGTCTGAAGGTGTTTTTTGCCAAACACAAGGAAGTGCGCCAGGTAACACTAGCCCCCAAGCATTGGGTCAGACATTTTTTCCGTGTAACATGTGTTAGCCAATGCTTTTCTCCGAATTGTACCTTAGGCGGAAATTTAAAATTTCATACCTCCAAAATTTTGAGTTCCTCGCGAGCCCCCAAGATTTTAAATATCCGGCTAACTCCTCTCTGCTTCTTAGACCACGCGGAAGTTGCACGAGGATCTGCGCGTCCATGTGCTGGAGCAGATAACGGAGATTGAGGCACTGCGCCAGAACGCGGAAAACAGCCAGAAGGCTATCCAGCTTTTGGAGACCCGCCTTCAAGGTACGAAATCCGAGTTTGAATCAGCATGCTGATACAACTGTTCATGATGCATAATATGTGCAACTTTCCGCCTACAGAAGAAACTGCCAAGCACTCCTCATTCGATGATCTGTCCGCCAAAGTCAAGGTGCTCGAGGCGGAGAACGAGTCTCTCAAGGCCTTCATCAAGGAATCCTCCGACAAGGAGAATGAGAAGAGGAAGGAGCTCTCCGAGAAGCATGCTCGCGAGTTGGCGGAACTGAATGATAAACTACAGAAGAGCCAAAGTCGAGTAACTTCCTTAGTGGCCAAGAACAAAGTTCAAGAGGCGGAGGCGGAGGCCATTGACAAGCTCATCTTCCGTAAGCGCTTTTTCCTTGTTGTTACTCCGACTACTTCATATGCTATTCTCTCCGCGAGGGAACTGAACCCCATTCTTCCACAGCGAGCCTTGGCTTCGAGTGGACGAAAGAGTCAAACCTCAAGAGGACGGAGGCATATGACAAAGCGCGGATTTCCATCGACTCGCTATTTGCAGCCTGTCGCGGAATCGCCAAGTCCCTGTCTTTGAAGAGGGCCAAAACTTCATTGATCGACACGATGACCAAGCTAATGGAGCAAGTGCCGGAATTCATCAAGGATTGGCAGGAGTCTTCCGCTCGCGGAGTCGCCTCTCTGGTCTTAGCCACCTGCAAGGCTCACTTCCCTTCACTCAGCTTTGCGGATGTTGCGCGTGGAACTCCAAAGGGTTCCGACATGGGCGCCTGATACGTCTCCGACGTATCGATAATTTCTTATGTTCCATGCCACATTATTGATGTTATCTACATGTTTTATGCACACTTTATGTCATATTCGTGCATTTTCTGAACTAACCTATTAACAAGATGTCGAAGTGCCTTCCGTTTTCTGCTGTTTTGGTTTCAGAAATCCTAGTAAGGAAATATTCTTAATTGGACGAAATCAAAGCCCAGGGGCTATTTTCCACGGAGCTTCCAAGACCGAAGAACACACGAGTGGGGCACGAGGTGGCACCACGTGGCTGCGGCCTGGGGGCCCGCGCCGCCTATGGTGTGGCCCCCTGTCTCGGCTCCCCGACTCGCCCTTCCGCCTACAAATAGCCTCCGTGACGAAACCCCAAGTACCGAGAACCACGATACGGAAACCTTTCCGTAGACGCCGCCGCCGATCCCATCTCGGGGATCCAGGAGACGTCCCACACCTCACGAGAGGGGAATCATCTCCCCGAGGACTCTACGCCGCCATGGTCGCCTCCGGTGTGATGTGAGTAGTCTACCCCCGGACTATGGGTCCATAGCAAGTAGCTAGATGGTTGTCTTCTCCCCATTGTGCTATCATTGTCGGATCTTGTGAGCTGCCTAACATGATCAAGATCATCTATCCGTAATTCTATATGTTGCGTTTGTTGGGATCCGATGAATAGAGAATACTTGTTATGTTGATTATCAAAGTTATGCTTATGTGTTGTTTATGATCTTGCATGCTCTCCGTTAGTAGATGCTCCCAAAGTAGATGCTTGTAACTCCAAGAGGGAGTACTTATGCTCGATAGTGGGTTCATGCCTCGCATTGACACCTGGGACAGGACAGAAAGTTCTAAGGTTGTGTTGTGCCGTTGCCACTAGGGATAAAACATTGATGCTATGTCTAAGGATGTAGTTGTTGATTACATTACGCACCATACTTAATGCAATTGTCCTTTGCTTGCAACTTAACCGGAGGGGGTTCGGATGATAACCTGAAGGTGGACTTTTTAGGCATAGATGCAGTTGGATGGCGGTCTATGTACTTTGTCGTAATGCCCAATTAAATCTCACTATACTCATCATGATATGTATGTGCATTGTCATGCTCTCTTTATTTGTCAATTGCCCAACCGTAATTTGTTCACCCAACATGCTGTTCGTCTTATGGGAGAGACACCTCTAGTGAACTGTGGACCCCGTCCAATTCTCTTTACCGAAATACAATCTACGCAATATCGTTTTTTCTTCGCAAACAATCATCTTCCACACAATACGGTTAACTCTTTGTTACAGCAAGCCGGGAGATTGACAACCTCACTGCTTCGTTGGGGCAAAGTACTTGGTTGTGTTGTGCAGTTCCACGTTGGCGCCGGAATCCCGGTGTTGCGCCGCACTACATCTCGCCGCCATCAACCTTCAACGTGCTTCTTGGCTCCTCCGGTTCGATAAACCTTGGTTTCTTTCGAGGGAAAACTTGCTCTGTGCGCATCATACCTTCCTCTTGGGTTGCCCAACGAACGTGTGAAATACACGCCATCAAGCTCTTTTTCGCGCGTTGCCGGGAGATCAAGACACGCCGCAAGGGGAGTCTCCACTTCTCAATCTCTTTACTTTGTTTTTGTCTTGCTTAGTTTTATTTACTACTTTGTTTGCTGCACTAAATCAAAATACAAAAAAATTAGTTGCTAGTTTTACTTTATTTGCTATCTTGTTTGCTATATCAAAAACACAAAAATTAGTTTACTTGCATTTACTTTATCTAGTTTGCTTTATTTACTATTGCTAAAATGGCTGAAAATACTAAGTTGTGTGACTTCACAACCACAAATAATAATGATTTCTTATGCACACCTATTGCTCCACCTGCTACTACAGCAGAATTCTTTGAAATTAAACCTGCTTTACTAAATCTTGTCATGAAAGATCAATTTTCTGGAATTAGTTCTGATGATGCTGCTGCCCATCTTAATAATTTTGTTGAACTATGTGAAATGCAAAAATATAAAGATGTAGATGGTGATATTATTAAACTAAAATTGTTCCCTTTCTCATTAAGAGGAAGAGCTAAAGATTGGTTGCTATCTCTGCCTAAGAATAGTATTGATTCATGGACTAAATGCAAGGATGCTTTTATTGGTAGATATTATCCCCGCTAAAATTATATCTTTGAGGAGTAGCATAATGAATTTTAAACAATTAGATACTGAACATGTTGCTCAAGCTTGGGAAAGAATGAAATCTCTCGTTAAAAATTGCCCAACCCATGGACTGACTACTTGGATGATCATCCAAACCTTCTATGCAGGACTAAATTTTTCTTCACGGAATTTATTGGATTCAGCTGCTGGAGGTACCTTTATGTCCATCACTCTTGGTGACGCAACAAAGCTTCTTGATAATATGATGATCAACTACTCTGAATGGCACACGGAAAGAGCTCCACAAGGTAAGAAGGTAAATTCTGTCGAAGAAACCTCTTCCTTGAGTGATAAGATTGATGCTATTATGTCTATGCTTGTGAATGATAGGACTAATATTGATCCTAATAATGTTCCATTAGCTTCATTGGTTGCACAAGAAGAACATGTTGATGTAAACTTCATTAAAAATAATAATTTCAACAACAATGCTTACCGGAACAATTCTAGTAACAACTATAGGCCATATCCTTATAATAATGGCAACGGCTATGGTAATTCTTATGGGAATTCTTACAACAATAATAGGAGTTCACCCTGGACTTGAAGCCATGCTTAAAGAATTTATTAGTACACAAACTGCTTTTAACAAATCTGTTGAAAAGCTTGGGAAAATTGATATACTTGCTTCTAAAGTTGATAGTCTTGCTCTGATGTTGATCTTTTGAAATCAAAAGTTTTGCCTAATGAGAATCATCATAATAAAATTACTACTACAGCAAATGCCATTCAAGTTAGAATTAATGAGAATATAAGATTAATGGCTGAGCTGCGTGCTAGGTGGGATAGAGAAGAAAATGAAAAAAACTAGCTAAAGAGAAGAATATAGCTAAAGTTTGGACTATTACCACCACTAGTAATGCTAATGCTACACATGTTGCTGCACCTTCTACTCATACTAATAAAAGAATTGGTGTTAGCAATGTTTCCACTTCTAATGCAAAGCTAAAATCGCTCGAAATCGCTAAAATCATAAATCGTGATAAAGTGCTGAAATTTTTTCCAACATTGGGGATGATGATCCCATTGCTTTAGATTATAATGGTTTGAATTTTGATGATTGCCACATCTCTGAAGTTATAAAGTTCTTGCAAAACCTTGCTAAAAGTCCTAATGCTAGTGCTATAAATTTGGCTTTCACGCATCATATTACAAATGCTCTCATAAAAGCTAGAGAAGAGAAACTAGAGCGTGAAGCCTCTATTCCTAAAAAGCTAGAGGATGGTTGGGAACCCATCATTAAGATGAAAGTTAAAGATTTTGATTGTAATGCTTTATGTGATCTTGGTGCAAGTATTTCTCTTATTATGCCTAAGAAAATTTATAATATGCTTGACTTGACACCGCTGAAAAATTGTTATTTGGATGTTAATCTTGCTGATCATTCTACAAAGAAACCTTTGGGTAAAGTTGATAATGTTCGCATTACCGTTAACAATAACCTTGTTCCTGTTGATTTTGTTGTCTTGGATATTGAATGCAATGCATCTTGTCCCATTATATTGGGAAGACCTTTTCTTCGAAGTTGGTGCTACCATTGATATGAAGGAAGGTAATATAAAATATCAATTTCCTCTCAAGAAAGGTATGGAACACTTCCCTAGAAAGAGAATGAAGGTACCTTTTGATTCTATTATGAGAACAAATTATGATGTTGACACTTCATCTCTTGATAATACTTGATACACACTTTCTGCGCCTAGCTGAAAGGCGTTAAAGAAAAGCGCTTATGGGAGACAACCCATGTTTTTACCTACAGTACTTTGTTTTTATTTTGTGTCTTGGAAGTTGTTTACTACTGTAGCAACCTCTCCTTATCTTAGTTTTGTGTTTTGTTGTGCCAAGTTAAGCCGTTGATAGAAAAGTAAGTACTAGATTTGGATTACTGCGCAGTTCCAGATTTCTTTGCTGTCACGAATCTGGGTCCACCTCCCTGTAGGTAGCTCAGAAAATTAAGCCAATTTACGTGCATGATCCTCAGATATGTATGCAACTTTCATTCAATTTGAGCATTTTCATTTGAGCAAGTCTGGTGCCATTTTAAAATTCGTCAATACGAACTGTTCTGTTTTGACAGATTCTGCCTTTTATTTCGCATTGCCTCTTTCGCTATGTTGGATGAATTTCTTTGATCCACTAATGTCCAGTAGCATTATGCAATGTCCAGAAGTGTTAAGAATGATTGTGTCACCTCTGAATATGTCAATTTATAATGTGCACTAACCCTCTAATGAGTTGTTTCGAGTTTGGTGTGAAGGAAGTCAAGAGAGGAGTATGATGCAACATGATCAAGGAGAGTGAAAGTTCTAAGCTTGGGGATGCACCCGGTGGTTCCACCCCTGCATATATCAAGAAGACTCAAGCGTATGCTTGGGGATGCCCAAGGCATCCTTCTTCATCGACAATCAGGTTCCTCCTGAAACTATATTTTTATTCCATCACATCTTATGTGCTTTTTCTTGAGCGTCGTTTGTTTTTGTTTTTGTTTTGTTTGAATAAAATGGATCCTAGCATTCACTTTATGGGAGAGATACACGCTCCGCTGTAGCATATGGACAAGTATGTCCTTGGTTTCTACTCATAGTATTCATGGCGAAGTTTCTCCTTCGTTAAATTGTTATATGGTTGGAATTGGAAAATGATACATGTAGTAATTGCTATAAATGTTTTGGGTAATGTGATACTTGGCAATTGTTGTGCTCATGTTTAAGCTCTTGCATCATATGCTTTGCACCCATTAATGAAGAAATACATAGAGCATGCTAAAATTTGGTTTGCATATTTGGTTTCTCTAAGGTCTAGATAATTTCTAGTATTGAGTTTGAACAACAAGGAAGACGGTGTAGAGTCTTATAATGTTTTCAATATGTCTTTTATGTGAGTTTTGCTGCACCGGTTCATCCTTGTGTTTGTTTCAAATAAGCCTTGCTAGCCTAAACCTTGTATCGAGAGGGAATACTTCTCATGCATCCAAAATACTTGAGCCAACCACTATGCCATTTGTGTCCACCATACCTACCTATGCTACATGGTATTTTCCGCCATTCCAAAGTAAATTGCTTGAGTGCTACCTTTAAAATTCCATCATTCACCTTTGCAATATATAGCTCATGGGACAAATAGCTTAAAAAACTATTGTGGTATTGAATATGTAATTATGCACTTTATCTCTTATTAAGTTGCTTGTTGTGCGATAACCATGTTTACTGGGGAACGCCATGAACTCATTGTTGAATTTCATGTGAGTTGCTATGCATGTTCGTCTTGTCTGAAGTAAGGGCGATCTACTCTGAGTTGAATGGTTTGAGCATGCATATTGTGAGAGAAGAACATTGGGCCGCTAACCGAAGCCATGTTCCATGGTGGAAGTTTTAGTTTTGGACAAACATCCTCAAATCTCTAATGAGAAAAGAATTAATTGTTGTTGAATGCTTAAAGCATTAAAAGAGGAGTCCATTATCTCGTTGTCTATGTTGTCCCGTATGGATGTCTAAGTTGAGAATAATCAAAAGCGAGAAATCCAATGCGAGCTTTCTCCTTAGACCTTTGTACAGAGTATAGAGGTACCCCTTTGTGATACTTGGTTAAAGCATATGTATTGCTGTGATCCGTAGTCCAAGCTAATTAGGACAAGGTGTGCACTATTAGTACACTATGCATGAGGCTTGCAACTTATAAGATATAATTTACATGATGCATATGCTTTATTACTACCGTTGACAAAATTGTTTCATGTTTTCAAAATCAAAGCTCTAGCACAAATATAGCAATCGATGCTTTTCCTCTATGAGAACCATTCTTTTACTTTCAATGTTGAGTCAGTTCACCTATTTCTCTCCACCTCAAGAAGCAAACACTTGTGTGAACCGTGCATTGATTCCTACATACTTGCTTATTGCACTTATTATATTACTCTATGTTGACAATATCCATGAGATATACATGTTACAAGTTGAAAGCAACCGCTGAAACTTAATCTTCGTTTGTGTTGCTTCAATACCTTTACTTTGAATTATTGCTTTATGAGTTAACTCTTATGCAAGACTTATTGATGCTTGTCTTGAAGTGCTATTCATGAAAAGTCTTTGCTATATGATTCACTTGTTTACTCATGTCATACACATTGTTTTGATCGCTGCATTCACTACATATGCTTTACAAATAGTATGATCAAGATTATGATGGCATGTCACTCCGTAAATTATCTCGTGTTATCGTTTACCTGCTCCGACGAGCAGAACTAAGCTTGGGGATGCTGATACGTCTCCGACGTATCGATAATTTCTTATGTTCCATGCCACATTATTGATGTTATCTACATGTTTTATGCACACTTTATGTCATATTCGTGCATTTTCTCGAACTAACCTATTAACAAGATGCCGAAGTGCCTGTTTTGTTTTTGGTTTCAGTAAATCTAGTAAGGAAATATTCTCAATTGACGAAATCAAAGCCCAGGGGCCTATTTTTCCACGGAGCTTCCAGAAGACCGAAGAACACACGAAGTGGGGCCACGAGGTGGCGACACCACGTGGCGGCGCGGCCCAGGGGGGCCCGCGCCGCCCTATGGTGTGGCTCCCTCGTGCTCCCGACTCGCTCTTCCGCCTACAAATAGCCTCCGTGACGAAAACCCGCACCGAGAACCACGATACGAAACCTTCCGAGAGCCGCCGCCGATCCCATCTCGGGGATCCAGAAGATCGCCTCCGGCACCCTGCCGAGAGGGGAATCATCTCCCGAGGACTCTACGCGCCATGGTCGCCTCCGGTGATGTGTGAGTAGTCTACCCCTGGACTATGGGTCCATAGCAAGAGCTAGATGGTTGTCTTCTCCCCATTGTGCTATCATTGTCGAATCTTGTGAGCTGCCTAACATGATCAAGATCATCTATCCGTAATTATATGTTGCGTTTGTTGGGATCCGATGAATAGAGAATACTTGTTATGTTGATTATCAAAGTTATGCTTATGTGTTGTTTATGATCTTGCATGCTCTCCGTTACTAGTAGATGCTCTCGCCAAGTAGATGCTTGTAACTCCAAGAGGGAGTACTTATGCTCGATAGTGGGTTCATGCCTGCATTGACACCTGGGACAGTGACAGAAAGTTCTAAGGTTGTGTTGTGCTGTTGCCACTAGGGATAAAACATTGATGCTATGTCTAAGGATGTAGTTGTTGATTACATTACGCACCATACTTAATGCAATTGTCCTTTGCTTGCAACTTAATATCGGAGGGGGTTCGGATGATAACTGAATGGACTTTTTAGGCATAGATGCAGCTTGGATGGCGGTCTATGTACTTTGTCGTAATGCCCAATTAAATCTCACTATACTCATCATGATATGTATGTGCATTGTCATGCTCTCTTTATTTGTCAATTGCCCAACTCGTAATTTGTTCACCCAACATGTCGTTCGTCTTATGGGAGAGACACTTAGTGAACCGTGGACCCCGGTCCAATTCTCTTTACCGAAATACAATCTACCGCAATCTGTTCTATCGTTTTCGCAAACAATCATCTTCCACACAATACGGTTAACTCTTTGTTACAGCAAGCCGAGATTGACAACCTCATCAAGCTTCGTTGGGGCAAAGTACTTTGGTTGTGTTGTGTGTTCCACGTTGGCGCCGAATCCGGTGTTGCGCCGCACTACATCTCGCCGCCATCAACCTTCAACGTGCTTCTTGGCTCCTCCCGGTTCGATAAACCTTGGTTTCTTTCTGAGGGAAAACTTGCTGCTGTGCGCATCATACCTTCCTCTTGGGGTTGCCCAACGAACGTGTGAAATACACGCCATCAGCGCCATCCTCTCGGAAACCAAAGGATATGAGAAGTTGTTTGTCAGGCGAGTGAACCACTCGTTCTGGCATCACAAATACGATCTGCCCAAGGGATTTACCGATGCAGAGGAGGAAGAAGGCAAGCCGGAGTACTACGCGGAAGGCTCCGGGTCAAGCATCGAGCGTTCCAGAGAAGGCTCCGACGACGACTCCGAGGCTGGCTCCGGTGATAGTGATGGCGATGGCTCCGCCTACCAAGAATATGAAGAGGAGGACTCCGAGTAGAGTTCCTGTTTAAACAATGAAACAATGTTGCATCATTTTGGCCCCGGAGTGGGTTTGTAATATAACTTAAATTATTAAGTAGCTAGGAACGAAACAACTATGCATGGGGCGGAAACACTTATCCTGCTATCCTTTCATATTATGTGCATGTTTCATTTTGTGTCGGAAAGCAAGTGCTGATCTCATTGTTTTCCGGCCTTCCCGCTTGACCTTCCGCGAGCCGGAAGACCTTTTGCCGGAAACACTCGCCAGCAGCGACGAAGCCCAATGGCAATCCGTCAATAACCGCGGAAACAATCCCCCAAGCATAGGTGCCGGAAATCGCTACTAGGAATCCACGAAGTCGCAACAGAAAACAATTCGATCAGAAAACTTAAGCTTACATCCTAAAGGACGATTTTTGAAAATCACAACTTTTATACACGCCTAGGCGGAAATATCCAGCTCTGCGGTTTTAGTCGGAAAACATACACGATCTAAAAATGAACAAGTAAAGGAGGTAAAAGACTCAGAGAGTGAACCACAAGCTTTATTTCATTGATCATGTATAACTATTACAGAGTTTGCAACTCGGAAAATCATGCTAAGTGTAGAAAGGACGTAGCTGTGCAATGTTCCAAGGACGATCTGTCTCGTCGTAGATGTCATCCGGATCCTCACGCTTGCATTTCCGGTGCCAATTAGCAGGTCTGTCCTTCAATTCCCGGAAATCAACAAGGTAGTATGACCCGTTATGAAGCACTTTGCTAACGATGAAGGGTCCTTCCCACGGAGATTGCAGCTTATGGTCTTTCACCTGCCGAAGGCGGAGGACCGTGTCTCCACCATGAAAGAGCGGTTCAACTCGACGATCGTGATAGCATCGGAGCTTCGCCGGTAGATGGCGGAGCGCGGTCGCCTAAATTGAGCCTCTTCGATCAGGTCCACAGATAGCTGTCTGCCTCGTCAGCTGTTTCTTCATTATAGGCGGAAACTCGCGGTGAATCGTGGATGATGTCGGAGGGAAGCACGGCTTCGGATCCGTTTACCAGGAAGAAAGGGGTAAATCCAGTTGACCTATTTGGGGTAGTTCGTAAACTTCACAAAACAACTTCCAACTCGTCTGCCCAAGCTCCAGCTGCTCGACGCAGCGGTTCTTCAAGGCGTCGCTTAATTCCTGATAATATGAGACCGTTAGCCCTTTCAACTTGGCCATTGGATTGTGGATGAGCCACAGATGCAAGGTCCAGTCGAATCCCTAATGTCTCACAATAATCCTTCAATTCTCCCTGAGCGAAGTTTGTGCCGTTGTCTGTGATTATACTGTGCGGGATGCCGAATCTCATCATGAGGCTGCAGACAAATTTTAGTGCCGTAGCACCGTCGGCTTTTCTCACTGGCTTTGCCTCGATCCACTTAAACTTGTCAACAGCGACCAAGAGGTATTCAAAACCGCCAGAGATGATCTTTTTAATTTACCAACCATATCGAGCCCCCACCGCAAACGGTGATAAGTATGGTCTTCAGCTCTGGCCGGAGCGTTGGTTGAGTAGCGTAGTACGACAACCTCGGTAGGTCTTGACTATTTTGTCAACATCTTCTTTAGTCAGAGCCAGTAAAAACCTAGCCGAAAAGCTTTGCAACGAGTGACCTGGGAGCGGCATGATGCCCGCAACCCCTGCATGGATCTCTCCGAGGATTTCAATGCCATCTTGATTAGAGACGATTTGAGAAATACCCCTGCTGCACGTTTGTAGAGCTGACCATCAACAATTGTGTAGGATCTGCTTGTCTGATGATCCGTCGTGCGAGGACCTCGTCCTCCCGCAACTTCGATCAATAAGGTAGTCCAGGAAAGGTTGTGTCCAAGCCGGAATGACAGCCATTACTTCTTTGGCCGAGACACTGCCACCTCTGGGTTTTCCGGTTAGCGCCTCACCGAGGGTATCCGTAGATGCTCCAGAAAATACCAAGCAATTGCTTCCCGCCGATCCGAGCTTGGATAGCATATCCGCCGCTGCGTTATCGTCTCGCCTGACGTACTTGACTTCGTACCCGAGGAAATGTTTGGCGATCTCGTCAACTTCGTCTCTGTAAGCCGCTATGACGGAGTTTCTGGCGTTCCAGGTTCCGGCTACTTGTTGTGCCACCAGGTCTGAATCTCCGCAACATATAATGTGCTTGATCCCTATCTCTGGCGATGCGCAATCCGTGTAGTAGAGCCTCGTATTCCGCCATATTGTTTGTAGCTTCGAAGTGATCTGCAAACGATCGCAGTTCTTCTCCGTAGGACTTTAGGGTGACTCCGCTCCGAGCCTTGATGCTGCTTGGATCCATCGAAGTGCATAACCCATGTCTCTGGTTCCGGCTCCAAATTTGCATCCGGAGCTTCCGTCCAATCTGCGACGAAATCTGCCAAGACCTGGGATTTGACCACGGTCCTGGCTTTGTAATTGATGTCGAAGGCGGATAATTCAATGCCCCATTTGCCGTGCGCCCCGTTGGGGCCGTTGTTGAGAATCGTTGATGTGGAGCTTTGCTCACAACTCATCGGATGCTCCTGGAAGTAATGTCTTAGCTTCCTCGCTACCTAGGAATACTCCATAGGCTAGCTTCGAAAGTGAGGGTAGCGTTGTTTGGACTCCGTAAGGACTTCACTAATATAGTAGACTGGCCTTTGGACTCCATACTCATGACCTTCTTCCTGTCGCTCCACGACGATGACGAGGCCGATGACTCGTTGGTGGCTGCTGTGGAAGGAGCAGGCTCGACTCTCCGGAGCTGCTAGATAGGTGGGGAGGTGAGTATTTCCTTCAACCCTTGAAGTGCTGCATCTGCTGCCTCATCCTGCAAATTTGTCTGCTTTCTTCAATAGCTTATACAGAGTAGTGCCTTCTCGCCAAGACGGCTAACAAACCGCCGATTGCTGCGACACAACCAGTTAGCCGTTGCACATCTTTGAGACAAGTTGGCCTTTTGATGCACAGGATTGCCTTGATTTTCTCTGGGTTAACTTCAATGCCCCTATTAGAGACAATGAAGCCAAGGAGTTTTCCAGCTGGTACGCCAAAGACGCACTTTAGCGGATTCAACATCATCTTGTACCTATGGAGATTCTCAAAGGTTTCTGTAAGGTCGCTGATCAAGTCGGATCCTTTCCGAGTCATGACCACGATGTCGTCGACGTAGGCGTGTACGTTCCGGCCAATCTGGTCCTTCAAGCACCGCTACATCGTACGTTGGTAGGTGGCACCTGCATTTTTCAAGCCAAAAGGCATAGTAACATAGCAGTAAGTGCCAAACGGGGTGATGAATGAAGTCGCCTTTGGTCGGACTCCTTCATCCGATCTGATGATACCCGGAATACGCATCAAGAAAACACAGAAGCCGCCCCCGAATCAATGACTTGGTCAATGCGCGCAGGGGAAACGGATCTTTCGGGCAATGTTTGTTCAATTAGTAATCGATGCACATCCTTAGTATTTCAAATTCTTTTGGGTACAAGGACGGGATTTGCGATCCAATCGTTGTGGATAACTTCTATTACAAAACGCCTCTAGTAACTTTGCTAACTCCATTCCTATGGCGCGACGCTCTGTCTCCAAAGCGTCGCATAGCTTGCTTCACCGGTTTAGCCCCCGGGTTTATATTGAGGTAGTGCTCTCGAGTTCCCTTGGTACTCCGGACATGTCAGAAGGCTGCCACACGAAGATATCCATGTTAGCTGACAGGAACTCGACGAGCGCGTCTTCCTATTTGGGGTCCATGTTGGCTCCGACTGAGACCTGCTTGGAATCATCGCCTTCCTTGAAGTTGACTTTCTTGGTCTCTATCGCGGCCTTGAAGGAGTTTTTGTGCTCGGAGATCTGTTCTTGGTGGTCTGCATTTCGCCGGATCCACCGCGCTCGTAGCCTTTCAGCTCTTCTCCGCATATCATGACTCTGCGAAGGCGTTCGCCCAACTCGCACTCATGAGCCTTTTTGTAGTCTCCGGATACGGTAATCATACCATTAGGACCCGAATCTTGAGCTTGTTGTAGATGTAGCACGCCTGCGTGAAACTTGTGGTAGGTGGGCCCGCCGAAGATGACGTGGTAGGAGTTTGAAGGGCACAACTTCAAACGTGATCTTCTCTTCGCGAATTGTGAACATCGCCGAAGGCCACGGAAGTGTGATGCCGCCGAGGGAATTCGCCTTTTACCCGGAACCACGCCATGAAACTCGTTGCCGTGTTTGAGTTGTTCCTTGGTAAGGTTCATCCGCTAGAGTCTCCAGTACATGATGTCAAGCTGGCTCCGCCATCCATGAGGCACTTGGAGAAGTCATACCCGTCTATGCGGGACTTACAACCAAGGCGTAGCACTCTTTGGCACAATGGTAGGGTGATCCCCCCGTCAAATGTGCACGGACCTGACATAATGCGACACCGAACGTGGCGTTCGGGATCCTGGAGGCTGACTTGTAGCGGACGTTGGGGTTCCGAGGAAGGTGTGGTACGCGCCCACACTCTTTTTCTCAAATGGGTTGGATTTACCTGCGGACCCTGCCTTGGGATCCGGCGAGTTATCATCCTCGTCCATCGCCTCGGAACTTCCTCCTCTTTGTCCTTGTTCTTGCCCTTGCCACCTTTGCCGCGTGGGCGTGCTTCCGGCTCGCTTGTATCCGCTTCCGGGTCGTTCTTCAAATCATTGACCCACATGCATGCTGAGTGGACTTCCCCGTGACCGGGTCCAGGGGCCAGCAGGGCATGTCTCTCGTACTCCTCATAGGTTTGCGGGCGCGGATCCGGCAGCTCGTGATCTCTGCCATGTCGCGGCCCCGCCGGCCCGCCCACCCGGCCGCGCCCTTCCGCTCCCGGACCTCGCAACGCCATGGCGACCATCTCGGATCCGCCACTCTTCGGTCATCGGGTTTTTGCGCTTGTGGCTGCTGCTGCCGTTATCACGGTTCTTCTTTTGTTGGTGGGGATTCCTGCGAGATCTCCTCGCGTCATCATCGGCGCAGATGATCACCGGCAATGGAGATCATGTCATCCAAAGTCAGTTTATTCGCGTAGCCAAACAAGGAGCTTGTGCCTCAGCAATCCTCCTCTCCGCAGTCCAAAGAATGAAGGCGTACATGACAGTGGTGTGGTCGACATTTTCGCACTCGTTCCCGCATGCCAACCATCGTGTGAGGAAGTGTCTTGAGGATTCTCCTTCCTGGATACATGCTTGTAAGTCGCTTGCTGTGGCAGGTCTTTTGTAGGTGCCCCTAAAGTGTTTCTCGAAAGCGTCTTCAGGTCAAACCAGCAAAAGATGGAGTTCCTCTCGAGGTCGCCGAGCCGATCCGGCCGGGCCTACAAGTACAATCAACATGCGATATTAGGGGTTCCTCCGGCAAAGGTTACTGCATTGTAGTAATCCTCTATCCAGGTATCCGGCCTTTCGGTGTCATCATAATGTTTCAGGTTTCCGGGCAGCTTGAGGTTCATCCTTGGCTTTGGTTCCTCTCGAATCATCCTCCGAAGCACTTCGGACCGATGTAGCCGGCCCGTATTCGTTGAGGCGTTCCCGCGCGCCACGCGAGCCGTGGCGAGAGATTGTGAGCGAGAGCGAGATCTCCGGCCGCCACATCCACCTCCACCTCCGCCGCCACCGCTAGGTGGTGGCGAGGAGACCTGCAGGGGGTCGTTCCGACTTTGCTTCCGCCTTCGCATTCTCCTCGGCCCTCCGATGCCGGCTCGCCCCGTGGCTGCCTTCGCCTTGGCGCGCTGCTGCCATGGTCGTTCCGGCTCCGGCGAGGCCCGGTCGCGGTCTTCGTTCCGACTCCTCCTAGGCTCTGCTCACGATTCGGCTCCGGCGGGGTTCCGGCGTGCGCTCCCTGTTCCTGTTTCTTGAGGGCAGCACGTTGTCGCGGATGACGATTCCGCCAGGCCCATGGGGCCTGGTGTTTCCGGCTGGACTACGGCGGCGAGGGGGACGCGGATATCCGTTAGGCGAAGGAGAGGGGTTGCGGTACTTGTCCCTTCCAGAGTACATTGCATCCTTTCCCTTTCTTGGATCTGATGGAGGTGTCCTTGATGGAACGGGGATTGGATTTGGGTGCTCTCTGGCTTTCCTTCCGCGTTCCGAGGATCCGGTCCGCGACTCGTCATCTCGATGGCGGTTGTCGTAGGCGTCCTTCGCGCGCGGTGGAGACGCAATGCTCGGTTAGATTCCGCTTGCGCAAGTGTCCGCCTTGCTCGCCGCCTCATTGCTGAAGCGACGAGCGTGCGAACGTAGTCGATGTCGATCTCCTCGTTCTTTTCTTCAAGATCTCTGCAGCCTTGTCATATTATCCTTTGGAGTTGCGAACGGCTGCTTTCGCTGGCGTTGCGAAGGTGATCTTGTGGGAGCTATCAACTCGCCGAACCCTTTCGACCTCATGATGAGCTTCAACGATCTTGTCCTCCCAATGCTTTCGGAGTTCCTTGACCTTTGCCAGTCCTTCGTATACCTCCTGCTCGCGTTGGATGAAGTCTTCCACAAAAACTGCGGCGTGCTTCCTCAAGCATTGCGGTTGCGGTGTCCTTGAACTTCTTGGCTGTGGCCAGCATCTCCAGTCTCTTAGCTTCTAGTGCTTCTACGTCTTTGGGAGTGATGGGTTTGTTAAGAATATCCGAGCGATAAACTGCATCCATGCCTGCTTGTGCAACCATCTCTTCAGGCGACAGGAGGTCCTCGAGGAGGAATCCACGGGGTCGCTCCCGCGACATTGGAGATCCTTGACGGGATGGCTGGGTCGGATTGGGTGTTTGCATCTTCTGATCCAGGTTCTCCCAGCGCCGCCACAGTCGCAAGTACTTGCTTAGGGGCGGATTCAACTTCAGCCGATCACCGAAACCGTACTCCCTTAGCTTGCGGTTGAACTCTTCGGATCCATGGAGGGGTTATCCCCGAAATTGGGCTTAGATTGCCCAAAATCGACTCTTCGGCCGGAGTTCCGCTCTCTCCGATAGGTTCGACCTGATCCGCAGCAGCGTCGTTTTCCTGCCTCGACCGCCGGGACCGCTCCGTCTTCTTGAGGGCGGTTCCGGCGGGGCCAGAAGTGTACGAAGTGGCACCTCTGCTTTTCTAACACTGGGAGACCCAGCGGATCTCGCATTGGTCTTCCACCGTTATTTCCTGCTCAGGGGCGGATTGGGTGGGCTTTGAAATTTCCGATCCAATGAATCTTCCTTGGGAAGCTCCGCATCTCGATCGGATCTTCGCGATCGCGTCCAGCGGCGATCGCGTCGCGTTACTTACTGGGTTTCGTCGGAATCGACGGTTTCCCCGATGAAGATGTGTATGCCGCCAATCGGGACGATGGAGAGCTTGACGGGAGTTTGTCCTAGCCGAATCCAGCACTCATCCGGAGGGACGATCGGCAGATTTCCCGCGTAAAGGACGCGCCCCACCGATGGTGTCGTCGTAGCTTCCCATGGCGGAACTCCCGGCCCCCGGACGCCGCAGGCCCCACGGTGGCGCCAACGTCGTTGCCTAATCGACGGCACTTCGAGGAGGGATCCTCACAAGGGGGAGAAGAAGTAGGGGCCATAGGCGGAGTGCACACGGGACGGTGGTACGCGATTTACCCAGCCTTCAAACACCGCACGATGACAGGGCCTACCGCCGCTTGTCCGGAATTATCCGGCGCTTTCGCGATGTTACAATGAGTTGAGGTTGTGCCTCTAGGGCTTCCGGGATCCGGCTTATAAAGGCGCACGGATCTAGGGTTTACATGGAGAGTCCTAGCCCGATACAGTTGCCTAACTACGGCATAACATCTTGCCGTGCACGTTAAGGATCCGCCTTCCCATCTATATCGTACCGGATCCGGGTTCCTAATGGGCCCTCGTGGATCCGGTTCTCCTCAAGGTCGGCGATCCGGCCCCCGCTCCCGCCGAACTTCTTCCGTCGGATCAACAGAATCGGGCCACCCGATGGGCCACATGCCTCATCACCATCTGTGGGCCACCCGGGCTGCCGGATCTAGGCACTGTCGATGGTACACCCATGAAGTATACCCACAACAGATCTCATTCTAATTCCCCACGGTAATGTGGTCTATGATGGATTGCAGAAGACCAGCGAAGGTATCGAGGTCGGGTGGTACCCAAGAATGGGGTACGTTGACCGGCGGGGATATTAGTCGAGGTCGGATGATATCCAATGGATATGCTGACCGGCGAGGACCAAAGGTCGAAACTGCAACAAAGGGTGGGTGTGCAGGGTCGCGGAGAAACGCAATGATTGGCTAGGACCTTACACCGGGCCTCACACCAAGGAAGTGTCAACGGAAATGCTGCCTGGTTGACACCAAGGTCTCGTACTCATACCTCTTATAATCCCATGCTTAGATTGTCTGGATCGCCTAGAAGAGGCCATTGAAGGACCAGAAGGAGCAGATGGGATCTGCTATGAAAAACCAGACGTCTCTGGAGGAGTAGAGGGGGTAGATTACCTGATCGTGTACGGAATCGGGGAGGTTCCGGAAGATGACAACGCTTGAGCAACACTAGTAATAGTAGTACTCGAGCATCACGAACTCTATAGTATTTAGCTGCTCGAGTAGAATGGTGTTAAGCCTTCTCAGACATATATTATATAAGTTTAATAGGGTTCACCTAGAACCTCAAAGTTATCCTCTATGGACCCAGGAGGAGCTCCAGTGTGATGTATATATATGGCTTGTAATCTTAAGTGACTGAAAGAAAGACCAGCTATGCTTCTGTTGTACTACTCTGAGGGATGTAATATTTGTGGATTGGTACTCCGCACATGTTATCTCAACGACTGGCATACTACAACATGCAGTGGTATGCAGGGTCACCACAAGATGTCATGCATATTTTGAATCGTATGGGAAGATGGAGTGTGTTTGATTGTGGCAAAGGAAATTTTTATGAGGTATGACATCATGTTCTTTTTAATAGGATTTACACTACAAGATTTATATAGAATTATTTCTATAGGATATGTTTCTATGAATCAAACAACATATGTAGGAAAATTTCCAATAAGATCCAAATCCTACACAATTCATATAAAAATCCTAACTGAATAGCGCATCAGCACAATGTCTGAAGTTAACAAATAATCCTTCCGTGCATTAAAAAATATTGTAGATTTATTTAAATTAAGATGTATCTATATGCTAAAAGTATCTTGATACATCGATAAAGACTTGCGGTCTATGGATTGAGGTAGTATAAAATGTCTCGATCCATGACCTGTGAGGGAATGGGGCGTGGAGGGTTCGAGATGCGGAGGGCAGCATTGTAATCCTGGGCGAGGATGTCAGCCAATTATTAGATTAGGGTCGTGTATGCAGTAGGTATGGTGACGAGCATCAGGCGTGGCGCGCCTAGCGTGCAAGGAGCCAAGGAGCTGGCTGTTTTAGTGGGTGACGTGTCCCAATCGGACGAACCAGGCGAGAGTTAAAGGATGACATGGGCTGGAAGCTCGTTTTTGTCGAGCGACGGCAATGATGGGAGGGGCCGAGCGGCGAGCAGGAAATTGTCCATACTAGCTCGCCGACTTCAGTAATAACATTGTTTAACGCTGCGGAACTGCGGAAGATAGATCAAACCATCTCGACCGACCAGCGCCATGAAATTCTGCTAGGGGAGAAACCCTAGCCCCAGCCTCCCGCCTCCCCTCCTCCTCCCTCGCCGCCAACGTGCGCCGCCGGCAAAGCCGTGTGGCGGCGGGGCCTTACCCGGCGCGTGGCGGGCCGTGCGGGGCGGCGTCCATGGCGGCGGTGCATCTCGGCGGAGGTCGGCGGCCTGGCGCGGCGGCGGCGGCGAGCTGCGCCAGGGGCGTCCTCTCGCATCTGGAGGCGGCAGTGAGCGGCGGCCCTCATCCGCAGCGGCCCGTGGCGGCGGCGTTGGATGGAGGCTGCTCCAGCCGGCGGCGCGGCGCGTGGGACTGCGGTTGGTCGGCCGCCTTCTCCTTCGCGTGGTGGTGGCGGTTGCTCCTCTCTGGCGGCGGTGGAGTGGTTTCCGGCGGCGTTCGGCAGCGAGGCGCTGTGGGGCTCGACGTCGACCGCGCCATGGCGTCGATTGAGGTGGCGGCGCGACCTCCCTGTGTTGGGGCGCCCGTCGCCATGGCAGAGCTCTTCCCCGCCCAGCCCATCTGGGCTTGTGCGGGCCTGGATCTTGGCTATGGTGCGGGCAAGCGCGGTGGCGCCTTCGGTGTCGTCGGGCACCGTGGTGGTGCCGGCGGCCGGCCAGCGGCGGGGCGGGATCCCCACCGCCCAGCTCCGTCTTCGGTGTTGGTGGGGCGATTGGCGGCGCATCCTGCTCGGCTGATGGCCATGGCTCGCCTCTCGTCGGTGGTGTGGCCAAGGCGGCTCCTTTCTGCGCATGTCCGATGGAGTCGGGGTCGACGGCAGGCCAGGAGAAATCCTTGCATTTTGCTGACGACGGCGACGCCCTTGGGCGCCGTCACCTTCTTGGAGGCGTCGTCATGGCTCTGTCCGTGCTTCCCCTTCCCGACTACCAGGGGAAACCCTAGTTCCGGTCATCGGAACGGGCGGCGGCGGCGCAGCTGCGTCGTTCCCCTCCTTGGAGGCGTCGTCTAGGTGGTTCGTGGAGCTATCGGTGCACCTGCTGGAGTCGTTGTCGGCCGCCGCCTAGAGCGGGAGCTTCTGGGGCGCTATGTACACCGTCACTGGTTCTTCTTGGTCGTCGCCACCTCTGGTCTGGTTCGGTCCCGCCGTTCTCTCGCCGACCCTTAGGCGCTTTTGGGTGGACGGTTGCGTTGGCTTGGGTCATCTTGGAGTTGGGGTCGACCTCATAGAGTTCCCTCTTCGGCTGTGACGCGGTCTAGAAGCTTCGTGCTTCGCCTCCTCGCCATTCTTGGCGGGGACGATGCAAGGCGTGTCCTTTCCGGTTAGCTTGTGCGGGTAGCTGTTAGTCGTGTGGCGTTGCGTTTGTATCGTGGTGCCCTTTGGGCGTTGTACCGGCTGTCTTGGCCTCTTCTTCTATATGATTGATACACCTTCCAGGGTGTATTCTCGAAAAAAAGAAATTCTGCTAAAATTGACCTGCGTCCAATCAATAAATTCACCAAGAAAATAAAGAGGAGCATCGCCATCGGCCATCGCTCTTGGTTTCGGATCGAGCACATGCTGGAAATTCTAGAGCTAGAAGCAACCCAGCGACGCCGCGCGGCCAATGGGATGCTCTCCTGCGCCTCCGCGGAGCCACGGTCACCGTCACCGGCCGGATCCTAGCAGCCAATCTCGGCGCCGCCCGGCGGAGAGGCCACGTCAGGCGGCCTCCAAAGCCACAGGGACCAGTAGCATCGCCACCCTGACAGCTCCGCGGCCGGCGCGCGTGAGCTGGCAGCGCAGCCCACACCACACCGGAGACGCTACCCCGGCCGGTTGCTGTCGCAATCCCAATGAGTTCGCCCAGGGCTCTCGGTCTCGGCATGGATTTGCACACCCCTCGTGCTACGCGTGCACCAGACAAAACTACTACACCACCACACCGTGTTTTTTCTTCGGAACAAAACACCACACATGATCGATGCCAAGCTCCTTTACTGTGCATGGCTCTGCCGACTTGTAAATAGTTGCCTACTAAAGTATAGTGGATAGAGTAGGGATAGAGATTTAGCGCACATTTTTTGACAAAAAATAATAATAATATCGTGAAGATAGCCACTGTATCCAGTATTTTGCAACAACGCACGCACTGCTCTAATGCAATACGGATGCATACAACCAAAAAAAGAAAAACAAATACATAAAAAAATCCGCAAAAGTAATGTATTTCTTATAGCAGCAGACATCGGAAATCCATCTTCATCAAAAGCGATGTCTCCAAAAAGAGAACAATCCACAAAGCGCCATCATCGTTCTGATCATAGATCATAGGTTTTCAAACAAGAGGGAGTTCGCGCTTATACAAAATAATGACTTCAACAAGGTCATTACCAGACACAACCAATTAAAGTCAGACTTTGGGTTTTCACCCTGCAAGTTTAAACTCTGGATTCCTCATGTACTGTCGCCCCCACTTGCTGGTGCCGCTGCTCCAAGTCACGAGTCACCAAGCCAAAATCTCATTGCCACCAGGACTCGAACCACCCTTTCTAGTCCTCAGATCTCTCGGCTTCAATGTCATCCTCCACGACAGACTTCACCTTGAAACTAAGGACATGCCACACGATGGCAAGTGACTCCAGAGCTTCGCATCGCTCCATCTGAAACCAAACGGTTAGAAAATAATATACTTGATTGCGCCTGAATACTATCCGTTCCAGCAATCTCCGGCATGTCGTCAATTGGATTTCGCTGGCCGAGCCTTTTGGAACTCGGAGCTACATTTGGCACCAGGCCTGCCACCACCGTGGCCAGGCTGGAGGCAACAGCAACGGGGGAGGCCACCGGGGTTTGGTTGTTTGGCAGCTAGGGTTTAGCCCCGGTGTCGCCCAGGGGAGCGACATAGGAGCCTAGTCTTTATCACCAAAAGAGGAGATCATTTGGTGCACATGGGCACTAGTAATCTCTTTATTCAAAAACCTGAAATTTATATTTAAGTTCCAAAAAATTCTAAAATAATAATGATGTAGCTAGTAATATTTCTAAAAAACGTGTAAATATTATTGGAAATAACATATAGTTCAGGTTACACAAATCTGATAAAAATGTAGCTCTGAGCATAGCGATTTCAAATGTCTAAAAAAACAGACTTTATCATTTTTTGTGTAGCTCATAATATAAAATATTTGAAATTAAGATTTTGCACGTTAGTTAGATATATCATTATCTATTTTTAGAATTTGATTTCATAATTTTTAAAATTGTAAATCAATATTTTTAAAAATTTAATATGCCGAGAGCACTGGTGCTCGAGAGCCAAAATTACTTTTCGATAGAGATGAGTCAAAATTTTCCCATCTCATATTTTCTATACCTGCGTGTACCCTAAATTTGTATCGCACTCGAACGGTTTATACTGGTGACTTCAAAAAAATTCCACACGAACGCACGCAAATGAGCCGAATTATTTTCTTCCTTGATCCATAATAAGTATCATGATACTAAAATACAAAACTTATTATTGATCCGTCGGAGGGAGTGACTCTTTTCGCTTGTGATTCGAGAACCTATTCTTACTACTAACGTTCACCGATGACATGCCAAGAAAAGCATTTCCTTTTCGCATTCTATGGTGTGAGTCATAGCACAGAAGAACGCATTTTATGTTCTTTATTTATGGTGAGGCATCTATTTCAGTCGATCAACCTTATCTCTCCCATTTTGTTTCAACAAAAACAAGCATTATCTCTATCCTCCATCCCGCTCCAGCGAACTTTGACACTACTAGTACTTCCGTGGTAGATGTCTGCCATGTAGCAATAGCTAGATGTTTCTTCGTAGAGTGTGCACGTGTACCGGTCGACCGACAACTATCTCTGGTTATAAACAAATATTGACAATTGTGTTTAGCCAGTTTGTACCTGTTGTTAAAATAAATAAAAAAATGGTTGTGCTGCTGGTTCCTGGTTGCAGATCCGGCTTTACATTTTTGTTTTATACCTTTTGTTTCTGGCAAATTTGGTGCTAAGAGGGAGGTTTGTTCCCCACCAGCTGATGGTGGGATTTAGGTTAGGGCAGATGAAATTATACTTGGACAAATAAGGGCATGTTGTATTATTAATTTTTAAAATAGGGAGAGGGCCTATGAATTCGTGAAATGAAAAAAATGAAAACATCTTTTTTGAATGGCGGCAAAAGCTTAGCCTCAACCTATGAATTGAGAAGAAGATGGGTAAGTTAATAATGGAAAACAGGGCGAAAACCTTTACAACAACACCACATGCAAACTAAAGTAAGTCCGCGACTTCCCGCTCACCTAACGCAGATGAACCAACTCTTCCAACCCGCTGAGACCCCAACTCTCGACGCATTGATCACCACATATGAAGGAAACTCCACTTAAAACACAAGATCAAAGATTCTGAACATGACATCTTGAAAAGATGAGAACCATGCATCAAAAAACTACAAACGTTTTCCTTGTTGTGCCACTCTTCGTTCTTTTACTTCTGAAACATTCCTTCACCTTCTTGACCCACTCCCCCCGTGGTACCCTTTCGTGATAGAAGGTAAACAATCTCTTTGTCGAAACCAGGGTTAGCCGCCTCCAAATAAACGAGAAAGTTGCAAAGATCTTTAGCAAAGAGGGCATGAGAGACAAGCGGATGGTTGGGCTCAAGTGAAGATGTCGTGGAAGCCACCTCCAAATCCACAAGGGAGTCCGCCTCCAGATTCACCAACAAAAGAGGAGGAGCCGACTCCCCACAAACTCCCGCAAATCGGGCATGATCAACATCACTGAGGTCCTAGCCCCATAAGTGTCATTGCTCTCAAAGGAAGCAAACACATGGTTCTGTGCTAGCGGGGATGGCCTATCATGGGGCGAGAAACATCCATAGAGACCTTCTTCCCCAACTTCTGCAGGATTGAAATTGAGCTCGATCGGAGGGGAGGCTCTGGGCGCAACTGGGGATGTGCCAAGAGCAGTCCATGCTCTCACCAACAAACTCTCCGCTCTGCAAGACAGATGTGGAGTTCGGAATGAAGTAACATGGCCTAATCAGCTAGAGTCGACTGCACATCAGTCATGGCTGGGAGAAGCGGAGTAGTAGGACATCGAAGCGGTGAAGGCTGGTCGACGAGCTTCATTCCAAGTGAAGGATCCATGACGAGCCGAGGTTGGACCACGAGGCCTATCAAGGATTGGAACATCTGCCATGCATTGGAGCACTCGTGCACCCGGTGGCCGGATCAAAGGCAACAAACACACCGAATGAAAAAAAAGATGAAAACATGGGGAGAGAAACATGGTATCAAAACTCGCAACACCATAAAATAAAATTGGAACCATTCAAGAGATGTTTATAGCAAACACGTAGATCATCGCAACAAGTAAACCGTGTGTTTGTAACAATGCATATATGATAATGCAACATACTAGAAAAGCATGTGCATCATCTAAAAATTTGCAAATTTGTCTACGGAGCACCGACCTATTGTCGCCCAAGCTCGTTAGTGATGAATCTGGCTCGCTAGAGCCACCTCAGCACCGGACCCTGTGACCCTAGAATCATCTCTTCCTCCCATTTCGACACCTTTGGTACTTTTGATGCAACAACCTGGAGCACATTCATGTCTAGGTCGGAGGTTGGACAATGAAAGAGGATGGCTTGAGGAGGAGTTTATACCTAGGAGGAGGAGATCACCCTATCATTTTTCATCCAAAATTTGACCAGAAGGTTTTTATTGGTGAACATGTTTCTCAACCATGTTTGAAATACCAAAAATATGTACCTTTTTCTGCCTATGAAACTATTCTCATTAGTGCCAATTTACGCCCGAAGAAGCATTTTCGTACCCGTACGATGTGAGCTGTAGGAAAGAAGAAACACATTTCTTTATTTATTTTCTTTAGATATTACTATTTTAGCCTATTACCTTATCTCTTCCATTCTTTGTCTTAGCAAACAAAACATTATGTTTTCTGTCCATCCCTTTCCAACAAACCTTGAAATTAACAATACTTCCACAGATATAATGAAACCTATACGTGTCCGCCATGTAGTTATATCTAGAGATTTCTCCAAAGGGTGCATGATGTCTCTGTCGAGTAAGAATTAACATTGACATTGGTAATAATTTGTTCAGCCAATATGCACAAAAAATATCTTGGAGTTTTTAAAAAATCTAAATTTGTGCACGGATCTCAATATCATATCGACGGTTCGGTGCAAACTTAGGCCCAAAAAAATCACAAACCTTCAAACAAAATAGCAAAACCGTTTTCCAAAATAACAAGCGTGCCTGTGCCTTCACCTCCACCTGACCTCCTCTAGAAACTTCCAATTACAGGGTGGCGCGCTTCCGGTGTAGTACAGACACCACGCAAAACAAGCATTCATGTGACCGTGATCGTGATCCTGATACGGTGTTTCACGCCATCTGATTAATCACCAGTGGTTTATGGCGACCGGCCACACCCGGTTGCCCGCGCCAACCTGGCCGGTCGAAGGAGCCCGCGCGGGTGTATATATACCGCCTCCCTACCCCGCTCCTTCCTCACCAACTCATCTCTCTCAGCTCCGGCCAATCTTCTTCCTCTAGCTGCCTCTGCAGGTGTGTGAGAGCTAGCCAGCTGAGAGAAAATGCCGGTCAGCAGGATCGCCGTGGGGAGCCACCATGAGGTGTACGAGACCGGCGCCCTCAAGGCGGCGCTCGCGGAGTTCATCTCCACTCTCATCTTCGTCTTCGCCGGCCAGGGCTCCGGCGTCGCCTTCGGTGAGTCGTCAATTAGTTTCCCAGCCTCGCGTACACCATGTCATGGATTAGATTAGATTAGGAGCAAGTTCATGAATCTGCATATATCGTAGTACGCACGCTCACCACAAAGAAAAGGAAAAAAACCGCCACTTGCATTTGGAGACAAAATCCCTTTCCATCACGCTTAAAAGAAGAAACACTTTACTAGAAGCCTAGAGAAGTTTTGTTTCAGAAAGTCAGAAAGTGGTGGTGTCATACGGCCTTTTAGGTGGAGAATGATTGGTGCAGATGACTTGTTTGCCCTTGAGATTACGTGGAGAATCATATCTTTCCCACTCCTAGGCATGACTCCATGAGGCATGGAAATCATCAGTCAGTAGCTTCTGTTCAGATCCAGTCACTCTGACACACACACACACATGCCATGTGCTCTCTAGTGTCCACAAGTAGCAAAAAATGACACACTTGCAGCAGCTGAATTAACAACCGGTAGAGATAAATCGGGAAATTTTAAGGAATCAAGCACTTGCTTCACTAATCCAGTATCTGACTAGTCTTGGATTTGTGCGTGTGCAGGCAAGCTGAGCGGCGGCACGGACGCCCCGATCGGTCTGATCGCGGCGGCCATCGCGCACGCCTTCGCCCTGTTCGTGGCGGTGTCCGTGGGCGCCAACATCTCGGGCGGGCACGTGAACCCGGCCGTGACCTTCGGCGCCTTCCTGGGCGGCAACATCACCCTCTTCCGCGGCCTGCTCTACTGGATCGCCCAGCTGCTCGGCTCCACCGCCGCCTGCTTCCTGCTCCGCTTCGCCACCGGCGGGCTCCCCACCGGCTTCTTCGCCCTCTCCGGCGTGTCCTGCTGGGAGGCGCTGGTGCTGGAGATCGTCATGACCTTCGGCCTCGTCTACACCGTCTACGCCACCGCCGTCGACCCCAAGAAGGGCGAGCTCGGCACCATCGCGCCCATCGCCATCGGTTTCATCGTCGGCGCCAACATCCTCGTCGGCGGAGCATTCAGCGGCGCCTCCATGAACCCCGCCGTGTCCTTCGGCCCCGCGCTCGTCAGCTGGGAGTGGGGATACCAGTGGGTGTACTGGGTCGGCCCACTCATCGGCGGTGGCCTCGCCGGCGTCGTCTACGAGCTCCTCTTCATCAACCGCAGCCACGAGCAGCTCCCCACCACCGACTACTAAGCCAACCAGCTTGGTCCGTGGCTCCCTTCCTTCCGTTCGTCGTGTGAAGATCGACCTACCGCTTCCATCGCATGCATGAATCGTTCCTTTTAGTTCCTCGATCGCCTCGTTAATTTGCTTTGAATCATTTCGATCAGTCGGTCAGTGAGTCTGTGGTGCCTTGAGCTGTAAACCGTGGATGGTATCTGGAACCCTTGTCATCAATCAATTTGCTTATGTAAAAACTGTGCATTCGCCCGGTGTATTTTCAAGTTCACTTCAGTTCACAACTGTCAAGCTACTCTATTGTTGCTCGGATCGTGAGTTTACTGCAGTTGCAGTGAAGTCTATAAGCAGAGGCACGAGGTGCGCAGGTCAGTGTCAATAATGGAGTGGCACTCATGGACGCATGTGGCGACGAGACGGGACGGTACGGTGCCACGTCGGAATGGGCGCGGTGATGATAAGGCAGTGACCTGTTCCTGTCGGCAGTGCTGGACCGATGGAGCTCGTGCCGCGCCTGCACGGATCGATCGGCCCTACGCTATCACTCTATCAGGCCGATGCTCGTACGCAGCGCCGAGTACGATTCCCCCAAATCAATCATGCATGTATTTGTGGGTTGTTGGCACGTTCACTGCCCTGTCCGACGGATCCAGACTGGTGCTCGAGCATGTTTGGAATTTAGTTAGTCTTTAAACTTTGTGGCGTATGGTAGACTTGGTAGTTGTGTTTTTTTTTTTTTTTTTTCAAGAACCCGCGGCTACTACAACACATTTCTACTACAACAACGAACAAGCTCATGTTAGCCAAACTCTAGCGGTGGTGTGGCCAACACTTCAAGTATCCTACATCTCATGAAACATATTTTACTTTGTCTAAATTTGGATGGATATAAACACCTAAATGTAACGGAGGGAGTAATCTGTTCAGGCAAGTTGGACATGTTTAGATCCGCGACTCTACGACGTTACCTAGAATGAATATCATCTGAGCTTATTATGTTGGGTGTGACTAATTCCGAGTCATCGATTTGCAATTCATTACTAGTACTAAACCACGAAGCAATCCAATGGCTCGGGACACTTGCAGCCCAATTGCAATTAATAACTAGTACAGATAATGAAACAAACTAATGTTTTTGTATGAGCGTCTTTGATTGTACTGTGTTTCGCAAAAAAAAAAAAAAAACTAATGCTTTGGGATTTTTTTTCTCAATTGCAACCCCATGTCTACATAAAATGTTCTCAGTTGCAACTCGTGATGACACGAACCATATGCTCGAGGAGTTTGCTGAGAATTAGCAAAACTTAAAAAAAACTTAGTAGAAGTGGAAGCTCAATTGTAAGTCTTTTTATCACTAAAATTTATAAAGCTCAATTTCAGGCTGCCTCGTTTCATGCCGAATATACCACCTCGAGAGGTGTGGAGCTTAGACTCATGGGGATGTTTAAAAAAAATCAAAAACAACATTTTGAAGTTAAAATAAAAAATCTAAAATAAAATAAAATGTAGTTAACACTGTACTCTATCAATATGCAAAATCTAAGCTCAAAATATTTTTATTCAGGGATAAACAATGAAAAATTATGACATCTAAACTAGTGAACAGTGCAGTCAAAATTACTATTTTTTGTGTAGCCCCGTATAACAGAAATCGTCTTAAGATTTTGCAAGTTTGTAAAGTGCAACATTATTTATATATTTTTTAAAATAGATTTTTTTAGAAAACTTTAAAATGTTGTTTTCAATTTTGAAATTTTTTATGGAGCCCCTTTTTTCTTCTATATCTCGCCTTATGTTGTCTTCTGGCCCGCACAATCTGTCCTAACCACGGGTCCACGTGCTTATATTACAGGTCGAAAAGGAGCAGTAATGGTCGTTGTTAGTCTAGACAAATGGAGAGACTGTGATGCGTCACATGTGGCTAGGTAATTAGGTAATCAGTTTGTCTTTTGCGCTATATGCGGCATCGAGCAACTGAGGCCGAGCTGCATTCTGAACGCAACTTGGCGCGCACTCCGGGTGCCAGAACATGCAAAACATTAGCGCTACTGCCTACTACCAACCAGTAGTTAAGTAAATCGGATTCAGCTTATACTAATCTGTTTGCATCACTTTTTGGCCTGCGACAATGACTGGGTGCTAGCAATTAGTTCAGGATTTAGCCTGCTAGCTAGGTGTCCACTCGGTGGGCTGTGCTCCGGTGTCCCCCTGGCGAACGACGTTCAGGTGGTAAACGTGCGTTTGGTTCGTGACCAGAAAATATGGATGATCCCATTCCAAAAGCCGAATATTTTTGAGAAAGGCTGGACCATATGATCCGTGAATTTCATGATCGATCTCACTAGCCGTCTGAGAATCCATGGCCGTCGACGCAACTCCAACACCTGCCACCGTCGTATGTGTGGCTCTCCAGCTCAGCGGCGGGCTTGCTTTTCCGCGTGGCTCCCCAGCTCGACATCGGCGGCCTCCAGGGCATGGTAAGCGGCGGGCTTGATTTTCAACGTGGCTCCCTAGCTCGGCGGCGGCCTTCATGGCGTGGCGAGCAACGAGCTTGCTACGTCTGCGCCACACCCAGTCGAAACGGCCTCGCTAAGTATGTGCGGGTAGTGACCTTGCTAGGCACGGGTAGGCGGCCGCCCGCTAGGTCCGGCCTCCATCACAAAGGGAAAAGGACCCGTTAATTACATATTAACCTGTGTGTTAATGGCATATTTATATTTTTCTATTAATCGTTAATTAAACATATTTTATCCCATCTCATCCCCTACATGTTTGCCCATGAACCAAACACACATGTTAAGTCAACCCACGAAGGGGTATCAGCAGATCCTAGCCGTCTAAATAGAACAAAGCTTAGAAGGGGACACCGGAGCAATAGCCTCGGTCTGAACTGGTATTTTGCTAATTCGCTCGTCGGAATCTTCCGGAGAATAATCCTCTTGTCAGCGACATGTTATCCTCCTCCTAAACCATTTTAAAACCAGAGTCGACTCTCTAATCTTTGGATATGGCTTCAAGAGTTTGGACCACGCCAATCAATCATCAGACCTGAAGCTTAGCATTATCTTCTCTGCTTATTTAACCGATCGGCTGATTACGACAACAGAGTTGTCTTTGGTGCGAGCTAATCAATCGAGTTCTAATTAAGAGCAAATTAATTATCCCGGAGCCATACAGGCAGTTCAGTTCAGCCTTCTTAATCACTCGAGCATACACTAACTATCTTGGCTGTACGTAGGCGGTTAGCTGAACTAGGTTTAGGCTGGACCCCGACCAGGCGGTAGCCGTCGAGAAGTTAGAGCATCCCCACTGTTGCTCCCACGCCAAATCCGCGAAATTTACTTTGTAGTTTTACCGGAGGCCCATTTTGACCGCGAGCCCATGGACGCGCACCCACCGCGTGCATAGCGACGGCGCCACCGGGAAGTCGTCGGAGTTCCCGACGCATTGAACCGTCGCGAAGTGGACTGGAGAGCAAACGACTCGTCGGGAACGGTCGAAGTGGCCTCGATGCGAGAACCGCCGTAATGGAGCACGAACTCGGAAGAGCAACCGGCGCTCTCGTCGTCGAGAGACCTACATATACGGTTTTCGACGGCGACGCCATTCATCTGTTCTCTCGTCACCATCCTCCGTCAACCATGAGCGATATCTCTTCCTGACACCGACACAGGAAGCCGCCGGATGGCGCCATTGCGGGATCCACCGCATCGTCCTATGATTCCCCCGCCGGCCGCCGAGGACGAGTTGGACGACGAGGAGAGGACGAAGAGGCCGGGAGCGGGCCGAGAAGAGGCCGAGGAAGAGGAGGAGGAGCAGGGAGGAGGAGCGGGGAGGAGGAGGACGAAGGATGAGACGACGACGAGGACTCAACTTCCTCCGAGAGGTGGCGGCGGCGCGCCGCGCGACGACGATGAGGCGGGGCCTTCTAAGAAGAAGAAGAAGTAGTTTAGTTTTAAAGTTTTTATATGTAATTCTTATGTTTATTCGAATTATATTCGAAATATATATATAATCTATCTATGTTGCACCAATTGAGAGTTCAAAGCTTTCGTTCGACGAGGGTATTGCCGTAGATCGGAAGACGAGGGTTTTGCCAGATCGGGAAGACGAGGGTTTTGCCGTAGATCGGAGCCATTGTCGCCGACAAGTTGGGGCCACGCGCGCTTCCCGAGTCCCAGCTCCCGGGGGCCGGGGATGTCGATCGCTGATGGATTTAGCCCAAATCCGACGAACGAGACAACCATCGCCGAATTACGCCGTCCGATGGAAAAACGCTTACTGTTCGGGACGAGTGGAGATGCTCTTACAGATCAGGAGTTCAGGACTCAGGAGCCAGGAGGTATGACGCTGGATCAGCACGGCGACGAGGCGTCACCGCGTCAGCGAGGAGGATGGGAGGCCGTCGCTGTTGCCGTATTGAATCTCTCTCGATGTCGCGAGCGATCGCGTGACGCGGGACCGAGATTATCCTGTCCGGAGTGCGGGCGTACGTCTTCTTCCGCACTCTCGATCGGTTCACCGGCCGTAGGAAAGAAAGACAGAAAGAGATAGGAACCGAATCGAAGGCGATGGCCGGCCGTTTCTTCATCTTTAGTCGCCGTTCCCGCGAAGTTCACAATGATGATGATGCACATGTTCCTTTTAATGAGTTGGTTACGTTTTTACTGCTGCACGCTGAAACATCCAAATGTAGATAAATCTGTACTGGTCAATGACGGATGGGGTATTAGTCAATGATATCATGAGCCCTAGTCCAAATTTCTCCATAATAAAAAAACTAATTTACTTTGTTCATTGGTTTTTATTTAATGTCAAAAGTATTAAAAGCATTTATCATGATATATTATTTATCTTGCAAATCATATTATTGTAGTTGACAACTACATCGGTTCCGTTTCAGTCATCATCCTCTTAGTGGTTTGATAAACCTTGAGCCACTCACTAAGGAAAAAAACGCCACTGCTACCGAACTCCGCGCTAGGAGGTTCAACAGTCCTCACAGCTTAATTCAACAACACCATGACATCGAGGAGGTGTACCATCGCCCCACTAGAGGGAGCCACCACACCATTGTGATCAACACCACTGAGGAGGAGAAGCAACTACCATGCCTCTTGGATAGGAGGACGGTTCGCAACATCCGGGCTCGTCATCACCGCCGAGGAGTCATCATTGTCGTAGATCGTCTTTCCTTTTGTAGATTTGAATGAGCAGCAAACAAACGAGGGGACAGTATCGTCTAGTTAAGGATTTGAAGCCCGAAACTAGGTGTCAAAGGGCAATATCCCTTATTGTCTTTGTGGGGGCCGCACCCTTGACTTTTGGAGGGTTGCTGCCCTTTAAGCTTCGTTGGTTGTTGCAGATCATCACCCCTTGGTCTCATGGGGCAGAGTTGTTCGAGGAAGCAGGGCCTTTTTGAATTGTATGAACGATAGGAATGGAGCCGTGAAGGAGAACGTGAACCCAAAAGCCGATCATCGACTCGATTCTCAGAACATGCGGTTCCTCGAAACCATGAGAGGCGAGAGCATGTTCCTCCGTACCTTGACCATCGACCCTTAGTACCTCAAAACCATGTCTCGACCATCATTCTGGAGCAAGGAGGAAAGAGACTAGGCACGAGAAACCTAGGCAGGGTGAGAAGGAACTTAAACTTAAAAGTCAAGCGAAGAGGGCGAGAATTAGCACGACGACTCCCACCAAGTACCACCGGAAGGAACTAGGGTATATTTGGTGCTGACCAAAGGCAACCATTTTAAAGAAAAATATCATGAGCAAAATTTGGGCTCTTTCTTGGATGGTTGCCAATATCTTGACATGCCCATGCTCTCTAGCCGGTTCTAGTTCATTTTTGTTGCCAACATTGGTCAAAATATGGGAAATCAAAAACAATAGCCAAATATTGGTTAAATTTCATCTTGTGTTTAAACCAGACACATGTCTAACCTTCAAATGGGGATGCTAATAAATTCATTGTTCGGTCGTACCTTCCGTTAGTGTGTCCAACTAGTGTATGCTAAAGAGCCACATGGCCAGTGAAGTTCCGATGGCGACACTCCTTCCGTTATTATTTACGTGACGATCTTGTTTTATGTGTTTTAACTTTCATCATTAAATTAATCAATAATCCATTAGAAGAGTCACAACTGTCTATCATTAGGAATACAAATACAATGGCATATCCTTTTTAGAACATAACACATGCTTTGCAGGTTAAATCTAATGGTCAAACTTGAACCTCGAACCCATTTGTATAGGGATGAAGGCAATACACATCCTGGAAACCACAAATGTAGTCTGAACTACATGTAGCTCTTTTTCTAAAAAATGTTGTGTTCCATCAACATGCAAATTCTGAACTCAAAATAGCTTATATTCGGGGCTATACAGAGATAACAAAATCTGACACCTATAGGAGTATCTAGTGCAAAATTTTAAAACCTTAAAATCTGCCAGATTTTGTTTTCTTGTGTGCATCCCAGAATATAAGGTGCCCCCGGTAAAAATTTGACACATTGGTAGAACTCGACAATGTCTACTTCCAGAATTGTTTTTCAAAAAAATTGAATCTTTGAATGCAATTTTTGAATTTTGAAGAAAAACGAGCTACATATAGCTCGGGCAAAGAAAGAAAATCCACTCCCATGCACAACCAGCATATTTGCATCGTACCAGTAGTAAGTAGTAGTTCACATTTAATTTTGAATTAAGCTCCTGAAACGCTCATCTCTCGCTAAACCTGTGGCTTAACCTGATGCAGTAGCAGACTTGAACACAATAATATGTCTGCTGGCCTACAAGTGTCCAAATCTAAACTAAAAAAAAGGGTTTGAGAAACAAAAAGGACACTCTATCCATTCATGAATTAATCCTAACTGAGCTGTGAATTTGGTCCATTTCTCCTAGTAGCACCATAAAAATTGGACGAAAACGTTTTTGAGGATTATAGGCACCGCTGGCCGGATCAGCCAGTGTCGGCAGTGGAGCCCGCCCGCGCCGTGTGTATATACGGAGTATGCATGTGTATCTGTATGTATGTATGCGGTCGGGGGAAACATGGACAAAACCAGCGAGGCCGTGGCCCAACCGCTGCAGTCTGTCCTCATCGCCCACTTCCCTGAATAGATCAATCAGCGTGGCCCGCCTGAACAAAAATGCCCTCACAATTTTGCTCCCCACTCCCCAGGAGGAGTGGAGGACCCATGAGATGAGAATCCAATGGCTGATGGCTTGAGCTGCTCCCACTGTTCTGTTTTTGGCCATTAGACATGGATCCTCCTGAACCTTTCTTTTCTTGTGATTCCACGGGAATGTATGTGAGAGCCTGCTAGGCCAGTCTTGGCACTTCCTTCTTGGCTAAATATAGATGTTTGTTTCTCATCTTGCATGTTTGCAAATGGAAACTTGGCTAGAGGTGGAGGTGGGAGTGATCGAGGAAGGAAGATCGCACCCACCATGTATGTCTTGGGACTACAGTGTGCTAGTGTACATTGTTGATGCCTTTTGTGCAGTCCTGAAAGATAATTAATCCGCCAAAGCCAGAGATACATGATCGTCCTTTGCTGCGCCCTTCCGTGCAGAAAGACATGTTAGCGGTCACTCCACCTGAGAGCATCACGTACACATTCACGTGCCTTCCCCTGCCCATATGCATCATGAGTTTTGTCCCTTGGGTGCTCCGGTCACAAGAACCAACAGCACACAGGACGTGAGGTACGCGCACATGATGCAGTTACTTATCACGTGAGCGTCGTCTCACGCCTTAGAACAAAATTTGACTTGCTAGCCACAGTACACGACCGAGTATGAATCCATACACCAGGAAAATAATAATCATCTAATACTGGAAAGGGGGAATAATGTATCCATGCATGCGATTGGCCAGTGCAATTGCATCGCCCCAACCTAGGGTCAGATCAGGCTAGTGATTCCAGTGTTACAGCAAGAAATGATGTAAACGCAATAACAAGCAGTTTCATACAAGATGACAGTCAGTTTCATACAAGATCACAGTGGCCCCACAGAAAACCAAAGGTAACACTGGTTCCATGTGTAGAGAAACAAATACTATGTGAAACCAGAAAACAACCTGAATTATGTACCAGCAGAACACGTCCCAAGGCAGACCGTGTCACCAGACCAAGTTTGTCAGGAAAACCATTTTCTCCCTTTTGTACAGATCAACTCCCACCCTTCACACCAAAACCTCAAGTTGTTGTCATTTATCCCTTTACTCACACGCTGGCTGCTGCACTGGTGAGCACTTAGTTACAACTCATTTACATCACAACACAAGAACACGCTATTTCTAGGGCATACAATGAACTGGATCTACTGACAGCACCCTCCGCCAAGTTTCGCGTTGTTCTCCTGCTTCTGTTTCAGCGAGTTCCTCTTAACAACTGAAGAGCCTTCCTCCGAGAGACTTGGAACCTCAAGAATCTGCAATAGCTCAGCACGGTAAGGTATTTATACACGGCGAGCACAATGATGGAATACTACTGTAGGCATTAAGGAAACATGTTTTCTACACTTGAATCAAACAATATTCTCTGGAACAGTATTTTTGTTGTGCCACGCTGAAGTATTACATATATCTCAACAAATATAGCTGGATGAATCTGCTAATACAATGGTGTTGCCCATGGAAAGGGGCTCGCCAAAGATAGATATATTGCATACTATGTGAAGATAAAACTGCAGAAATCAGGAAAAAGATACTCCATTATCCATAACAAAGGACAAAAAACTATGCATGTTCAATGATGTCCAAATACCAAATATGTTAGTAAACAAAATCTGCGAGTAATTATAGTGCATCAAGACGATCATCTGACAAAATAGACTGGCGAATTGCTTCGAGCATGTTCTTTTGTTAGTACAGTACGGATATGCTGCCTACAACAGAAAAAACCTACTGCTGATTGCATATACAGAGCATGTTCAGTTATCCGTGTTGTCTGCGAGCCAAGGATTTCTAAATGAAATACAATGAAGAAACCCTATGTCATTGACTCATGGATAAATGAACCTATCATGAGGAAAAAATAGAACAGCTACCAACTTCTCGGTGAAATGGCAAAAGACCATACAGCATGATAATGGAACAAATAACACAGAAGGAACTACGAGTCTACGACAGATGTAGTTATATACAGATGGGACAAAATCACTCCCAACCATAAGCGTGGAAGTGTAAGCAATATTAGGAACAGAAAAGGGTTTAACATACAGGATATCTTTAAAATTATTAGCACATGGCAATATATTTGCATGCTCAGGGGGATATTAAGTTAACCTTGCATGGCATATCTAGATAAAACTCAATATCCCCGAATTTGGCTGGTAGTTTCATGCAGACATCGGCCATAAAAAATCTGGCAGATGTGCGAAAGCTGCCTTGCACCAGTTCAGAAACAATAGACTTATGCGTGCATGTAAAGAATTTTTACAGCTCACAGACAAGACATCACAGGCTTGCTTAACAGCACATTAAAACTAAGCAGAAGAAACTCATGTAACAAAAGGAAGACTGTGAACAATATTCCAAAAAATCTGACAAGTTCAGGTTTGGCAGATAACAGGCCTGAAGACCATCTTGCCCTTCCCTCACCAAAAAAGAAAAATTTGCTGCTAAATAGTGGCATGGAAGAGAAAGCAAACACTTACAAAACAAGTTTTGAGGCCTGAAGAATATCCAGAATTGCTTTCATGCTGTCTATTATAAACATGAATCTAGTAACTCGGTAATACAAAATTTGAGGCGTAAAGGGACAAGTCCACAAGTTCAGGACTCAAGCGATATGCAAGTTAGGGAACCTAGAGTACCCTTCAATACTTAAACATGAACAAACTGAAAGATGACAGCACAATAAGCCTTGATCACTGCATCGGTCACATACAAAAAAATTCAGGAGACATTTCTGAAAGCCAATTAAGACTCACCACACATGGATGGTACAGCAATAGGAACATATGCAGTTACATCATTTCAAAAAAAGGGTAGTACACTAGTACTATTTCTAGCTGTGCTTTGCAATAAGGTGGGATAAGTAAAATACATGCATTTAATGAAGGAATGTTCAATGCCGGAAGATTGCTTTCTGAAGAACAGAGTCATAATCTAAAGTGGTTACAAACTAGTCAGCTATATTTGTTGAACTACTAACTTAAGGATGCTGCATGGAATGATCCATAACTATAAGAGTCCATTTTTTTGGATTTCATGGAATATATTGTTCTACTGTCAAAAGTAAAGAGGATAATGTTGTGTTGCTTAGTATCTTTCTATGGGTGTACCTTTAGTGCAAGCTCTTCAAAACATTTCTCCACATTTTCTCTTGTTTTGGCACTGCTCTCGAGAAATAGGCATCCACATTCCTGTGCAAAGGCAAGCCCTTCTTCCCTTGTTACCAATCTTTCCTCATCCTGCAAGGTAGAACGAACCATAATATTCAGGATACTGTAGTGTCCCTTCATCTGGTTAGACTAAATAACCATTTGAATTTAAGAGAAATAAAGTATCACCTTGTCCACTTTGTTTCCAACAAGCATTTTGATGCACTCTTTGTTTGTTGAGTGCAATTCGATTTCCTTGGCCCATACATCAGCCAAATTTGTGAAACTTTGTCTCTTTGTGACATCATAAACTAACAGAAGAAGACAGCACAAAGTTAAACTTCTGCAAGTTAAGCTGCAACATTTGCCGCATGATAAAAGAAATAAAGTAAGCCTGCAACAGTTCTTTCTAGATAATTGTTCCAGAAACTCATTACAAGATGCATTTCAGCATCACTAATCTCAACACAAGCGATACAAAATCATTAGGTGGTACGATATAGTAGTGAGGTGACACTAAGTACAGTGACAAATTCAAGAAGATAACATGGCAACGTTTATTACATACCCATTGAAACCACATCCAAAGAGTCTGTATACGAATGGAATGATTACAACTTGGCAGGAAGGAAACACCTATACAAAAGCTAGCCTGGAGAAGTCACTATATTGTTCATAAATCACTATTTGAGTACACTATCTTGCTTGATTTACACGAATATGGAAAAGATCCGTTTGTAAGAAATTGCGAGCTAAAATTTAAATGTATCAAAAGAAAAGTAAATAATTAATAGTACATTAACAGTAAGATCGGCATGAAAACATATTTGCAAGGCAGGTACAAAAAAATGGTAAGAGCTTCAAATTGTTGGCATGTAATCATATATCAGAAAAAATCAATATTACCTAGAATAATTCCATGAGCACCTCTGTAGTAAGAACTAGTGATTGTCCTAAACCTCTCTTGGCCAGCTGCAAACAATGAAAAAGTAGGCTGTCAAACACTTGAATGTAGGAACACCATTCGATGCGACTGGCTGTAGAATAGCACGCTACCGTTGACCAATATTGTACTGGAATTCATTAATATTTAGGATAGAATGCAGCGTTTTTCTTTGTGCATACAATGTCTAATACCGTGGTTGTGTCCAGGGAAAAAAAGCCCAAACAATGGCATATGGCTAGGTACGAGAATAAATCGGCAAATGACAAGTAGGCTCGTAACCTTGGAGCTACTATTGATAGTATGAAGGTACCAAGAAATAAGTGCCCCTTAAAGCACAGAAGCAACTTTATAACATAAATAAAGTATTGTTGAGAAAGCATGTGAACACCAAACTCATAAACAATAAGGCAGAAAAGAACTTACCGGTATCCCATATTGTGAGCTTCAGTTTCTTGTCACCGACAGTGAGAAACTTGATTTTGAAATCCACTCCTGGAAATTGTTTGCGAATTGAAGTTAAATTCCGACAAGGTAAATAACAGGGAGAAGAATACAGCATAACGCGCTTGTATATGCAGCAAACTACGATGGGTCAGTAGCCGAATAATTTGATGGGTAAAATTTCAGGATATCACGTCAGACTGGTACAGTGATGCTGCAAGCAGTTAGAAGATATTTTATCGGCCTGAAAACTTAGGTGATGGAGTGTACAATCTAGTCCGTTGCACAGTGGACACGGAACATTTGGTACCACCATCAATAATCCCAGCTGAACTTTGATCCTAAAAATGACATCACACACGCGCTTCGAGCTGATGGGTGTCGACGAATACAGTAGATCATGAACAGCGTTCAGGATTGGTGTGCTTCCCTTCATCTATTGCTGGGCACGTCGGAGTTAGGCGTACCTTATGCATCAACTTTGATCGGTTTTAACTTTTAACTGAGACAGTTGTAGTGTTTTCATTTAATTACAATAAAAAGATCACGAAGCAGTTGATGAGGGTGCCTGCTGAAACAGCGTAGGTGAAGCGATCTCTGCTACGAGAAGAGGTTGGGCATGGCAGCACCAGGGACGCGGAACCAATTAATGTGCAGGCAGTTACGGACGGTTCCTGACCGAAACAGCACAAGTAGTGAAACGTCCGCGCGCGCTTGAAGGAATCGATATCGCGCGCGGCGCTGGGTGATGGCTCCAACTCCAACACCTTGGGTGTCGGCGCCATGGTGCGGAGGGTAGGCGGGCGCGAGCACGTCGCAACGGGATCAGGCAAACAGCGGACACGCACGTACGGGGTGGGTACGAATACGATTGCGATTAGGCTACCCGCGCGCCGACAGGCAGAGGCAGGCAGGAATCGGTGCTAGAGACAAACGAAACAGCATTTATTGGTGGTGTTTTGGGTAATCGGGGCGGGCACAGCTGGGCGGGGGGGATCCAGGCAGGGAGAGGCGGGCTGGAGGCAGGAGGAGGGATGGAGGGTGGCGTACCTATGGTAGGGGAGATGTCGTCGTCGGCGGGCGCGGCGGAGACGAAGCTGACGAGGAGGCTGCTCTTGCCGACGGCGGAGTCCCCGATGAGGAGGACCTTGAAGGAGCAGTCGTAGCTGCTGGTCCCCGGCGAGGAGCCCATGGCTGGCGTCCGTCCGGCGGGAGAGTAAAGCGAAGGGGGGAATGCGGGCGGGCGGGCGGGTTGGTGGAGTGGAGATTCTGCTGGAGAAGAGAAGAGAAGAGAAGAGAGAAGGGGAGGAGGCGAGGAGGAGGAGGAGGGAATAAAGCGAGGGGCGACGGGAGTCAGTGGGAAGGAAGTCGATGGAAAGCGAAAACGGAACGGAACGGTGGAGGAGTGGACTGGAAATGGACCGCTCTTTCTTTCGGCTGCGGTTGACGACTCGACGTGCGTGCGTGCGTGCGTGCGTGGGCAGCTGCAGATACAGATACAGGTGGCGTCGCCTGGGAGATGGGCGCCGCACCGCGCTGTCTCGTCAGTCGTCGTGTTGCTTTGGCGGCGGGCGGTCACCCAGGCCCAGATGCAGTCTGCAGACGAGACGAAACGAAACGGAGAAGCGCCACGCCACGGTGCGCTTCGAATTCGATCATGTACGTGTTTGCTGCCCAGATATCCATCCATCGGTGATCGGTGTGGACGTGGGGTGCAGCGCTGTCTCGCCCGCCCGCCCGACCGCCCAAGCGATCCCATCGTCCCGCGCGCACCGCGATGCTGCGTACGTTGCTCGTGGGGGAGGCGCGCGGTGGTCACCGGCCGGCCCGCGCACTGCCTGCCACATCATCATCCAAACGTGCTTTTTTTTTAAAACACACTACAACGCAGACGCTCACAAACACGCACGTACAAACACCCCTATGAACGGACGCACGCACACCCTACCTTAAGATATGCTCGATCCTCCAAACGTGCTGAATCGGTCGATGGGCGTCTCAAGATAGGACCAAGTCGGCTGTCTTTGAAATCTTATCAAAGAGCAGCAAGCGGCGCCTAGGCAATTCGATCTTGATCTTCCACAGCTAGTTGCAATGGCCTGCTGCTACATCTGGAGGGAGGCAGGTCGATCGAGATGAAAAAGTTTCAAAAGCCGGGGAGAACTTCACAGTCAATTTTATTTAGCCTTGGCCTTGGAACTATTTCAGAGCGCTCAAGAAAAACAAAACAACACATTGGCATGGATGGGGGAAACCGAGGGAAGGGTATATAACAAGCTGGATGTTGATGTTGCATTCTCCCAATCGATCCCCATTCTCGGGTGATTCAGGTGCGGTAATCAGGGATGATCAGGGTGTATTTCTAACTTGCTTGGGGATACCGAACATCTATTGGAGACACGGCTGAAGCTATAGCACTACGTGACGGTTTAATCTTAGCCGGCCAAATTGGATGTACCAAACTGGAAATTATCGGTGTGTACTATTAAGGCATGTACAACGCGGTGACGTCAGTCTTCTTTTAGCTTAGCCATGTAAACAAATTTACTTAGTTGATAAATAAGAAAAAAAAAAGATGCTTTCCCTTAGCTAAGAGATCATCTCTTAGAAAATAGAGAAAATAAGAGAAAGCTATTTTATGCATTGTATGATATGTCTTCCCTTAGCATTTATCATTATAACTACTAGGGACGATAATAAGAAATAATGCATTGTATGACTTATCTCTACGGCTTTGTCTAGATGATGTTGAAGACATACCTTCTACACCATTGTACATGCCCTTAGGAGATGATGTAAGCAACTTTATTAATCAATAAATTGCCTCGATGGATTTTCAAAAATAAAAGTGGCTCTAAGCTGTGCAAAGAGCACGTAGCAGGCATGATTGCCATGCATAGTTTACCTGAAAAGAACGACCTAATTAGCACAGCCTTTGGGGTCACGGCCTGACAGCACTGAAGACGATAATGATGTTCTGCATCTCAGGAACAGGCCGAAGCTGCGTTGGTTCGTAAAGCTAGCACGAAACCCCGTGGTATGATATGATCGTTCCATCTTTAGAATCGTTTATTAAACTTCTCATTAGCATATGCACATGATGCAGGTCGAATTAGTCAAAGCGAAATGAGCTTTAGCTGGTGAGGTTATGCCCATCAGCACGGTTAGGTCTCATGGACCCCGTTATCTGTCGGACCAAAGGTCGATCGACGACCATGGAAAAGTTGATGTTAAGATTTCATGATCACGGGCCATATATATGACAGATGGGTTCATACGAATCATACCTCGTGAGGGTCTAGTGGTCGTTGAATTTTTGTGATTGGAGTCGAGTTGGTTGGTTCTCTATTGCAAAGGTTCTAGTAAACAATATTACTCTCTTCGAACCAAATTAATTTACTCAACTTTGTTTAGATATGGATGTATCTAGATAAGTTGAGTCAATTTATATATACCGGAGAAAGTAGTACTTTAAGATGCGTTGTTTTGGCTCACACGTGCATATAGACCTGTCATTGTAGTATATATTTTCAAAAATGCTAGTAAAATATTTTGAAAAAAATATTGTTTGTACACCCAAATATTCTATGTTTGTGCGCAAGTTTTCGGATTATTTTTCTTTGGTCCCATGTAATTGATAACTTGTTTGGTCTCTGTTGTATCTCTCCTCGATTTCATCAACAAGATTCCAAATATAAATCAACTTATACTTAGATAAAATTTTGTGATTTAAAATCTGAACACAAAAAAACACTGATGTTTCAGAAACCTAAGCTGTGGGATTTTCTAGCAAGCAGAAAATGCCCTAGACTATTAGAATGCTCTGTGGTTTGTGCCGGTCACGACACACGAGGTGTTAACTAAGATTGGATGATTTCATCTATTCACGATGTAGTTACTTCCAATATTAACATTTTTTTACAATCAATATCATATATACTGAAGTATAAAAGAAACTATCAAATCTTGAAGTGTTCAAACTCTTTCTTCTTCCATAATATGATCTTGCATTTTTTTAAAGGTTGCCAAAGATAGGTACTAAACTATAGACTTGTAAATACCAATGAAGGTTATCCCATAATTTTAATTTGACCCGTAATGTCAAAGCTACCTGCAGAAATAACCGAACAACTTTGTCGATATCGCTAGGAAGGTGAGAGTATGATGATCATTGTCGAGAAGGTAGGAGCCGGGACAAATATTCGAGATAACCAGACTGGCATTTTTTTTTAGCATTCTAGGCTTCTTTTATTTTGTACTATGTGGACCGTCTATTTCTGATCCAGCGGTCCGAGATGGTGCGATCAGGGTTTCCACTTTCCACACCTGGTGCTTTGACGGTGGTATCCAGCGCCGCCGCCCAGCGTAGGTAGGTTTTCAGCTCTTGACCGAATCCCCGCCGTGAAAGCGCACTGCACGCTCGCGAGCCCACCGAAACCCAGACGCACGGAGACCCAACCCTAGCCCGCAGATGGCAGTCCCTGGCGGCCGCAACGGCCTCGTTGACGACGACGACCTCGCCGAGCACGCCGACGCCTTCGACGCCGCCTCCGACGACGAGGAGGCGCCGCTGCCTCCCCACCTCCGCGCCCTCGCCGACGCCGCCCAGACAGGCAACGTCGACGCCCTCCGCACCGCGCTCGGTAACTGCCTTACTGATTCCGCCCCCTCCCTAAATTTCGATCCTCCTGCGCTTCTAGGGTTCTACAGGATCATTTTATCGGAGCAGAGCGCGCGTGCTGTATAGATTGGTCCCTGTTCTTGTTTGTGCCGTCTACTTGTATGCCTGCTTATTTCGTGAAAGTTGTTTCGAACTCAAGTTGTAGTGCCACTGTATAGATTGGGATTCGCTGGCCAGATCTCTGCTTCACTTGGTGCGTCCGCGAAATTGCAGCTGTTTCAGACTTAAGTTCAGTGCCACTGTCTGAACTGATGGGTGTTCTGCACGCATCAGCTTGTATTTTACCTGAACTTTTCCTAGCACGAGTTTTGCATCGGATGATTGCGACGTATGGGTTCAGGTCCGCATCCGTGCTAGCCCTCTTCGTGCTTCCATCAGCGTAGTCACGCGGAAGGGAAGTCTTCACTTAGTCCAGTAGCAACATGAATGCGATTCTGTGTGTACAAGCACCAGATGGGCGTATTTCTTTTGTTAAGATAAGTTTATAATTATGCTGTTGAAATCTCCAACTGCTGCATGCCGTTTAGAGCCATTGGGGTAATGCTGTAGCCAAGGAAGCAACAGAATAAAGTTATTCTCAGAACAAAGAGTTCTGTTAAGTGTTTTCTCGTAATAAAACTATTCACTGTATGGCTATAGAGAAGAGGTTGCCTATCAGTTGGTTGTCTGAAATTAGCAAAGCATAAGCATTTTGAAAATCCATTCTTATGTCAAATACAAACTCGATTTCCTTTCCAGCCTACAAAATTTGAAGGGGTGGGAATCTGTTATCCTATTCTTCTTAACTGCACACTATGCTTGCTTGGCTGCCATCTTGTGTTCTTCTCCATGGATGCAATAAACCATCATTGAATTGCTTTCATGTTCAGAACAGTACTTTGTGGTGGTGGTGTTCTGGTTATCCTGAAACCTGCATGGATTTAACCTCCATTGTTTGAAAACGTCTATGTTTCTCGTCTTGTAGGATACTACCTCCGTTCCAATGAATAAGGCTTATTTTATTTTTGGAAAGTCAAATAATGTAAAGTTTGACCAAGTTTTTACAAAAAATATCAACATGCAAAATACAAAATCAATGTCGTTATATACATTGTGAAATATATTTTCACATGATATATATAAAATATCATATTTGTTGATAGATTTTTCAAAAACTGTAGTCAGACTTTACTTGGCTTGACTTTTCAAAAAAAAGCCTTATTCATTGGAATCAAGGTTCAAAAAAGCGCTAGGCGCTAAGCGAGCGGTGAGGCACTGCTTAGAGGAACTGCTGCTTAAGCGAGCTTAAGCGCCGCTTAAGCGCTCAGGCTAAAATCGTACGAACATGAAACAGGGAAGTCAAGATGGGCACATATACCCCTATAATATGCTGTAAATTTGTATCCTAAGCATGTAATGCTACATTTCTGAGGAATACGGGGATTAATACCTTGGTTAGCCTCGGTTTTGCTCCAATTTCTTATAAACACACAAGCAGCTAAGCAAACAATGTAACAAACACAAACAAGCAGCTAAGCTTTACTGGAGTAGCAAGCAGCTAAGCAGTAGAGGAGTAGCAAGCAGCTAAGCCAGACCTAATCACCATCAATGCATCGAGCAAGGAGCAGAGCAACACAGGCAACACACCAACACTCGCATAGAGGAGATTCTAGCACAAAACACGACCAGATTCCCTGTCTCGCTTAATCGAACGCTTAGGCCAAAAGCGAAGCGGAAGACAACCGCTCAGCGCTTAAGCGCGCTTAAGCGTACCTAGGCGTACGCTTTTTTGAACCATGATTGGAATGGAGGGAGTATATACTAAACAGTTTAGTACTTCAGAAATTGAAAATGAGATAAGGGAGATGATACTGCGGGATAGAACTGTGTACAGTGGTTAGATGCTTGTGATTCCATGGTTTACGTCTATGTTTTCTCAAGTTTGTGTAGTGATTATTATAAGATCTTTGCACTGTAGGCCGCAATGACTGCATTGCTTCAAATTTGTTGCTAGTTTTTGCTTTACTTGTTTAAGACCTTACTTTACTTGTCAATGTCACTTGTTTCTAACGCGAGTGTTCTTTGGAAGTTTATTGCAAAGCGGAAAGCTGCAGCAGAAAATGACGTGCATTCATATGTGTTGGTCATCCATTGAGCTCCTTACTTAGAGTCTATTCTTATTATGTTTACACAGGTAACTATGTTGGCAGCATTGATGATCCAGTTGAAGATGGGGATACTGTTCTTCACCTGTCATGCTTATATGGCCATCTACCTTGCGTGCAGGTTTACATTATTACCTCGCATAGTTTTCTCCACATTTTTTAGACCTTTTTCTCCTCTGATTGTGGTGGTATCCAACTATGGTCATCTTGCCAGCTACTGCTGCAACGAGGAGCAAGCTTGGAGTGCAAAGATGAAGAAGGGGCAATTCCCCTCCATGATGCTTGTGCTGGAGGTATGCATTTTTCATCTGTGTCGAGCTTATTTTTCCTTTTGGCACTTTTGTATGTTCAGTATCTCTTATAGATTCTTTTTGTACAGGCTTCACTGAGATAGTTCAGTGCATTCTGAGTTTTGCTGCAAATACTGAAGGCTGTGTGATGCGAATGCTCAACACCGTTGATGCTGAAGGCGATACTGTAAACTCTCTAAGCTGATTGTTTCATCATTTGCTTACCGTATTTTACATCCATTTGCTATCCACATGGTCTATATATTTATTCATTTGCTCTGTGCAGCCACTTCACCATGCTGCCAGAGGGGAACATATGGACACCGTCAAGATTTTGCTTGAGGCTGGCGCATGCCCCAAGAAGGAGAATTCCTATGGTCAGGCACCCGCCGAGATGGCCGATCAAGATACTGAAGTCCGAGCCCTGTTAACTGCCAAGCAAGTTGAGGCCAGCGTACACATGTCGGACTGATGTATCTGTGGGAATCCTTAGCTGAAACCCTCTAATATGACTGCTTTGGTAAAAGGAGTGTTAGTATTAGTAGTATCTTAATACACAGCTTCATACCGTTGTGAGAATTGGGTTTCTGTTGTCTTGGAGAAATATGGAGTTGTGTGCAGAGACAACGGAGGAGTCAAGGAGATGACTTTATTTCCTTTGTCCTTGCTATTTATAATTTCGCCTTATATATCAAAAGCACTAAATCGAACTTGTGCCATGCTTCTTTATCTGCATGATGATTACACTTACTGTGAGGATTCAGGAGGAAATATTTCCTGAGACTGAATCGCTAAGTGCCACATGTTTACGACACGTTGATTCTGATGCTAGGCTATATGGTAGGATGAAATTATGTCTTCTTTTCTTCTTCCAAGATATGGTGGCTGGGGATGTATGCCGAAAACTTGTTTTTACAGACCCCGGTACCTACCGGAGTGATGCCAGACATGTGCTGACCAATTTTTACACAAAAAATGTGAAACATAATTGAAACAAAACTGAAACACTAATTGAAACATAACTGAAACACTAATAGTGACGTTAGCAATGATGTCATTAGTTTCACTTTTTGTCAGACTGTTTCACAATGTTTTTCATGTATCACTTTAGTTTCATAAAAGTTTCACTTGTGTTTCAATTATTAGTTTTATATTAGACAAATGTTAAAAGCCTCACCAATCTCCAAGCAGAGAGTGGATGGTGGATTGAACTCCTTTACCTACCGGCGCCGGTAAATTCGCCGCGTTGGGGTGTATGCGCGCTCAACATCGTACCCGAGGAAACATGTAAACATCTATTTTTCGACACAGTATACCGTTGTTGTTTTCAAAACTAAGTTTCTCTTTGGTTCGAAGGGGTTGCATATAGATTATTGGAGGATTCAAGTCCTTGGATTTTCTTTTCAATTTTGTTTGATTTGTAGGGTTAAATCACCAGCAGCGCTTGGCCCTCCTCTGCTTGAGCATGACTATCCAGTGTTCGATGTGCGCGTGCAGATTCAGATCCCGAAGGCTTTGTCTCTGTTGAAACAATCACCAACTGCAGCAACGTGGCCCCTAAGCCAGCTTCTTCCACTGATCCATTGCCCCGACGAGCAGGGATGAAGACGCATCGACGCTGGTGAGAGCGAAGGTCCCGACAAGAATGATGGATGGAGTGAATTGGCTGGATTAGGGAGTCTATCGTCGGGCGAGCAGTTGAGAGCGCGGCAACCCTAGGAGCCCATTGTAGCCATCAGTTGGATCGAGAAGATAGGAAGAGGCAGGGCGGCTGCTTCATTAGAGTATCTTTAACTGATTCCTTATAATCGGTTAGAGGAGTAACTTTTTTTGGTTTTAATTCTCGAAACCACACCTAGCCGAACCCTCAAACAGTTAGAGGTGCATAAGTCCCGAAAAATGTTATCTAACAAGAGAATTTGTTTTCTACAAGGGGCATACCTAGTGCAAACATTTAGGGTTTGACGAAATGTATAAGGGAAATATAAATTTTAGAAAAATAAGTTTAGGGGTTCACTTAGAGTCCACACTTTTTAGAGGATGAGCATTTCAACACTTGATTTTTACCTAGTGTTTGCCTGACCTTAGATAGACCATGAGCATAAGGACACAACAATCAGTGTACTAGCGTCCAACACTTGATTTTTACCTAGTAGCTGACCAACATGGCCGGCTGAACTGTTTAGCTCGTCAACCTTAACAAGCAAAGAAATACTACTTAGCTTGGTTCGTTACGAAATAGTATGAGCCAGCGCAAACGAGTCAACCAAACAAGCACTCATTAAACTGGCCAAAGCTTTGAACTTTATGTCCAGTCCTAGCTGCCATGTACACTAACACTACACTTGTAGTACTCCAAGTGTATTATTCGGAAAGTTGTGTAGTGGACAGTGTATCCCGCGTTCAGGTGTACTAGCACGAAGCGAAGTCGGACTCGGAGCAGTTTCCGATCTATAGAAGCAAACCCGTACGCCACCAGCGAACGAACGCGTATTCCCCTTCCATTCATAGATCGATCCCGATCGCCACCTTCCTCCATGGCGGCCGTGCAGCGCCTTCCCCTCCCGCCCGCCGCCTCTCCTCAGCTGAGCCGCGGCAACCCCGGTACTTCGCGCGACGCGCCGGCGCCCATCTGCCGCTACTGGAAGTCCGGACACTGCAGCCGGAAACCCTGCCGGTTCCTCCACGGCGATCCGGCGGCGCCCGCCGCCCGCAAGAAGCGCAACAACACCTGGGTCAACACTTCCTCCCAAATCCCCACAACCACCAATGCCGCGGTTCCTTCGGTCCCGCCGCCGACGACGAGGAATCGCCACGCGGAGCAGGGCCGGCAGGTGCCGCCGCCTCCGAATCCGAAGCGCCACGCGGAGCAGGAAGAGCAGGCGCCGCCGCCTCCGAAGCGCGGCTGCCACGCCCAAGAACAAGAAGAACCCGGCGGCGGCGGCGGCGCGTGGTGCGCTGGCGACGGCATCCGCGGCGTGGCGCGGCTCGAGGGCCACGCCAAGGCGGTCACCGGCGTCGCGGTTCCGGAAGGGTCGGGCACGCTGTTCTCCGGCAGCCTGGACGGCACGGTGCGCGCCTGGGACTGTGGCACCGGGAAGTGCGTTCACGTCGCGCCGGCCCACGAAGGCGAGGTGGGCTGCCTGATCGCCATGGGCCCGTGGGTGCTCGTCGGGGTGCGCGGCGCCGTGAAGGCGCTCCAGACGGGGAGCGGCAAGGAACTCCGGCTGCGGCTGCCTGCCGGCGCACAGATTACCACCCTGCTCGCCGAGGATGACGAGCGCCTCTTCGCCGGCGCGGAGGACGGCGACATCTACATTTGGAGGCTGGACAGAGAGCGCCAGCGCTTCGACGAGGTTGCCGCACTCGCCGGCCACGAGGGGCAAGCCGTCGCGTCGCTCGCGCAGGGGAAGGGCGCGCTCTACTCAGGCTCGGCGGACGGCGGCATCAAGGTCTGGGACCTCGAGACCCGCCGGTGCATCTTCAGCTTCGCCGGCCACGTGTCTATGATCACCGCGCTGCTGTGCTGGGACCGGTTCCTGCTCTCCTCGTCCGACGACGGCACCGTGAAGGTCTGGAGATCGAAGCCAGATCACGGCGACGACGACCTCGAGCTCGAGGTGCACTACACTCACAAGGAAGAAGGCCAGCGAGTGGTCAGCATGGATGGGACGCACGACGCCAACAAGAAGCCCGTGCTGCTCGTCGCGCGCGGTGATGGCGTTGTCCGTGTCTACGACCTCCCATCATTCAAGAGAAGAGGGCAGATTCGCTGCGATGGCGAGGTCACGGCAATGTCGCTCAGGACACCCGGCATGGTCTTCACCGGAGATGAGTCCGGGGAGGTCAGGGTGGCTAAGTGGGTGCCGGCTGGCGGCTGCAGCTGCTGAAGCACAAGCCTGAATCTTTTAGTTGTACACCTCTGGTCAAGGAGTTGTGATCTGTAGCTTGACTCATCGATGACTGGCAGAGTGGCAGTTTTGGTAGCGAGCCAGTTCAGTTAGTTCGCGAGACAGCCAGTTGCTCCTCAGCTTGTAAATTAAAACTGAAGATGCGATAACTGACATCGAAGTGTCACTATTTATTTGGCACAGACGACAGTTCAGTAAAGATGCTACGCAAAGAGAGCGGCGATTGACGTCCCGTGTGCACGAAAACATTAGATTTCCCCGCGAATCATTACGTTTCAGATTCAAAACTTAATGTCATTTGGAGCACGAATCTAAAAGCAATTAAACAAAGCAAATCGAAGGGCAACCAAAGACATTTCTGTGCAAACATTTGCATTTTTCAACATAGTGCCCTAGTTGTCCTTTCTCATGTAGGCGAACACATGCAGTGGTTGCATAACAGCTAAAACGCCAAACCAAATTTACATAAATTTGGTCTTCAATGCCTGGAAGCAACTCTACCACGAAGTTGACGTGTCCTAAAGAAAAATTTACATATGCTAAGGAAACCGGTTTATCGAATATAGAGGATCTCTCTCTATATATATGTATGATGTTGTCTAGTGCTTAGGCTTTACTAGCATCTGGCAGCACGAAGATAAAGCATCTGAAGCATCAAGAATTGGTGGAAGCATGAAGGGCGGGAGAACACCACGTTTCTTGTGGGCAAAGGTCAAGGCGTTCCCGCCGAGCACGTGCGCCATCGCAGCCTGCTGCTTGTTCAGCCCCTCCATTATGCAGGAGAATGCTGCAAAGGTGGCGCAGCTCTGAAGCAATGCTTGAGGCGCTCCTGGATTAAGAGAAACAACCATGTAATGAAGTTATTTATGAGGGACTCTAAATCAATTTGGGACGCACATACATAAATGATCTCAATGTAGAGAAGTCCTATCTTGAAATATCATTTCAGTGTTCACGCATACCTATCTTCTTACAAGGCTAACTGGGTACATGTGCCATACAATTCCTTAAGACACTTGAATACTGAAATATAATGCAATTCGGTGATGACTGAACATATGTCCAGTAAAGCAACAGAGAAATGAAGTGTGAACTTACAAGATATGTGTTATGAATAACAATGTGTCTAACGTATCACAAGCTTAGCCTACTACTGAAGCATGAGCATTGAGCACAACATGAAACTGAATACCATGGTACATTTATGGTGCACGATTATATTAGCAACAGAAAGTTAAAGTATGCAAATCAGGCGCACGCGAGATGCATGAGCAATCCAGCTTAATTGAACCTTGCAACTGCACAAGCTGTGCAATCATGAGCTATAACTAGGACCCTCATGCAAGGGTCACCTATAACTAAGACCCTCATGCAGTCTTGCCCAGTGGCCGTGGGTACAAGACTTTGCTTATTTATCCTGATGGATAAGGTTGACTTGATTTTCTGAATTTCTTAGACACGATACATGTCGGCACTTAACTTTACTGAAAGTCTACGACTACTACAAGAAGGAAATCAGTAACTGCAGCTTTATTTCTCACGTTAGTCCTCTAAATAGACAGAACTTCAAATTAAATCAAGAACTGGAAGCACACCCAAATAGGCATTACAAAGTTCACCAATTACAAATGATTATCCTAATCTTAATGTTAATAAAGCAAGTGGTTTCACAAGGTGCTATCCAATAATCCATGCATCCAAATAACATTTACAATACCCCCATACCTGTAGCAATGACATACCACAACCTACCCTATATGATATATGAGAAAATGAGAATGCTCTATGAAATGCCTTCCCAATAAAGGACCCGATCGAAATACCTTGCTTACGTATCATTGGAAGGTGCATTAACATAAATACTGCCATAAGCAGATGCAGTACAAAGGTATGTAAACTATACAGACAGAGTATAAGTGGATTTACCAACACTAGCACTTCCACGCTGCTACATGTTTACAGAGATGATCTACTTAGGCAACCAAGTGGCACGTAATATGCATAGCAATCTGATCACCAAAAATTGAAGATAAAAAACAGAAAGAAAAAGTTCGCAACCACTGACCAAAAATATTCATGATGCTGCCCGATACCATGTAGCACTATAATAATTCCATATTAAAGATGTTAGAATAGTGGGCTGTGAAAATCAAGTCAGCTAAATGTAACTATACCCGGAAAGCTTAAAGCAAGGCCAGTACAGCACCCAGCAACGCCAGCATTAACAACTGCCAAAGGAACACGTCAATTCATGTCAAACATTAACCCCTGATTTAGACAGATAAAATGGTCAGATAAGAAATATACTATCATCTTTTCCACGCAGCTTTCTCAGCAAGCACACCACCAAACTCTGGACACCAGAGAGAACTGCAAAAGTCTAATCCAAGAATTTTCTATCACGAGTAAGCTGTCTGGAAAGGGGTAGCACAGTTTCCCTGCGATAATAAATATTCATACAAGCAAGATGCACATATAACCTTAGCAGAAGACCCTGCATTGTTTAATGAGCCCTTGAAGCCCTTCTTAGTAAACAAACCTTGTCCTGGAAAAGTAGTTCAAGGAGACAAGTAATGTAAGTCATGAACTGGAGACACCAAGGCAAAGAAAATTCGAGATGCCCTTAGGAACTGAACTCCAAAAATAGATAAAAGTCGAGACAGCAACATCAGGGATGATGAATTCAGCGGTGTAAATTAGAATAATCTAGGAAACGAAGACGACGGGTTGTGGAGAAATACCATATCCAACTACAGATCCGACGAATGCGCCACCGGCGAAGTCTCCCACGGAACGGAGGGCGCAGACGACTGGGGCGGCGGCAAGAGTCATCGGAGGCGCGCCTCCCTCGGCTCCGGTCACGTCGCCATCCGACTCGTTCTCGCGCTTCGCCGACATCTCTGTGAATGAACTCGTGGACAGGGGGCGGCGGACGTGAAGGTTCACCAGCGTGCTGAGAACGAAGCGGCGGGGCCGAAGGTAGAGAGAGGATGCAGTGGGCCCGTGGGAGTAAGAGCATTTTTTCTAGCCCTCCCAAACGGCTAAAAAAAGCTACTCCTACTGTAAAATGTACTCGAGAGAAAACAGTCCTATCCGGAGTAAAATTTTCTTTATCTGGCACCTCAGCCGCTCAGCCCAACCCTATAGGGAGGCAATGGGGGCGCTGGCTAACACCGCGGCCAACAAAATAGTTCACGACGGGACCACTAAAACTGCCGAAATGAGGGCTATGACTGAATCTATACTCCCTTTTAAATAAAAATATTGCCGACGTCACTCTATACGAGCAAATGCCGGATCTCATATGGGGGTTTCGAGTGGAGATTCTCTAAGAGATGGCTTTAAACTTTGGATGCGACGGGCATACGCGAGCCCGGGAATCTAGATCTCTAAGAACACCTAGTACTGGAATTCTCGGCCCATGTTAGGGTTTCATCCCTCTCCCACCCCCACTGCCAGTGCTAAGGTGAAAACGTTCACTTGAAAAAAATGACAAGCTAAAAAAATGTTAAATTGCAAACATGTGTTCCTGGAGTTGGATTTCGAGCAGTTTGTTCACCTAATCTTTTTTCTAGTGCAAAGTGTGAAACAGCCGAGACCCGTTTGGTACAAGTGTATTTGTTGGTTTTGTAGTGTATTTTTCTAGGTCAGCCCAGTAATAAACTCAAAAGCCCCCGACGTACCGATCAAGAAGTCGGGCTTGAACAGGATGAGCCTAGATACCCCCCCCCCCCCCCCAAAAAAAACTCGCTGAATTGAAGTGGACTATAAACACGAGTACCCCTCGCATTTTGGAAAGCTTCAATCGCGGCGTTGAAATCCCTAGTTGGCTCGTGCTCTAGGAAAGGTAGAACGGTTGGTGTTTTCTGCCGATCCTGATAGATAATACTCTCCAAAACACATGGAAATTCTCCTGCCGAACGAGCCCTGAGGTGACCTGGTATGGAAAATGAGTTTGCGGTGGTATTCCGCACATTATCGACGTGGCCAATTGATACGTGCATTTTACATCATCATTATTGTCACATATATGTTTAGTTCTCATTGATATATCATATATGCCATCATACACCATTATTTATGCATTTTTAGATGATTTATGGGACTTTCCTACAAAGTCCCCTTCATTAGTATTTAATTACTGGGAGGCAGAAAACCTCCTTTTTCATTTTTTTTATTGTTTCAGGGACCTTCTGGACACCTAAAAATCGAGGAACTCATTTACCGGGAAATACATTTGTACACCCAAGCATGGGTGTGGGTGTTGCCCCAACCGTTTGATTCTTTGAGATTCGGAAAGGACAACAGGTGAGAGAAACATTTTTTAGCCAATTTCTCCAATTTTACACAACAATGCGTGGGTCCCAACAGAATAGTAAAAAATCCGCCCGGCACGCCTTTGACAGACAAGATTCCCGGGGCGACGAACCGCACCCAGTCCCTCACCTCCGGTTCTTCTCTCTCTCCCGTCACGCATCGGCTCTGGTTCTTCTCCACCATCCCAGCCTCCACTCCTTCCTTCCCTAGTTGCACCATGACTGAGTCTTCTCTCCGCAGCTGCAAGCCTGCAACGCATCTGGCCACCACTTTGGCTGCGGCTCGGTGGCGACGCCGACGGCGCACGGCGGCTGCTCGGTGGAAGGAGGGAGCGCCTTGGTGGCGGTGGAAGACACGTCGCAGCCGCAGATCGATATGAAGATGGACATTGCGGTGTTCCTCTCATCCTATGCCAGGCTTGCCTCCTCCCCCTCAAGCCCCCAATTTTCAAGGTGAGCTCTCCTCTCTCACCGGGATGAGGATCTGTTTGCCAAGACCCCAATTTTATCTGCAAAGGGTTCATGCAAGCTGAGATTTTTCTTGTCGCAGTGCGAGACGGCCGGTAACATCGTCTGTTCCTTCTGCCGCGGCGGCCATGGCGACACATGCAGCCGCGCGGACACCCGCTGCGGCGAGCTGGACGCCTTCGGCCTTCCTCGAAGCCGCCAAGGTGCGCTGCCGTACAGGCAGTTCGGGTGCGACCGTTACGTCGTCTACCACGGCGCCGCGGAGGGACGGGAGCACCAGCACGCGTGCCCCTGCGCACCCTGTTCCTTCCTCTCTCCTAAGTCCTGCCAACACCCATACCAGCCCGCACGGCCGCACCTATCGTTCTTCTGCAGCATCATCGCCTCCCCTCCTTCCTTTCTCCCGCCTACCTGCATTGCAGACCTCGCTTCTCAGTGTTGGAAATAATCTTGTCCTTGATCAAGCGTCAGTTAAATGTTTAAGTAGTTGCCTAATAGGATTATTAGGAGTCCAAGAGCTAGTAGGTTGTACGTGAGCTTCTAGTCTTGTGCTAGTCCGGCTGGGTTTCTTAGTCGTGTTGTACCAGGACTAGAAGATCGTGTAGTGTTTAGGAATAGCTTGAGTCGGTTTAGTCTAGGAAACATAGTACTAGTCGGTTTGGTATTGTTGGCTGGTGCGTGTATATAAGCACAGCCTAGGCGTTGAGTTTTGTATATCGTGAGTTGAGAAAAGAAAACAGAAAAGAGAAATAAAGAGGAAAATTTAGAGGGTGCGACACGCACCCTTGGCGATAAGATTTTCTTGTGCGTGTGTTCGTATAGTTTGATGTGATTGATCCGTGGGCGATTTCCAACACTCAGCACCAGGACTCGAGTAAGTCATCTCTCCGCGGCAGCGGCGGATCTGGCTACTCCCAACTGCTCCCAGTCCTCATGTAGCCTTGTAGATACAGCATCCCCGACGCGACGCCCTTGATGATGCGGAACCTCTGGCCTCAGCTCAGGAGCATCTTCGTCTGGTCGTACAGGTGCTTGTCGAGGCTGCCGTGAGCATGTGGTCGTACACCAGGAGGAGCTCGCCCTTGCGCCGGCAGTAGCCGTCTAGCCGAGCAGCTGCACGAGGTTGCGGTGCCGGAGCCGGCCGATGGTCACCACTTCGGTTATGAACTCCTTATCCCCATCGTGTAGTATTGATCTGTGTCCTGTAGTGCTAATGTATCCAAGCTGTACCTCTGATGTTATTAGCAGCTAGCAATGAAAAATATAACTGAATATGTATGTGTTTCAGCTTGTAGTGTTAGCATCTACTGTATGTTCAGTGCCATCTTGTACTGAACTGGTTTCAGTCGCGTACCCGATTTTTCTTCAGTGTAGAGGACTGGTCTGTTCCAGCTTGTAGTGTTACCATTTTCGCCTAGTTTAGAGCTATCTTGTACATCACTGTTTGCAGCATGTATCCATCTTGCTCGAATTTTAGGATCAATGCCATCGTGTGCATCACTGGTTGCAGCATGTAACCATCTTGCTCGAATTTGGGGATCAAAGCCATCTTGTATCACATTTTGTCAGTGTAGAGGCATCTTGGTTCGGAATGTTTAGGTTCATTTGCATGGTATGGTTCCAGATCTTGTACAGGTTCGAAAGTAATCTCAATTTGCCACAAAAGTGCTTCTTTGTTTAATTTGTATGAAAATAATTTTCCACGGCACATCAAATTCTTAGGTACATTTTCATGGAAATGGATCCCTGTGCGAGGTGTAACACTGTAGCTTCAATTTCAGCCCAGTTTTCAAATCAATAAAAAAAACTGAGCACAAGAGATGAACAAAGCTGAGCGTGAAGAACTGATCCGAAATCCCCATTTTAATGCGTTACCAAGATCGAAACCGAGAACAGTTACCATTTTTCGGATAAGAACAGAAATCACTCCATACAAGATAAGAGAGAGAGAGAGAGAGAGAGAGAGAGAGAGGGAGAGGGAGGGAGGGAGAGAGAGAGAGCGAGAGAGGGAGAGAGGCGATGCAGAGATTCTACAACGTTGTGGGCGTCCCTGTCTTATCCAACGATTGCTAGTTTTCTAAGATTCGTGCATGTCTGTTTTGCCCACACCACCCTGTACTTTGTTCATCTTCCTTCCCCTAGATCGACCAAGGTGGACACGTACACTTTGATTCTCCCCTATCGTGTCCCAGGCACCTGACCCACCGTCCATCCCTCTCTTCCTGTCCACCAGATCCGTTCTCAAGCATTGGCGACGGCCTCCTCCCTGCGCTCCTCCCTCCGGCGCCACCACCTGCCCCACCTCCAACCTGCCACGCACCCCGCTTTCTCCGCTGACCGGCGAATCGGCGATGGGCCGGCGACCTCCCTTGCCCGAAGATATGGCGGCCGGCGACCTCCCTTGCCCGAAGATATGGCGGCCGGCGACGCCACGAATCTGCGCAGGACGGCCGGAGCGACGACAACGCCCTTGACTCCTACCCTCCTCCGACCACGCCGGCGACAAGCAGATCCCGGACGACACCGACCTCTTCTTATCTCTTATTTCTTTCTAAAGGTTTGATTTTTTGTTGTGTTGGTTCTTGGACAAAAATCATGTTCATCCATATTGGATCCGAAATGATATGATGGTATCTGCAGGATTACTGCATCCAATTTTTTCCTTTCTCAAAAAAAAATTTGGATCCAAAATTCCTGTTAAATTTGTCCAGATCCTGTAAAGTTACTTGGAAAAAGAATTGATCCAACAAGTCCAGTAATGGTCACTGTTAATCAGTGTGCTAATTTCTTGCTTATGGCCTAATCTTGATCATGTCCTTGCTTTCTTGCATAAACAGAACCATAAAAGCTACAGTAATGAACAATGTATTTAATGTTAAAAGAAAATCATTGCCAACATAATCTTGTTCCTAGGAAATTAATACTCGTAAGAAAAATCCAATGAAGATTTTACCCTGGATAAAATGAAGTGTGGGAGAGCAGGTCGACTTAACGTACTGGAAAACGTAATGGAAATTTCTTGGTCTAGGTCCAACTAACATAGTAACGTTTGGTCAAGGTAGTATGGAACCTGTTTGCAGTACAGGGATATGACAGCAAAAGGTCGGCAAATTAAGGTTGTTTTTGTACCGAACAGAAACATATATTTGAGGGGTTTTCTGCAATGTGGACAGTAGCCTGCACAGATCTTGAAGCAAAAATGGACGCCCGGGATAAGCCCGGGACGCCCACGTGTATGTAGAGAGTGATTTCCGTAAACTACAGTGCCGGAGCAGCCCTAATTAGGAGCCTGAGAGAGAGGTTGAGAGAGCCCGCCCCTGGGATTTTGGACGCTGGGTATCCCCCGTCATCACCCAGTCCCTCGGTGCGCGTCTCACCGGCACACTGTAGGGCCACCGCCGCGGTCACAGCCACCTTGCGTTCCAAGCGTTCAGCAGCTCCCTCGCCGTGGCCACGGTCGCCGGGGACGCCGCCAACACGACGCTCGGCGACATCCTCCAGCGCGACGCCGTGATGTGCCAGTCCCGGCACATCAGCACATCCATGGAGGCCACGGGGAATCTCATCGGCACCGCATCGACATCTCCGGCGCCCTTGCTCCGCCTCCAGCAGCACGTCGTCTAGGGCGCTGCGCCGCTCCAGCCGAAGACCCCCGCGCGCAAGGGAGCACCGGAGCAGCAACCGCCGACTACCAAACAGGATTCACCGGCCAGCTACGCCTGGCGGCGGTGAGGGTAGCAGACGAGGAGGCCGTCGGCTACCAGACGGGATTCAACCTCTACAAGGACCTCATGACCGTCGCCGGCGACGCGCTCCAGGCCAACATCACCGCCATCGGGCTTCTGCCTGCTGGTACTGCCGGCGTCGGAGCAGCTGCCCTTCGCGCTGTCATTCATCACGCGGCGTGTGTTCGGGAGCAAGGGCATCAAGCCATACCTGCCGGACTTCCTCATGGGCGTTCGAGCACCTCTGCTCTGCATCCACGCCGGCGGGTGGGCGGTGAACGACGAGCTGTCGGACGAGCACGTGGAGGCGCCGCGCATGGCGTTGCACCGGTTCGGCAGCACGTCCAGCACTCCAGCAGCTTGCTCTCGTACGAGCTGTCAAAAGGGTGGATGCGGAAGGCGAAATTTACTAGTTCTACAGTACGAGTTTGATAATCAATTGATGAAGCACCGACAGAAATAATTTACTTATTATACTACTCTCTTCAGACATGGAGACATGGAGGACGGAACTGGATCCTCTAACGTTGGGAAGGCAAGTCAGCTAAGCTACAGTAGTCAGCTAGTGTAAAACGAAGAAACAAAGTCAGAGAACTGTAGCGAAAACACTGTTTCACTATACTGTAGCAAATTACTGTACATGGTTACTGTACATACAAATCTTCTAAACTAAAAAAAGTCGCTTATAATTTTGATTGTAAGCAATTATAGTACATGGATATCACACATATATTTTTTGTAAGTTAGTTTAGATCAAAATAATCCTAATCATGTGAATGTGAAGAAGGAAAGTTATAGGGGTGTAGCATACCTGACTTCCCTCCTCACCGTTAGAGGATCCAGTTCGATGGAGGACAGACCTCTGCCCCGCGTCACGCGGAGAAAAGCCACGGTAAAAGGGGAGAGTGATGTGACTGAAAAATTGCACAACGTGGAGTGAAATGTCCTAGTGACCTGTTCATGCACGAATCTTGAGATTGCAACGAGTGGTACAGGATACACCCACACCCATGCTTGGGTGTACAAAATCCGCACTCAAATTTACCTGATCAGTTTTTCACCCGGAGAAAGAACGTGAGCGAAAGAAGTACGCGAGGGAGGCCATGAGGGCCAAACGGCACCAGGTGGCACATCCTACATGTCTAGGCGGGCCACCCAGGCTCGTTTGAGCCTCGGGCATCGTCTCGGGGCACCTTTTATACCAGAGCCTCCGTTTCGCCCAAAAACCTAAGCCATATTTTGCCCGAGATTTATTGAGTCATCAGCGGAGGTGAGGGTCTTCTCCTACTCCTGGAGAGGGTAGATGACAAAGGGTTAACCTTACCAATGTCCATGATGATGGACTTGGGTTTCTACGAAGGAGGACACTAGCGAATCAACAAGCCGGTTAGCCAAACTAGGCAGCCGGGAAGTATGATCAAGGGCGAATTGCCGAGATTGTATTATGTGAAACTAGGGTTACATGGTGTATCGTCTGGTTGAATCTGTCCCTCCTCGATGGCTCCTCCTAGCCCTTATAAGTGGGCTAGGTCTCAGAGTTCATCTCGAGGCCGAGTTACATCATAAGTCGGTTTTCCCGATATGGGCTTTGCTTTCCTAATTTACATAACATAAGATCTTCGGCTTCGTCGAGATTTCTTCATGGGCTTTCCCCTATTCCTTCATGGGCTTTGTACCAGAGACGTCAACGTTGAGGACCCGATATGGCATACCCATGTCCACAGATCATGTTGCTCCAGTGCCTCCGGTGAAGTGGAAATCGACGCCGTCGACATCACCACTCCTCCTTAGCTTGGGGGAGGCATCTCCATCAGCACCATCAGCACCACCATCTCCATCCACGAGATCATCTTCATCCCCCACATAGTTGTGTTGAACTGAACCCCAAATATCATTTTGAGGCTAGTTGCATGTTTGTGATTGGTACTTTATCTTTATTTGGTGGAGAGATAATATATTTAGATTGTGTTGTAATCATTATGCCTCTGGTCCATATCATGTTTGACACTTGTGAGTAGTTTCTCACATTCCCGAGGGCATATGATGATCTGGCTATGATTCTATATGATGTGCTATGAGTATTTGGTAAAGTTTTCTATCTTTTATGTTGTTCTATGATGGTTTATGCGAACGTCTGATGCATGCAAAATGCATACATGAGCGTTGCACTTTATTGCCACATATTACCACATATTTGTATATTATATATATATATAATGTTATTTCCATGTCTTATGATGTTTCAGGGGATTTTCTAAACAATCTCCTCTCCTCCGGTTCTGATTCTGTTTGGCAGAAAACGCCTATTTTTAGTGTTTTTGACTTTCCAGGAGTTACGGGACTCGAAAAAGGGCAAGGTAAGGGGTCACGCTTCGAAAACTTTGAGAGGAACAAAATGAGCTGAAGTGGGCCACTAGGATACAAACAGGCAAGTAAAGAGGCATGGTGGCGCGCCCTCCCCTTCTAGGTGCGCCACCGACACTCTTTCTCGCCTCGAGCGTCCGTTTCGCCTCAATATTTCGCGAACCGACTTCTTTTGACCTAGAACCCTCTATATATGCGGCCCCTAGGGTTTCATCGATCCTGCGGCGGCGGAGATCAAAAACACATAAATAGAGAGTCAGCAGGCCGCCGCCGGCAGAGATCGGAGGGAGGAAACACTGTCGGAATCGCCTCCTGTGGACTCCACCCCCCTTCCGTAAGGTCATCTTCATCAACATCTACATCAGCACCATCTTCATCTACCACTTTTAATCTATTGTCAAACATTATGTATGATTCAATATATTATTTTCCCATCATCTATTGTATCTCTATGTTGATGTTTGAGTAGTGACTTGTTCATGACAATTGTGATATAGTTTGTTGGTGGTTGCATACAAGTATATGTTATCTTCTATGATGAGATCTTGTACTGATATATGAGTGCACACATATGTTGGTGAATGCATGAGGTTATCACCGTTGCATGATGATAGGGAGAGGGACAGTTGGAGATTGACAGAACCATGTCCCAATTCTTAAATATGCATTAAGTATTAATTCATGGTTAATCAACGGGGGGTAAAACTATGGGGACCTTTAAACCTTCAGCGGTGATTATCTACCCCTTGCTTGCGCTTAATTGGCCTTGGGCTCAATCACTAGTGGTGTATTTGCTCATGTAAATGGCTACACCTATCTATGGGTCCTCTCTAGAAGAAACACTAAAAAGACTATAATGAGCTTCACTAATTGCGTGACAACCACACATATGAAATAGAAATTTTTTCTTGAACACTTGCTCTCTTGATTTACTCCACTTCACTTCCATTCATCTTACTTTACTTTACTGCACTTTACTTGTCTTGCATTTTACTTATTGTATTTTATTTTTAGCACTTCTAGTTCCTAGTAGAAACCTCTCCTCACACAAAAAAAACACTATAGATCCTAGCTTTGCATAGAGGGCCATACAAGTGGGTTATAGGGCTTTAGAGAATAGACAGTTTACCTTCAGCTCCTCGTGGGTTCGACACTCAAATACTTATCGAATTGTACTATGGTGATCCCCTGCACTTGGGGGTTATCAACGTCGACTGCATATTATTCACCTATATGGCTCATAGGGATGCAATTTAATGTAATGAATGTGTGTTCGAAGGGATGTACTGACAGAAACCGTTTTCCAATACTATGAGTTGCATTAGAGGGGTTTATGTCGGGGACCAATGATCTTATTGCTATGGTGGGATATTTATGTCTTAATGATTCCTATACTTGATCATGAAAATGGCTCTAGGACCCATCATAAGGGGTGTGTTTGCTCATATATATGGATGCACCTAATTTACGCTCCGCCCCTAATTGAATGAAACTTGACAAAATATTTACCATGTTGTGTAGAACTCTGATGCTAGTAAATCCATGCCGCCCTCGGGAATATATGTCTCATATAAGCACACACACACACACACACACACTTGAGTTTGTCCTCTTGCTGCATAGAGGATTGGGCATTCTCTCATTGAGAGAATTTACATACTGCAATTTAATTTACTACAAACTATACACACAAAACACCAAAACTACAGCTTTTTATCGTTTGCTTGTCAAATCCGCTAACCAATACCTTCAGCTCCTTGTGGGTTCGAAAAACTTTCTTATTGAAAAGTAGTACAATTGATCTCGTGCATTTGGGAGCCATCACCAAGGCAGAGTCATAACACTTCGGGAGGGCCCTTCTGCTTGCAGGCTAGTACATTAGTTGCATAAATATAATAATCGAAAGAGCATTTTACAACTTCAGTTGGTTTTGTGTGTTTGTTGACAAGTGAGTCAATTTTATTTTTTTAGATCAAGGGAGTCAATTCTAACCGTAAGCTAATCTGTAGGTCGACAAGGGATAATCACAAGAAGGTTGTCGACCCACAAAAGTGAAAAGACCGAACATGGCATTTCCGTAGATCTTGTAGTTTACGTGTGTATCGGAACCCGTACTATCAAGAGGGGTTCGAGAGTGGAAGGATGTGGGAATTCAAATAACGCACACGAAACCATATTTGCCCCCACTAAACCCTTCATATTCATGTTGTGAGAGGAACCATCATTTTAAGTAGTTGCCATTTTCGTGGGGTGGAATTTCCGATGTCTTGCAAACTTGAATATTCATCCTGGAGGGCGGAAGATCCAGCGAGAATTTCCGCCACTGATCTCCCCCCCCCCCAAGTTTTTGGACAAACCCAAGTGATGCTCCGTGCAGATGGTGCTGCGGAGATAGGGCGGATATTTGTGTCTGAAATTTTAAATCTCCGGCAGGGGTGTAGATCCCATCTTGCCTCGCAAGGTTTGGAACTAGAATATCCCCCTCCTCCTAGAACTTCTGGCTTTCACTTACTTTGGGTATTCTTGCCCCTCCTCCCATATTACCAATAACTATAAATAATGGGGACCTATAAAAGGCTCCCTTCTTCCCCCAAGAGGATGCATCTCTTTTCCCCTCTCTCTCTCTCCTCTCCTTCCCTAGACAGTAACTTCTGATGCCCTTTTGGGAATTGATCGAGAGAGGAGATCTTGACTACCTTCTCACCAAAGGAATCTGAATTCCCCATCATTTCATTGTGGAACTTGTTACTCTTGGTTTCTTGAAAACCTTAGATGAAAGAGGTTGTCCTAGAGCTCACTTGGTGTCGTAAGAGCTTCGTGGAAGACGTTAGGAGTCTCCAGTTAAGTTGTGGAGATTGATCCAACTTTGTTGTAAAGGTTTCGGTTACCACCTCGAAGGGGACCACATAGTGGAGCATGAGTGACGAGGGATTAACTCGTCAATGCCTACAGATTGTAGACTTAGGGTTTCGTAAGAACTAGAGGGCAAGTAGATCTTGAAGGTTTCAGCCGACAAAGGTGCTCGACTAAAGGTTACGGTGGTTCTGTTGACAATAAATTCGATCCCTTGCTTTTCCCTCGGCTCCCCTTTATATAGGAGGTGGAGCTGAGGTTTTTCGTGTCATATAAGTTACAATCTGCGAGAGGCGTATTGAGCCTTTCCTATATTGCTACAATATTCCTACTACAACTCTAATTTCCTTATCCGAGGTTCTCTGGGCTTTTGGGCCTCCAAAGCTTCGGGTATGTGGGCTTCACGTCCTCTCCATATAACCCGGGTACTTTATTCGACATGCCTATTTGGCATACCTATGTCAGTAGCTCCCGAGATTTTGCTTGAATCGCAGAGTCGAGTAAAATCTCGATCGTAAAACTGAATCGCATGCTTATAAAACTTTCGAATCGTAATAAATATTTTGCTCAATGTCTATTTTGTACAGGGATGATGGTAAATGGGGATGGTTGATCTGACGGATCAGGTACTAGTTAATTGCTCTTGTGGCAAACTCGCATAAACCTACTTCAAGCTCAAGTCCCTGGACTCGAAATCGGGATAGTGGCGTAATTCGACACGCGCTGCTTAAGGACTTATCGTGAATTGTATCCCAGCCTTGTTTCATCGAGTACCTAACGCGTCTGTTAGGATTTTTCTTCGCATCTGCTGATACGGATAAAGTGGGAGAGCGAATTCGATTCCGATGCCACGCCACACAGGACATATCCTGGGTCTTACCTTCGTACTCCTTTGCGAGTTATGGCATTCAGAGTTTTTACCGCGGCGGACGCGCTCTGAGAATATTTTGTCGAGTGTCTTTATACGGCTGCTGGAATTCTTCATTTGTTCGAGTTGACTCATGAGATAATATCTTGACCTCCCGATGGGAGTACATGACGAGTTATATATAACTCGAAGATGTACGGAAGAAGTTCTTCGCCTGCAATTCTATATTGACTTGTTACTTTCTCTTCTTTTTCTTCTTTATATTTCATCGGTGGGCGACCAGCGCTCCCAATATGAGTAGCCCCCGAGGCTACAGCCGAGTGTTTGCACTTGGTTGTAGGCTCAACTTCTGTTATTTTGGTAACTCTATTGTTTCCTTCATCACATCATCTTATCCGAAATATGCATAAAAATTTTGATAAGAGTAGCCCCCGAGCGTATGAACAGGTGCTTGCATCTGGGCATAGGCTCCCGAATTTTCTTTCCATCCATACATTGCTTCAGATGTTGAAGTTTTCTGTCAACTATATTTCGCACCATCACTTGAAGCTTTTTCTATACTAACGTCGTTGCTGATGAGAGCCATGTGTGGCCATCTTGAGAAGACACAACTCCTGGCAAACCACTGTTCTATGGTTCCAAACTTCTGCACTTCCTCCACGTCGCGCAAGTGGGGCGCACGTCCTCCGAAATTCCTGGCACGCGCGCGGTAACTTCCCCTTGGTAAAATTAAAGTGTAAAGACCATTTTACCACTTGGATACACGTAGGATTCAGGATCTTCTCCTTTTCATCTAACGGCTGAGCGTATCATCTTCCACCTATAAGTTCAACCCTTCTCCTCACTTCTCCCCCTTCGCTTGGCCGCACATCCTCTCTCTCCCTATTCTTCTTCCTCCTCGAGCACCTCGCGCACGCACCCTACACTTCCCATATGTTTCTCCACCGTGATTCCGCCATGGCTCCACGCACCAAGCTCTGCAAGAACCGCGCCCCAGGCACCGAGGAATGCTTGGAGAAGAACAAGATCTCCAGATGGGAGAGGTCAAAAATCTCTGCGCAAGACAATCGCCTGATGAAGAAGATGGGAATGTTCAACAAGAAGGCTATGAGGATGCCAGGGGATGAGAGTTCTCCCCATCCTCCTTCCGGTTTCCGGGTAAGTTTCGTCGATTTCCTCATCCGCGGCCTCTCCGTTCCTGTACACGAATTTCTTCGTGGCCTCCTCTTTATCTATGGGATTCAGCTCCACCAGCTGACTCTCAACTCTCTTCTTCACATTTCCATTTTCATCACTCTCTGCGAATGCTTCCTGGGCATCCACCCTCATTGGGGCATGTGGAAACACATTTTTACCTCCGCCGCAACAATTCGAAGAACACCATCTACAATGTTGGTGGTGTTTGCATCTGCATCCGGCCAGAAGTCGGGTATTTTGATGTGAAGTTTGCCGACTCCGTCCAAGGCTGGTGCAGGAAATGGCTTTATGTCAAGGATGAATCTTTGGATACCCAATAGTACGGTCTTGCTCCTCTTGACGCTTCCGAAGTAATTCAGAGGCGCAAGTCTTGGGATGTAGAAGCTACAGCCGAAGAAAAGGCAGCCACAGACGCGTTGATTGCTCGCATCCAAGAGCTTCAAAACACCGAAGGGGCAGAACTGTCGGGTGTGCAAATTATTGCGCACTTTCTGCGGATTCGAGTGCAGCCTCTGCAAGATCGCAAGAATCCCCTTTGGATGTATTCGGGTGATGAGGACGCTGACATAGTTTCCGACGATCTTCCCTTGAAAGATTGGAGAAGCTTGTCTGCCGCTTCACCTCTTTGAGCAAGAACAATGAAGTCCCTTGTTTCTGCCACGTGGAACCATTCAGTGGTGACCACGCCCTTCCCGAAGTAAGTGATTTCCTTTGAGTTGTATTTTATATCTTTTGACTGCAACTGTTTTTCCTTTGCGTTTTGATAACTTTATCTTTACTTCTCGTTCTGTTTTGCCTACAGAACCATCAATCTCTTTCCTCTCTTCCCCCACTGCCTAAAGGTGGGGATGTAGATGAGGAGCCATCGTTAACGATGACTCGCAAGAGTCCTCTGTCCCTGAGAGTGAACCCACAGAATCTCAAAAAAGTGCAGATTCCTTTGACAAAGATTCAGAATCAGAGCAACCCTCTGACTCCGCTCACTCCGTGTTCCCTCCTCCCAACGCTTCTCCAGCACAAGAGGAAGAGAAACGACGACGAAGATTCTGGGGCGTCCAAACTCTCTGAACCAGCCGCCGACGAATCTTCTCCCGAAGAACAAGAAGTCTTCGACCCCTACGCTGCTACTGGCGCCGTTAGCTCGTAAGCTACCCTTTCCTGTTCTTTCCTATGTTTTTACCTTTTGGTATCCTTATATTTATTTTGCTGCTATATTGACAGAGCCGATGAAGAAGAGGTGGAACCCGAAGCTCATGGGCCAGCCAACACGAGCACCTCCAACACGTTGGTCCTTTCTGAGGATCGTCGTGTCGCGCCAGAAGCGTCGCCTCTCGCGCAAGATGATCCAGAAGCCTCGCCTCCATAGCCCAGCCCCCGAGCACCAAAGAAGAAGAGCGCTAAAATTGGGGCTGCTAGCAAACAAGAACTTGTATGTCGACTCCTCTCCTTGACAATGTAAGTTGCCTTTTATTGTTTGTCACCTTTTTTGTTTAGTCGAACAATTTTCTACTTCCTGGTACTATATTTTTTTCCTTGTCTACTTTTTGCAGCTCTTGATGAAGGAGTTGGTCAACTTAGGCTCTCGGTTTATCAGCTTCCGCGATGATGCCACCACTTTAAGAGGTAAGGCTTTGCCGCACTTGATGTTTTTTTATATTCCTATCTTGTTTTTGTATCTTCATTTGTCCGTTCTTCCAGAAGTGTTGCGCCATACCAAAGATCGCGCCAACGATTTGGAGGAAAAGCTCAGAGCTAGCGAGGAAGCTCTCGAAAAGGCTGAGGAGGATGCTGCCGGTGTCGCAGATCTTCGGCAACGACTTCAAGCTGCCGAAGATGCCTTGAGCGACAAGGAGGCTAAGCTCGTCCAGCGCAAATAATGATATAATCACGCGCCTTGAGACGCAATCCCGCAGATTCTCAAGTAATACTATCTTTCCCTTTTGTCATTTGATTTTTTCTTGTGCTGAACCTGTCTTTGATGTTGATGAAGTCCTTCTTTTCTTCAGCAGGGAAGATGGGTGAGCACTACACCTTGAACCAGGAATCGGAAGATTGTGTCCTGGACACTCTCGACATAATTGAGTTGAACTGTGATCTGACGCGCAAGTGCCTGACGGCCGCATAGAATGTGTTGAAATGCGTCTTCCCTCACTTCTTCCCGAAGATCACGCAGCCCGAGATTTTCTCCCAGCTCGCCCATCAATTTCTGGCAAAGGATGATCCCGCTTTGGCCTATCGTCAAGCGAGCTTGAAGATTGGAGTCGAAGGGAACATCGCTCTTGTAGCGGCTAGTGGCCAAAAAGTCGACTGGGTGAAGGCTGCTGCTCCCAAGGGTTTGAATACCGAGAAGGGGAAGGCTATGGTGAAGGAAGCCAAGATTTACTCGAAGAAGCTTATCACCTTCCTTTACCCGAAGTCTTCAGCCTCTGCTAGCGCTGCCCAAACGGAGGTCAAGTAGACTAACTTGTACTTCCTTTTGTTTTCCTTTTTGTAGATACTGCCGCCTTTTGCTGCTCCCGATCATTTGTGTAGGCTCCCTATGAGCCGTATTTTGTAAAGACTCGTTTATGTAATGTGCTCTGAATATGAATGACAATATGTGTCTTGCCAAATGATTGATGTCGATACTTTCTTAGCTTCCAGTTAATTTTTCAAAACTATACTGGGGCTGGACCTTCCGACGCTTCTCATGCTACCTCCCATTCTGCGAGAGTACCTGGCGGTGCTTACTTGGATATTTCGTTGTGTCCTGGCTCTATTGCCAAGAGTAGCTGATCTGCGACAGCAGTTGCAGTCGATGATAAAGCAAATTGTGACTGTTTTGGAACAATCTCGTAAATCATTAGAACGGGAACAAGCTGCTTTTCGTTAAGCGCAAGAAGCTCTCGAATTGAAGCAAATTGCGACCGTCGACGTTGCTCGATCTGCTCAGCGCAAAAGTTATATGCTCGACCTGATGACTGATGCAAGTCAAGATATGGCTGGTATGTCACTTTCTGAGTCATTGTTCTTTGTTGTTTTTATGTGTCCCTTCTTGTGCTACATTGCTTTTCCCTTTTGTTCCTCATAGGTTCGTTCCTGGATGCTGCCGCCGAAGAGCAAAGTGTGAATTCGCGAGTTGAAGCCCTTCTTCGACTTGCCAAGGCTAATGACATTGATTTTTGAGCGGACGAAGATCGCACTCGCCGTATTGTTCAATTTCAGGATCATGCCGCCCAAACTCGAGAATGTCTTGACTTTTGCAACAGTACCTTGGCTATGGTGTATAATGCCATGTTTCCTCGGAACCCTCAGCCCGATAATCTTACCGAGCTCATGGTGTGCGCAATATCCACGACTTCGTAAAGGCTCAAATGGTGGCTGGTGCCAAATTTGCTTTGATTTGGTTAAAGATTTGCCACTCAAAGTTGGATTTTGAGAAAGTCCTCGAGAGTCTTCTACTCAAGATGTCAAAGAGGAGGGTAAATGTTGACAAGCATAATGTGGCCGTGTCTCCTATTGGCCGAAAAGATGATTGATGAACTCCTCAAGGTGGACGCCATTTTCTTCAAGGATTTTCGATACGATGACTCGACACAGAATATACTTGCTTCGAGAGAAAATATAGATAGGTGGATATATAACTCGCTTAGTGCGTCAGGTTTTGACCAAGACGCGATGTTACATATGTATATTTGTCGTATATCTATATTGTTGTAAATTTCTTCGAGATGTGGGTGAAACCAAAGAAAAGTCTTATGGTTGTATCGCGTTTTTCCAACTAGCCCTCGAGTATCTCTGGTGACATGATCGTATTTACTTTTCGCGAGGTATTTTTAGAACCAAGGCGTGTATATTGATAAGTGTACCGAAGTCGAATGTATTGTAAGTTTTCCGGTTCAATCCCCCGAGCGTTGCCCGTAAAGAGTGAGATATATACCATCACTATTTTTATTTCAACATGCTATATTGCAGCATCGCAAGCCTGCCTCATGAAAAACCTTTCAGCCCCACTCGGTGCCCTGAAAGGAAACGAGTGCGTCTGAAAACTTGCGAGCTTTTTCAGATACAACGTATGTATACATAGTTGATACTATATTGACTTCCTTCTAGGCGTAAAAATGTCGCAGCTGCGCAACGTTCCACGGGTTCGATTCGTCCTTGTCTGTCTTCTTGTCCTTCAGCCGATATGCTCCTCCTGGGATAACTTCGGTAATGATGTATGGTCCCAACCATGTAGATTCCAACTTCTCATGTCCATCTTGCTTGAGTCGAAGAACTAAATCGCCGACTTCAAAGGATCTGGGCCGTAAATGTAGGCTGTGATAATTTTTGAGGTTCTGCTGGTATGCACTTAGAGCATCTCCTGTCGCGTCCCCCAAACGGCGCCGGATTGAGCGCTTGGGGGACGTGTTTTATTCGTGCCGCGTTTGGGGGACGTCGCTCCTCAGCCGCGTCCCCCAAACGCCGCCCCCAAACTTTTTTAAGGCTTTTTGAAAACACAACCATTTATCAAATATAGCATACAAATAAATATGTTTACGGAGATTGTTTTCAAATTAAAATACAACAAAAAATAAAATAGCTAAAAAAATGTAATAAATAGGGCTAGATCAAGGTGCCGCGGAATTTCCTTTGATCCTACACAAATGCTCAACGAGATAAGCTTGAAGTGATGACCCACAAGTATAGGGGATCGCAACAGTCTTCGAGGGAAGTAAAACCCAATTTATTGATTCGACACAAGGGGAGCCAAAGAATATTTGTAAGCCTTAACAACGGAGTTGTCAATTCAGCTGCACCTAAACAGACTTTCGCAAGAGTTTATCAGTAATAGTTTTATAGCAAGAGTAGTGAAATATCAGCAGCTGAGTAACAAAGACAGCAGTAGTGATTATAGTAAACAGCAGGATTAAAATACTGTAGGCACAGGGATGGATGAACGGGCGTTGCATGGATGAGAGAAACTTATGTAACAATCAAGGTAGGGCATTTGCAGATAATAATAAAATGGTATCCAAGTATTAAACAATCCATAGGCATGTGTTCCATATTTAGTCGTACGTGCTCGCAATGAGAAACTTGCACAATATCTTTTGTCCTACCAGCCGGTGGCACCGGCCTCTAGGGAATCTACGGAAATTAAGGTACTCCTTTTAATAGAGCACCGGAGCAAAGCATTAACACTCCGTGAATACATGTGATCCTCATATCACCGCCTTCCCCTCCGGTTGTCCCAATTTCTGTCACTTTGGGGCCTCGGGTTCCGGACACAACATGTGTATACAACTTGCAGGTAAGATCATAAAACAATGAATATCGTCATGAAACAATAACATGTTCAGATCTGAGATCATGGCACTCGGGCCCTAGTGACAAGCATTAAGCATAACAAGTTGCAACAATATCATAAAAGTACCAATTACGGATACTAGGCACTATTCCCTAACAATCATATGCTATTACATGACCAATCTCATCCAATCCCTACCATCCCCTTCAACCTACAGCGGGGGAATTACTCACACATGGATGGGGGAAACGTGGCTGGTTGATGGAGAGGCGTCGGTGGTGATGATGGCGATGATCTCCTCCAATTCCCGTCCCGGCGGAGTGCCGAACGGAGTTTCTGGTCCCGAGACGGAGTTTCGCGATGGCGGCGGTGTTCGGATGTCTTCGCGATTTCGTCTAACCCCCATGCGTTTTTAGGTCGAAACCTTTAAGTAGTCCAGGGGCACTGGGGCTGCCCGAGGCGTCGCCACCATAGGGCGGCCCCAGGGCCACCGCCGCCTTATGGGGTTGGCGCCTCGTGGCCCCCTCCTTCTGGTCTTCTGGCTCCGTCCTCTTCTATGAAAATAGGCCCATTGTAATTAATCCTGGGGATTTTTCAAGTTGAGTTTCTGCACAAAAACGAGACACCAGGGCAATTCTGCTGAAAGCGTTAGTCCGTGTTAGTTGTATCCAAAATACACAAATTAGAGGCAAAACAATAGCAAAAGTGTTCGGAAAGTAGATACGTTTTGGACGTATCAACTCCCCCAAGCTTAGCTTATTGATTGTCCTCAAGCAATTCAGTTAACAACTGAGTGCGATAAAAGAACTTTCACGAACACATTTGTTCATATGATGTAAATACTCTCATGATATGGACAAGTACTTAGGCAATTCATAATAAGATACATGCAAATAAAGTCATCTAATAGCTATGTCAATCATGGAAAAGGTACCAACAAATTAATAATAAGTATCATGAATCATGTCTATCAGTAGGATTGCAATGTTCATAAAAGGATATGATAAAGTGGTATCTCGCTTGCCCGTATTTGTACAACAAAACATAAATGCCCGGGCACCTTTGAAGTTCATGGAAAGATTGTAAGTAGAGATTATCAAAGATAAAAGCATCAAAGTTATACCACAACTAATCATATTTTGGGACAAGCATATTAAACTAAGAATGACAGTTGTGCTCTCAAGAAGGTGCTCAAAGAAAGGATGATGACTCAACATAAAAGTAAAAGCTTGACCCTTCGCAAAGGGAAGCAGGGATTAACATGTGCTAGAGCTTTTCATTTTTAAAACAGGAGTAAAATTGTTTTGAGAGGTGTTTGTTGTTGTCAACGAATGATAGTGGGCACTCTAACTACCTCATCAACCAGACTTCCAAGAGCGGCTCCCATGAAGGATGTTATCTCTACCAGCAAGGTAGATCATCCCTCTTCTCTTTTGTTTACACATGTATTTTAGTTTCATTATGGATGACACTCCCCCAACCTTTGCTTACACAATCCATGGCTAACCGAATCCTCGGGTGCCTTCCAACATTCTCATACCATGGAGGAGTGTCTATTTGCAAATTAAGTTGCTTAATCAGGGCAAAAGCATGTGAAGAGAATTATTGATGAAAGTTAATTAATTGGGGCTGGGAACCCCGTTGCCTTTTTGCAAAATTATTGGATAAGCGGATGTGCCACTAGTCCATTGGTGAAAGTCTGTCAGTAAATGACAAGATTGAAAGATAAACACCACATACTTCCTCATGAGCTATAAAACATTAACACAAATTGAGAAGCATTTTGAAGGTTTAAAGGTAGCACATGAGAATTTACTTGGAATGGTTTGAAATGCCATGCATAGGTATTTATGGTGGATACTTTAGAATAACTTGGTTTTCAGGGTTTGGAAGCACGAGCAGCGTTCCCGCTCAGTACAAGTGAAGGCTACCAATAGACTGGGAAGCGACAATCAAGAGAGCAGTAACTATCATAATCAAGCGACAAAATAAATTAACAGAGGCATAAAAGTGATACAAGAACTCTGAGGCGAAGTAAATCATCGAGGCTTAATTGACTTTTGTTCAGTCATATGCATGCATGAGCATGTGCCAAGTTGATTCAAGTGAATTATTCAGAGGAGGATACCACAATGTCATATCTATCTATGAATAAAACAATGCAAGCAAATATTTATGACATGCTACTCATATTAATAGATTGGAGCTAATCATGAGAGATCATGAACTACTAGACTTTCTTAAATGACATATACCTCACATGAACCAACTAAGCATGCTCACATGGATGAGTATATGTACAAAATGAAAACAAATAGAGTTCATACCAGCCTCTCACCACAGTCGAGTTGTCGTAGATCGTCATTATTGCCTTTCACTTGTGTAGCTTGAATAATATGGAATGAAAACCAAGCTCCAACCACCGAAGACCACTGAACTCCATAGTGAACTTTAAAAAACCAAAGAATAACAACAAATATTTTTAGTGTTTTTGAATTGGAAACAAGAACAAAAGGAAACAAGCAAATAAAGCAAAATCTTTTTGGATTTTCTTATAGCAAACCAACGGTAGCAAATAAAGCAAAATAGGAACAAGAAACCAAAATAATCAAATGGTAAAGAGAAAAAACAGAATTTTTTTTTGTCTTTTTGTGTTTTAGGAAAGAAACGAAGCAAAAACAAGAAAATGAAAACTAAAAGAGTCACATAAACACAAAGCAGCAGAAATTCGTCAAACTTGACAGCAGTACAGTAATCGATTTTTTAAAAAATCTTCCGCTGCCCAGCTCGAAAAGTGATCAACTAATGAAAGTTAGATAACAACCTGGGGAACACGCACAAAAATTGTCTTCGCAAAATAACGTTCTGGCTGTTTTTGAGAATTTTTTTGGTATAAGTCCAGAATCTGTTTTCAATCAGCACCTGCCCAAATATTATCTCCCTCTTATTAGAAAACCACTTTAAGAAGCTAAACAAGTATGTACAAGTATCCAGCAATTGTAATATGCAATGAATGAGTGATGCCGGTATACCTCCCCCAAGCTTAGGCTTTTGGCCTAAGTGGAGATCAATCCCATGGTGCCCATGAAGTGGCACCTCCGTAGTACGACGAAGATGGATCCTGTTCCGGGTATGTGCTGGAAGACGCACTAGGATACGTGACGGTGTACCCGTAAGAGGGCTCGGCGTCCTCGGAGTGATGCTGCTGATGGAAACCATGTATCCTCAGCTGCTCATCCACCTCCTCCTTAGAGCGTGACCACGGTTTCCTGTGAACACTGAACAGATCGGGCTGCGGCAAAGGGATTTCCCTCTCATCCCCGTCAATAAACAACATTCTATAGACAATATTATCTAAACTAGAGTCAGTTGTAACAAATTGGTGACTCTTCATAGCAGCAATATCAAGACTTATAGGAGTTAATTTCACATCAGTAGGGTCAAGAGGAAGATCTAGATATGCCAAAATACGTGAGGCAACAATTCCTCCAAAAATAGGCCCCTTAGCGGACAAACGACGGGCAACAAGAGCACCAAGATGATATGGTGTTTTCCCAAGTGCAGCAACTAAGAAAGCAAGATGATAACTAGAAATGTTGCTAGTGTTCTCCCTACCAAGAATGCTAGTAGCAAGATAGTAAGCGAAATATCTAATGGCAGGGAGTTGAATGTTTCTTATCTTGCTGCGCTGAATGGTGCGGCTGTCATCATTGGTGACTTCTCGATAGAGCTCCGCCAAAGCTTTGGGACTCTTCTCAATCTTCTTCGCTGTACCTACAGGGCAATATCCAATGCAGTACAAAAATCCTTCAACTTCATAGTAATAGGATTATCATAAATCCTGAATGTAACCGATGGTTGGTAGTGTTTGTTGTTGAACTGAAAGCTCTCAACAAAGATTTTAGTTAGCATGTAGTATTGATCCCTCTCATCTTCCATATAGGTGGTTAAGCCCACATTATTGATGTGGACCAAGAAATCATCAAGCAGCCCTACATTGCGCAAAAAGTCATAACATGGAAAGAATGAAGCATTAGGGACTCCATTATCCTCTTCAACTTCGAAGCTCGGTGCGATGAGATCCTCATTATAGGATCGTCTAATCCGAGTGGATGCCCTTGAGGGCCTCCCCGTGCTTGTCGTCTCTCTTTCGAACACTTCTCCAAAGTTATAATTATCCATCTTCCTTTTCTGAAATTTTTCAACAAACATTATAAAAGTTGATTTGGAGACATATAATCGAGGGAAACTACTATAGGAACATGGTAGAGTACTAAACATGCATCAAAACTAATTTTTACAACTTAGAACAAGCATGCAAGATCACTTAACATGTTACCTACAGCTCAAAATATTCAAGATATACTAAACCAAACAAAATTCTATTTGGATAATCGGAGGAGTCACATACCGGAGAGCAAATGTGCCAAATTTTAGACAGAAATCTGGGCTGAGCAAAGAGATTGAGAAATCCTGAGCTCTTGAGCAAAAACGCGAGTGAGAGAAAGTTGGTACAAGTTTTTTCGGGAGAGAGAGTGAGATGGAAGGAAGAGATGAGTTAGTGGGGCAAGGAGGGGCCCACACCACGGGTGGCGCGCCCTCCTGGTCGCGCCGGCACATGGGGTTGAGCCCCAATGTGCCCCACTGGTCAGCCCTGGTGCTCCCAGCTCTTCGAAAAATAAGACCAATGTATAATTTTTGTAAATTTTTGAGAACTTTGAAAAATGCACATTTCGGGTGTCAAAATTATTATTACAGGGCAGAAAAAGATTTTCAAACCTCTAAGCAACTAAGCATCTTGCAAAACAAGTAGTGCTACAGCAAGTAAAGCAAGTGGAGAAGGAAAGAAATGTTGTTTAGCTCTTCTATGCATATAAAATATACTTGTTAACAAGGTTGATCAAGTCTTGCTACCAAATAAATCTTACATGTCATAAGAAGAAATAAACCTCAAATCAATCATGTTACCTTATATTGTATTGATATGGATCCAATCACAAGAGTTTGATATTCTTCTTTAGGCTCATATATTGGACAATCAATATCTCCCACTTTGATAGATCTCAAATTAGAAATTGGACTAACTCCATATACTTTATCAATCCTCTTGGGAAAATAAACAGTATGTTCCTTGTCATCGACATTGAAAGTAACTTTTCCTTTATTGCAATCAATAACAGCCCCTGCGGTGTTAAGAAAAGGTCTCCCAAGAATAATAGACATATTATCATCTTCAGGCATTTCCAACACAACAAAATCGTTAATATTAAGCAGTTTTGAGTAACTTGAACAGGAACATCCTCACATATACCAACAGGAATAGCAGTAGATTTATCAGCCATTTGCAAAGATATATCATTGGTATCAACTTATCTAAATAAAGTCTCTTATAAAGAGAAAAAGGCATAACACTAACACCTGCTCCCAAATCACATAGAGCAGTGATGTCTACTTCCCCCTCCTTTTCCTGTAGACAGTGTTGGGCCTCCAAGAGCAGAGGTTTGTAGAACGACAAGTTTTCCCTTAAGTGGATCACCCAAGGTTTATCGAACTCGGGAGGAAGAGGTCAAAGATATCCCTCTCATGCAACCCGCAACCACAAAGCAAGAAGTCTCTTGTGTCCCCAACACACCAAATAGGTGCACTAGTTCGGCGAAGAGATAGTGAAATACGTGGTATAAATATATATGAGCAGAGCAACGGTGCCAAAATAGCTTTGGCGTGTAGTTGATGTGGTAGTATTGCAGTAGTAACGCATAAAACAGTAAACAAGCAGGATAGCAGCATTTAGGAACAAGGCCTAGGGATTAGACTTTCACTAGTGGACACTCTCAACATTGATCACATAACAAATAGATAAATGCATACTCTACACTTTTGTTGGATGATGAACGCATTGCGTAGGATTACACGAACCCTCAATGCCGGAGTTAACAAGCTCCACAATTTGTTCATATTTAAGTAACCTTATAGTGTAAGATAGATCAACAGACTAAACCAAGTACTAACATAGCATGCACACTGTCACCTTCATGCATATGTAGGAGGAATAGATCACATCAATATTATCATAGCAATAGTTAACTTCGCAATCTACAAGAGATCATGATCATAGCATAAACCAAGTACTAACACGGTGCACACACTGTCACCTTTACACACGTGCAGGAGGAATAGAACTACTTTAATAACTTTGCTAGAGTAGCACATAGATAAATTGTGATACAAACTCATATGAATCTCAATCATGTAAAGCAGCTCATGAGATTATTGTATTGAGGTACATGGGAGAGAGATGAACCACATAGCTACAACGGAGCCCTCGGGGGTGGATTACTCCTCCTCATCATGGAGGCAGCGATGGCGGTGAAGATGGCGGTGAAGACGGCGGTGGAGATGGCTCCGGGGCAATTCCCCGGGTGCCGAACAGAGAGTTCTGTCCCCCGAATTGGAGTTTCGCGATGGCGGCGGCGCCGGAGCCTTTCTGGAGTTTCGTCAATTGGTCTCAGGGTTTTCGATCCAGGGGCTTTATATAGGCGAAGAGGCGGCGCAGGAGGGTCGAAGGGGCGACGACACCATAGGGCGGCGCGCGCGGGCTTGGGCCGCGCCGGCCTATGGTCTGGGGGCCAGCCCCCTCTCGGTCCTTCCGGGTGTTGATGCTTCCGTGAAAATAGGAACTTGGGCGTTGATTTCGTCCGATTCCGAGAATATTTTGTTACTAGGATTTCTGAAACCAAAAACAGAAAAACAAACTCACGGCATCTTGTTAATAGGTTAGTTCCAAAATGCACGAATATGACATAAAGTGTGCATAAAACATGTAGATAACATCAATAATGTGGCATGGAACATAAGAAATTATCGATACGTTGGAGACGTATCGCATCCCCAAGCTTAGTTCTGCTCGTCCCGAGCAAAACGATAACACAGATAATTTCTGGAGTGACATGCCATCATAACCTTGATCATACTATTTGTAAAGCATATGTAGTGAATGCAGCGATCAAAACAATGTATATGACATGAGTAAACAAGTGAATCATATAGCAAAGACTTTTCATGAATAGTACTTTCGAGACAAGCATCAATAAGTCTTGCATAAGAGTTACTCATAAAGCAATAAATTCATAGCAGACATTGAAGCAACACAATGGAAGATTAAGTTTCAGCGGTTGCTTTCAACTTGTAACATGTATATCTCATGGATAGTTGTCAATGCAAAGCAATATAACAAATGCAATAAGCAAGTATATAAGAATCAATGCACAGTTCACACAAATGTTTGCTTCTTGAGGTGGAGAAAGATAGGTGAACCGACTCAACAATAAAAGTAAAAGAATGGTCCTTCAAAGAGGAAAGCATCGATTGCTATATTTGTGCTAGAGCTTTTATTTTGAAAACATGAAACAATTTTGTCAACGGTAGTAATAAAGCATATGTATCATGTAAATTATATCTTACAAGTTGCAAGCCTCATGCATAGTATACTAATAGTGCCCGCACCTTGTCCTAATTAGCTTGACTACCGGATCATCACAATGCACATGTTTTAACCAAGTGTCACAAAGGGGTACCTCTATGCCGCCTGTACAAAGGTCTAAGGAGAAAGCTCGCATTGGATTTCTCGCTATTGATTATCCTCAACTTAGACATCCATACCGGGACAACATAGACAGATAATGGACTCCTCTTTTATGCATAGGCATGTAACAACAATTAATAATTTTCTCATATGAGATTGAGGATATATGTCCAAAACTGAAACTTCCACCATGGATCATGGCTTTAGTTAGCGGCCCAATGTTCTTCTCTAACAATATGCATGCTTAACCATAGGGTGGTAGATCTCTCTTACTTCAGACAAGACGGACATGCATAGCAACTCACATGAAATTCAACAATGAATAGTTGATGGCGTCCCAGTGAACATGGTTATCGCACAACAAGCAACTTAATAAGAGATAAAGTGCATAATTACATATTCAATACCACAATAGTTTTTAAGCTATTTGTCCCATGAGCTATATATTGCAAAGGTGAATGATGGAATTTTAAAGGTAGCACTCAAGCAATTTACTTTGGAATGGCGGAAAATACCATGTAGTAGGTAGGTATGGTGGACACAAATGGCATAGTGTTGTTTGGCTCAAGGATTTGGATGCATGAGAAGTATTCCCTCTCGATACAAGGTTTAGGCTAGCAAGGCTTATTTGAAACAAACACAAGGATGAACTGGTGCAGCAAAACTCACATAAAAGACATATTGTAATCATTATAAGACTCTACACCGTCTTCCTTGTTGTTCAAACTCAATACTGGAAATTATCTAGACCTTAGAGAGACCAAATATGCAAACCAAATTTTAGCATGCTCTATGTATTTCTTCAGTAATGGGTGCAAAGCATATGATGCAAGAGCTTAAACATGAGCACAACAATTGCCAAGTATCACATTACCCAAGACATTTATAGCAATTACTACATGCATCATTTTCCAATTCCAACCATATAACAATTTAACGAAGGAGAAACTTCGCCATGAATATTATGAGCTAAGAACACATGTGTTCATACGAACCAGCGGAGCGTGTCTCTCTCCCACACAAGCATTTATTCAAACAAAAACAAAAATAGAAACAAACAAACAGACGCTCCAAGAAAAGCACATAAGATGTGGTGGAATAAAAATATAGTTTCAGGGAGGAACCTGATAATTTGTCGATGAAGAAGGGGATGCCTTGGGCATCCCCAAGCTTAGATGCTTGAGTCTTCTTGAAATATGCAGGGATGAACCACCGGGCATCCCCAAGCTTAGACTCTTCACTCTTCTTGATCATAGTATATCATCCTCCTTTCTTGGCCCTTGAAAACTTCCTCCACACCAAACTCGAAACAACTCATTAGAGGGTTAGTGCACAATAAAAATTAACATATTCAGAGGTGACACAATCATTCTTAACACTTCTGGACATTGCATAATGCTACTGGACATTAGTGGATCAAAGAAATTCATCCAACATAGCAAAAGAGGCAATGCGAAATAAAAGGCAGAATCTGTCAAAACAGAACAGTTCATATTGACGAATTTTAAAATGGCACCAGACTTGCTCAAATGAAAATGCTCAAATTGAATGAAAGTTGCGTATATATCTTAGGATCATGCACGTAAATTGGCTTAATTTTCTGAGCTACCTACAGGGAGGTGGACCCAGATTCGTGACAGCAAAGAAATCTGGAACTGCGCAGTAATCCAAATCTAGTACTTACTTTTCTATCAACGGCTTTACTTGGCACAACAAAACACAAAACTAAGATAAGGAGAGGTTGCTACAGTAGTAAACAACTTCCAAGACACAAATATAAAACAAAGTACTGTAGCAAAATAACACATGGGTTATCTCCCAAGAAGTTCTTTCTTTATAGCCATTAAGATGGGCTCAGCAGTTTTAATGATGCACTCATAAGAAATAGTATTTGAAGCAAAAGAGAGCATCAAGAGGCAAATTCAAAACACATTTAAGTCTAACATGCTTCCTATGCAAAGGAATCTTGTAAATAAACAAGTTCATGAAGAGCAAAGTAACAAGCATAGGAAGATAAAACAAGTGTAGCTTCAAAATTTTAAGCATATAGAGAGGTGTTTTAGTAACATGAAAATTTCTACAACCATATTTTCCTCTCTCATAATAACTTTCAGTAGCAACATGAGCAAACTCAACAATATAACTATCAAATGAAACATTCTTATCATGAGTCTCATGCATAAAATTATTACTACCCACATAAGCATAATCAATTTTATTAGTTGTAGTGGGAGCAAATTCAACAAAGTAGCTATCATTATTATTCTCATCAAGTGTTGGAGGCATAGTATAATCACAACAAAATTTACTCTCCATAGTAGGTGGTACCAAAAGACTACTATCATTATAATCATCATAAATAGGAGGCAAAGTATCATCAAAGAAAATTTTCTCCTCAATGCTTGGTGGACTAAAAAGATCATGCTCATCAAAACCAGCTTCCCCAAGCTTAGAATTTTCCATATCATTAGCAACAACGGTGTTCAAAGTATTCATGCTAACATGTTCCATGGTTTTTTAATTTTCGGATCAAACCATCCATGTTTTAAATCAGGAAATAGAATAAGAAGCTCATTGTTGTCCATTATGCCAAACTAGTGTAAACAAGAAACAAAAGTTGCAATTGCAGGATCTAAAGGAAATAGCTTCGAGCACAAACACAATGGCGGAAAAGTACTTTACCTGGAACCGAAGTATGAGTGCCTTTTACCTTTCCTCCCCGGCAACAAAAAAGTGCTTGATGTCTACTTCCCCTCCTTTTCCTGTAGACAGGGCCTCCAAGAGCAGAGGTTTGTAGAACAAGCAAGTTTTCCCTTAAGTGGATCACCCAAGGTTTATCGAACTCAGGGAGGAAGAGGTCAAAGATATCCCTCTCATGCAACCCCGCAACCACAAAGCAAGAAGTCTCTTGTCCCCAACACACCAAATAGGTGCACTAGTTCGGCGAAGAGATAGTGAAATACAGTGGTATAAATATATATGAGCAATAGCAACGGTGCCAAAATAGCTTGCGGCGTGTAGTTGATGGTGGTAGTATTGCAGCAGTATAAAACAAGAACAAGCAGTATAGCAGTATTTAGGAACAAGGCCTAGGGATTAGACTTTCACTAGTGGACACTCTCAACATTGATCACATAACGAATAGATAAATGCATACTCTACACTTTTGTTGGATGATGAACGCATTGCGTAGGATTACACGAACCCTCAATGCCGGAGTTAACAAGCTCCACAATTTGTTCATATTTAAGTAACCTTATAGTGTAAGATAGATCAACGACTAAACCAAGTACTAACATAGCATGCACACTGTCACCTTCATGCATATGTAGGAGGAATAGATCACATCAATATTATCATAGCAATAGTTAACTTCGCAATCTACAAGAGATCATGATCATAGCATAAACCAAGTACTAACACGGTGCACACACTGTCACCTTTACACACGTGCAGGAGGAATAGAACTACTTTAATAACTTTGCTAGAGTAGCACATAGATAAATTGTGATACAAACTCATATGAATCTCAATCATGTAAAGCAGCTCATGAGATTATTGTATTGAGGTACATGGGGAGAGATGAACCACATAGCTACGGCGGAGCCCTCAGCCCGGGGGTGGATTACTCCCTCCTCATCATGGAGGCAGCGATGGCGGTGAAGATGGCGGTGAAGACGGCGGTGGAGATGGCTCGGGGGCAATTCCCCGTCCACAGGTGCCGGAACAGAGAGTTCGTCCCCGAATTGGAGTTTCGCGATGGCGGCGGCGCCCGGAGTCTTTCTCGAGTTTCAATTGGTCTCGGGTTTTCGATCCAGGGGGCTTTATATAGGCGAAGAGGCGGCAGAGGGTCGAAGGGGCGACGACACCAGGCGGCGCGGCCAGGGCTTGGGCCGCGCCGCCTATGGTCCGGGGCCCGCCCTCCTCGGTCCTTCCCGGTGTTCGATGCTTCCGGTGAAAATAGGAACTTGGGCGTTGATTTCGTCCGATTCCGAGAATATTTTGTTACTAGGATTTCGAAACCAAAAACAGCAGAAACAGGAACCGGCACTTTGGCATCTTGTTAATAGGTTAGTTCCAAAATGCACGAATATGACATAAAGTGTGCATAAAACATGTAGATAACATCAATAATGTGGCATGGAACATAAGAAATTATCGATACGTTGGAGACGTATCAACAGTTCTAACATAATTATTCTTGATGGAACAAGGAATAGTCGGTATACCTGGGTCGCCCAGCTTCTTTGGAACCTTGCCATTAAAAGAGTAATTAGCAAGCATAGTGGAAATCTCCTCATTAGGAATTTTCCTTTTGTTAGAGACAATGTCTTTCATATACTTTGAATAAGGAGGCAATTTAATAGCATCAGTCAAAGGGATTTGCAGGAACAAAGGTTTCATCCAATCACAAAATTTATTATAGTGTTCTTCTTCCTTTGATTTTAGTTTCTTAGCAGGAAAAGGCATTTGCTTTTGAACCCAATGTTCTCTTTCATTACCATGTTTCTTAGCAATAAAATCTTCTTTAGTATACTTTTTATTTTTAGCATGCTTTTCAGGTTCATCCTCAACCTCTTCTTTATCAGAAGCATCATTCTTATCATTATCTTTATCATGTTCATTACCACTTTCAGTTTCAGCATCAGAAATAGAAATAATATTAGGATCATTAACAGGCTCAAAGGTCTCTACAACAGTTTTATGTTTATTTTTCTTTTTCTTAGAAGGAGCACTAGTTTCAGTTCGTTGAGAATCTTGTTCAACTCTTTTGGGATGCCCCTCAGGATATAGAGGATCCTGAGTAGAAACACCGCCTCTAGTTGTTACTTCGTAAGCATGTTTTTCTTTAGAACTAACAAGTCATTTTGCACTTTAGTGAGTTGATCAATTTGAGTTTGAACCATATGAAAATGTTTAACAAGCATCTTAACATCATTGGAGGTTCTCTCCACAATACCATGCAATTCACTAATAGCTCAAGAATTTTCCATTAAATGATTCTCTACTCTCATATTAAAATTATCTTGCTTAATAATATAATTATCAAACTCATCTAAGCATTGTGCAGGAGGTTTTGAATACGGAATATCTTCCCTAGTAAAGCGTTGAAGAGAGTGTACCTCAATCATGGATGAAGGGGGAGTTATCTTACATAAATCTTCTATGGGAGGTAAATTCTTCACATCTTCGGATTTAATACCCTTCTCTTTAAGAGATTTCTTGGCTTCCCTCATATCTTCATCATTTAATTTAATCATACCCCTCTTCTTCAATATTGGTGTCGGGGTTGGTTCGTGTAGTCCAATCATCATGATTCCGGCCTATTCTAGCCAATAATTCTTCATCTGGAGTTCTTTTCCTGAAAACACAACCAGCACAACTATCCGTATGCCCTAGACTCAATGGTTAGTCCACTATAAAATATATCAAGTAAATCATGCTTTTCCAAATCATGTCCAGGCCGAGCTCGATAAGAGAGCAAAATCTCGCCCAAGCCTCGGCAATTTCTCTCCATCTTTCTGGTCAAAATTATAAATTCTCTGCAAAGCAATATGTTGAGCACTAGCGGAAAGTATTTCTGAAAGAAAACATCAAGCAAATCTTTTGGACTATCAATAGAATCAGGAGGCAAACTATTATACCAAGTTTTAGCATCATCCTTTAATGAGAAAGGAAAAAAAATAGCAACGAAATAAGTACGCTTCTTAATATCATCAGAAAACAAGCTACTCAGAGTTGAAAGCTCATTCATGTGTTCTACAGCACTCTCTTTTTCAGTACCACAAAAAGGTGTTTTCTCAACAATAGCTATATGAGACAAATCAAGAGAAAAATCATAATACTTATCCTTAATGTTTATAGGAGATGTGGCAAATTTAGGATCAGGAGACAGTTTATATCTAACAGTATGTTGTGCAAGAAGCTTTTTAATATTACTTGTACCAGTAGTAGCATTGCATTTATCAATGAAATCATCATCAAGTTCTACATAATCTTCATCAAGATCATCACTAGAGTATTCAACAGACTCAGGTGAATTAACAGGTGTAGCAACATTTTCATTAGGAATTTCAGTACTTTCAATTTATCTAGACCTAACAATTGTAGCATCTAGAAAAGATCCTAATGAACCATCATTATCAAGCACAGCAGAAGCATCATCAAAATTATAAGAGGAATTTTCAGATTCAGCAGAAGTACCAGCATTTGAAGCTTGTGGTGGTGAAACAAGTTTACTTATCATAGATGGTGAATCAAGAGCAGCAGAGGTACTCAGAGTTGTACCTTTTCTTGTAGTGGATGGTAATATGGCGACTTTAGTATCGCGAGGTTTACCCATGATGGAGAATTTGCAGCGAACAATATCAATCCAAGTGAACTTGCAAATAAAGCTATGCTCCCCGGCAACGGCGCCAGAAAATAGTCTTGATGACCCACAAGTATAGGGGATCGCAACAGCCTCGAGGGAAGTACAACCCAATTTATTGATTCGACACAAGGGGAGCCAAAGAATATTTGTAAGCCTTAACAATGGAGTTGTCAATTTAGCTGCACTGGAAAACAGACTTGCTCGCAAGAGTTTATCGTAGTAATTTATAGCAAGAGAGAGTGAAATATCGCAGCGAGAGTAACAAAGATAGCAATAGTGATTATAGTAAACAGCATGATTAAAATATTGTAGGCACAGGGATGGATGAACGGGCGTTGCATGGATGAGAGAAACTCATGTAACAATCAAGGTAGGGCATTTGCAGATAATAATAAAACGGTATCCAAGTACTAAACAATCCATAGGCATGTGTTCCATATTTAGTCATACGTGCTCGCAGTGAGAAACTTGCACACCATCTTTTGTCCTACCAGTAAACCGGGTCTCTAGGGAATCTCTGAAATTAAGGTACTCCTTTTAATAGAGCACCGAGCAAAGCATTAACACTCCGTGAACACATGTGATCCTCATATCACCGCCTCCCCTCCGGTTGTCCCAATTTCGTCACTTTGGGGCCTCGGGTTCCGGACATCAACATGTGTATACAACTTGCAGTAAGATCATAAAACAATGAATATCATCATGAAATAATAACATGTTCAGATCTGAGATCATGGCACTCGGGCCCTAGTGACAAGCATTAAGCATAACAAGTTGCAACAATATCATAAAAGTACCAATTACGGATACTAGGCACTATTCCCTAACAATCTTATGCTATTACATGACCAATCTCATCCAATCCCTACCATCCCCTTCAGCCTACAGCGGGGGAATTACTCACACATGGATGGGGGAAACATGGCTGGTTGATGGAGAGGCGTCGGTGGTGATGATGGCGATGATCTCCTCCAATTCCCCGTGTGCCGAACGGAGTTTCTGGTCCCGAGACGGAGTTTCGCGATGGCGGCGGTGTTCGGATGTCTTCCGCGATTTCGTCTAACCCCGTGCGTTTTTAGGTCGAAACCTTTAAGTAGTCCAGAGGAGCACTGGGGCTGCCCGAGGCGTCGCCACCATAGGCGGCGCGGCCAGGGCCCACCGCGCCGCCTTATGGGGTTGGCACCTCGTGGCCCCCCTCCTTCCGGTCTTCTGGCTCCGTCCCTCTTCTATGAAAATAGGCCCATTGGAATTAATCCGAAAGTTGAGTTTCGCACAAAAACGAGACACCAGGGCAATTCTGCTGAAAACAGCGTTAGTCCGTTTTAGTTGTATCCAAAATACACAAATTAGAGGCAAAACAATAGCAAAAGTGTTCGGGAAAGTAGATACGTTTTGGACGTATCAATCATGAACATTGATGTCACGGATCTCTGCTTGCATGACGAGGAAATCAACAAAATCTGCAGGCAACTCATGATCAACCTCCGCAAGAGGGCCCTCGCACTCATAGGGACCAGCATGTCTCCTGGCATGATTCTTGCGGTCATCCTCGATGATCATGTTGCGCATGATCACACAAGCCTGCATCACCTCCCACATTTGATCGTGAGACCAGCTTAGAGCAGGGTACCGAACAATTGCAAATTGAGCTTGAAGCACACCAAATGCCCGCTCGACATCCTTCCTGCAAGCCTCCTATCACGTAGCAAAGTGAGAATTCTTTAGACCTGATGGATTCGAGATTGTTTTGACAAAAGTCGCCCATTTTGGATATATACCATCAGCTCGATAATAGCCTTTGGTATATTCGTGGCCATTGATCTCATAGTTGCATGGTGGAGCATGCCCTTCCATAGTCTGAACACCGGAGACTGCTGCAACACGTTGATGTCATTGTGTGATCCCGCCATGCCAAAGAAAGAATGCCAAATCCACAGTCATAATCTGCCACAGCTTCAAGCACCACACTGCAATATCCATGACGCCTTTGTATATACCTTGTCAAGCAAACGGGCAGTTCTTCCATGACCAGTGCATGCAATCGATGCTTCCAAGCATTCCAGGAATCCTCTGGCAGCTTTTTGTGCCATGATCCTTGTAGTATCTTCCTCAGTTGGCCCTCTCAAGTAGTATTTGCCAAACTTTCCCACCACATCTCCGAAAAACTTGTACATGCACTCAATGGCAGTAGACTCACTCATGTGAAGGTAGTCATCCTGTGTATCGGCAGGTGCTCCGTATGCAAGCATCCTCATGGCGGTGGTGCACTTCTGAATCGACGAGAACCCGATAACGCCTACAACGTCATGCTTGAGCTTGAAGTAGGGGTCGAACTCTCGAACGCCATGGAGGATATTCATGAATGCATCCCTGCTCATCCTGCACCGGTGCTGAAAATTGTCGCATGTGTTGCATCATCTCCGAAGTAGTCGTTGGTATGCCCCTCCATCCTCTGCCGGGGCTTGGACTTCTTTCTCCCCGGCCTTGATCCTCCGTGGCGCAGCATCTTCCTCTTCTCCGCCTTGGCGTCAAGCATGTTCTCGAGGGACGCGATGATCAGCAAATGCTCCCGGAGGTCGTCGTCGAAGGCTTGCTCATCCTCCAGCAGCAGGGCAAGCATCTCGTCGTCGCTATCCATGTCTGAAGTAAAATCAATGGTTAAAAATTGCGCCACGGCAGACGAGGCAACGAAAAGTGGCCAATCGCGCCTACCTGGCAAGTCGTCGAGCACCTTGTGTGCGTGGAGGTGGGGCGGACTTGACGCCGCGTTCTGGGACGCGCTGGCGAAGCGAGCGGGAGTGCCAGCCGTGACGACGGTGCCGACTCTCAGAAGAGATCAGACGTCGAAACGGCCGGCAAATCCAGCGGCGGTGGAGGGGTGGGAGGCGCGAGAGGGAAGGAGCGACGAGAAAAAAGGCGCGAACCAACGATATATGGAAATAGTCGCCGACATGTGGGAGCCCGCCTCGCTTTTCGTTCTGTCCAGCGTGCCCGTCGCGTCCCTTGTGGGGCGGGGACGGACTCGGGGCGCGCCGAACAAAAAGTGGCTTTGGGGGACACGACTGGGAATGTTTTTTTGTCCGGCGCGCCCCAAATCCCTTTGGGGGACGCTTTGGGGGGGCGACTGGATATGCTCGTACGCTTGAAAGCACCACGTCCCTTGCTTCATCGATTGCATCGACATCATCTTCTAATGCCTTCTGCGAGGCTTCTTCTTCATATTCCACAACTCTGGGAGAGTTGTGTTCTATTTCTATCGGGAGCACCGCTTTAGCACCATGGACCAAGAAGAACGGAGTTTCTTGAGTGGCTGCGTTTGGTGTTGTTCGTAAGCTCCACAATACATAAGGCAACTCGTCGACCCAGGTGTGTCTCGCTTTTTCAAGTGACGACATCAGACGTTTCTTGATGCCATTGCAAATGAGACCGTTTGCTTTTTCGACTTGACCATTGGTTTGCGGGTGCACCACCGAAGCAAATTGCAACTTGATGCCTACCCCTTCACAATAGTCCTTGAATTCTCGGGAGGTGAAGTTGCTGCCATTGTCTGTGACTATGCTGTTAGGGACGCCGAACCAAAAAACTATCCCCTTGATGAAGTTTACTACTAATGTTGCATCTGCCGATGTTACCGGTACCACTTCAATCCACTTGGTGAATCTGTCGACAGCGACCAACAAATACACGTGTCCTCCTGGCCAAGACTTGTGCAATTTTCCCACCATTGTGCGAAAGGCCATGCCAAGGGTATTGGCATTAATTCTGCTGCTGGAGAGTGAGGCTTAGATGCGAATCTTTGGCAAGCTTTCGCAGGTGCGCATGATTTCCTTTACATCCTCTATTGCTGTCATCCAATAAAATCCCACTCGAAAAGCCTTGGCTACTGTTGCTCGACTGCTTGTGTGGTGGCCACATATCCCTTCGTGTATGTCCTTCAATATGACTCGTCCTTCTTCGGGTGTAACACACCTCTGCAACACACCCGATATGCTTCGCTTGTATAGTTCTCCCTTGACCACTGTAAACGCCTTAGATCATCGAATAACTCATCTTGCTTCGACCGGATTTTCAGGTATTTCTTTCTTTGTGATATATGTCAAGTATACCTGCATCCAGGGGACTTGAATCATCATGACCTCCTCTGGTTCTTCCTCATCATCCGACATATGTGCTTCTGGGGCTGCTGGAGCCCCCGAGTCTTTCTTGAGTTTCTCTTTTTTCTTCGGCTGTTTTGGTGCTTTCTTTGACTTGGTTGATCTTTTACTGATTTCCTCCCAAAAAACTCCAGGTGGTATTGGCAGGCACTGCGATCCAATGTTTTCCAAAATGTCGGCTTCATCGTTGCTGAGTCTGCTCACGTGATTAACTTCATAACCATCAAATGTTTTCTCGAGTTCATTGTACACCTCCTTGTATGCTATCATACTGTCATTGACTGCATCGCACTTGTTCATCACCTGTTGAGCAACCAACTGGGAGTCGCCAAAGATTTTTAGGCGTGTAGCGCCACACGCTTTTGCCATCTTCATCCTGTGAATAAGGATGATACGTCCCAAACGTATCTATAATTTCTTATGTTCCATGCCACATTATTGATGATATCTACATGTTTTATACACATTATATGTCGTATTTATGCATTTTCCGGCACTAACCTATTAACAAGATGCCGAAGAGCCAGCTTCTGCTGTTTTTGGTTTCAAATCCTACAAAGGAAATATTCTCGGGAATTGGACGAAATCAACGCCCGGGTCCTATTATTGCACGAAGCTTCCAGAAGACCGAGGGGAAAGGAAGTGGGGCCATGAGGCGCCGCCACACTAGGGGCGCGGCCCAGGTCTTGGCCGCGCGGCCCTAGTGTGGGGCCCTCGTGTGGCCCCCGCGTTGCCCTTCCGCCTACTTAAAGCCTTCGTCGCGAAACCCCCAACCGAGAGCCACGATACGAAAACCTTACGAGACGCCGCCGCCGCCAATCCCATCTCGGGGATTCCGGAGATCGCCTCCGCACCTCGGAGAGGGGGAATCATCTCTGAGGACTCTTCACCGCCATGATCGCCTCCGGAGTGATGAGTGAGTAGTTCACCCTGGACTATGGGTCCATAGCAGTAGCTAGATGATCGTCTTCTCCTTATGTGCTTCATTGTCGGATCTTGAGCTGCCTAACATGATCAAGATCATCTATCCGTAATGCTATATGTTGTGTTTGTCGATCCGATGGATAGAGAATACTATGTTATGTTAATTATCAATCTATTACCTATGTGTTGTTTATGATCTTGCATGCTCTCCGTTATTAGTGGAGGCTGGCCAAGTTTTTGCTCTTAACTCCAAGAGGGAGTATTTATGCTCGATAGTGGGTTCATGCCTCCATTAAATCTGGGACAGTGACAGAAAGTTCTAAGGTTGTGGATGTGCTGTTGCCACTAGGGATAAAACATTGATGCTATGTCCAAGGATGTAGTTATTGATTACATTACGCACCATACTTAATGCAATTGTCTGTTGTTTGCAACTTAATACCGGAAGGGGTTCGGATGATAACTGAAGGTGGACTTTTTAGGCATAGATGCATGCTGGATAGCGGTCTATGTACTTTGTCGTAATGCCCAATTAAATCTCACAATACTTATCATATCATGTATGTGCATTGTCATGCCCTCTCTATTTGTCAATTGCCCGTCTGTAATTTGTTCACCCAACATGCTATTTATCTTATGGGAGAGACACCTCTAGTGAACTGTGGACCCGGTCCTATTCTTTACATCGCATACAATCTGCAATTGTTCTTTATGTTTCGCAAACAATCATCTTCCACACAATACGGTTAATCCTTTGTTACAGCAAGCCGGTGAGATTGACAACCTCACCACGTTGGGGCAAAGTACTTTGGTTGTGTTGTGCGTTCTACGTTGGCGTCGGAATCACTGTGTTGCGCCGCACTACATCCCTCCGCCATCAACCTTCAACGTGCTTCTTGGCTCCTCCTGGTTCGATAAACATTGGTTTCTTTCTGAGGGAAAACTTACTGCTGTGCACATCACACCTTCCTCTTGGGGTTCCCAACGGACATGTGTTTCACGCGCATCAAGACTGTTTTCTGGCGCCGTTGCCGGGGAGATCAAGACACGCTGCAAGGGGAGTCTCCACTTCCCAATCTCTTTACTTTGTTTTTTGTCTTGCTTTATTTTATTTACTACTTTGTTTGCTGCACTTAAACAAAACACAAAAAAATTAGTTGCTAGCTTTACTTTATTTATTGTCTTGCTCTCTATATCAAAAACACAAAAAATTAGTTACTTGCATTTACTTTATCTAGTTTGTTTTATTTACTACTGCTAAAATGAATACCCCTGAAAATACTAAGTTGTGTGACTTCACAAACACAAATAATAATGATTTCCTATGCACACCTATTGCTCCACCTGCTACTACAGCAGAATTCTTTGAAATTAAACCTGCTTTACTTAATCTTGTTATGAGAGAGCAATTTTCTGGTGTTAGTTCTGATGATGCTGCTGCCCATCTTAATAATTTTGTTGAACTATGTGAAATGCAAAAGTATAAGGATGTAGATGGTAATATTATAAAATTGAAATTGTTTCCTTTCTCATTAAGAGGAAGAGCTAAAGATTGGTTGTTATCTTTGCCTAAGAATAGTATTGATTCATGGACTAAATGTAAGGATGCTTTTATTGGTAGATATTATCCTCTGCTAAAATTATATCTTTGAGAAGTAGCATAATGAATTTTAAGCAATTAGATAATGAACATGTTGCTCAAGCATGGGAGAGAAATCTTTGGTAAAGAATTGCCCAACCCACGGATGACTACTTGGATGATCATCCAAACCTTCTATGCAGACTAAATTTTTCTTCGCGAACCTATTGGATTCAGCTGCTGGAGGTACCTTTATATCCATCACTTTGGGGCGGCTACAAAGCTTCTTGATGATATGATGATAAATTACTCTGAATGGCACACGGAAGAGCTCCACAAGGTAAGAAGGTAAATCGTGAAGAAACCTCCTCCTTGAGTGATAAGATTGATGTGATTATGTCTATGCTTGTGAATGGTAGATCTAATGTTGATCCAAATAATGTCCCTTTAGCTTCATTGGTTGCTCAAGAAGAAAATGTTGATGTGAATTTCATTAAAAATAATAATTTCAACAACAATGCTTATAGGAACAATTGTAATAACTATATGCCATATCCTTCTGCTAATGGTAATGGTTATGGTAATTCTTATGGGAATTATTACAACAATAATAGGAGTGTACCCCTGGTCTTGAAGCCATGCTTAAATAATTTATTAGTACACAAACTGCTTTTAACAAATCTGCTGAGGAAAAGCTTGATAAAATTGATATTCTTGCTTCTAGAGTTGATAGACTTGCCTCTGATGTTGATCTTTTAAAATTGAAAGTTATACCTAATAAGGACATTGATAATAAGATTGCTACTACAGCAAATGCCATCCAAGTTAGAATTAATGAGAATATAAGATTGATGGCTGAATTGCGTGCTAGGTAGAGAAGAAAATGAAAAACTAGCTAAAGAGAATAATGTAGCTAAAGTTTGGACTATTACCACCACTAGTAATGATAATGATTCACATGTTGCTACACCTCCTACTATCAATGGTAAAATAATTGGTGTTGGCAATGTTTCTACTCCTAGTGCAAAGCGTACAAAATTACCTGAAATTGCTAAAACTGCTGTGATAAAACTGCTGAAATTTTTTCCAACATTGGGGATGATGATCCCATTGCTGTAGCTCATAATGATTTAGATTTTGATGATTGCCACATCTCTGAAGTTATAAAGTTCTTACAAAAACTTGCTAAGAGTCCTAATGCTAGTGCTATAAATTTGGCCTTTACAAAACGTATTACAAATGCTCTCATAAAAGCTAGAGAAGAGAAACTAAAAATTGAAACCTCTATTCCTAGAAAGTTAGAAGATGGTTGGGAGCCTATCATTAAGATGAGGGTCATTGATTTTGATTGTAATGCTTTATGTGATCCTGGTGCAAGTATTTCTGTCATGCCTAAGAAAGTCTATGATATGCTTGACTTGCCACCATTGAAAAATTGTTATTTGGATGTTAATCTTGTTGATAATGCTAAAAAGAAACCTTTGGAGAGAGTTGATAATGTTCGCATTATGGTTAACAATAACCTTGTCCCCGTTGATTTTGTTGTCTTGGATATTGAATGCAATGCATCTTGTCCCATTATATTGGGAAGATCTTTTCTTCGAACCGTTGGTGCTACTATTGATATGAAGGAAGGTAATATTAAATATCAATTTCCTCTCAAGAAAGGTATGGAAAACTTCCCTAGAAAAAGAATGAAGTTACCTTATGATTCTATTATTAGAACAAATTATGATGTCGATGCTTCATCTCTTGATAATACTTGATTCACACTTTCTGCGCCTAGCTGAAAGGCGTTAAAGAAAAGCGCTTATGGGAGACAACCCATGTTTTTACTACAGTACTTTGTTTTATATTTGAGTCTTGGAAGTTGTTTACTACTGTAGCAACCTCTCCTTATCATGTTTTTGTGCCAAGTAAAGTCTCTATGGTAAAGTTGATGCTAGATTTAGATTGCTGCAGAAACAGCATTGCTGTCTGTCACGAATTCGCGCAGAAGTCTCTGTAAAAAAATCAAAAAATCTGCAAATTTACGTGTGTGATCCTCAGATATGTACGCAACTTTCATTAGTTTTGAGTTTTTCCGTTTGAGCAAGTTAAGTGCCCATTCCAGGTTCGTCTTTACGGACTGTTCTGTTTTTGACAGATTCTGCCTTTTATTTCACATTGCCTCTTTTGCTATGTTGGATGAATTTCTTTGATCCATTAATGTCCAGTAGCTTTGTGCAATGTCCAGAAGTATTAATAATGATTGTGTCACCTCTGAACATGTGAATTTTTGATTATGCACTAACCCTCTAATGAGTTTGCTTGAAGTTTGGTGTGAAGGAAGTTTTCAAGGGTCAAGAGAGGAGTATGATATACTAAGATCAAGAGGAGTGAAAGCTCTAAGCTTGGGGATGCCCCGTGGTTCACCCCATATTTTAAGAAGACTCAAGCGTCTAAGCTTGGGGATGCCCAAGGCATCCCCTTCTTCATCGACAACATCATCGGGTTCCTCCCGAAACTATATTTTTATTCAGTCACATCTTATGTACTTTGCTTGGAGCGTCGGTTTGTTTTTGTTTTTGTTTTTGTTTGAATAAAATGGATCCTAGCATTCATTGTGTGGGAGAGAGACACGCTCCACTTTTGCATATGGACAAATATGTCCTTAGGCTTTACTCATAGTATTCATGGCGAAGGTTGAATCTTCTTCGTTAAATTGTTATATGGTTGGAATCGGGAAATGCTACATGTAGTAATTCTAAAATGTCTTGGATAATTTGATACTTGGCAATTGTTGTGCTCATGTTTAAGCTCTTGCATCATATACTTTGCACCCATTAATGAAGAAATACATAGAGCTTGCTAAAATTTGATTTGCATATTTGGTCTCTCTAAAGTCTAGATAATTTCTAGTATTGAGTTTTGAACAACAAGAAAGACGGTGTAGAGTCTTATAATGTTTACAATATGTCTTTTATGTGAGTTTTGCGCACGGTTCATCCTTGTGTTTGTTTCAAATAACCTTGCTAGCCTAAACCTTGTATCGAGAGGGAATACTTCTCATGCATCCAAAATCCTTGAGCCAACCACTATGCCATTTGTGTCCACCATACCTACCTACTACATGGTATTTCTCCCATTCCAAAGTAAATTGCTTGAGTGCTACCTTTAAATTTCCATCATTCGCCTTGCAATATATAGCTCATGGGACAAAATAGCCTTAAAAACTATTGTGGTATTGAATATGTACTTATGCACTTTATCTCTTATTAAGTTGCTTGTTGTGCGATAACCATATTCTGGGGACGCCATCAACTCTTTGTTGAATATCATGTGAGTTGCTATGCATGTCCGTCTTGTCTCAAGTAAGGGAGATCTACCACTTAATGGTTAGAGCATGCATATTGTTAGAGAAGAACATTGGGCGCTAACTAAAACCATGAATCATGGTGGAAGTTTCAGTTTTGGACATATATCCTCAATCTCATATGAGAACACTAATTGTTGCTACATGCTTATGCATTAAAAAGGAGTCTATTATCTGTTGTCCATGTTGTCCCGGTATGGATGTCTAAGTTGAGAATAATCAAAAGCGAGAAATCCAAAATGCGAGCTTTCTCCTTAGACCTTTGTACAGGCGGCATGGAGGTACCCCTTTGTGACACTTGGTTAAAACATGTGTATTGCGATGATCCCGTAGTCCAAGCTAATTAGGACAAGGTGCGGGCACTATTAGTATACTATGCATGAGGCTTGCAACTTGTAAGATATAATTTACATGATACATATGCTTTATTACTACCGTTGACAAAATTGTTCCATGTTTTCAAAACAAAAGCTCTAGCACAAATATAGCAATCGATGCTTTCCTCTTTGAAGGACCTTTCTTTTACTTTTATGTTGAGTCAGTTCACCTATCTCTCTCCACCTTAAGAAGCAAACACTTGTGTGAACTGTGCATTGATTCCTACATACTTGCATATTGCACTTGTTATATTACTCTATGTTGACAATTATCCATGAGATATACATGTTATAAGTTGAAAGCAACCGCTGAAACTTAATCTTCCTTTGTGTTGTTTCAATACCTTTACTTTGATTTATTGCTTTATGAGTTAACTCTTATGCAAGACTTATTGATGCTTGTCTTGAAGTACTATTCATGAAAAGTCTTTGCTTTATGATTCATTTGTTTACTCATGTCATTACCATTGTTTTGATCGCTGCATTCATTACATATGCTTACAATAGTATGATCAAGGTTATGATGGCATGTCACTCCAGAAATTATCTTTGTTATCGTTTACCTGCTCGGGACGAGCAGGAACTAAGCTTGGGGATGCTTGATACGTCCCAAACATATCTATAATTTCTTATGTTCCATGCCACATTATTGATGATATCTACATGTTTTATACACATTATATGTCGTATTTATGCATTTTCACTAACCTATTAACAAGATGCCGAAGAGCCAGTTGCTGTTGCTGTTTTTGGTTTCGAAATCCTACAAAGGAAATATTCTCGAAATTGGACGAAATCAACGCCCGGGTCCTATTTTTGCACGAAACTTCCGGAAGACCGAGGGGAAAGGAAGTGGGGCCACGAGGCGCCGCCACACTAGGGCGGCGCGCCCAGGTCTTGGCCGCGCGGCCCTAGCATGTGGGGCCCTCGTGTGGCCCCCCGCGTTGCCCTTCCGCCTACTTAAAGCCTTCGTCGCGAAACCCCCAGTACCGAGAGCCACAATACGGAAAACCTTACTGAGACGCCGCCGCCGCCAATCCCATCTCGGGGATTCGGAGATCGCCTCCGGCACCCTCGGAGAGGGGAATCATCTCCCGGAGGACTCTTCACCGCCATGATCGCTCCGGAGTGATGAGTGAGTAGTTCACCCCTGGACTATGGGTCCATAGCGCTAGATGGTCGTCTTCTCCTTATGTGCTTCATTGTCAGATCTTGTGAGCTGCCTAACATGATCAAGATCATCTATCTGTAATGCTATATATTGTGTTTGTCGGGATCCGATGGATAGAGAATACTATGTTATGTTAATTATCAATCTATTACGTATGTGTTGTTTATGATCTTGCATGCTCTCCGTTATTAGTAGAGGCTCTGGCCAAGTTTTTGCTCTTAACTCCAAGAGGGAGTATTTATGCTCGATAGTGGGTTCATGCCTCCATTAAATCTGGGAGTGAGGAAAGTTCTAAGGTTGTGGATGTGTTGCCACTAGGGATAAAACACGATGCTATGTCCAAGGATGTAGTTATTGATTACATTACGCACCATACTTAATGCAATTGTCATTGTTTGCAACTTAATACCGGAAGGGGTTCGGATGATAACCTGAAGGTGGACTTTTTAGGCATAGATGCATGCTGGATAGCGGTCTATGTACTTTGTCGTAATGCCCAATTAAATCTCACAATACTTATCATATCATGTATGTGCATTGTCATGCCCTCTCTATTTGTCAATTGCCCGACTGTAATTTGTTCACCCAACATGCTATTTATCTTATGGGAGAGACACCTCTAGTGAACTGTGGACCCCGGTCCTATTCTTTACATCGCATACAATCTGCAATTGTTCTTTACTTTTTCGCAAACAATCATCTTCCACACAATACGGTTAATCCTTTGTTACCAAGCGGTGAGATTGACAACCTCACTGTTACGTTGGGGCAAAGTACTTTGGTTGTGTTGTGCGGGTTCCACGTTGGCATCACCGGTGTTGCGCCGCACTACATCCCTCCGCCATCAACATTCAACGTGCTTCTTGGCTCCTCCTGGTTCCATAAACCTTGGTTTCTTTCTTAGGAAAAACTTACTGCTGTGCACATCACACCTTCCTCTTGGGGTTCCCAACGGACATGTGTTTCACGCGCATCAAAGGACTCCATACTCTGCTTCATTGTTTGATGCATTGGGGAAGGTCATCCGTAATATGTACTTCATCTTGTCACCCTGTGGTGAACAAGTACCACGCCTGCTCCAGCTCCTTCTAATCTCTTGGACCCGTCGAAGTTCATATGCCAGGTACTCGATAAAAATCTGGGGGTCCCGTGTTTTGGAGTTCCATCCACTCTGCAACAAAGTCCGGCAAAATTTGCAACTTGATTGCCTTTCTTTTTTTCATATGTGATGTCACGAGGGGAAAACTCGATTCCCCAAAGGGAGACACGTCCTGTGGCTTCCGGATTGTTCAATATGTTCGAGAGAGGCACCTCGTTGACCACTATTATCGGGTGTGCCGAAAAATAATGTCCTAACTTCCATGCTGACATAAAAACTCCATATGCCAACTTCTGATAGTGCGGGTAGCGTTGCTTGGATGGTGATAAGACTTCACTGAGGAAATATATTGGTTGTTGAACCCCATGAATTTTCCCTTCTTCCTCTCGCTCTACCACGAGAACCGTGCTAACCACTTGAGGTGTGGCCGCAATATATAGCAACAGAGGTTCTTTTTCTCGTGGTGCCACCAATACTGGAGGTGTCGAAATTGTACGCTTCAGATGTTCAAAAGCTTTGTCTGCCTCCTCGTTCCACACAAACTTTTCTCCTTGCTTGATGAGCGCGTAAAAGGGGAGCGCTTTTTCTCCTAATCTTGCGATGAACTAGCTCAGAGCTGAGACTCGTCTAGTTAACTGCTATATCTCTTTGAGCTTGGTTGGTTTTCTCATCATCAATATAGCTTGTATTTTCTCTGGATTGGCCTCGATTCCTCTGGCTGACACCAAGTATCCGAGGAGTTCTCCCGCAGGAACACCAAAGGAACACTTTATAGGGTTCAACTTGAGACGGAACTTGTCGAGGTTGTCGAAAGTTTCCCTAAGATCATCAATGAGGGATGACCCTTGCTTTGTTGTTATGACTACTTTGTCGATGTAAACTTGGACGTTTTTTCCCGATCTGCGTGGCGAGACACTTCTGCATCATCCTATGGTATGTGGCTCCCGCGTTTTTCAACCCGAAAGGCATTGTTCTGTAGCAGAACATGCCATAAGGGGTTATGAAAGCTGTTTTGACTTCATCTTCTTCTTTCAAGCGGATCTGATTGTAACCAGAATACGCGTTAAAGAAAGAAAGACGTTCGCAACGTGCCGTGGAATCGATAATTTGGTCGATCCTCGGGAGGGGAAAGTGATCCTTTGGACAATGTTTGTTGAGACACGTGAAATCGACGCACATGCGGAGGACTTCAGTGTTTTTCTTCGGGACCAGCACTGGGTTAGCGAACCACATGGCCTCAGTTTGTAGTTCCTTGATGAAACCCACTTCTTTAAGTCGACGGATCTCAAATAGCATAGCTTTGCGGTTTGGCTCGGAGAATCGCCGCAAAGATTTTCAGATTGGTCTAGCTCTTGGATCTAAATTGAGAGGGTGCTCGGCAAGTTCCCTGGGTACTCCTATCATGTCAGCTGGACACCATGCGAAGATTTCCCAGCGCTCACGGAGGAACTCGACGAGCGCGCTTTCCTATGCGCTGTTCAAGTTGGAAGCGATGGACGTCGTCTTTTTAGGATCTGTCGGGTGGATCTGCACTTCCTTAGAATTCTTGGAGGTGTCGAAAGCTTGCTCTTGCAAGGATCTACCTCCGTCAGGCAACACGTCGTAGTTGGTGGTGAGCTTGGATGCCTCATACTCAGTCTGCATCCCGATTGTTTCGGAGAGCTTGTGGAAATCCTTGTCGCACTTATCTGAACAAAACTTTCTTTGACTGTTATTGGTCCCTTAGGTCCAGGGATTCTCCAGAGCAGGTACGTATAGTGCGGCACATCCATGAATCTGGTAAATGCGGGTCGTCCCAAGAGGGTGTGGTATTGCGACGGCCAGTCGATGACTTCAAACTCCAACTTCTCCTTCCTAAAATTTTCTCATGTTCCAAACTGTACGTCAAGTGCAATCTTGCCCAAAGGATAATTTGGTTTCTGGGGTGCAATGCCATGAAAACACGTGTCCATTGGTGTCAAGTTTGCTAGAGAGATGTTCATATTCCTCAATGTGCCCGCGTATATGAGATTTAGACTGCTTCCGCCATCTATGAATATTCGGGAAACGTCATATCCCTCGATGAATGGTGGTAGTATCATGGCTGACTGTCCTGGCCGTGGCACTTGAGGTGGATGATCCTCTTGTGTGAATCTTATTGGCTGTCCCGACCAATTGAGGTACTTGGTGGTTGGTGGAGGCGATGTTACTGCCATGTACACTTGTCGAGAAATTAACTTATGCGACCTATTCGAGGGTCTACCCTTCTGTATCATCGATATTGCTCCTCTTGTGTTTATAAAGTCATCTTTGTTGCCTGGAGGTGCCGCAAGTTGCAACTGATGCTGATTCGCACTAGTAATTTGCGGGTGGTGGTGGCAGGGGTGCATGAATTTCGCTCCTTGGCCCCTGCACATATCCCCTGTTTGCTGCTTGCGCGTTTGCGCTCTCTGTATATCTTTGCAAAGCCTGGAAAGTTCGACAGTCCTTCTGAAGATGACCTGACTGTCTCCTTCCATCGTTGTCGAGGTAGAAATGCATCTGGCACGGTCCATTCAACAGATCTTCGGGTGACACATTGTATGGTCTTGGAATCCTCGGCCGATTATTTTGTCTACTGGAGCTAGGTGTATCCATGTGATCATTGCGTTGATCATTGCTCCTCTGGTAATCATCACGATGATTTCTTCCATTGTTTCCTCGGAAGCCAGCCACTACTTAGCTGGGACGGTCATAATCCGCGTAGTTACGAAAACATCGTCTATTTTGATTGTTATTTCTATTAGATCTTAGGATGGGGCGTTGATTCGGTCTTTCCGAAGGAGCATGAAGTCATGTGGCGACAATGATGCTGGCCATGGTGTTGCTGCCAACGATAAAACTGATTGGAAGAACAAGAGGCAAGAGTGGGGGGACGCTATGTGGGCTGACAGAGGCAACTCCAGGATCCGAAGAAGAAGAAGAAGAATTTCCATGCCGTGCTGTGTTATGAACAACTCCCGTTTGTGTCATGTCTGTGTGTATAAGTCGAATACTTGTGTGCTGAATTACCATTCGATATTAGCTAGGGCTAAACCAGTGTTAAACTGCAATTTCGAAGTAGGTACGAGTGAACGACGTCATAATAGTCCTGCTTGTTAGTTTATTTTGGTCTTATGCTCTCTTTTTGTTCAAAGTGATTAGGGGTAAGACCACCTCTTGGTAAAAATGGTAACTAAAGCAGAGAATGGTAGATCAACAATCATAGCAGGATTTCTACTTTATAAACAGATTACAGCTTAGTTGGTAACTAATCAATGTGCACAAACAAACTGAAAAAAGGTTGGTAGGAATCAAACAAACTGTTGTTCATTCATGGATATATAGAATTAGCCTGGTTGAAGATGGCTCTGGGGAGAAGATCTCGCCCGATGCAGAAAAAAGCTCAGCAAGCAATCATGCCCAGGTACGAGAAATTACCTGGCAGGTGGGCCTCCTCGGGCCCTCCCCTCCGTTCACGTGACGCCCTTTCCCAAGCAACTTTTTTTTCCCTTCAGAAAAAAGATATTTTCTGTTGTTTCTACCATTGATTATTCTCTCCACGATCTCGTCCTCTTCCCCTTCCCTTTCCGTTGGTGATCCTTGGCATTCAATTACGGCGCCGCTTCGATCACGCCGCGCATATGGCGCTCTCCGGCGGCCCCGCCTCGGCGGCGCCGCTGTCCCACGGGCAGGCGGCGGAGGCGGAGCTGTTTGAGGATGCGGTGGAGGGGTCGCCGACCGCCTCGGCGCCGCCAGTACCATGGCGCGATGGCGAGGCTGCAGCGGTGGTCTCGTCGTCGCCGCCGTCAGTGTCGATACCGCAGGGCGACGTCGCGGCTGAAGAGGAAGCCTACGAGTCACCCTCGGCGTCAGGACATCCGGCAATTAACGGGGCGGAGGAGGAGTCGCCTTCGGTTTCTGAATTGCGAGACGGGCTGGGCAGACTGGGCGTGGGAAGCGTCTCTCCGCCGGGCCAGCGCGCGAGGGGCACGGAGGAGGGGAATTCGACGGCCCCCTCGGGGGCAGCATCCCCGGGGATGGAGGATTCGAAGCCCAGGTCCGCGTCAGCGCCGCCTTCGCCCGGGCCGCCGGGTGCGTCGTCGTCGTCGTCGTCGCCCGTGCCGCAGATTAGGCAGCACGCGCGGCACGTGCGGACCAGCAGCTTCCAGCGGTTCCGGCAGCAGATGCAGCGCGCCTGGAAGTGGGGGCCAGTTGGAGGTGCTGAGAGGAGCCCCAGGGAGCACTTGCTGCGGACCACGGTGAACATCGAGGCCATGGCGAATCAGAAGCGGCAGTGGTATCAACTCCATTCCAAGGCTCTGGTACAGAACCTCTCCTGTTCTGTTCAATCGTGTCTCAGCATACTTGTGCATTTGGATGCAATTTTATGTCTACCGGGCTGACTTGAAGCCGATAACTGAATTGGTAAAACCAATACCAATGTCTTGAGAATCTTATAGCTTACCTATAAATGAGCAGGTTCACACCGTAAGATGTAAAAATAGCAGCTCACATCATGTGTTCTGACACCTCATCCTAATTTTGTTGCTGTATATGGTTCAACAATAGTCACTAGTTAGTTTGGTAAGCAAACGACCAAGTTATTTACTCTATTTTTACTGTTTGGAGATTCGTTGGAGACATTTTTTACTCTTACGAAAACATTCAATTGTTCTTCCTTGGTTTCCCCACAGATCTTTATCGTAAACACAACCTTCATTTTGCTCATTCATGGAGTTGTATTTAGTACCTCTAAGAAATATGATTATCTACCGTTAGCTAGTAACGTGGTCCTCATCCTAATTTTTTTCATGTATATGGTTCAACAACAGTCACTAGTTAGTTTGGTAAGCAAACGAGTAAATTATTATACTGTATTTTACTGTTTGTAGGTGCATTGGAGACATTTTTCATACTTTTAGGAAACCATTGATGCGTGATGTTGTTTTTATGAGCCAAGAACCAAACAGCTTAGAGGTATTTGAGTGTGTGACTGTGGAGCTGCCAAAGTGAAATACAATAACTGTACTTCGTGTGGAGCCTTTCTCTTATTTGCTGGATACAATTACTGAACATCTCGAAGTATGTTTTCTCGAGAGAATATGTCCCAAGCACCAAAGTGCTTTCCTAGAAGCACATGGAATTTCCCCCATACCTATAAGTTTTAAGCGGAGCCTTCGTGACTTAGCACCTTTATATTCACATACTCCTTTAGTTTCTCTTGCAGTTCTTATCTGTACTTCGTGTGGACTTTCCCTTTTTTAATCTATATGTAATATGTTTATGACTCTTCAGGATCAGAAGCAATTTAAGGAACCGGCATCACTGTTTGAACATTTTTTTGTAGTTGGACTTCATTCTTATGCAAATGTGACAGTCATTGAGGATGCTTTTGCAAAAAAGAAAGCTGTTGATATTAGACAAGATCAGTATCATGGACCAATACCAACCATGGAACCACAGGTATGGTGCTTTCTTGAACAAGAGCAATTCTTCTGCTTTAGGGGAATTTGTCTATGTCACCCTCACCCCTGGATGCAACAATTTCCTATTGAATTTTATGTTCTGTAACAAAATTTTATTAACAGGATGATGCTTTTTAGTCTGTTATCCTCTTCTCTTATCTTGTGATTTTGTGTACATTACATGTTATGGCTAAAATGTTCGGTAAGTTTGTGAGTTGATTAGGTTGTGCTCAAGAGTATAAGAAGTGCTTTGATCATATAGGTTATGTAGCTGGATCATGTAAGATTGTATTTGTTTAATGACCACTGTTCACTCATCCACAACTTTATTTACTCACAGTGCAAAAATAGGACACATATTAATTATCTGCAATATTCAGGTAATAATCAGTTATAACTGCATTTATTCACAATGCACGCTAAGGTGTTTCATCATAACGTGTTTATTTTTAGTGATTATGTTAGTTGTATGTATTTTTTTTTTCATTTAGCATGAAAAAGCTTGTAGAGCACCCACACTGTGCACTGCGTGGTAAAACCAAAAACACACGCAAAACTGATGTTTTTTTTTAAAAAACTTGATGTACTACCTTTTTTTTTGTATTGAATGCACCTTGTGGGATTTTCTTTAGAACATAGGATCTATTGTCGGTGATTATTATTTTTGGGTGGGGAAGGAGGACCAACAAGTCGGTTTTCTCAACTGAGTGCCAAACTGGTATTCTTGTGGCTCTGCATAGCATACCATGGTTAATTCTCTTTATAGGAGTGACAATCATGATTTTAATGAAATTTCTGATCATTTGATAAAATTTCAGAGTGACAATCTGAATTGCTCCTTGTCACAAGTTTTATTTCAATCTTGTAAAGCCTTGATCTGGTCCTGTAAGCTCTGGAAACTTCAGTATCCTAGTTCATTATACTGGAACATAAAGCAAACATTAATGCTGATTTGTCTTGGAGCTCTGCATCTAGACAGTAGACCCACTTGCTGGATCTGATTGTTCATTTCTGATCTACTCGTTACCTTGGTTTCTCTAATAACAACTGACAAAATGGCATTCCACTTGCAGATTCTTTTCCAATATCCACCTGGAAAGGGAGTGGAAATCAGGGAGGCCGATTTGCCCTCTTTCTGTTTTCCTGAAGGCGTAAAGGTTATATAAATAATGTTCTGGCTGAATTTGTACTGCTCCTATTGGCTTCTTTAAAATGTTCTTTCCCTTTTCTATCCTCTATTTTTTTAAAGATGTGTTCTGCTGTAAATTTCTTGATTCTTCTTTATTTGAAAATTTCAGGCTCACTTAGTAGAGAGGACTCCTTCCATGAGTGATCTAAATGAAGTGATATTTGGGCAGGTGAAATTTGGTTTTAGCAGGATATGGCAACCTCTTGCTACTGTGGTATTTAGTAAACCTGTTCAGTATCTTCTATGAACGAGCTAGTAATTGTTGAGATACTAAACAATTCTAGCTAACTTTTGCATTAGAGTGAATTCCACATTTTACCCTCTAGTTATGTGTTTGTGACACTGATTACCCCGTCCAGTGAAAATTCGTGTAGATTACCCCTTTTAGAAGCACTGGATCCTCGTTTTAGGTGAAAACTTTCCGTTGCGTGTCCATTGGCAAGGTGCCAAGTGATGATGGGGGTTCAAAAATATTAAGACGACGGCGCTGAATGGAACATGTGAATAAAATAAGTCTGGAACTCTGGATATAATCGTCGACGATGCCCTCTGATATTTACACGTTTTGCCATGCCACATCGACGTATCATGCCTATCCTATCTAACAATATAACACGCAAAATGCTAAACTGAGGTTAAACCGTGTTCAAAGTCTCCTAAATGGGATATTTTGATAGAAGTTCCATTAAATGGGGTAATATGTGTCACAAATGCACAACTACAGGGTAAAAATTGGAATTCACTTTTTTTGCATTATAGCTGCTAGAAAATTGTACTTTTACTATATTAGTTTGAGTCAAGCAGAAAATATGGAAGTTTGCTGGTCAATGAATAATCTGCTAACCTTATACTACTCTGTTCCAAAATATAAGGTATATACATTTTGTCCAAAGTCAAACTGTGTAAAGTTTGTCCAAGTTTATAGGAAAAACAATCAATATTTATTTAGTACTGTAGATGTTTGATAGGTTTTTTGTACTCCCTCCGGTTCAAAATAATTGCACAAAAATAGATGTATCTAGACATGTTTTAATGTGTAGATACATCCATTTTTAGGCAATTATTTTGAGCCGGGGGGAGTATTAACTTGGTTAAACCTCACGCAGTTTTACTTTGGAAAAAAAATATATGCTTTATATTTTAAAACGGTGGGATTATTTTTGTTGAAAACACAATATTCTTATGGCGACCATTGTTTGCTTTTACTTTTGAACTGTAATCTCTGATGCCCCTTGCATTATTGCATATGAGGTTCCAACATGAGTTGTCTGCAGTTTGCATACTTAATGGATGCTTCATTTTGAATCGAACTTGCTAACTTATATGACATCTTTTACATAGGAACATCTGTGTCGAGATGATCTGTCCTTTATCTTCTCCCTAAAGGTTTGTTTGTTTTTTTAATTATTTTTAAATTTTAATATTCCTGAAGAGTTCTATTCATTACTCTTCTCATAGTAATTGTTGTTGATGATACCAGGTATCAGACAATGCACCACTCTATGGTGTTTGCCTTCATGTCCAGGAAATTGTTCAAAGAGCTCCTGGTATACTAGGAGCAGTCTCACCCTTGAACCAGACTTCCTACAAGCCAAGCCGTTTCTTGGTTTCTGCACCGCGTTGTTATTGTTTACTTACAAGGGTACCCTTTTTTGAGCTACATTATGCGATGTTAAACAGGTTTGTCCAGCAAATATACTACTATTTTTCTCAGCTAATAATCACATGTAGTTTTTTCTCTCCCCCTAATTCAATATTTAACATATGATCGGTGTGTTGACTGTCAATTATATGAACAGCATAATTGCACAGGAGAGGCTTGACAGGATAACACAGTTTGCCAGTGAAATTGCTCTGGCAGAGCCTGTCCCTCGCTCCTTGAAAGAACAAGATCTATTTAAAGCGGATTTTGAATCTTCAAACGGGCTTTCGTACAGTGACTGGATGGAGTATGCTGTGCCTGTCAACAGTATATCAGGTATTGTTTCTTCATCGAGGCTTACATCAGAAAGAGACGCCGCTTCCTATTTATTCAGGAGTTGGGAACCTAATTCTCCTGAAAGTATATCGGCTAGTGAGACTTCAGATTCTAGTTACGCAAAAGAATTTGAGAAGGAAGGAAGACATAGTTTCCAACAATTCGAAGACTGTATATCAGAGAATACGGAATCCCGTTGTGATAGCTTTGGAAGTGCAAGTAGTACTTATGAGAATGGACATATGTCCCCAGATCTTCTGTCCACTGATTCTCTTATGTCTAGAAGATTAGGACGCACACAGAGCATGGAGTCTTTGCAGAGGTAACCCTGATAATTTGAAAACTATTTACTGCAATTATGGAGCACAATTTATGGTGTTTATTACATTTGCTTGGAGTTATCTGAAATCATAATAAACCTGATTTAGGAAGTTATTAGTGATGATGTTGGAATGCATATCATGTGATTTATGGTACATCCAGTACCATCACGCCACTTACCTTATTAATTGAGTATTCTTATGGTTTGTGACAGTTCAGTCAAATGTGCTGGGTCAGATGAAGAAGAGGATGAAGTAAACATGAAGAATGAAACTATTGTTGATGATTACAAAGTTATGGGATGGGCCAAGGTTTGTCTAATATAGTAGTTGCATGACTTCCGTTTGATGGCTCTTGTCCTCACTGATCGTGCACATAATTCATATTTTAGGCACACAATAACGAATCTCTACAAATTGTTTGTGGTTACCATGCCCTTCCTGTGCCACCTCGTGGAGGAGAAATTGTCTTCCAACCTCTCGAACATCTCCAGCCTGTTAAATACTCCCGGCCCGGCTTATCATTATTGGGGTTAGGAGACACAAATCTGGACAATGATTTGACTTCGCCAGAAACAAATGTGGTAGGTAATTGAATTTTGACGGCACTATTTGTACCTTCTGCTCCTTCACTAATCATACATTTTTTATAGGTCGTTGTCAATGCCTGCTTGGTTGCTGCAGAAGAAGCTCTTGCATTATCAGTATGGACTATGGCTACAGTTTGTCGTGCTTTATCCCTGGAAAGTGTATGTTATATTACTCCCATTTTTGGTTCAGTTATGAAGTTCCATTTGTATGTATTACTATATGTCATATCATGTATCACGGAAAATTAGTTTACGGGGGATCGTAATGAGACTTATTTCTCTCCCTTTTTTTGAAGCCTGCAATAACTCCCCTGACATTAGAAGTGGTACTGGCTATCATGGTTGGCTTTGTGTGCGTAGTCACTCTTTTTTTTTCCTGCAGATGCTAGCATTATTAACTGGAGTTCTGCTGGAGAAGCAAATAGTAGTAATATGCCCAAATCTGGTATGGTCTTTCAAGTAGCTGAGCTGAGCTGTATAACGATGTGCTCTAGTTTTATGCTATCCTTCTCAAATGCTTGACTGCAGGGTGTAGTGTCAGCTATCGTTTTGTCGGTTATACCAATGATAAGGCCATTCCAGTGGCAAAGTTTGCTGCTCCCTGTGAGTTTTGTTTTATCCTGTAATTTTGAAGTTCCCTTGTTTTGATTTTAGGAATACCATGTTGGCAATATCTATTTTTTGGGGTTGGGATTGGGAGCATGTGCTTTTATTCGCTTGGGGTTAGGAATACCATGTTGGTCACAGAAGGACCATGTAACAGAATAAGCTGAAGCTGGTGAAACTAGTGGGTGCTGTTAATGCTAAATCTAAAATATCATCCACCACCCTTACATTTAAGCTGTCCAATTAATTTGTAGCTGACTATCTTTTTGAAGAATATAAACTGGTAATTTAAATAGACAATTTTCGTGAACAAGTTATGAGGTTTGTAGAGTTGGGACTATGATAGTCTTGAATTCCCCTGGTTTGTAGAGTTGATACCTAATCTCGCTAATGAGAAAATGGCACATCTGGCTGGTCTTTTTGGCTGCAAGCTCGAGACTTTCCCTTTCACCTACCTTGGACTACCGCTTGGCCTAACCAGACCCCGTATTAGATACCTTGGTTCCCTCTATTGAAGGATCAACCATCGCCTTACAGCCACTGCCTCTTTTCTTTCTCTTGATGGACGAATCATGGTGACTAAGGCCATCCTTAGCTCTCTACCCACCTTCTATCTCTGCACTCTTAAGCTAGCTGATGGAGCTGCTGGAATCGTGGATAAAGCTAGGAGAATTGGCGTCTGGGGCAAACTAGAGAGTTCCAATAAACCTAAATCCTTGGCGGCATGGGACCTTGTTTGCATGTCAAAGTCTAAAGGGGGACTAGGTATCAAAAATCTAACTGCCCATAATGAGGCCCTCCTAATCAAATTCTTACACAAATTCTTCAATAAGGAAAACATTCTTCTCCACAAAGCACCAACATCTCTAGCTCCTTTTGGTGGAGACATTGTCAAACTCTGCTCAAAGTTTAAAAGAATTGCCTCTTGCTCCATTGCTTCCAGTGACACTGCTCTCTTTTGGAGCTATAATTGGACCCGATGATAAGGTTCCCAAGGTTCCATTCCTTTGCTATTAACAAACTTGCCTCAGTGAAGAACATCCTTGACCTGAGTGACCCCATTGATGCTTTCCTCCTTCCTTTATGAAACCAAGCTTTTGAGGAATTCCATGAATTTAACCACCTAATCGAACAAACAAGGTCTGCTCGGAATGCGGATGGTAATGACTTTTGGTCTTATAGCTGGGGTAATCTTTTCTCTGCCACCAAGTTTTATAAATTGAATTTTCAGCACATTCAAGCTCCAATTTTCTCTCCATGGATCTGGAAATCAAAATGCACACCCAAAATAAAATCTTTCTTCTGTCTCCTTGCGAACGACCGATATGCTCATAAGGAAAAGCTGCACTTTTGAAGACAATGGTCTCTTTCAAATTTGTTACACTAGGTTGTTGGAAACCAGGGATCACCTTTTCTGGAGCTGTACTTTCAGTAGACAGTGCTGGGAAAAAATCAACATCACGATCAATGATGGTCTTGAATTCCCCCAGATGATTACAGCGGCTAGATGCAACTTTGGAAAACCTTTTTTTCTTTGAAGCTTTTGCTACAGTTTGCTGGAATGTTTGGAAGCATAGGAATGGTCTTATGTTTGAAAATGAAACACCTTCTATTAGAGCTTGGACTTTTTCTTTCAAAAGGAACCTCTTCCTTCTTTCTTACGGAATGAAGGACCTCAAATTCCCCCTTATAGCCTGGCTAGAAGCTCTGTAGTTCCTTTGGGCTATGCCCTGGGCTAAGCCCTTTTGTACATTCCCTCCCTCAATCTTGTACATATTGTTTTCTTTTAATAGAATTTACTGTCAGGGCCTCCCCTACAGTTTTGAGCTCAAAAAAAAAAGTTTGTAGAGTTGGGAAGCAGGTGTGCTTGCAAAGTGTCACTGATATTTTGCCAAACAACGATCATTGGTGGCTTTCGGTTTGATATATCAGTTAGTTCACATGTTGATCTAATTCAACAAATGTGCTAGATTTATTTTGTCTATTTCAACATGTTATCAACCATTTACATTTACCTAAACAGATATATATGCGTTGAGTTTATGTTCAACTGAAAGAGTGATAAATTTATAATCAATTGCTTTTCAGGTTCTACCAAGAAAATTGATTGATTTCATTGATGCCCCTGTCCCTTTTATTGTAAGTTTTAATATTCTTCGAAGTTCATTTATTGGGTTGTTGCTCTTTTAAAGAATCACTAAGGATTGCAATTGACAATTTCTGCATGTTTGCCAATTTGAACCATGTTATGATAGGTTGTCACTATTAGCCAAACTTTCAGGGATTATATATGTTTTCTTCTACAGGCTGGTATCCAATATAAACCCCCTGATATCAAGATGAAAGCGTCCAGTCTTGTCAGAGTCAATGTACAGAAAGATCAGGCAAGTGTGACACGTTCTTTCCTAATATTGAAAACACTCTTGGAAAAGGATGTCTGAACCTTTTATTGTTGTAACAAATGGAATCTTTGTCAACTTGCTAATTATGTTGACATGTGAACCTGTGAAAATATTCATCTGTACTGAATGTTAGTTTCTCCAATTACAAACAAGCAGGTCAAGGGAAATTTATTGCCTCAACTTCCGCGTTACAAGGAGCTTATTTCAGATCTCAGTCCAATTCATGCTAGACTTTCATGTGAGAATGCTCTGGCCAAGAAACATCCTATTTATAAATGCAATGAAGTTCAGGTATTATTTTTTGTTTAGTATGTGGAGTGTGTCTCCATCCTCATTGGAAGCCATTCTCTGTCCTGCGAGAAGACAGTTTTACCTCCTTAGCAAATCCTGTTCATGTACAAATTTGTCTATGCTCCATCTTAGTAGTTTCAAAGATAAGCATGGTACTTGTTGGCTATTATTTTGCAGGCTAAGGCATCCTGGCAGTTCTTTAATGTTCTGAGAACCTACTTGGAGTCACTTTGTTCCGACTTGCGCTATCATACCATCACCAATGTACAGTCGGATAATGACAGGGTTAGCATTCTATACACTTGTCTCTGCACTTTACACCATGATGCCACTTTGACATTTTACTTTTACAAACATAATAAAATGGACTAAATAATGTTGGTTTTCTGTCTAATCAGGTCTCTTTGCTTCTGAAGGACAGTTTTATTGATTCCTTCCCCTCAAAGGAACGACCATTCATGAAGGTGCTTCACAATCCATTTCTCCACATTGAATTCCTTATATATCTGAGAGTTTCAGTGTTCATGTGCCTTTTGATGGTAATAAATATGTAAAATTGGTACGGAGTAAGCTGCGTTGAGATGATTTGACGTAGCTTTAGAAGATGGCTAATATATGTACAAGTTCAGGATTTGCCATCTTTTCCTAATTTCTTTTCTTGTTATGGTACTTATGTGTCACTGTGATGCTCGCGTATTCTTATAGAAGTTAATGTTTTGCAGCTCTTCGTGGAGACACAGATGTTCTCTGTTCTTTCAGATTCACGTCTTTCCACATTTGAAAACGAGCACACACAAGTCTTTGTTTCAGCTGGAGATCAAAACAAGTAATATTGCCAATTCCTGGCAACAATGTCTTCTTCCTGGTGTGATCTTCAGATGGACTACGGTTTGATGGGACAAAAGGAAGAGAAAACATGGTACGCAACTAAGAATGGAGGACTAGACTGCCCAAGTGGTTAAGCTGTTCCGCTGAATGGTAGGGCTTGTCTGGTCGAAGACGGAGAGCATCAACATTACAGTATGATGATGCAACCCAATCTTTTAAATGGGATGTACCTGCCGTTCCGGAGTATATATGGACGGAATAGAAATGGTGCGTGGTGCTGTGTACTTGCACTTCTGTTCGTTTTCTGTTCCAAGTTGTCTTTCTATGTATACAGGTGCATATAGTGAAAGAACCGTGTAAATAAGATGAGCTTGTTTTGATTGCCACTATTCCCTATCTCAATTCCTGGTGCACAACAATAGATAGAAGTTTTGACACTGTATTTGTAGGGACAAATATTTTAGTTGTTAAAAAGGTTATTGAACGTTAAGCAGAGTTTTGTGTAACCGAAAAACTTGTTTCTCTCGGAGAAAAGAGGTAGGTGATGCAGCAACTTTTGTTTGCTAAGGCCAGTGGCATGACTAGGTTTATATTAGTGGTATTTACAAGCATGCTTTTTTGGACGACGGGGGTGCAGTTGTAGCCACTTTCAGTCCAAAGTTCCATTTTGTTGGTCATGATTAGTGCCACTTCTATACCCGCTGCTTGCTTGCGTGATCCAAACTTTCAATCTGTCAGCCATGGCCGCCGTATATCATCACACGGACTATTTCTTTGATCTGGTAGCCAAATGATTCTTTTATGAGCTACACCCACGGCTCCTGTAATCAAGTTGCTGTCCGAGAGCTTGGTCGGACCTCCGGTTCGACTTTGCTACCATTGTGTTTCGAGCCTGACCGATCGTCTTCCGTCGCGCCACCTCGATAGTGATTGATAGGGCCTGCCAGCCTTGTGGTCTGGACACTCTCGATCAACGACAGAATTTTTCCGGGTTTTTTTTTTTACTCTCCATGCAACTCCACCCCCAAGTGGATCGCTTTTTTATCTTGTAAAATACAAAAGAAATTGATAGAAAATTTTAAAAATAAAATCCTTCGAGATGCCCATATATTATGTCATCTAGTACCATTGAGAGTTAACAAAAATGAATTTCGATTTTTTTTTGTAAAATTGGCTAGCAAAATCATCAAACTGAATTTCTGGTTGCATAAGAACTCGAAAAAAATGCACAATATATCAAAATATACCCACGAAAATTCTACATCCAAATGAGAAAGGGCTTGCCCGGTTGGACAATTTTTAGAATCGCCAAATTTAAAAAGAGTAAAAAGATATGGCAAAGTCAAGATTTTTTCCTGCAAAAATAAAAAAATCGAAAAAAAAATTCTGTGCCGCATCTTCATCCCATGCGCCACAGAAGTTTTGGCCCGGATTTTGAATTTCGAAGGCGCCATTCTCCTCCTCCACTTCTCTTCCACCACTTCTTCATCTCCTCACTTCTCCTCCCCTCCCTTCTTCTCCACTACCACCACCACCACCTCCTCCCTTCTCCTCCCTCCTCCTACCACCACCCACCACCTTCTCCTCCTCCTCCTCCGGCAGCCACCACCACCATCACCTCCTCCTCCTCCTCCTCCTCCTCCTCCGGTGACAACCTCCTCCTCCTCCACCACCACCACCACCACCACCACCACCTCCGCCTCCACCACCACCACCACCACCTCCTCCCCACCACCACCACCACCACCACCACTACCACTCCCCTCCCCTCACCACCACCACCACCTCCACCACCACCTCCTCCGGCCGGCTAGCCTCCTCCTTATCCTCCACCCACCACCACCACCTCCTCCCCCTCCACCACCACCACCACCTCCTCCTCCGGCCGGACAGCCTCCTCCTTCTCCTCCACCCACCCCACCCCACCCAAACACTCACCTTCCGGCAGCCCCAGATCTAGATCTAGATCTGGCCGCTATTTTTTAAAAAATCCAAAAAAAAAATTCTATGGCGCATATTGGCATGGTGCGTCACAGAAGTTTTCAAGAAAATTATGTGGCGCATATTGACCTGGTGCGCCACAGAAGTTTCAAAAATTCTGTGGGGCATGACATATGCGTCACATAATTTTAATACTAATCACGTGACAACTGTGACGAGAGGGATATGCGCCACAGAAGTCTGATTTGGTGCGCCACAGAAGAGCAATTTTCGAGTAGTGTAGGGGTCTCTTCACGGAAGTTGCTAGGATTAATTTGACCGAGGCGGTGGCACCTGATACGGGCAACCATACGGGTGGGCTCTGCACGTATCACTGCTCATTAACCTCTGTGGAAATCTTATTCGCGAGACCTTTGATTTGAGAGTATTGGCAACTCGTGATTCTTCACTAATTGGCACAGATTTCTCCATGAAAGTGTATATTCCTGAAAGGGAACAATTAAAGAGAAGATTTCCATATCGTGGCGGTAATTAGTCATTAATGGCAGATATAGAGACATATTTTATCAATTTTTTGACATGAGATTTAAACATGGCGCATAGATGCTGTATTATGCAGCTATCATAGCAGGAACCAAAAGCAAGAAATTACAACTTGAATTAAACTTTAGACAACAACCAACACACTTTACGCACACTTATTGGTGAGGTTGATTTGGAATATTTTACTATGTGTTTTCAGTTTGAATAATATTTCAAACAATACACAGTCTCCGCCATATATGGCTTTCAACATTCAGGAAGAACCGCATTCGCAAAAAGAAGGAAGAACCGAAGCAACTTGTTAGAGGGGTGCCCTACGGAATCTAATAGGACCGGAAACCTCAGTGTTGGAGGCGTCCCAGAGATGAACACTTGGAACGTTGGTGTGTGTTTTTTTTCCTTTTTGTGTTTGGCTTTGCTCCGTCGGTGAGAACCACTGGTTTAATCTTGAAGGAAAAGAACTGCTAGTCACTTTAGAAAAGTAAACTTGCACACTGTACACAAAAATTGAAACTTAGTAATATCAATACATCCTTTTATGGCTGTGATGGTGAGGCGCGTAGGAACCAAATACTAGTACAATCAAAGGAGAAAATGTGTCTTTAGCGCCGAATGTTACAAATACATATGTTGACGAATGACGAGGAGATATCTTAATGACATGACATGCAATTGTTGCATGTTCTTGAACAGGAGATAAACAAGCATGTATACATAGATTTCGTTTGAAAACACCAACATAGGTACAACATTGTTGGTGTTTTAATTAATTACATGAAGAGAAAAGAAAACCAGCTTCCATCATCTTTGTTTTGATTAGGATCAAAACATTTCAGGTGTAGTGGTTATTTAAAAAATGGCTATTTTATCTTGTGAGGAGCATTTTCAAAATAAACTTTGAATTTTTTTCCATCCATTTGATTGGAATGAAACTCATGAATGGTTTTATGCAGGACTACCATTCTCTTTAGGATGTGACATCCTAGCATAGAAAGAGCGTGAGTTGGTCTAACCACATTATGCACAATTTTCTTATTTGATTGGTGCACACCATAGTAAATATCCGCATACTGATGCTCAGAAGATAGATGAGCGATGCAGCTGAATCTTTACCATATACCTTTTTTTCGGAAGATGGGTAATAATGCCATTATTCAACCAAAACAAGAGAACGACCCTTGTAAACACATTAAACATGACCACAAATTACCTTTAATCACTTCCCACTTTTTTTTATATAAAATATAGCTGGAAAACCTACGGACGGTCCCGGAATTTTGCTATGCTCCATCTAAAAGGCAGTCTCCTAAACCCCCTTCTTAGTGAAAATATCCCCCTCTTTGGTCCATTACTACACAATGTCCTCAAACAAAGTATTCATATATCTAGAAGAAGTTCGAGACCGTTTGGACCAATGTCGCTTGTCCTCCGACCCTCGTGCCTAAGGAACAACTCACCATAGAGCTTGGTGGGATGCCAACGAGCGCAAGCTCAGTGGTCATCTACTTTATGTTATGTGGAACATATGAAGGAGAAAAAAGAAAATTCTTTAACCTCACCTTTGTTGATGTGGCTCACCTCGTGAACGAGGACATTCGACAACGGGCTTTGGCCTTCGGTATGATCACTCCCGATGTCGGGAGGCGAGAAAGTAGTGCGAGTCTTTAGCCCTTATGGGGTTTTCCTCGGAATGTTCTGCCTTCAAAAAAATATGGTACACATTATAAAATACCACTCCTACTTAATGAAATGGCAGCACTACCGTATGTTTCTCTAAAAACATCACAAAATAATTTATAGAAAATTGGACCCTCTGGGGTCCAATCCATTTATGATGCCTTTCGATTGTCGAATAGGAAGCACAGCAGGGTATCCATCATCTTCTTTTGGGACTCCCCCGCGCTATTTTTCCTGCTCTTGTTCTTAAATTGTTGGGACATGAGGGCATTTGTTGGGCACTTGTTAACTCGAATTAAGTGCTTGAAGCACGTGTGGTCATTTCTTAAAATGCGGATATTATTAAATAAAAGTAATATATATTTATATATATGCATAAAACCCATATTATACTGTCTACTTTTTTTTGTGGGTAAAAGAAGATATATTACCCATCGGGGCTTACTACAAGGTCTAAGTCAAGAGCCCGATGAACACATTCAGGTCCTGCACCTAGCAAAACCATAGTTCTAGAATCTGCTCTTGCCAAATTAGCAAGGCAGTGACTAACCTTATTTTGCGTACTATCTACTTTTACAAGGAAATAATTCTAGTACCGTGCATTTAAAACTTGATCTCAGAGATAATTTGCATTAAGTAAGAGCGATTTTGGCCTTTCTCCAGCACTGCCGTCACTAAACCTGCACAATAGACTCCATGATAATCTTCTTATCGGATAATTATAGGCCCATCTTCAACCCTTCTTCACAGGCCCTCGCTTCAGCCTTAAGGGGATCCAATCAGTTAACAAGCTGATGACATGCCGAAAAAAGGATTCCACCATTTTCATTGCAGAGAATCATGCTAGCTCCCGCTGAGCCGTTCTCCATCTTAACTGAGCCATCAAAGTTCAGTTTAACCCAGCCTGGAGAGGGCCTTTTCCATCAATTTTCGCTGATTTTTTTCAATCTTACAGTATGAGAAGCAGATTGGTCCACCACCACGGCCGGCTTCCCTTTGATGATATCATAAGTTGATATCTTTTTAGCATTATGTAACAACTTCACATAAGCAGTAAGGAAGTGTTTTGATCCTTCGATTGTGGGGATGGGTTTAGAATGAGTAACTTCATTGCGAGCATAGCAGCCTCGTCAGGTCACAAGTATAAAAGATTCACTTGCGTTTGCAGGGGCATTCACTAGAACTTCTTTGAACCAGGAATTGGGATTAACCTGGACATGTATATCAGATGTGAGATTCCAGGATGCTCACATAGTCGTCCATAGACGGTAAGCATGCGGGCAACGAAACAGGGCATGCGCCACATCCTCTGGCTCACGTCCACATATATTGCAAAGTCCAGGCACAAATATACCTCCTCTCTTCTTGTTTTCTTTAGTTGCCAACACATTATTTTTTTCTTTCTAGGCAAATTCTTTAACTTTTGGTGGTAGAGCTGATTTCCAAATGGCTGTCCAACACCTATCACTTCCATCTCCTCTAGCGCTAGTTGCAGCAAATGAACATTGATCATGACGGTCGTTCAGACCAAGCACTACGGACTGAAAAGATTCCAGACTTCTCCTGTCTACTTAAAGTATGATGGAGATACACTCAAGGGCGTCCACCATTAGTCTCACTCGCCACAGGAGAGAATGTTCAAGAAGGAGTCCAATCGGCATGGGCGATTGGGTCTAAAACCCTGAGCAATTGGGCCGCGACTCGAAGGATGGTGACTGGATCAGCCAGGCGATTGAAGGTGAAGATAACTTGGGCGCAGGATAAAAGATCCTGACCTTATAGCGATCGTTGAGATACGATCTTATCTCCATGTAAACCCTAGATCGGGGGTGCCTATATAAGCCCCCGAGCTAAACCCTAGAAGGGGTCCGATCTCACTCTCCCTCACCTCCATAGCTCTCGGTTCCTTAGCCGACTGAGCCACCCCATTGTAAAACTCCACCGAGTAATAGGTCTAGCAGGACGTAGGACTTTTACTCTACGGAGGGACTGAATCTGGGTAAAACCCGTGTCTTGCGCACCTCGCTCCGCAGATGGCTACGCCACCTTACCCTCGCATCGATGAAGTGCTACGCCCCATAGTACCTGCCGTGGTCATATCCATGACAGTGGCACCCACCGTGGGGGCATGGGGCGTCTAGCCTCAGATCTGCGGCGATGTCCTACTCACCTATCCGGCGGCCGTTCGCCTACGGCAGGATGATCGCCACAAGCAGCTTTTTTTCACATCCAGCCGAGCACTTACCACCCGACGGCAACACCAATCACCCACGCCTGGATGGTGCCGGTCAGCACAATCAACCTCTTCGTCAGCCTCGACGGTGTCGGCGACCCCACCGAGGTCTGCCCTGGCCAGCTCCATGAGCCTTACGCGCTGGGCCAACTCCTCACAGCCACTCTCCCGCTTTTCGGCGAAGCGTACATCGATGACGAGTCGGCCCTGGAGGATGACGCTGATTCGGCGACTGCAGCGTCAGTCTCTGGATCCATCATCGCGACATCGATCGCGGACTCCATCACCCCAGTCTCCAACCTGGGTGACTACGAGGACAGCTCCATCCTCTCCCTCTTCGACAACAACTCAGAGGACGGCACCGTCGAGGCGCCACTGCACCAGCACCACGTCGCCATGCTCATGGCCACCGGTGACTTGCTACCGCCACCAAAAGATCCTTTCTCCATGCCGCTGCCGGCAACAACGACTGCGGAGGACATCGAGATGCCCCGCCAAACCCTCGAAGCACAAAGGCAAAGGGAGCTCGTGGAGCGGCAGAAGTTCCGCGTCGAGCAGGACACGACGAGGGCGCTGTCCCTTCACCACCAGCGACACACGCACTAGCGCATCGAGCGCGGCCTCGGCCAAGGCTTCTCAGCACTCGCCTCAACTTCGACGATCCGCAGGAGGCGGCCCGAGCTCAAAACCGCTCCGGAGTCGAGCCGCGCGGCCGCGAATCAAGCGGCTAACCCACCACCGCCACCTCCTCCATCCCCGCCAAAACCAAGGGCCCGAACGACTTTCCATGCGGAGGTCGACGCCAACGGCCTCCCTCCACTCGTTGCCGATGGACAACATTGTCGCCGCGCAAGCCGCACTCGCCAACCTCGATGACAACGGCGCCAACAATATCTACATCCAACACACCAAGGCCCTAGTCGCCAAAGCCCTCGAACAACAGTATGCTGCCCAGGAATCGTAGGGGCGGCTCTACTCGCACTTATCGGCGAGTCACGCGGTGTCATCCGCCACAACAAACCGTGTGGTCGCCAACACCAACAATCGCCCACCACCGGAGCCGCGCGCTGCTCACTCGACCAACAACCCAGTCAAGCCGCTTCCCCCCACGCGATGGTCGCCATAAATAGTCATAAAAAAGTAAAACTAATTAAAAAAATATAAAAGTATTAGATGAAATAAAATAGAAAGAAAAATAAAGAAAATGTCTGGTGGCGCATGATAAAGAAATAAACGCACGGCAAAGGCAGCGTTGCCGTGCAACCTAGCTGCTCGCACGGCAAAGGATGTGCCACGGCAATGCCCACCGCCTTTGCCGTGCAGTACTTCTTTCCCGTGCGGCGTGTTTAGTCTTTGCCATACACTATTTCGTTACCGTGCACTACCTCCCGAGGTTACCGTGCAAAGTTCCTTTGCCGTGCGTGCTGGTTTCTGCCCAGATCTCTTTGCCGTGCATGGGCTCTCGGCAAAAATTTGTCGCACGGCTACGCCATTTTTTTCCCGTAGTGTAGGTCTTTCTGTTTAATCCATTTTAGTCAGTGTTAAAATTCAACCACCAACCATGAAAAAAATAGTATTACATTTAGACACCAGCTCGGAGTTCTAGATATTATATTGCTAGTTAGTTGAACTGATTAAGCAAGGTCTGTTTTCCGGCCTGACTACCTAATTATATCTTCTGGCACAACCAAGTGAAGTCACAAATCACGCTACATGATAGTTAAACAAAAAGTACCGTCAAGTTATAGCCATTTGCTGTCTCATAAATACGAAATATTTTTCAGTGGGAGGTGATGTTTCCATCAACATTGAGGCGCATGTGACGACTTCGTCAATCTTACGACCCGCCGGATCAGCTCTTAGACACAATCTTTCGAAGATGCTCCTAGAGGTAAAGTGTGCATACGTTCATAGGAGTGAGTGTATGTGCGTATGAATGAGTGTCTATGATTGTACCGTGTTTCGCAAAAAAAAGTTATAATCATTGTAATAAATGTGAAGTCGTTCAAAAGATACGTACCAGTACTCTTCTTTGATCCTTTCATCTTGGTTCTGTAACATATCTCTGTCATGTGCTTGTAATTAACATTTCTCTTTAGCTCTCACCAATGTGTCATCTTATGAGACTTGTGACACTGGACACATAAAATCTTGGGAACCAAAGTTTCCTTACGAGAGAGCGATGTGGTAAAAAAAAGATTATTTGGAACTATTCCTTATGAAAAAGAGAAGTATATTGTGTCCGACTTAGAGCTATTCGTTTAGAAAAATAATATAACACATATTGTATCTGTATTTAAGGCTTGATCGAGATGACAAATATACTATTGTCCCACATGAAACAAATCTGCAAGCAGAATAGAAAACTCAGTGGAGAACAGTACACAAACAGATGCAACCAAAAATTATCAAGAAAATAGAAGTATTATTTAGACAGTTATTCAGAAGCATGGCATCGAGAAAATTTGATTACCCCATTAACCCATGGATTACTTAGACCGCTATCAATAAATAAGGAATTAGCTAATTATATATATACTGATGCACTGAGACCAAGACTGATCTGCAGAGTTAACCCGTGAGTGAAAAATACTTCAGAAACTATATATTATTACCTATTTAAAAGCTGAACCCCTTTGCTGAAAGGAGAGCAACTTGAGCACTATTGCACTACCTATTTAAAAGCTGAACCCCTTTACTGAAAGGAGAGCAGCTTGAGCACTATTGCACCACTATTCATGGTTTATTTTACACCAATCAGGTATTGCCACGTGCCTATTTTTTACAATGTGTTTTCCTCTCTTTTAAGGCTTTTGGATTGTAGCTTTACAGGCAGCAACTTTTCATCTATAATTCTGGTTGTAACTACCTAAGTCTATCTCTCAAACAAAAAAGTTACTTACGCTGTAGCGCCGTTTCTTTCGTCCCTTCTTTAAAATTACCTGGCGATAATTTTTCGACCGTATATTTCTTACCTCCTTTTTTACAGAAAAATTAACTTCCATGCCATAATCTTTGACTCGATTCGATACATATTTTTGTCCATAACTTTCCGACGTTAGTTAGCCTATGTCTATGGTGGTATTTTCCCAATTTCTTTTAATTACACGGTGGTCATTTTTTGGCACAACTTTTCGTTCCAATCAGTCTCCACCCCGTATCCTATGCTACATTTTGTTTTTTTTTTCTTTTAAGACTCTTGGATTATAGTTTTAGTTGCACAATTTTTTAGCAGTAATTCCCGCCGGCAGGTACCTACGTCTACCTCTCAAACAAACAAAAACTGCATACGGCTGCAACATTGTTTTTTATGTCCCTTGTGTTAAGACTACTTGGCGGTAATTACTTGACATATCTTTATAGCCATAATTTGCAGACCGTATTTTTTATTTTTTAAAAAAAATATTTGACAGTAATCTTCTGGCCGTAATAATTGACACAACTCGATTCAATAGATATTTTCGGCCGTAACTTCTAGACGGTAGTTAGCCTACGTTTATGGTGGCATTTTTCCAACTCGTTTTAGTTACTCGATGGTCATTTTCTGGCACAATTCAACTATAAATTTCAAGCGGTAGTTATCCTACAATAAATCTTCGAGATGCTAATTTTGTGGCCATAATTTATCATTGTCTATGAACTGTAAACTTTCTGTTAGACATTAATATTCCAACACAACTTTTTAGTTGTAGTTTCCCTACGTGATTTCCACAGTCCCACTCTTCAACGATGCATATTTTTCCGCCAGCTTATAAATTTCGTATAAAATTCCCATGTTACTACACGCGTCAGAAAATACAACTTAGTCATAATAGATTGTGCAGCTAGTGTGTATATATATAATACCACGTACCGATGTGAACATATATAACTCACATCGCTCCGCCGCATGGGTACTGAAGAGCCATCATTTTCTACCAATCAGTGGGAGCCATGTCGCCCATAGCTGGAAAAATACATGTTTTCTAACGTTTCTCTCCTTTTATTTTATGACGGTGACTTCTAGGGGTAACTTTCTGCCCATAACTTTTTACCGGTAGCTACCCCACGGTACCTCCTCAGCGATGAGAAATTCTCCAACAATACTTCTTCGACCATTTCTACCATTTCTCTCCTTTTGCTCTCCGATGATAACTTTTTGAGATAACTTCCCAGCTGTAATGTCCACCGGTAGTTGCCCCAAGGTACCTACTTTAAGATGAGTAATTCTCTAGCAATTTTTTTATTTTTCTATTCTTTGACATATTTTTACATTCATAATTTCAACATAGTAACTTCGAAGGTGATTTGTATGTTTCTTTGAGGCTTATTTCTGCAAACAGAGTTTTGACCTCAGCAGTGATTATTTGAGGTTAATCCTTTATCTGTGTGTCGGTAGTTATTCTACGTAAATCGTCAGTCCCAAATTGTAATTTCCCTACGGTAATTATTTAACGGTTTTTCAACATCGCGTAATTCTTCAGCAGTTGTATTTTCTTACCAGTAATTTTCAAATGTGCACAAGCAGCAATCTTTCATCGGTAATTTTTAAATGTGCACGCGCAGCAATTTGCAATCTTTAGAAATAATTTGCCGATGGTAACTCTCCATATGTAGTTGCCTTCTTCTATATAACCTTGATGGTTCTGCTACAGTACCTACGAGAAAAAAATACTCCGCCATTTGCTACCTCTTCTATTTGAAAATGATATTAATACCTTATGTTAATCGCGTCATGATCGCAATACGAGAATACTACTACCTTCTTCCATAACTATTTAGACATAAAAAACTAAATTACCCATCACCTCTTTTATTCAAGTAACAAATGTTACTGTTCTCTATTAATCTCCTTATCATAACCCTACGGGCACGGACTAAATTACCCATCACCTCTTTTATTCAAGTAACAAATGTTACTGTTCTGTATCAATCTCCTTATCATAACCCTACGGGCACGGCGTGCCGCCGTGCCAATACTTCCTAGTACTACTGATTTGTATTTCACTTTCTAATTAATTTGGATATTTATGACCAACCGTGTGCAGCCGTGCTCCCTAACCGCTCCCCATCTGTGCCATCTCCGAGTCAAACTTTGGCCATGTACATTTGAAACTTCACAGCTAAGAAATTTGTGTGTGATCTTATATATTGAGAGATACGTTCCTCTTTTCTACATTTCTGATGCAGTGTTGTATGCCAATATTATAGAGTTGTCCTTCAATACATGAGATATATGTTGTATTGTAAAGAAATAAATTGAGCAGTAAAAAGAAAAAGGTACCGTGGCATTGCCTAGCTTTGGACTGTCCGGCTATGTGCATGAGGCAAGTCAAATCTGAAATTCCAATCCATCCATCGACCGGCTACAGCAGCATGGTGTAAGTATGAGGCCACGACGTTGATGCATGTACATAAGAAGAGTTGAATACGGTGGTGGCGCCGGTGGATCAGAATACGGCGGCAGCCTGCGGGAAGATGTACGCTAGGATAACATCAGCGGTTGGAATACCTAGAGCATCTCCAGCCGCGTCCCCCAAAGCGTCTCTCAAACCACGTCGGATTGAGCGTTTGGGGGACGTGTTTTGTTCGTGCCGCCTTTGGGGGACGTCGTTCCCCAGCCGCGTCCCCCAAACGCCGCCCCCAAACATTTGCTTCTTTTTAACACAAAACCATTTATCAAATATAGCATATGAATAAAAATGTTTGCGAGGATTGTTTTCAAATTAAATTACAATAAACAATAAAACAAGTAAACAAATATAATAAATAGGGGTAGATGCTACATCAAAGTGCCACGGTATTTCCTTTGATCCTCCACAAATGCTCAACGAGATCAGCTTGAAGTTGCTCATGCACATTGCTATCACGGATCTCTGCGTGCATGGCGAGAAAATCAGCAAAATCTGCAGGCAACTCATGATCAACCTCCGCAAGAGGGCCTTCACACTCATAGGGACCAACATGTGACCTAGCATGATTCTTGCGGTCATCCTCGATGATCATGTTGTGCATGATCACACAAGCCTGCATCACCTCCCACATTTGATCGTGAGACCAGCTTAGAGCAGGGTACCGGACAATGGCAAATTGTGCTTGAAGCACACCAAATGCCCGCTCGACATCCTTCCTGCAAGCCTCCTATCGCGTAGCAAAGTGAGAATTCTTCAGACCTGATGGATTCGAGATTGTTTTGACAAAAGTGGCCCATTTTGGATATATACCATCGGCTAGATAATAGCCTTTGGTATATTCATGGCCATTGATCTCATAGTTGCATGGTGGAGCATGCCCTTCCACTAGTCTGCTGAACACCGGAGACTGCAACACGTTGATGTCATTGTGTGATCCCGCCATGCCAAAGAAAGAATGCCAAATCCACATGTCATAATCTGCCACAGCTTCAAGCACCACACTGTAATATCCATGACGGCCTTTGTATATACCTTGCCAAGCAAACGGGCAGTTCTTCCATGCCTGCATGCAATCGATGCTTCCAAGCATTCTAGGAAATCCTCCGGCATTTTGTGCCATGATCCTTGCAGTCTCTTCCTCATTGGCCCTCTCAAATAGTATTTTCCAAACTTTCCCACCACAGCAAAAACTTGTACATGTACTCAATGGCAGTAGACTCACTCATGCGAAGGTAGTCGTCCCGTATCGGCAGGTGCTCCGTATGCAATCATCCTCATGGCGGCGGTGCACTTCTGAATCGACGAGAACCCGAGAACGCCTACAGCGTCGAGCTTGAGCTTGAAGTAGGGGTCGAACTCTCGAACTGGAGGATATTCATGAACAACCCCTTGCTCATCCTGTACCGGCGCGAAAATTGTCGGCATGTGTTGCGTCGTCGGAAGTAAGTAGTTGTGCGATGGCATGCCCCTCCATCCTCTGCCGGGGCTTCGACTTCCTTCTTCCCGGCCTTGATCCTCCGCGGCGCAACCTCTTCCTCTTCTCCGCCTCGCAAGCATGTCCTGAGGGACGCGATGATCAGCAAATGCTATCGCAGGTCGTTGTCGAAGGCTTGCTCGTCCTCCAGCAGCAGGGCAACCATCTCATCATCGCTGTCCATGGCTAAAGCAAAATCAATGGTTAAAATTGCGCCGAGGCAGACGACGCAACAAACAGCGGCCAATCGCGCCTACAAGTCATCGAGCACCTTCGGCGCGGAGGTGGCGGATTTGACGGCGCGTTCGCACGCGACGGCGGGCGGCGGACGACGGGAGCCCCAACCGCGACAACGGTGCCGACTCAGAGAGATCGACGCCCAAACGACCGGGAAATCCAGCGGCGCGGGGTGGGAGGCGCGAAGGAAGGAGCGACGAAAAGAGATGCGAACCAACGGTTTATGCAAATAGTCGCCGACATGAGCCCGCCTCGTTTTTCGTTGTGTCCGGCGTCCCCGGTGCGTCCCCTGTGGGACGGGGATGGGCTCGGGCGCCGGACACCGTATCGGGCTACGCCGGATAAAAATGGACTTTAGGGGACGCGGCTGGCATTTTTTGTTCGGCGCGTCCCAACTCCCTTTGGGGGACGCTTTGAGGGACGCGGCTCGAGATGCTCTTAATGCAACATCTGAAGCGCTCAAACCACCGATCGAGCCTTGAGAAAAAGAGATGACCACCGCAAAAGTTGTTCTTGCAGCCATGCCTCGCCAGGAAAGGGCCCAGGAGGACGTCCTCTTTACTTGCGCATTGGATTCAGTAGGTGAACGTACAGACTGACTGCACAGTCATCGGATCCACCCTGCACAGGTGTAACGTACGCTGATATAGATCGGCGGCGATTTGCAGATGTATTGTTTTTATTTCTTTTGAAACTACACGAAGGAGAAGAAGACGGGAGACAGAATCGTGTTGAGTTGTGTCTCTTCACGATGCGAGACGCGGTTGGCTTGGCCGCTATTGACGGCTAGCAACAATCGTACCTCCAAAATTAAGGTTGAGTCTGGTTGGGAGTCTCCAATTAGTAAATATAAGATTTAAATTTTGATAAATACTAAACAAAATTTATGAGATAGAGGAAACACTAACTTTGTTCATAAAAAATATCATTTTATGGATGGAGTAATTAAATTTGAGTCTTGCACGAGGAATAGAAAAGACCAGCAGAAGGATAGTGAGCTCTTGCTTCCAGAGCCGGGGTCCGCTCCCGCTGCCTCCTCAATCCTCATCCAGCTCACGCTGTTCGTTGACGGAGAGCAGCGGGATGAGGCAGCACACGGGCAGGCACGACTGATCCGGAGCCAGAGGAATATACAATGCTTGTGGAAGGAGTGCGAGCAGGGCATCCTCGTGAGGTCGTCGTCCTCCTCGAAATCTTTTTGGCAAACAGCGCAGCCCACCTCCCTCGTCTCGGCGGCCGCCGGCTCAGGCATCCCCATGATTGCCTCGGTGGAGGCTGGGACGGTGAGCAGATATCTAGCATGACAGGCACGATACTCCTGCCTCGACCTCGATCTCGAGAGGAGCGCACGAAGGGAGGCCAGCCTCGATCTCCAGAAGAATGGACGGCGGGCACCCGGTTCTTCCCTGGAGCTCGAAAAAATGCACGGCCGGCGCCCCGCTGCTGGCTAGATCGTGCTAATAATGCACGAGCGGCGCTCTGCTGCTGCCTCGAACGACGGGCCTCCAGCATCGCTGAGAATGACTCGCTAGGCTCGAAGGTGTACTCTTCTGGTATTAGAGCATCTCTAGCAGCATGTAAAAACGCGAACCGAAAAGGAAAATGATCAGATTCCCCCGGGGGATCGAACCATCGCAACCTCCTGCTTCTACATCTGACACGTGCCCCACGTGGCCCACTATCCTGTCGATGCATTCCCCTCCACTCGTTCCTTCCTTCACGATAAGGCTGACTTTTTGCTCGTCCGCCTCCACAGCGCCGCCGCCGATTCACCAAGCTCCGCCTCCACAGCTGCACATGCTCTCTCCTCCCCCATCCGTCTCTCCCTATCTATTGCCCCATGGAGCTCGCGCCGCTGCGGATTTTCTTCAGGCCATGGACGGCGATGCGGAGGAGACCGGCGAGGGCACCTCCCGGCAGGAGCTCGAGTGCCAGCGCGGGTGGTTGCACGGTCGCGGAGGACGGGACCAAGGCACGGAGGCGTACGACCCAGCGCGGGTGGTTGCTTGGCCGCGGGGATGGGACCCAGCGCCGGTGGGTGCTTCGCAGCGAGGACGGGGTCACGGCGTGGAGGCGGCCGCCACCTCCACCGGCCGCTCGCCGGCGTCGCCTCCCGAGGCACGCGCTGCCGCCTCCCAGTCGCTCGCCGGCGCCGCCTCCCGAGGCACGCGCTGCCGCCTCCCAGCCGCTCGCCGGCGCCGCCTCCTGAGCCGCGCGCCGCCGCATCCCAGCAGCTCGATGCGTGCGCCATGGAGCTCTTGCGTGCGTCATGGAGGTCCTGCGACGCGTTGCCGCCGCGTCCTTGGTGGGCTCCCGCCGCGTGCGACCGCCATGTCCCTGGTGGGCGAACCACATGCAGCTTCGGCAATCTCAGGCGGAGGTGCTGCTGGTGGTACAAGCCAAGCACCTCCATGCGCCGACACCGCGCTTCTCGGGAAGTTTGCTGCCTTAGATCTTCTGTGTTGCTACCGGCGGATACCAGTTTTGCTAACTTAGACCTCCGGCATTGCTACCGGCGGAGGCCAGCCTTTTGCTACCGGCGGAGGACAGCTTTGCTACCGGCGGTTCCAGGAGTTGCTGCCTTTTGGTCAGATGGAGTTACTTCAACCTTGGACGACGCTAATGCCGGCTGCAGGCGAGGTCTTCGTTGTTGTCTCCGAGGATTTGCAACATATGAATAATTTTTTGCTACAACATTTTTACAAGTTTGCTACTATTGCAAAATATGTTTGCTACTCGGTCTCTAGCGAGTTTTCCGGCGAGTTCTCCGGCGAGTTCCCGTCGATGTCTCCGACGATATCCATTTTTGCTACAATAGCATATTTTTTTTGCTACGCGCTCTCCGGCGAGGTCTCCGGCAAGGTCTCCGGCGAGCCCAGCCTTTTATTTTCTTTTCGAACGAACCGTTTTTGCTTTTTGCTGCTTTGATTTTTTGCTGCCGGAGATGTTTTGCTACATGCAAATCTAACCGTCAAAATGGTTGATCCGACGGCTGGGGACCCGGGGGCTGGGGAATCAGATCCCCCGGGGGACGCCCAGCAGTTTCCAACCGAAAAACACGAGTTCAGTGCACTGAACTCGTATTTACGGGCCGAAAAATGGTAGCCGCAGAACAAAGCTCGTATCGAAAACTGAAAAACAGAATTCTGTTTTTCAATACGGGCTCTGTTCTGCGCCTGCGGGTTCCGAACCCGAAAAAAGGAAGGGTTTTTCATAGAATTCATATGCAACACATACAACAATCTATCATAATTAATCAAATAATCATCCAAATTATTACAACACATACATAATTGTCTGAACCAAATTATTACAACAGTTTTGGGAAAAATGAATAAATGTAAAATGTCTCAACCAAATTACAACAACTTCGGGAAAATTGGACAAATGCACAAATGTCTCAACAATGATACATGTGGCAAACAAATGAATGTAATGGTAAGATCAAAGGCGACGGCCATGTCGTTGCCAGTGGTGCATCTTCAGATCATAGACGAGCTGGGCATGGGTATTGGCATTCTCAATCTGCCGATGGGTTTCAAGGAAAGCTTCAATGCGATCCGGATTGCGTTGGGGTTCCACTCGGGTGCCAACATTGTCATAGAAGCAGGGCAAGCTCAACTCTCTTTCATCCTCGATGATCATGTTGTGAACAATCACACAACATGTCATGATGTTGACCAGGGTTTTCTTGTCCCAAAATCACACAACATGTCATGACCTTGTAGTTGCAAGTGGGGTGCTTCCCCATTTACTAATTTGGCAAACAAAGGAGACCTTTGCAGCACGTTGATGTCATCGAGTGTCCCCAGCAAACCAAAAAACAGTGCCAAATCCACAAATCTTGTGATGCAACCTCAAGTACAATGGTTGCATCTTTGCTCTTGCCACAGTACTGGCCATGCCATGCCTTTGGACAATTCTTCCATGTCCAATGCATACAATCAAGACTACCAAGCATGCCAGGCCAACCTCTTTTTTCATTTATCTCCATCAACCGTTTGGTGTCATCCTCATTGGGAGCTCGGAGATACGTTGGCCCAAACAACTTGATAATCATGCGAGCAAACCTGCGGACGGACTCTGTGGTAGTATCTTCTTGTCGGTGTAATCCGCTTGGATGCCATAGGCAATAACCCTCATGGCAGCAGAGATCTTTTGAAAAGCGCTGAAACCCATCACCCCGGCGGCATGCCTACGTTGCTTGAAGTAATTCGAATTGGCTTCGCAGGCCTTCACGATCCGGACGAACAAGCTACGCCGCGTGCGATACCTCCTACGGAACAGATGGGGGGGATAGGTAGGTACCTCGACGAAGTAGTCCTCCATCAGCTGCTCGTGGCCGAGGAGGCGATTCCGCTGGATGTGGTTCCGGTCGAACACGGAGACGCGCCTCCGATTCAGCAGCTTCGTGCGGTCCTCCAGGTTCTTGACGGACAGGAGGAATATGGTGGCCTCCATCTCGTCGTCCTGGAGCAGCTCGTCGAGGTCGGAATCGTCGGATCTCGACGAATTCGATAGATCGAAGTTGTCGCACGAGCTCATCCTCGATTCAGACGGAGCGGCGGCGGCGGCGGTGGGGGCGGCAGCCGGAGTTGGGCGAGGAACATCGGGCGGGGTCCGGGGCGACCGGCGCTACCTCCGGGATGCGGGGTTCGGGAGAATCGGGCGGGGCGGCAGCGGCGGAGTGTGGTGGCGGCGCGGGGAAGGAGCGAGCGAGCGGTTGCGTCAGCTGAAATTTCAGCGCGCCCTAGATAGGGATCGAGCGTTCGGTTCGCTCGATCGACCCCTACAAATACATGTCGTTTTGAGTTTTCGGTCTCGGCCCGAAATTTTCTTTTTCGGTTTAATTTGGTCCTTTTACGGTCACTGATCGGCGCCAAATTTCAATCCGAACCCGTAAACTGGCGGTTATTTTTCGGTTTTGGTCCGCTTACGGGCTCTGTTAGAGATGCTCTTACAATTGTCAAGGACGGACGCTGCATTTTGCAGACTCGAGACAAGCTCTACTCTAGCGCTGCTGGCTCAGGCGAGAATGATGGTTATGGGAGAAGAAGGAATGGATCCTACTGGCTTATTTATTTCGTCCGCAATGAAGGAATCCACTTGGGCTGAAGCTAGCTTGTTCACTTGGAATCCACTTATTTATTTCGTCCGCAATTCCATGTTACTCCGCGTATGACGCTTGGTTAGGCCTGGCTCGTTTGCAATCTTTCGAAATAAAAGTAAACAGGCAAACCGATGACGGATCATCATTGATATTTTCATGATGAAAATATGTGTTTTCGGAATCAGGGAGGAACGGCCTTTCGTGACATGAAAAACTTTGCCGGTGGTGGCTAAACAACGTTGGCGTCTGCGGACAACGTACTCCTGGGTTGCCCACCAGGCACCAGCGCAGTGTACATTGAGAGCCTGTTTGGAATCCCTACACGTACTTCGTCGAATCCAGGGAACTTGTTTGGAATCCCTCCACTCCATGAAAATGAGCTGCAGCTTCTTCCGCTCCATGAGCGCAATTGAGGAGTGCAGAGGATCGCGAGCAGTATCTGAATCGCCGTGCCAGCCATGCATCGTCGATGGGATTAACTTTTCTCAATTTGTTCCTTCTTGCTCTACCAAGAACATGCCCATACCAAGGAATCCATCCCACGATAGTCCTTTTAGCTACTGAGTTTTTAGGCAGCTAAAAACTGAGTTTCTAGGTAGCTATTTTTCTTTTAAATGAACAACTTCATTTGGAAATCCAATTCTGGTGCATATGCTCCTGCTATCAGAAAACACATTTTAAAATGTCGAAACAATTATGGACAAAAATTTCACACGTACATGTCGATATTCAACATGTGTACGCCAAGTTTAGCAGAATAACGACACTTTTTATGTGCCGTGTAAAAAAGATAAGAAAGTATCCCTGCAAAGAGTTTTTTGGAGCATCAAAATTTGTGCAACATAACTCAAAAAATATCGATTTTTTTGTGCAACATGACTCAAAAAATATCGATTTTTTGTGCAACAACTTTGCAAGCACATAGCATTAAGATGTACACGCAACATTTTTTTGTCAGATTTTTTCAACATTATAAAATATTTTTAAAAGCCGTTTTAAAAATCAAGAGCATATGCTCCTGTGAGCAAAATCATCATGTCTAACTTCTAAATATAAATATTTTCTGAAACAAATGTACGAGTACATAACTACATATAGATACCTACTGGGTATACGGCCAACTTTTCATTACAATATCTGTTCATCTGTGATCTAGACAAAAATAAAAATATGGGAAGCATAATCAATTTTTTTTCAATTGTTTTGTCTTTACCGCCTCACATACGATAACTGACACATCGGGCTGTTGAGTACGTAGCTACAGCTGTTCTAGCAAATCCTACCGGCCAGCTGGCCCCGTGTGGGAGTAGCTTATTTATGTGTGTTCTCTACATAGAACATGACCATCCTGGCAAGGTATCCTTCTGAATATTCATTTTACCTCCTGAACTCTAGGTAGCCATTAAAATCAATTCAAAAACTTCAATTTTTAATCTAAAAGGACTCTGATAAAATATACGAGCACATATATATGTTTAGTATGTATTATTAAATTTACACTGAAATATCTTTTCATGTGTGATCTACACATATAAATATGGTCATGTGGGAAGCATAATTGAGGTTTTTTTATTGTGTTTTTAGATCCACAATTTTCTGATTTTTGTAACCCCAATACAGATATTATTTGACAAAAATATAGATGTGCGTGTAGAACATATTTGTATATATCCACAGAAAATAATTAGGATTTTTTTAGACATATAAACATTACATTTCAAAATTTAAAACCCCGAGTCCACTGGATATCCGGAGCCAAAACGGTACATTCGGTATCCCACACTTTTATTCAACGTCTATATCGAGAACAAGCTAGGACCTGTGACATCTACAGTAATCTTTTTTGCAATCACTTATTGTGAAAGAGAATGCCATCTATCTATTATATACTAAAAGCAAAATAAGTGTGTTTTAACGGAGACACTAGATTAATCCACATAAGCTAAAATTACTAGCTCCGTTGATTGTAATAGTAAGGGATGAGATTAAATGACATGTCAAAGTTACGTAAACTATGTCACGTTACAAAACATGTACACCTAAAATGGTACGGAGGAGTCTCTCACATTTTAGCCATTACCAAAAAGAGTCCGAGTGATTTACGTCAAAAAAAAGGCCAGCTCTATCTCTGTTGAAATAAAAAAAAGGCAACTCTATTTCCTTTTTCTCTTACCATATCAGATTCCACGTATCCATGCATGGAAACTGAAAAAGTATCAAGGTTAAAGCACTGCATGCATCATTTATAAGTGACATAATAAAAAAATTTAACGTGTTGTAGTTGAACTGACCTCTCAAATTCTAGAAAATTACACAGGAAGCTGAATTCAAATTGTTCGGATCTTAAGATCTACACATGCCATACTACCAAACTAGCTGAATTCTCCAAACTCGCGCTGAAAAAAAAAGAACGAGCCATGGGAACCCTTAGCTCAGAAATTACTATGCGGTAAATGTGGATCCATACAAAAACTTCGACCCAGACGGAACCAATATTTCAATGTGTTAGCATTAAAGAAGCAACTAGGTTGCTACATGGACCATTCTTCTACATCTATATGTCACACTAAGTCCAAGTCCAAATTTTTAATTTTACATAACAATTTAATATCATGTAAAACAAAACACCTGGTAAATTTACATTATTTATAAGTTACCTAACAATTGCTCACCAAATAAAGATAACTAAATATGGTCTCTCCAGATTATATTTATTTAGTGGGAATTGAAACTACAAAATGTATTATCTTTCATGAAATATAAATATAAGAAAATCATAATTTATTTCCATCATAATCTGGACACAGTAAAGACAATGAACATCCCTCTAAGAAAAATAAAGATGATACCCTCGCAATTGCGTGGGCCACTATGCTAGTTGGTATAAAGATAACATGGATTTGTTCAAATTTTTAAAAAGTAATTTTTGACCAATCTGCAATCCAAATATATATAGAAGGAAAAAAACCCGATGAAACAACTTCCTGAAACAGAAGAATAACAACAAACCATTCTCTCGATCTTGTTGAGTATATCATGATGTTGTCTAACACCAAGGAAAACTAGGAAAGGTGGAGCTTATTTTAGCAAACTCGCAATACTGTTGATCGACATCTAGAGGACCTTGCCAAACAAATAAGCGAAAAATAAGAGAGCCTGGGCAATAGATAAGTATCAGTGCACATGCTTCTGTGGGATAATTCAAATGCTGAACCTTCAAAAAATCTGGAAGCAAATGTCACCTGGGATCATCTCAAGAAGCAGGAAAACAAAAATAAATCTTGTTAGGAGACTTGAGCAGAAACAAATCAAGCATTCCCGCAGAGTTCACATGGACCGTATCAAAAGTTAGTGTATTTCAAAAGTCCGTATTCAAGCACCATCGCAAGACATGCATGACGAGACGACTGCATGATAGATTTGGATTCCACTGTATTTTTCGATAAAGGGCGCTTTATCATAGGTTTGGAATACACTTAAGTGGTATAATGCACGTGATTTGCAATGAGAAGCAAACCGTTACATGTATATTTGGTATGGTAGAGAACTGAGTACACTACGGGAAAACAAGACGTTGCCGTGCGACAAATCGCACAGCAAAGGGGCCTATATGCCTGGCAAAGTCTTTGCCGTGTGTGGACGCACGGCAACGAGCGCTCGGCAAAGATCCCGACGGCAACGAGGTCATTGCCGTGCGCTTCGGGTAGTCTGCACGGCAACATCTTTGCCGTGCGTCCTGAGCTTTGCCGTGAGCCCGCGCGTTTGCCGTGCGGCGAAACGTTGCCGTGCGTCGACTACGCTGCCGTGCGACAAATCTCTGCCGTGCGTCAACTTCGCTGCCGTGCGCCTAGTCTCTGCCGTGCCAACTTCTTTGCCGTGCGCCCTCGCCCTTCCCTGCACGGCAAAGCCTCCTCCAGCCACACCCAGGGGCTCCCAGGAGCATAGGTGAGTGACACGTGGCCCCTTTGCCGTGCGTGTGCACACGGCAAAGAGACCAAAAGTCCTTTGCGGTGTGCACACACACGGCAAAGGGGCCTGATTTTTTCATTTTTTTTGCTGTTTTTCATTTATCCCTGCAGTTCAAATATTGCATTTCACAAATATAGCATATATAACATATATATATCAACATATGATCACCAAACACATCAACAACACCACAAATACGTCGAGCACACATAGTTCATGCATACAATTCGTTACATAGAGTCCATCCATATAGCAATGTCCATTATTACAATCCATAACAAGTGCGAACAATCTATTACAACGACGACGAGTGCACGAAGACCATGCCATCAACCTTGTCCTCCTCCATTGCTTGCGCCCGTCTCATCGTCATTGCCTTGTGGCACATAATCTACAAGGTTGATGCAATTAGCATTTGCACTTGCATATTTAACACTTGAACAAGTACAAGTAGCTAGCGGGTTGGGCACAAGTGTAGGAGGACTCACCGCGGTTCATGCTCCGGATGATGTTCGTGTTGTTCACGGTGAAAGGTGGCGGCTGAGTGGACGGTGGCGGCATCCACGGCAAGGAGAAAGGAGGAGTAGAAAGACTCCCCGGTGGAGAAGACAGAGCCGTCTGGCTCATCAGCCAGCTCATATGTGCCTGATGCCTGCTGCATCATCTGATTCTGTTGTTGGATCTGCTGCATCATCTGTGTCTGCTGCTGCTGATACTCCAGAATCTGCTGCTTCATGTGCCGTGCGTGCTCCTAGGTCGCCTGCTCCTTTGCTGCCATCTCTGCCTACGATGTGTTGCCGCGATGTCATTAACATTTCAATGGAAAGCATGTAAAGGAAAGGTAGAGGCCCGAGGAAGAACATACCCGTAACCGCTCGACAGCTAGATCCGAAGCCCGTGGCCGGGTCTCTACCAGCTGGCCGCTCTTACGACCACGACGGATCTGGCGGAGAGAGGGAACCTTCGCTGGGTCGACGCACCCGTCACCAAACCATAGGCGGCCATGCTTCAAGCCTTCTCCCGCAAGCACCGCAACCTCAGGGTCAAAGTCCTCGGCCTCTGGGTTGGCATCCTCGCCGTACTTCTGCTTGAACTTGGAGACATACGACGAACACTGGGTCTTGGATTGCGGGTTAACCCACACGGATCCCGTCTCAGGATGCGGCGTCTTCCTTTGCTTCATCTTCTTTAGCACGGCAAAGACGTTAGGCTTCGCTCCTGTCCCGACTTCCTGCAAAATAGAACATGTAATAAAGTGAAGTGGCACACCCTTGCAGAGTTAGGAAATATATAACATGAATTCAAAGAATGAAGGAACCATTAATTTGCTCACCTCGTTCTGTAGGTGAAGAGAGATGGGGATGCTGCCTTGGATATGCGATCCACCTCGCATCTCTGCCCGCTTCTTCTTGCCCTCCTCGTGCTTCTTGAGGTACTAGGGGCATATCCACCACATGACCATCGCAAGAAAGCACCTCTCGCAAGAACGACCGCCGGAGCACCGGAACCCCACCAAATCTTGCATGTGGACCTATGATATGTGTGAAAGTGTGGTGCAAGGTGTAATGGTGCAAAAGTAGCTCCCCTAAACCCTAAACCCTAGCCCCAACCCTACACCTAACCCTAACCAAGTAGATCAGGCACACCCTCGATAATGGCTCTAGCGGGTGTATGTGCCAAAGGGTCCCAATCTTGGTTATCCATGTGTATATGTACTAAACAAACCTAAAAGAATGAAAAGGTACATTGGTGCACCCTCGCGCGGATAAATCTAGGGGGTAGACCCGCCGGGCACACGTTCCCTGTTTTGGGGGAGGGGGAGAACGACCGCCGAGCACCGAACCCCACCAAATCTTGCATGTGGACCTATGATATGTGTGAAAGTGTGGTGCAAGGTGTAATGATGCAAAAGTAGCTCCCCTAAACCCTAAACCCTAGCCCTAACCCTACACCTAACCCTAACCAGTAGATCAGGCACACCCTCGATCGTGTGATAATGACTCTATCTGCGGGTTTATGTGCCAAAGGGTCCCAATCTTGGTTATCCATGTGTATATGTACTAAACAAACCTAAAAGAATGAAAAAGTACATTGGTGCACTCTCGCGCGGAGAAATCTAGGGGGGTAGACCCGCCGGGCACACGTTCCGTTGTTTTGGGGGAGGAGGGGGAGAACGACCGCCGGAGCACCGGAAACCCACCAAATCTTGCATGTGGATCTATGATATGTGTGAAAGTGTGGTGCAAGGTGTAATGGTGCAAAAGTAGCCCCCGTAAACCCTAGCCATAGCCCTAACCCTACACCTAACCCTAACCAGTAGATCAGGCACACCGTCGATCGTGTGATAATGGCTCTAGCTGCGGGTGTATGTGCCAAAGGGTCCCAATCTTGGTTATCCATGTGTATATGTACTAAACAAACCTAAAAGAATGAAAAGGTACATTGGTGCACCCTCGCGGAGAAATCTAGGGGGATACCCGTCGTCCCTGCTTGGAGGGGACGACCACGAGCACCTACCATATATGGGGGGATGAACATGGAGAGTAATTTTGTATTGCACATTGTCTTAAGTAACACTAATAAATAGTCATCAAAAAGTAAAACTAATTAAAAAAAAATATTAGTGTTAGATGAAATAAAATAGAAAGAAAAACAAATAAAATGAATGGTGGCGCACGACAAAGAAAGATTCAGACAGCAAAGGAGCCTTTGCCGTGCATATTGGCTGGCCGCACGGCAAAGGGAGCGCCACGGCAACATCCAGACCCTTTGCCGTGCAGCATTTCGTTGTCGTGCGGCCTGCAGGGTCTTTGCCGTGATTTGTTTCTTTGCCGTGCGTTCTGCTTAGACTTTGCCATGCATATGTTCTTTGTCGTGCGCCACTGCTGAGTATGCCGTGTTGTTTTTCATTGCCGTGCGCTACTCTAAATTTTTGCCGTGCGATTTGTGTTTGTCGTGCGTGATGTTTGCTGCGCAGAGGCTCACGGCAATGATTGCCTGCACGGCAACAACAATTTTTTCCGTAGTGGTACTAGCTCAGTGGCAAGGCTAGCGAGTGCGCAGCCAGCCCACCCGGGTTTGAATCCCCATCTCGCGGTAATTTCGCAGGGAGGGGCGAACTTTAAATCGGGTTATTATCCTAGCGTCCATCCGCGGGGAGAGTCTCATCCTGCCTAACAACATATAGCCAAGGGAGGGATCATTCCCCCGTTGGTCAACGTTTTTTTATATTTGGTATGGTAGCACTACAAACTGTTACACGAGGGAAATGAAACACCCTTTGTAAGTATTGAAGATTTGTTCTTTTAACATTCCGTGTTCTCTTCTTGTACAAACAAGGAATTTTGCATAGCATTCATATGAGCATAATTAATGATCTCTTGACTTGATATCCCCACTGAGGCGAAATATCCAAGATCCACAATATTATGTCTTGATACAGTTTGCAGAAAAGCATTTCTTACACCTTAGACAGTACTATACTAGAAAGAAAACTATCATAGACACCACCTGCTCGCTTCCAAGCCTACGCTCATACAGCACGCGCGCGGCTGCTCCTTGCTCATCATGCGTCGTTTCCAGTGAAGCCGGCTTGGCCATGTGCCGCCTGCTCATTCAGCACTCGCTGCTCGTCCTCGGAGGGCAGCTGGAAGCGGCAGCACGGGCAGCTTCCGCTGATCCGGAGCCAGCGGAAGATACAGCGCCGATGGAAGGAGTGCGAGCACGGCATCCTCCTGAGGTCGTCGTCCTCCTCGAAATCCGCAAGGCACACCGCGCAGACAAGCTCCCTCCTCTCGGCGGCAGCCGGCACACGGAGACCCATGATGGCCTCAGTGGAGGCTGGGTCGACGGTGAACAGACATCCAGCTCGCTCGTGCCAGTGCGCGTCGCTGGATGCACGAGCGACGGCCCCCGATCTCGAGAAGAATGGCCCGGCACGCTGTCTGCTACGAGGCTCGAAGGTCCTCTCAACATACTCAGGTATTATTAAAAGCGGTAATGACATGGGACGCTGCATTTTCGCAACCGCGAGACAAGCTAAGGCTGGAGGCTGTGTTCAAAAAAAAAAAAAAAAAGCTAAGGCTGGAGGCCGGCTCGCAACCTCGAGACAAGCTCAAGGCTAAAGGATGGTACGAGGAGGAGGGCGATCAGCTGAGATGGTTGTGGGAGAAGAAAGAAAGAATCCTGGCTTATTTATATGGCTGCCTCTTGTTCCCACTTGTCCACTTGCACTCGGCCGTTACACAGAACCGACAAGGAGCCTATGCATGTTGCAGTTTTGGCTACCGCGTGTGACTCATGGCATGGCTAAGGCCGCCGGACTCATTAACAGCTGCAATGCAATCTCATTTCTGAAACAAAATAAATAAGCCAACATTTCAAGAAAAAAGGGGAATCCTTTGCTATTTTTATGGTGAAATACAACAAGGGAGGAACGGTCTTTCGTGACTTGCAAAACTTTGCCGATGCTGGCTAAACAAAGTTGGCCTCCATGGAAAGCACCCGAGTCTCGCCGTCGTCTGTTCCCCACGTTGCCGAGAGCGCAGTGTTCATAGGCCTAACAGGCGGCTATCCCTGCACGCGTTGCCGTGCTTCTCACTGCTGAGCGTCACGCGACGGTTTCGCCCTACGCGGCGTTCTTGCTTCCTCTCGTCGACGGGTGAAGGGTGTCCACATGGCACATGCTAGGGTCCTCGGCATGTGTCACCCACTGGCTCGGCTCGATCTATTCACCGTGTGAATTTGATGCCACCGGCCGGTGCCCAGCGGTCTGGTCGAGGTAGCTTGCTCTCGCTCATCTAGACTTCGACTCTCGAGGACGAGTGGCTGCACCGGTGGCATTTACGGACACATCCCGGATCACTGATTCCATGTAACAACTTGGTTATAATGATCATGTAAAGTACATGCCGTGTTGGCTGGAAAGGATCTTAACACAAGACTCCATATTGTAGATTGCGATATAGACACATTGTGCATGATTGAAACTGTTACAAGGTTTCAATATTTTTAGATGTTTGTGAACCACAAGGATATGCAATTTGACACTGGAAAATATGGATGATGTTGTTATTAGTTGTTCCCCTGTTCTGTTTGCTGTGTTGATCCCTAAATCTGGCAGTTGTAGTTTCTCTCCACCCCACTCCCCCAATCGCTCGTTGTGCCCCCCTTCCCCAACCACAAGGATTTAGAGAAACTTGATAAGACTCACAAGGATTTGGATAGTAAATTCTCTACCCTTACCAAGTCTCATGAGCAACATCAAATTCAACTAGCTAAAAATGATATGCTTAGTTCTTCTACTCCTTCTTGTGATCATACAAATGTTATTGAGGAGAATACCAGGTTGAAGGCCAAGCTTACTAAGTCATTCCCTCCCCAAGGTGACAAAATTTTGGATGATCTTTTGAGCAATGAAAGGTCAAACAATGGGAAGGAGGGACTTGGATTTGGATCAAAATAAAACAAGAAGAACAAGAACAAGAACAAGAAGAAGGCCAGACCCGCACAAGCAAAGAATAATGTTATGGGTGGTGATGTCACTAGGGACAATACCACCCATGATAACTTTGCGGGAAACTCTAACCCTCATTATGTGCTATTTCGTGATTACTATGGAGATATGTTTATGCTAGATATGTTGGCTCATATGATGGTTATGTTTCTTGGTCTATTTGGGTCTCAAAGATCCTTGTTACTAACAAAAGAGGACCCATTGAAAAATGAGTACCTAAATCAAAGAATTGATCTTATGTAGGACTATGCCGCCGGAGGGTCAAAATGAGTGCTTTATAGTGGATGCACAAGTCATATGACCGGCGGCAAGGACCTCGTGAAGGAGTTGAGGCCTAACATGAACAAGATAACCGTTACCTTCGGTGAAAACTCAAAATACGAGGTGTTGAGTCTTGGCAAGGTTGTGGTTGCACACAACATTACTCTTGTGGACTTCATGCTTGTTAAGACTCTTGGTTACAATTTATTGTTCGGTCATGCCCTAGGAAATATGTGTTTCACCGTCTTTATTGATACTGATATTGTGGTTCTCTTGTGGAGCAAGACTCTAAAAGTTACTTTCATTGTGTATGTCGAGAATAACTTTTATGTGGTGGACTTCTTCGGAAAAACCACTACAAGTGTGATGCACTTATTCGGAAAGGCGAACGAGGGTTGGTTGTGGCATCGTCGCTTGGCCCATATCAGCATGAGAACTTGGAAAGTCTTCACAAGGGAACCCATATTGTGGGAGTAAAGGACAATGTTTATTTTACCAAAGATCGTGTTTGTAGAGCTTGTATTGAAGGAAAAATGCATGATTCTCCGTATTCAAGCAAGACCATCATCTCTTCCAAGAGAATCTTAGAGCTCCTTCATGTGGACCTTTTTGGTCCCACTAGTCATGCAAGTCTTGGTGCAAAGAAGCATTGCTTGGTGATTCTTGATAATTATTCAAGATATACTTGGGTTTATCTCTTCAAGACAAAATATGAGAGTCAACAAACCTTCATCGAATTTGCCAATGAAGTGCAATGCCAACACAAACTTATCATATTGGCAATAACAAGTGATAACGACTTCGAGTTCAAGAATTACACTCTCAATGAATTCCTTAGTGTCGAGGGGATACATCAATATTCCGCCGCATACACCCCTCAATAAAATGGTGTTGCGGAGAGGAAGAACCAGACACTCATGGATATGGCAAGGTCTATGTTGGAGGACTACAAGTCTCGGTACAACTTTTGGGCCGAAGCCATCTCCACCGCATGCCATTCTTCAAACCGACTCTATCTCTACAAAGGCTTGAACAAGACTCCTTATGAAATCCTCTCCGGACACAAGCCTAATATCTCCTACTTCAAGGTGTTTCGTTGTAAGTGTTTTTATAAAATCAAATGAGTTAAGTTGTCTAAATTTCAACCTAAAGTTTGGAGGGTATATTTGTTGGTTATGGTGCCGAATCCCACACTTAGAGAGTCTTTGACAATGCCTCTGGGTGTGTCATTGAATCTTGTAGTGTGGTGTTGATGACGGTTAACTACAATGCCAAAAATATCTTGATACGTTGGAAATCCAAGTGCAGAGTGTTGTGTCAACAGAGTATTTTCTTCGCAAGGGTGACTCGATGGTTTATATCGAATTCTCGAGGAACAGATCAAAGAGTATTCTCTTCTCTCTTCTAGTAATCCTGTAAGTAAAATAAAAGTCTTGTGTCCCCAACTCCACCATGTGGTTGTCAAAAGCACAAGGTTTCACGTAAATAATAAAAACACAAGTAAAATAAAGCAAGTAAAACTAGATAAAATATAGTAACTAAGTAAAAAAATTAAAAGGGGTTGATTTTTGTGTGTGTTTTGGATGCAAATAAGAAAAATAAATATTTTTGTATTTTTGGATTACAATAGTGCAATAAATAAAAATAATATAAACGTAAGATAAAGGTGTTTCTTATGATAAAAAGTGGAACGGGGTTCATGGGTTCACTTGACTATTCTCACTTTTAAGTTGTAGAGGCCAAATAATAATTAATCAATGAGATATGAGAATGCAAAATAATAACATGGGTAAGACACGCATTCATATGTGCATCACCGCCTAACATAGAGATGATGCAACACATCTCTCTTATACCCCACAAGAAAAGGAAAACTCCATGCAATCTTGTATTAAGAATTAACAGAGCATAGCCATAATTAATTTGACATGATGTATGAATATCAAATATGCTACCTTGACCAAAACAAGATCATCACTTTTGTCACGTGACGAACATAACACATGCATTCACTTAATCCCTAGTGAGGTAGCAAAAGAAAAAAAACAAAGCCATAATAGATCATGGATTTGTTGTCACTATTCCATCACTAAAATCATGATATTCCATCTAACACACACATCACCCCACACATGCTCTTGCATGGATGTTGGATCAGAACAAATAGTTAAGAACGGGGTACATAATATTACATCTATCAATACATCTTACACATAATACGATCAGATCTCATAGCACAATATCATAGAATAAAGATCCACCACATATGTATTACAAATATGACCATAATCATGTGAGGCGGCTCATATGACACTAAGAACTATGAAGAACATGAGAGAAATAGATCAAGCCACTTCCACAAACTCGTAGTACAGAGGTGAACTACCCCCCCCCCCCTTGATCATGGTGATGACGATGAAGACATTAGCGAAGGTGAAGATCCCCCGGCGGTGATCCCGGTGGAGTTTCCCCCTCCAATCTTCTATGTTGCAGCCTTTCTTTTGTGTTTCTGTCTTCTGCGGTGCTCTCCTCCCGAGAACTCTTCGGGGCCATATATATTGTTATTTTTTAGGTCAAAATACGTCGGTGGGTGAAAGAATCAGGTCAATTGGACGATCGACAGTCGAAAGAGTATGGGTGGTGCACCCTACATGTTTGGGGGCGCGCGCCACCTGTTCTGTTTTGGGCCTTAGGCCCATCCAGGCCTCTTCCAAAACTCCAGGGTGCTTCTCCCGATGAAAAAGGGATGCTCAAAAAATCCTAGGTCAATTTGACTCCGTATAGGTCTCTGAAAGTGGAAAATACGCAAAACAGGGTTTCCTGTCTACAGAGTTGTAAACCATATAAATGGGATCATTGGTAAAGCCCCATAAATCAATGTGAAACATGGTAATAACATCATATATGTTGAAAATATGTGGGAATTCAATATGATAAAAGGAGAAAATTCATGTATGTATTTTACATGCATCAACATCCCCAAGCTTAACCTATGCTCGTCCCGAGCATAAAGGTGATAAAACTAACATGAACTTTGGAATTTATTATATATAACTTCTAAATAATCATGCAAAGTATCACAAGGTTCAGTCAATCAAGAATAACAACAAATAATATGAACTCATCAAGTGATAGCTCTTACATTCTACAAAGCATGCATACTAGTAAATAGCATTGTAAGAAACATGAATGATAAGTAATATGAGGCATGCTTAGCAGAATCCTATAGAATTGTTGAAAGACTCTTTATCCTCTCTTTTCATGAATATTTATTTTGACTCTTGAACACAAGAAAGTAAGTAGGGAATGTATGTGCTAAACCTCCAACAAAATAAAAAGTAGAGAGAATAAAACAAGGTTTTGAGATATGCAATCCATGTAAATAATCCCTAAATAATAATAATAAGGATGTGGTACCAAGTATCTTATGTATGAAAATATCTATATGTCACGAGTTTGACCTATTATGAGTAAGTGTTGCCTCATTTTCTTGAATGCTAATTAAGGACTACACCTCTTCTTTCTCAACTCTGGGTTACCATGACTTTTCAAGATACATGTTTCAACCAAGTATCCCAATGGGGTACCTTCGGGTAACCGACATTGCCCTACCCTATACGATCTAGCTGGAGGCCCATGAAGGTACTCAATGACAAGACGGGCCACTTGGATGGCGCAGCGGAAGATTCCTTGGCGGGCAAGACAAGGAAGGAGCCGAACAAGGAAAGTTTAGAGATAGAACTATTGTAAACCTAGTCGTACTCGGTTAGATCTCTTGAGACCTGGCCTCCTATATAAAGGCTAGGAGAGGGGCTGCCGAGGGACACGATCAATCTTAGCAATCTTAGCCACCAGAAGTTTAGAGCTAGGTCGCCGCAGCACTTAGCCTCTCGACGAGATCTCAACCGAACCCTTCGGCACCCCATTGTAACCCAATATTCTCATAATCAAGATCACAGGCATGACGTAAGGGTTTTACCTCATCGAGGGCCCCGAACCCGGGTAAATTGCTCTCCCGCTTGTCTGTGAACCGATGTCTCGTGTCAGCTTGGGATTCCATCAACCCTAAGCCCCTATCGGAGGGCATTGCCGAGGAGTACCCTCGACAATTGGCGCCGTCTGTGGGAACCCTGTCGGCACAAGATCGGTCATCGGCAGATCCACTCATGTCATCGGCAGCTTCATTGACACCATCATCACCAAGTCTGGGAAGCCCGATTCGATTCGGCTCCTATGAATTCACCCCGCACAGCGACTCGTCTCGCTCGACCTTTTCAGATCTACAAGGAAACATGGAGATGACCTTCGGCAGCGTCCACTACAACGTCAACTCGGAAGGAATCCTTCGACTGCTGGAGCCACTCGCCTCCGGATCGACAGATCCGAGCACGTCATCATCAATCGACCTTTTGGCTGGTCTGACGGACTCAACGAACTCGCCTGTGTCATCGACTCCTCGTTCAACATCTTCCATGTCAGTTGGATCTGACAATCCCGCATCTTCGGAGATGACCTCATACTACTGCTTGCACTGTGATGCGTGCAATTAACACACGTCCGTTGGGAACCCCAAGAGGAAGGTGTGATGCGACAAAGCAAGTTTTCCGAAAGAAACCAAGGTTTATCGAACCGGAGGAGCCAAGAAGCACGTTGAAGGTTGATGGCGGTGAAGTATAGTGCGGCGCAACACCAGGGATTCCGGCGCCAACGTGGAACCTGCACAACACAACAAAGTACTTTGCCCCAACAAAACAGTGAGGTTGTCAATCTCACCGGCTTGCTGTAACAAAGGATTAGATGTATAGTGTGGATGATGATTGTTTGCAAAAAATAGTAAAGAACAAATATTGCAGTAGATTGTATTCGATGTAAAGAATAGGACCGGGGTCCACAGTTCACTAGAGGTGTCTCTCCCATAAGATAAATAGCATGTTGGGTGAACAAATTACAGTCGGGCAATTGACAAATAGAGAGGGCATGACAATGCACATACATGATATGATAAGTATAGTGAAATTTAATTGGGCATTACGACAAAGTACATAGACCGCTATCCGCATGCATCTATGCCTAAAAAGTCCACCTTCAGGTTATCATCCGAACCCTTTCCAGTATTAAGTTGTAAACAACAAACAATTGCATTAAGTATGGTGCGTAATGTAATCAATAACTACATCCTCGGACATAGCATCAATGTTTTATCCCTAGTGGCAACAGCACATCCACAACCTTAGAACTTTCTCACTGTCCCAGATTTAATGGAGGCATGAACCCACTATCGAGCATAAATACTCCCTCTTGGAGTTAAGAGCAAAAACTTGGCCAGAGCCTCTACTAATAACGGAGAGCATGCAAGATCATAAACAACACATAGGTAATAGATTGATAATCAACATAACATAGTATTCTCTATCCATCGGATCCCGACAAACACAACATATAGCATTACAGATAGATGATCTTGATCATGTTAGGCAGCTCACAAGATCCAACAATGAAGCACATAAGGAGAAGACGACCATCTAGCTACTGCTATGGACCCATAGTCCAGGGGTGAACTACTCACTCATCACTCCGGAGGCGACCATGGCGGTGAAGAGTCCTCCGGAGATGATTCCCCTCTCCGGCAGGGTGCCGGAGGCGATCTCTGAATCCCCGAGATGGGATTGGCGGCGGCGGCGTCTCGAAGGTTTTCCGTATCGTGGCTCTCGCACTGGGGGTTTCGCGACGGAGGCTTTAAGTAGGCGGAAGGGCAGGTCAAGAGGCGCCACGGGGCCCACACAACAGGGCCGCGCGGGCCCCGGCCGCGCCGCCCTGTTGTGGCGGCGCCTCGTGGCCCCACTCGTGACCCTTCGATCTTCTGGAAGCTTCGTGTAAAAATAGGCCCCTGGGCATTGATTTCGTCCAATTCCGAGAATATTTCCTTTGTAAGATTTCTGAAACCAAAAACAGCAGAAAACAGCAACTGGCTCTTCGGCATCTTGTTAATAGGTTAGTGCCGGAAAATGCATAAATATGACATAAAGTATGCATAAAACATGTAGATATCATCAATAATGTGTCATGAAACATAAGAAATTATCGATACGTCGGAGACGTATCACACTGCGACACCAGGCACGGGCTAGGATCAAGCGACACACCGTTCATCTGCAATGCCCAGTACTCATCGGGAGAGGACAGTGATGACAGCATCGTCCAAGGTACTACCCGGAGAACGACACACCACCAGGTTTATGTCGCCAATAACACGGGAAACACAAGGCACAGGGGAGACGGGGATCACACCCCCGCTCTCCAGACGAGCAAGAAAACCAGCGCAACAACAACAGCGATTACACCATCGCGGACGAGGAGTGGGCAACAGCCAAGGCAGCCGTGCTTAACAACACGCCGCTCCCCGCAGGAACCTCGGTTGGAACCCTCAACGCTTATCGCTCTATATTAGAAAACAACCGGGAGCACCTATCGAAAGAGCAAGCCGCCCTCGAGAGACGCCTAACTGCTGCGGAACAATCTAGGAGAGGTTCGCGAGGAAGCGCCTCTCGAAGCACTCAAGGGGCAGGCAAGCACCAATCAAGATTATCCAGACTCTCGGAAGATGACGCCAGGGAAATAACGTCGAACCTGACCAAGTCTTTTATGACCACGGACACCGCGGGCATGCCACGGCCAAAAACCGTCGCAGGAGCAACCGCCAATCTCGTGGCATACCTCATCAATCAGCGCCCTGAAGGTTCTATGGCCCAAGCCCATCGAGGTGCCCTAGAAAGTCTCGCGATACTAGGGGACAACCTGGTCCCGCGGAAGGAAAAGACCATGCTACAGGCCAGTGGCTCAAAGCATCATGCGAGAGATGCTCGAGATGAAATCACTCAAAGCAGAATCAACAAAGCAAGGCGACGACGCGCCGCTAGGGAGGAATATGACAGTGATTCTTCAGATGAAAGCCAGGAGAACGATGGCGAGCTAAGGGGGGCCAATTGCTTAAGCTGCAAAATCCGCGAGGCGATGCCACCCAGCAAGTTCAAACCTACTCCTATTGACGCCGCCAAATACGATGGACAGCAGGAGCCGGGGTCCTGGATAGACGACTACTTGCAGACTGTGATTCTGCACAAAGGAAATCATATAGCAGCAATGCAATGCTTGCAGCTTTACCTGAAGGACTCAGCACAAGCTTGGTTAAGAGGTCTGCCGAAGGGTTCCATCAAATCATGGGACGACCTAGTAGACGCTTTCGTTGCCAATTTCCAAGCAACATACAAAAGGCCCGTCGGGATTGAGGAATTACGGCATTGCCAAGACAGAAGGAATCGATGCGCGCATACATCGGGAGATTCACCAAGCTCTTAAACGCTGCCGAAGATGTTTCTGTCGACAGAGCAATCGATGCCTTCAGCGATGGCATCCGACGTGAAAGCTACATAGAGGAACTCGGGCGTAAAACCAAAAACTATAACCAAGTTAATGGAAATCGCCAACACTGGGCTGATGGCGAGGACAACGCATTTAAGGCCACGACAACGCAGTGACGACGAAGACGACGACCAGCGAAGCACGATTCGGGTGGACGAAGGGATCGTCACAAGAAAAGGAAAAACCGCAGTTACGACGATAGTAACCTGGTAGCCGCAGGATACTCCGATCGGCAGGACGATCGGGATGACGACAGACGAGACGACAGGATGGCAACCGGAACAACTCTGAAACCGCGGAAACTACAAACCGCGACCACGAGGACTCCCGAGCTACCCTTCGCCGAGCGATCAACGCTCCTTGCTACTTGCACTCGTACATTGATTCTAAGGACAACAAAACGAAGTCAAGCCACTTGCTCAGAGATTGTAGGCAGTTCCTTGACATGGAGAAACTCATCCGGCAGAACAACAACCACCACCACCACCACCACCACCGCACCGTCCAGCAGGCTCCGCCTCATCAACCCAATGAGACGTTTCCACCACCATGTGGGCAGATGAGCATGATTCACAGGACAGGTGTTTCAAGAAGAGAAATGAAGAAGCTCACCCGAGAAATTAATCTGGCAGAAAGTATCATGGCGAACATCCCTAAGTATGTCGAGTGGTCGTCTCAGAACATTACGTTCGAGCAGATTACCCGATGACCATACCAAAACCAGGACACGCTGCCTTAGTAGTCGAGGCACAAATCGGGGTTCAAGATGAGCAAAGTCTTCATGGATGGTGGAAGCGGACTAAACCTGATATTCGTCAACACAATCAAAAGTATGGGGATCACCATGAGGATGCTAGAAGAAACAGACACTGCTTTCATGGGATTCTCCCCACTTCACCGGCGTACTCTCTTAGCAAAGTTTACCTGAACGTCGTCTTTGACAAAACCGACAACTTCAGGAAGGAAAAGATCGAGTTTGAAGTCGTGAACTGGGAATCACAGTATCACGCTATACTCGGAAGATCAGCTTATGCCAAGTTCATGGCCGCACTACGCATACCTCAAGCTGAAAATGCCTGGGAACAACGGGACAAACATCACAGTCTATGGAAGTTTTTCACGCTCGGACAATTGTGATCGCGACTTTTAGAGGATTGCTGTGAAGTTTGGGTTAAAACAAGAAATTGTCGATCTTCCGTCCAAGGCATCGTTACGCGATATTAAGGAAGAAAAACACGTCAGGGAAATCAAGAAGAAGCCAGCCGACCTTGCTCCAGAAGCTTTGGCAGCAAAAGCTTCGGCAGTTGATGGCACAACAGTCTTAGGAGACAGCAAGACACTAGCAATCGCTGTCGAGACCCCTAGTGAAATCAACGACGCTTCGAAAACCGCTAACGTGGTGGACAAGCCAGAATATAAGAAAAACCTTTTCCTTGCTTAAAGTAGACGAATAATGTTTAGCTCTTTCTTTATTTTCAACAGGCCCCCCTTCGTTTTTCTCGCCCTTTAGTCCCGTGCTTACTTTATTAATGAGAACTTAAATTTTGATTCCTTGATAAGCATTGCAGTAATTCGGAACATCTAATCCGCATCATCGTAAACCTTTGCTTACACCCCTCGGTGAACGATGGTGCAATGTAGTACGCGGAAAAAGATCGTGCTCCAAAAAAGCCTCTACGAGTGCTAAAGGATGCAAAAATAAACAAGGACAATGACCTTTCCCTCTGCTATAGATGCCTCTACGAGCGCCGTAAATAGCAAGAGTTTGGAAATACATATAATACAACCCACATTCGATATTTTACTTATGGAAATATCAAAGAACAACGGGCTCATCGGCAGAGTTGATGCTCCCGATATGTTCGGGAGCTGCTGCCAGAACATGCATCGGTTGAAAGCAAAGTTGCGCATACAACGGGTTTAGCAAGACCTGCAACACGAGCTGATCACTCAAACAATTTGCTGAGCAACGAGTACACATACGTTTAAACGGGCAATTATGATTTGCTCCCCCAAAATTTGCCAACGGCATTGACACGGTAAAAGTACATATACATGTATCTACCGAACATAAAGTTTCAACTATGCAATCCAAACGCTCGGATGAAATATCCAAATTACCTATTTACAATAAGAACTTAACCCTGAATTACTCTTGTGGAGTTTCTCTTTCTTCAGGTATCTTCGAATCCTCTTCAAGCTTGTCAACAATAATATTGGCGGGCAACACTACCTTCGGGTACAGCGTCTTCAAATCACCAACTGCGTTGGCAATAGTCAGCAGATTCGCCGAAGGATCACGTGCAAGTACAAGGGCAAGTGTAAACCTGGCCCCTGCAAAAACCTGAGCTCGCACCAAGTCTCGAATTTTCTTGGTGTTCCCAAATTCAGACATCAGAGTCAACAGCGTAGGAGGGACCGCGTTCAAGGGGAACATCGTCTTCCAAATTACCCTCGGGCTTTGTAGCACTTGTCGAAGAAATGGTGGACCTGCTGGACCCGATCTTGGAATTGTGCGACAGTCGAAGCTTTAGAAAATTTCCCTCCGAGAAAATTTGAGTCAATGCGTTCACGCGCTCATGAATCCGCTTGTTCTCTTCAGCACGGTTCAAGGCTATGACTAGGAAAGGAATTGACGAAAGATCAGGCAATATGTTTTTGACAAAGAATAATAAGCACAAGGACCAGGAAACTTACAGTTCAAACTTTCAGTGGCCTTATGCAGTTCAGTAAGAGCATAGCGCTCTACGCCGGCTGCAATTTCGCCCTTCTTCCTGACAATGGCGGCCAAGGCATAGGTATTGCGCAGATCTTTTTCCATCTGCGCAATCCAATCCTTCATACGCTGGATTCGATCGTCTTCAGAAAGAGCACCCGAAGAATCATTGACAAACGCAGGCACTGGGAAAACCTGCAAAAAAACAGTGTCAAAGGCATGACGGATCGCGTTGCTTCAGCATCAGAAGTAACTCCCATTGGGAGAATGCAAGCATAAATGTCATAACAAGGGTACATTAGCAACATTGCTAGCACGGAATTTATTACAATCACAAGTTTTGCGACAGAACAGTGTTTCACATCAATTCAAAAAGAAGTTTGTTACAACAATCAAGGGGCTTGAGTCTGGGTCGATAAACTTGGGCCAGCCGATGTTCTCTTTGATGAAACCAGTTCAAGGAGCTGACGTGCACACGTAAGAGCTGACGTTTTGAAGGTGCTTAAATCAATGAACTGCCCATTTTGATCTTTCGGCAGCTCCCTAGACATCTCCTCAATATCAGCCTTGAAGCCATGACCCATCATAAGTTGGAAGGCTAGGAGAGCACCATAAGTATGTGAAGTACGTTTGAATACCTCGATAACCTCCTTGGTGTCGACTACGAAGGCATCGACCAGCTGCCCCAGAGTCTTGTCTTGACTGATCTTGGGGAAGATTGATACGTCTCCAACGTATCTATAATTTCTTATGTTCCATGCTAGTTTTATGACAATACCTACATGTTTTATTCATACTTTATATCGTTTTGATGCATTTTCCGGAACTAACCTATTAACAAGATGCCGAAGTGCCTTCTGTTTTCTGCTTTTTGGTTCCAAATCCTACAAAGGAAATATTCTCGAATCGGACGAAGTCAACGCCCAAATCTTATTTTTCCCGGAAGCTTCCAGAGCACCGAAGAGGGGCCAGAGGGGAGCCAGGGGGCCCCACCCCACAAGGCGGCGCGGCCAAGGGGGGCGCGCCCCCCTATGGTGTGGCTCCACCAGGACTCCCTCGAGGCTACCCTTCCGCCTATATAAAGCCTCCGTCGCGAAAACTCTAAAAGAATAAGCCACGGGATGAGAAAAGTTACACAGCCACCGCCATCGCAAAGCCAAGTTTGGGGGACAGAAGTCTCTGTTCCGGCACGCCGCCAGGACGGGAAATTGCCCCCGGAAGGCATCTCCATCGACATCACCGCCATCTTCATCGCCGCTGTCTCCTATGATGAGGAGGGAGTAGTTCTCCATCGAGGCTAAGGGCTGTACCGGTAGCTATGTGGTTAATCTCTCTCTCATGTACCTCAATACAATGATCTCATGAGCTGCTTTACATGATTGAGATCCATATGATGAGCTTTGTATCACTATTAATCTATGTGCTACTCTAGTGATGTTATTAAAGTAGTCTATTCTCCTTCATGATGTAAAGGTGACAGTGTGTGCATCATGTAGTACTTGGCGTAGGTTATGATTGTAATCTCTTGTAGATTATGGAGTTAACTATTACTATGATAGTATTGATGTGATCTATTCCCCCTTTCATAGCTTAAAGGTGACAGTGTGTATGCTATGTTAGTACTCGGTCTAAATTGCAACGGTCTATTATGCTCTAGAGGTTACTTAAATATGAACTCCGGATGTTGTGGAGCTTGTTAACACCGGCTTGAGGGAGCTCTTGTAGCCCTACACAATGAATGATGTTTGTTATCCAACAAGAGAGTGTATGTAGCACAAGTGAGGAGAAGTTATTTATTTGTTATGTGATCAATGTTGAGAGTGTCCACTAGTGAAAGTATGATCCCTAGGCCTTGTTTCCAAATACCGCAAACATCGCTTGTTTACTGTTTTACTGCATCTTTACTTCCTGCAATATTACCACCATCTATACCACCTGTGTTTTACTATCTCTTCGCCAAACTAGTGCACCTATACATCTGGCAAGTGTATTAGGTGTGTTGGGGACACAAGAGACTTCTTGTATCTTAATTGCAGGGTTGCTTGAGAGGGATATCTCTGACCTCTACCTCCCTGAGTTCGATAAACCTTGGGTGATTCACTTAAGGGAAACTTGTGCTGTTCTACAAACCTCTGCTCTTGGAGGCCCAACACTGTCTACGGAATAGAAGCGTGCGTAGACATCAAGCATTTTTAGGGAGGTAAGGTAAAGATTCACATCCTTTCCCCTGCTAAGCTTTTCCTGGGTTGGTCGAAGATATTTCCTTTAGATCTGCAATTATATCTTTTTGTTTCTTGTTTTCACCAGTTAGGCTTAATGGAAAACAACAACAAAATGAGAGATCTTTATGAACTTTATCTTGAATTAGGACATGATGTGTTTGAAGAGAGAATTAAAAAACCCATGGAACTTTATATGCATGCTAATGGGAATGTTATTAGTATGAATTCTTTGAACACCATTGTTGCTAATGCTATGGAAAATTCTAAGCTTGGGGAAGCTGGTTTTGATGAGCATGATATTTTTAGTCCCCCAAGTTTTGAGGAGAAAATTTTCTTTGATGATACTTTACCTCCTATTTATGATGATTATAATGATAGTGGTATTTTGGTGCCACATACTATGGAGGATAAAGGTTATTATGATTATACCATGCCTGCAATTTATGATGATTACAATGATGGTTATGGTAGTTTTACTCCCACTATTACTAATAAAATTGATTATTCTTATGTGGAGAGTAATAATTTTATGCATGTAGCTCATGATAAGAATGTTTCATGTGATAGTTATATTGTTGAGTTTGTTCATGATGCTACTGAAAGTTATTATGAGAGAGGGAAACATGGTTATATGCATCTTAATAATATTAAGTTTCCCCTCTTTGTGTTGAGAATCTTGAAGTTACTCTTGTTTTATCTTCCTATGCTTGTCACTTTGTTCTTCATGAATTTATTTGTGTACAAGATTCCTTTTCATAGGAAGTGGGTTAGGCTTAAATGCGTTTTGAATTTGCTTCTTGATGCTCTCTTTTACTTCAACTCTTATTTCTTGCGCGAGCATCATTAAAATCACTGAGTCCATCTTAATGGCTATAAAGAAAGCACTTCTTGGGAGATAACCCATGTTTTTATTTTGCTACTGTTTTGTTGTGTCTTGGAAGTTGTTACTACTGTAGCAACCTCTCCTTATCTTTACTTTATTGCATTGTTGTGCCAAGTAAAGTCTTTGATAGTAAGGTTGATACTAGATTTGGATTACTGCGCAGAAACAGATTTCTTACTGTCACGAAATTGAGCAGCCCCGTCTGTAGGTAACTCAGAAAAATCTGCCAATTTACGTGCGTGATCCTCAGATATGTACGCAACTTTCATTCAATATCAGCTTTTTCATCTGAGCAAGTTTAGTGCCTCTAAAAAATTCGTCTTACAGACTGTTCTGTTTTGACAGATTCTGCCTTTTATTTTACGTTGCCTCTTTTGCTATGGTGAATGGATTTCTTTGTTCCATTAACTTCCAGTAGCTTTGGGCAATGTCCAGAAGTGTTAAGAATAATTGTGTTACCTCTGAACATGTGAATTTTTGATTATGCACTAACCCTCTAATGAGTTTGTTTCGAGTTTGGTGTGGAGGAAGTTTTCAAGGGTCAAGAGAGAAGGGTGATATAATGTGATCAAGAAGAGTGAAGAGTCTAAGTTTGGGGATGCCCCCGTGGTTCATCCCTGCATATTTCAAGAAGACTCAAGCGTCTAAACTTGGGGATGCCCAAGACATCCCCTTCTTCATCAACAACTTATCAGGTCACCTCTAGTGAAACTATATTTTTATTCCGTCACATCTTATGTACTTTACTTGGAGCGTCTGTGTGCTTTTATTTTCGTTTTGTTATTTTCATTCTCTGAATAAATTCATGCTTATGTGGGAGAGAGACACGCTCCGCTCTTTCATGTGAACACTAGTGTTCTTCGCTTTTACTTTTAATGTTCATGGCGGAGTTGAAAACCGCTTCGTTAATTGCTATTTGGTTGGAAACAGGAAATGCTTCATGTGGTAAATGGTATATGGTTTTGAATAATTTGATACGTGGCAATTGTTTTGAGCTCTCATAGATCATGTTTAAGCTCTTGCATCATGTACTTTGCACCTATTAATGAAGAACTACCATAGAGCTTGTTGAAATTTGGTTTGCATGATTGGTCTCTCTAAGTCTAGATATTTTCTGGTTAAGGTGTTTGAACAACAAGGAAGACAGTGTAGAGTCTTATAATGCTTGCAATATGTTCTTATGTAAGTTTTGCTGTACCGGTTTATACTTGAGTTTGCTTCAAACAACCTTGCTAGCCTAAGCCTTGTATTGAGAGGGATTACTTCTCGTGCATCCAAAATCCTTGAGCCAAAAACTATGCCATTTGTGTCCACCATACCTACCTACTACATGGTATTTATCTGCCATTCCAAAGTAAATTACTTGAGTGCTACCTTTAAAATTTCATTCCTTGTCTTTGCAATACATAGCTCATGGGAAAATAGCCTTAAAAACTATTGTGGTATTGAATATGTTGCTATGTATCTTATTTCTTATAAGTTGCTTGTTGAGCGGTAACCATGTTTCTGGGGACGCCATCAACTATTATACCTTTGTTGAATATCGTGTGAGTTGCTATGCATGTTCGTCTTGTCTGAAGTAAGGGTGATTTATCATGATCAAATGGTTTGAGTATGCATATTGTTAGAGAAGAACATTGGGCCGCTAACTAAAGCCATGAATCATGGTGGAAGTTTCAGTTTGGACATTAATCCTCAATCTCTTATGAGAATATTATCTGTTGTTGAATGCTTAAGCATTAAAGAGGAGTCCATTATCTGTTTTCTATGTTGTCCCGGTATGGATGTCCTTAGTTGAGATCTATCAAAAACGAGAAATCAAATGCGATCTATCTCCTTGGACCTTTGTACGGCGGCATAGAGGTACCCCTTTGTGATACTTGGTTGAAACATATGTTATGCAATGATAATCCATGTAAATCCAAGCTAATTAGGACAAGGTGCGAGCACTATTGGTATTCTATGCATGAGGCTTGCAACTTATAGGATGTCTTATACATAACGCATATGAATTATTACTACCGTTGACAAAATTGTTTCTATGTTTTCAAAATAAAAGCTCTAGCACAAAAATAGTAATCCATGCTTCCCTCTGCGAAGGGTCTTTCTTTTACTTTATGTTGAGTCAGTTTACCTACTTCCTTCTATCTTAGAAGCAAACACTTGTGTCAACTGTGTGCATTGATTCTTACATGTTACTTATTGCACTTGTTATATTGCTTTATGTTGACAACTATCCATGAGATATACATATTACAAGTTGAAAGCAATTGCTGAAACTTAATCATCCTTTGTGTTGCTTCAATGCCTTCTACTTTGAATCTATTGCTTTATGAGTTAACTCTTATGCAAGACTTATTGATGCTTGTCTTGAAAGTACTATTCATGAAAAGTCTTTGCTATATGATTCAGTTGTTTAGTCATTATCTTTACTATTGCTTCGAATCACTTCATTCACTTCATATGCTTTACAATAGTATTGATCAAGATTATGTTGGTAGCATGTCACTTAAGAAATTATCCTTGTTATCGTTTACCTACTCGAGGGCGAGTAGGAACTAAGCTTGGGGATGCTTGATACGTCTCCAACGTATCTATAATTTCTTATGTTCCATGCTAGTTTTATGACAATACCTACATGTTTTATTCATACTTTATATCGTTTTGATGCATTTTCCGAACTAACCTATTAACAAGATGCCGAAGGTTCCTGTTTTGCTGTTTTTGGTTCCAAATCCTACAAAGGAAATATTCTCGAATTGGACAAAGTCAACGCCCATCTTATTTTTCCGCTTCCAGAGCACCGAAGAGGGGCCAGAGGGGAGCCGGGGGCCCCACCCCACCGCGGCGAAGGGGCGCCCCTATGGTGTGGCTCCACCAGGACTCCCTTGAGGCTACCCTTCCGCCTATATAAAGCCTCCGTCGCGAAAACCCTAAAAGAATAAGCCACGGGACGAGAAAAGTTACGCAGCCGCCGCCATCGCGAAGCCAAGTTTGGGGGACAGAAGTCTCTGTTCCGGCACGCCCGGACGGGGAATTGCCCCAAGGCATCTCCATCGACATCACCGCCATCTTCATCGCCGCTTGTCTCCTATGATGAGGAGGAGTAGTTCTCCATCGAGGCTAAGGGCTGTACCGGTAGCTATGTGGTTAATCTCTCTCTCATGTACCTCAATACAATGATCTCATGAGCTGCTTTACATGATTGAGATCCATATGATGAGCTTTGTATCACTATTAATCTATGTGCTACTCTAGTGATGTCATTAAAGTAGTCTATTCCTCCTTCATGAAGTAAAGGTGACAGTGTGTGCATCATGTAGTACTTGGCGTAGGTTATGATTGTAATCTCTTGTAGATTATGGAGTTAACTATTACTATGATAGTATTGATGTGATCTATTCCCCTTTCATAGCTTAAAGGTGACAGTGTGTATGCTATGTTAGTACTCGGTCTAAATTGCAACGGTCTATTATGCTCTAGAGGTTACTTAAATATGAACTCCGAATGTTGTGGAGCTTGTTAACTCCGGCTTGAGGGAGCTCTTGTAGCCCTACACAATGAATGGTGTTTGTTATCCAACAAGAGAGTGTATGTAGCACAAGTGAGGAGAAGTTATTTATTTGTTATGTGATCAATGTTGAGAGTGTCCACTAGTGAAAGTATGATCCCTAGGCCTTGTTTCCAAATACCGCAAACATCGCTTGTTTACTGTTTTACTGCATCTTTACTTCCTGCAATATTACCAACATCTATACCACCTGTGTTTTACTCTCTCGCCGAACTAGTGCACCTATACATCCGACAAGTGTATTAGGTGTGTTGGGGACACAAGAGACTTCTTGTATCTTAATTGCAGGGTTGCTTGAGAGGGATATCTCTGACCTCTACCTCCCCGAGTTCGATAAACCTTGGGTGATTCACTTAAGGGAAACTTGCTGCTGTTCTACAAACCTCTGCTCTTGGAGGCCCAACACTGTCTACAGGAATAGAAGCGTGCGTAGACATCAAAGATCATCGAGTGCATCCGCGCCATGGCACCTTTACCCTTATCAAGGAGCTCCCGTGTAAGCTGGTGTGCGGCAAGAGTCATTGACACACTGTTTGTCGGAGAGTTGTTTGGGACTTTATCGAAGGCATCGGCAGGGATGTCAGCGGCTTCTGCAAGGGAATGAAATGGGAAAAGTTACTATCAAAGGGTTGAATTTCCAAAGTGATAATCGACAGGGAAGCATAAAAAGAATTACCAAGCAAAGCTAGGGAAGATTGGCGAAGAAATTCATCATTTTCAGTCACCCGAGCTTCGGCGACCAGCCTAGACGCCTCCTCTTCCTTCAGCTTCTCCTTCAGCCTGCTGAGTTCCTCCTTCAGGGAGTCGACCTCTTGGAGAGCAGCTGATGACCCACAAGTATAGGGGATCGCAACAGTCTTCGAGGGAAGTAAAACCCAATTTATTGATTCGACACAAGGGGAGCCAAAGAATATTTGTAAGCCTTAACAGTGAGTTGTCAATTCAGCTGCACTGAAACAGACTTGCTCAAGAGTTTATCGAGTAACGCTTTATAGCAAGCAGTAGTGAAATATCAGCACAGAGTAACAAAGACAGCAGTAGTGATTATAGTAAACAGCATGATTAAAATACTGTAGGCACAGGGATGGATGAACGGGCGTTGCATGGATGAGAGAAACTCATGTAACAATCAAGATAGGGCATTTGCAGATAATAATAAAACGGTATCCAAGTACTAAACAATCCATAGGCATGTGTTCCATATATAGTGCACCGGAGCAAAGCATTAACACTCCGTGAACACATGTGATCCTCATATCACCGCCTTCCCCTCCGGTTGGCCCAATTTCTGTCACTTTGGGGCCTCGGGTTCCGGACAACAACATGTGTATACAACTTGCAGGTAAGATCATGAAACAATGAATATCATCATGAAACAATAACATGTTTAGATCTGAGATCATGGCACTCGGGCCCTAGTGACAAGCATTAAGCATAACAAGTTGCAACAATATCATAAAAGTACCAACTACGGATACTAGGCACTATGCACTAACAATCTTATGCTATTACATGACCAATCTCATCCAATCCCTACCATCCCCTTCAGCCTACAGCGGGGAATTACTCACACATGGATGGGGAAACATGGCTGGTCGATGGAGAGGCGTCGGTGGTGATGATGGCGATGATCTCCTCCACCCCGTCCCGGCGGAGTGCCGAACGGAGTTTCGGTCCCGAGACAGATTTCGCGATGGCGGCGGTGTTCGGATGTCTTCTGCGATTTCGTCTAACCCCGTGCGTTGTTAGGTCGAAACCTCTAAGTAGTCCAGAGGGGGCACTGGGGCTGCCCGAGGCGCCACCATAAGGCGGCGCGCTCCCTCCTAGGCCGCGCCGCCTATGGTCCTGAGGCCGTGGGCCTCCCCCGGCCTGCCCTTCTCCGTGATTCTTCCGGGAAAATAGGCCCTTCGACATTAATTCCGGGATTTTAAGTTGAGTTTCTGCACAAAAACGAGACACCAGAGCAATTCTGCTGAAAACAGCGTTAGTCCGTGTTAGTTGTATCCAAAATATACAAATTAGAGGCAAAACAATAGCAAAAGTGTTCGGGAAAGTAGATACGTTTTGGACGTATCAGCGGTGGCTATTTTGTTTGCGCTCCCCAACTTCAAGGAAGAGGAGTTAACTTCGCTCTGTAGCCGAACCTTGTCCGCTTCCAGAGAAGTAAATTGGGAGGCGAAGGCCTCCAAGGAAGATATAACGCCTCGCAGATCCTTAAGGAAAGGGGAAAATAAATGTTTGACGAAGAATCATTAATCAAGGCACATTCAGGAAAGTTTGCGGTACGATCGAGAAAGACTTACAGTTTTTCCTGAAGGAGGAGTTGCGGCGGCGACAGTCGAAGGAATATCCTTCCCCTTAGGAAGGGAGGAGGCAGTCGATATTTGAGCCGCGGGGTTGCAGTAGGAGCCGAAGCTTCGGAAGCTGCGACGTCCGGCAGAGCGGCGTCAGATTTGGCCTTCTTAGGCGGGGGCTCGATGAGACCTTCGTCACTGCGAAAGGAAATGGTTAGCAAAAATTATGAGAGAAATACGAGTGATGAAAGCAAAATACGAACTCTAGGAAAAAGGCACTTACAGGTCGAAGAGATCGTCTTCATCGGCAAAGCCGACGGTTGACCTCTTCACAGGCGGAGCTCTGACCTCCTCCACAGCTGCATTAATAAAGGCATCATGATCAGCGTCGTCATCACGCACTGATCCCGCTGTGTCGCAAGTATCGTTGGCTGGGGGAGAAGGATCGGCAAAGACAGCTTCAGAATCTATCGGATCATCATGTTCGGCAGTATGAAAATCGACAGGAGTTGAGGAACCTCTTCCTTCGGAAGTGTCGTTTGGTAAATCATGCAAATTTTCAGAAACTATGGGAATCTGGCAAAGAAAGGAGTAAATGAGAACAATAGTAGTTGTGACAGCAAAGTGGAACAGGGTCATAAGAATATGAGAAGAAAAATTTACCTCTGTCAACGGATGATCGGCATCAAGAGGAGAATAGGAAGATATCAACGGGATCGAGTCTTCCTGGCTAAAGAGAGTGAGGCGACGAACTTCATCAAGCAGCTCCTTTTCCGATAGTTTAGCAATGTTTATCCTGGTTTCATCCTTTGGACATGAATATAACCACATCGGACGAACCCTGGCCATGATTGGCTGGACTCGACGTTTCAAGAAAACCGCAGCCACCTCTGTACCAATCATGGTTTGGCCGTCGGATTCTTTGATCCGAAGAAATTTGGCAAATAATTTGTCGGCTGTTGTCTTTTCGTCGGGAGAAAGAATATTCTTCCAAGAATGCCTAGGCTTGGCTTCAAGGACGTCGGCAAAGCGAGGAAGCTGGGACTCGGTTGTTGAGGAATCCTTAACATAAAACCATTTCAGTCTCCATCCTTGCACGGATTCTCTCATTGGGAAACTGAAATAGTTGACCTCTGAACGAACAACAAACCCCACTCCCCCAATGACAAAGGGTCCATTGCTACTACTGTATCTCTTTACGAAGAATATTTTCTTCCACAACCCAAAGTGAGGCTCGATGCCCAAAAACGCTTCACAAAGGGTGATGAACACAGCAACGTGGAGGATTGAGTTAGGGGCGAGTTGCCATAGTTGGATTTCATAAGTCCGCAGAAGACTATGGAGGAACTCGTGAGCAGGAAGCGAAAGACCCCGATACAAGAACGACAGGAACATCACGATAAAACCAGCAGGAGGATTGGGCCGAGAGATCGCACCTGGGAGAATCACATTCTCCTCATCGGAGGAGATTAGCCCAAGGCTTCGGGCCCTCTTCTCATCACGCTTTGTGATGGAGGACGCTAGCCAGTCTCCAGGTTTGGCCACGGCTACCGAACTTGGCGGCGCCGACGGCGTCGAAGCTAGGGGAGGAGCATCTGGCGCGCTTCTCTTCGGAAGGTTCGAGGAGGCCTTGGCGGCGGCGCCGCCGCTCGTGGAGCTAGCGGCGGCGAGGTTCCTCTTCTTCACCATCGCAAGATCTGGAGAAGATCTAAAAATGGTGGCGGCGGCGCGGCGGTTGTGAAAGAGAAAGGTAGAAGAAGAAGAGAGGATGCTACGATGAATATGAGAGAATGCTAAGGATTTTTTCCTAAGAGATTTTAAGAAGAGGAAAACTTGAGGATTGCGTGGGCACGTGTCGTTGCTGCCAGTTCATTAAGATGACCTTTTCTCCGTCGTTGATCGCGGAAATCGAGGAGGCACCTTGGTAACTGTGCGAGGAAGGCGGATATTACTTAAAACAGAGCCAGGCAGAGGTAGGATGGGCCCAGCGGGTCGCGTCCTGTCAGTCAAAATCAAAGTAACAATAACGTCATCAATGACGTCGTAAGGAACGCTCGAAGCATTCGAAGAAATGTAAAAGGTATCGGATGGTGATCTTGAGTCTATGTACGGATCGTGAGCATCCGCACCTAGACTCGGGGGCTACTCCCATCGGGAGCGCTTGACGCGCACCCGATAAAATGAGCACTCGAAGATATTCTTGTGAAGAAATATTTGTAGAAAAGGATGGAATGCTCAGCTCGAGTCTGCACTCGGTTACAAGCTCCCGTGTCCAGACTCGGGGGCTACTCCCATCGGGAGCGTTGGATGCGCACCCGACAGAACTTTTTTGCACTCCAGGATCATGCCCGGGGACTTGATTCTGTGTAGGGTGACGTTGTTTTGCCATCGGCAGTTAACCAGCAAAAGTTGGGCACGTTACTTATTATCCCTTAAGCGTTGAAAACTTATCGAAGAAAACAAGCCTTGGTACAAATGTATCGGATGACCCATGAAGACTTGCAGCAAAACTTCGGCAGAGGAAAACGTTCGAGTGGCACAACTTAAGTCTACGCACGGATTGCAAGCATCCGTACCTAGACTCGGGGGCTACTCCCATCGGGAGCGCTTGACGCGTACCCGATAGAAGAAGATGATGCTGATACAAGATGGACAAAAACAATCAAGTAAAAGAACATTAGGTGGAGGCATGCTTTAGCCTCTACCCGAACTGTTTTCGGCTAGACACTCGGGGGCTACTGACGTGGGCATTACCCTTCGGGTAACCGACATTGCCCTACCCTATACGATCTAGCTGGAGGCCCATGAAGGTACTCAATGACAAGACGGGCCACTTGGATGGCGCAGCGGAAGATTCCTTGGCAGGCAAGACAAGGAAGGAGCCGAACAAGGAAAGTTTAGAGATAGAACCATTGTAAACCTAGTCGTACCCGGTTAGATCTCTTGAGACCTGGCCTCCTATATAAAGGCCAGGAGAGGGGCTGCCGAGGGACACGATCAATCTTAGCAATCTTAGCCACCAGAAGTTTAGAGCTAGGTCGCCGCAGCACTTAGCCTCTCAACGAGATCTTAGCCGAGCCCTTCGGCACCCCATTGTAACCCAATATTCTCATAATCAAGATCAGACAGGCAGGACGTAAGGGTTTTACCTCATCGAGGGCCCCGAACCTGGGTAAATTGCTCTCTCCGCTTGTCTATGAACCGATGTCTCGTGTCAGCTTATAGGATTCCATCAACCCTAAGCCCCTATCGGAGGGCATTGCCGATGAGTACCCTCGACAACTACACCTCTTCTTTCTCAACTCTGGGTTACCATGACTTTTCAAGATACATGTTTCAACCAAGTATCCCAATGGGGTACCTTCATGCCGCCTGTACAAAGGACCAAAGGAGATGGATATCTCAATTATAGGCCATCCATACTGTTACAATATGAACAATAGACGTTCAACATCCTCTCTAACTCTCTCTCACATTTTTCTCCAACATTTTTCTTTTCTTTCCTTTTTCCACTCTTTTTTTCATATCTCTTTTATTTTACTTTTTTTACTCTTCCTATTGAGGATGCTCATCGCTGAAACTTTCACCATGATTAATCATGTCTTCGGTTAGCAGCCCATTGCTCTTCTCTAACAATGCATGCATACTTACTCTTGATAACCTCTACTTATTCCACAAGAGATAGCCATAAAAAACAAAAGAAATGATGATCAACGTAGGGTGCAATACCCTGATGGTGAAATGTTGAAAGACTTCCCCAGTAAGCGTAGTTACGGTCTAGATCATTACTCATAATCAGTCAAACCCACAACATGCATATGGTATTTTCCTTCCAAACCTTACTTTTTATGAACTTTAAATTACACAAAAAAGATAATTTTAAAAGGTTGAAGGCATAAAACACACATTATACTTGGAATAGAAAGTGATATATAGGTAGGTACGGTAGACATTGGATTTTATTTGAGCTTGGAAACAAGTCTGTGCTTGTGTAAGAATTCAAATCTTTTGGCTAGCAAGAGGTATAAAAGCATGCAATATTATCCATAGACTATTCATTCATCATAAAACAATGGTACTTAAAATTAAAAATCTATGTATACTATCAAGAAGTAGTACTTAATAAGGCACATAACAAATCGTCACTCAATAAAGCATGTGAAACTAGAAATACTATACACACAATAAATTTTAGCTTTTGGGTATTCCTCCTTTTCTTTTATAATTATACAACTTAATTTTCTTTGAACATTCAGAGATAGAGAGTTTGATCTAGTATCTCATGCATATGAATTATGAACACTCAATATGAAGGTCCTTTCATTTTTAAAACTAAACTATACACAAATAAAACAAGGACACTTCAAGTTTTTGCGAAAATTCTATGTTGCTCAAAAAACAGAGTTTAGAGGCGCTCAAACTAGGAGTTTTAGAATGAGTCCAGTGGGGTGTCATGGGCATCTCCAAGTTTTGTCCCATTCTTTTCTATGGGGTGATATTAGAGGTACAAAGAAATCATGCTTTCTATTCATTCTAGATAAAACATAATTTTCTATTCATTCTAGCATATCAAAACTTCTAAGTAAAAATCATTTTGATACTCAAAAGAATGGATCTAACATCGAAAGGTGGAATTTTTCTAGAAGTTTTGCTGTAGCAAAACTAAATTTTCTGCACAACTTAGACGCATCAGAAATTTTACCAACTAGAAGCATACCCCGCGCGTTGCAGCGGGAATTTTTATATTGACTAAATGAAATGGTATAATACATATGTAATATGAATTGTCTATAGAAGTTTGCAATATTCAATTGGTAAAAATATTTGAGATCTTAAATTTAATACACATTACTTTTTTATATTTGATGGCTATAAATTAGCTATGTGGACATTTTAGTCAAAAAAATGGGGACATAGATAGCTTGCATGCAAGGATACATCAATAATAAATGTTAGTGGAGATGACATGGATATTTGATTAGCTAATGGAATAGATGATGTGGATGGCTTGCATGTTTTTTTTGACACAAATACAGTAGGGAAAGGCTCCCTACTGTGTCTTTTTCTATTAATATAAATGGAATATTTACAATGGGTTTATCATGAAGATAACCTTATTACAGACTCATAGTGTGTCTAGCCATGATTGCATTCCTTCTCTAAGACTAGGCTTAGCTCTATGCATTGTAAGGGTGAAAGTGGCTTTAAACCTAGCCATACATGTTTGGACATTAGGATAGTTTGCATTAAAGATAGCATCATTCCTTTGATCCCAAATGCTCCAACAGCCTGCAATCATTACTTCCATGAGAAAACCCAGGGATAATCTTTGTTGCGCTTCATCAATCATCTGATATAGGGTCATCTCTACATTCCACTCCAATCCAAGTGCCCACCAAAAGCTCTGACTGAATGTGCATTCAAAGAATAGATGCATAATTGTTTCTTCTGGACAAACTTCACAGAGTATACAATCAGAAAATTCCACATAAAAATTCTTGTGTTTCATCATATCCTTAGTATTTAGTCTGCCATTTAATAGTAGCTAGAAGAAAAATTTATGTCTCGGAATACTGAAGGATTTCCATATTTCTGTAATACTACTTGGTACTTCATGATTTCCAATTAGTTCTCTGTAGACTTTATTTGTGGAAAATGAATTTCCCCAATTGAATGACCAAATATCATGATCCCATGTGATTTCCATGTTCAAGATTTCCTGTTCCAAATTGTGGAGTTCTTCATCTGCAATAGTACTCAGAGGCAACTGAAACATATCATATATATTTTCATTAGATATTTCCATAGCCTTATCAAAGATGATATTCTGATTTTTTGGCAAAAGAGTATAAGTGAGGATATTCATCCTGTCTGATGGAATTATCCCAATTATCTTTCCAAAGTACCACTAACTTTCCATTTTGAATGTCCACTGATGTCAATTCTTTATATTTGTCATGTAATGACAAACAATCTCTCCACCAAAATGATGTCTTTGGTTTAATAGTCTGTGGAGTGCCTCTATTACTATAGTAAGCTTGCCAGATTAGATTAACCCAAGGAATATCTGCATGATTATAGAATTTGTGCAAATTCTTCATAAGTAAAGCCTGATTTTGTACTCTGAGATTCAGAATCCCTAGGCCCCCCCTGATCTTTTGGCCTGCACATCATTTCCCAGCTTGCTAGGCATTTTCCTTGAATCCTATTTTCTCTATCAGACCACAGAAATTGTCTTCCACTTTTTTCAAAGTGTACAAAAATGGTAATTGGTACCTTAAAAGAGCACATTGCAAACATTGGTAATGATTGTATCACTGAATTTAATAGAGTGAGCTTGCCAGTGTATGACATCAGAGATGATATTCCAGATAACTTTTTATCAATCCTTGAAACAGTTGGCATGAGGTCAGATATAGATGGTCTTGTGGTACCCAGTGGCAATCCCAGATATGCAAACGGCAGTGTCTCTACTTTGCATCCAAAAATATTGGCCAGCTCATTTGCTCTGTCATTATCAATATTGATGGGGACAAGGGTGGTTTTGTGTAAATTTACATGTAGGCCAGTAGATTGACTGAAAACTTGAAGCAACTCTTTCAAGTAGCCCAATTGATTATTATCTGCTGGCATTATCATTAATGTGTCATCTGCATATTGAACAATTGGATATTTCTGACCAAAGTCCTCCATAATTGGTAAATCAATAAATCCATATTGCCAAGCCTTATTAATAGTACTCTGTAAGAGATCAGCAGTATTGACAAAAAGGATTGGGGACAGAGGGTCTCCTTGTCTTACTCCTCTTTTGCAAATAATTTTCTTTCCTGGCACTCCATTTAGAAGAACTGATGTTGATGCTGAATGGAGGATATTGTATATGAGTTTGACCCATTTTGGTCCAAAGCCCCTAGCCTTAAGCATAGCAATAACTGCATTATAACCCACTTTATCAAAAGCCTTTTCAAAATCAATTTTCAGAATAATAATAGGCCTTTTGTAGAGGTGGCATATATGCAGATACTTAAAGGCCCGGCCTAGGCAATCTTGAATATTTCTTCCTTTAATGAAACCATATTGATTTTGATGTATCAAAGGGATAATCTCTTGCTGCATTCTATTTGCCATAAGTTTAGTAATAATCTTGAGAGGAAGACTGACCAATGAGATGGGCCTATAATCATTCATGTCCTCTGGATCTGCTTTTTTGGGGATGAGTGTGATAAAAGCAGTATTAATACTTTCCAAATTCATTTTCTCATTGTAAAAATCTTCAATGAGCTTATAGAAATCCTCTTTAATAATTGGCCAGCATTTCTTGAGGAATTTTCCATTGAAACCATCTGGCCCTGGTGCTTTATCAATAGGAATTTTTTTAATCACAGTGTCTATTTCCTCTTTGGTAAATGGTGCCTCTAGATGAGCAAGATCAGCTGGTTGTATAATATCTGCCAAGTTGATATTCATTGCAGCATTTTCACTCACACCAAGTCTTTCTTTACATGATTCCCAAATAATAGCAGCCTTGTGATCATGGTTATAAACCATAACATTATCAGAAGATTTAATGTATGTGATAAGATTTCTTCTATAGCTCTTTGTTGCAATAGTATGAAAATATTTAGTATTTTCATCTCCCAAGGTTGCCCATCTAATTTTGGCTCTATTTTTCCAATATATTCTTCTTGCTTCAGTCAATTTTCTTGTATGGTCTTGCAAGATTCTCTGAAAATTCTTTTCTGCAGTAGAGAGTAATCTTTGCTCTTCCAATCCATCAAGGAGGGCCAAGGTAAAATTACATTTAGTAATAAGATTACCCAGGTTTGATATATTTTTACTCCATTTCTTCAGACCATATCTAAGCTTCTTGAATTTTCCATTGATCATCAATGCAATATCTCTTCTATATTCTGATGAAGTCCATCATTTATTGACAGTATCATGAAATCTATTGAAGTCAAGACAATAATTTTCAAACCTGAAGAGATTGGCCTTGGGAATATCGATCAGTTCCAATTTGCACATGAATGGGAATATGGTCAGAGCCCAATCTAGATAGTGGGAAGGACAATGTATTGGGAAATTCAGTAGTCCAATTAGCAGATGTAAATACCCAATCCAGTTTTTCAAGGAGAGGTGATTGCTGCATATTACTCCAGGTATATGATCTTCCTTTCAGTGGTATTTCTTCCAAATCATGAATTTGGATGACAGTGTTGAAGAGCAGCATATTGTTTGTGTCAGCACCACTTCTGTTTCTATCATTTGGGTTTCTCATCAAATTAAAATCTCCAAGAATCATCCAGTAGTGGAAAGAAGAGGAGTCCAGCTCAGCCATCCAATTGAAGAAATCTTCTCTGTTGTCATTATGTGCTGGTCCATAAACATTAGTTAAATACCAGACTTTGCCAGACATTTTACATGTGAACTCCACAGTTACTTGAAAAAGGTTCTGTGAGACAATTTTCCCTTCAAAGACATTTCCATTCCAGATTGTAATGATCCCACCTGAATTGCCAATAGATGGATTATATGCAAATTTGTTAAATTTCCTGTGGCAGAATTTTTGAATATATGATTGATCAAAGTGTTCCCTTTTCGTTTCTTGCAGACATAGAATATTACAATTGCATTCTTCCACCCTCTGCTTGATATCATCCCATCTCTCCTGGGAGTTAATCCCTCTAATATTCCAGTCGAGTATATGTTGGAGATATGCCCAAGAGGCAATAATAAAATGGTTATTATAATATATCTTCGTGTTTATGATAATGTTTACATACCATGCTATAATTGTATTAACCGAAACATTGATACATGTGTGTTATGTGAACAACAAAGAGTCCCTAGTAAGCCTCTTGTATAACTAGCTTGTTGATTAATAGATGATCATGGTTTCGTGATCATGAACATTGGATGTTATTAATAACAAGGTTATGTCATTATATGAATGATGTAATGGACACACCCAATTAAGCATAGCATAAGATCTCGTCATTAAGTTATTTGCTATAAGCTTTCGATACATAGTTGCCTAGTCCTTATGACCATGAGATCATGTAAATCACTTATACCGGAAAGGTACTTTGATTACACCAAACGCCACTGCGTAAATGGGTGGTTATAAAGGTGGGATTAAGTATCCGGAAAGTATGAGTTGAGGCATATGGATCAACAGTGGGATTTGTCCATCCCGATGACGGATAGATATACTCTGGGCCCTCTCGGTGGAATGTCGTCTAATGTCTTGCAAGCATATGAATAAAGTTCATAAGAGACCACATACCACGGTACGAGTAAAGAGTACTTGTCAGACGAGGTTGAACAAGGTATAGAGTGATACCGAAGATCAAACCTCGGACAAGTAAATTATCGCGAGACAAAGGGAATTGGTAATGTATGTGAATGGTTCATTCGATCACTAAAGTCATCGTTGAATATGTGGGAGCCATTATGGATCTCAGATCCCGCTATTGGTTATTGGTCGGAGTGAGTACTCAACCATGTCCGCATAGTTCTCGAACCGTAGGGTGACACACTTAAAGTTGGATGTTGAAATGGTAGTACTTGAATATGGAATGGAGTTCGAATATTTGTTCGGAGTCCCGGATGAGATCCCGGACATCACGAGGAGTTCCGGAATGGTCCGGAGAATAAGATTCATATATAGGATGTCATTTTATGTGAATAAAAATGTCGCGGAAGGTTCTATGGAAGGTTCTAGAAGGTTCTAGAAAAGTCCGGAAGAAACCACCAAGGAAGGTGGAGTCCACATGGGACTCCACCTCCATGGCCGGCCAGCCCTAGATGGGGTGGAGTCCCAAGTGGACTCCACCATAGGGGCCGGCCCCCCCCATGGGAGGTGGAAATCCCACCTTTGGGTGGAGTCCTAGTTGGGCTAGGTTTCCCCTCTTATGGAAGGTTTTGGGTTCGGGTCTTATTCGAAGACTTGGACACCACCTCTTTCCACCTATATAATGAGGGCCAAAGGGGAGGGGCCGGCCACCTCAAACACCACCAAGGTGGCCGCACCCCTATAGTGGCCGGCGCCCTCTCCCCAAACCCTAGCCGCCCGCTCCTCCACTTCCCGCACGCTTAAGCTCCGCCGGACTTCTCCACCACCACCGACACCACGCCGTCGTGCTGTCGGATTCAAGAGGAGCTACTACTTCCGCTGCCCGCTGGAACGGGGAGGTGGACGTCGTCTTCATCAACAACCGAACGTGTGACCGAGTACGGAGGTGCTGCCCGTTCGTGGCGCCGGAACCGATCGTGATCAAGATCTTCTACGCGCTTTTGCAAGCGGCAAGTGATCGTCTACCGCAGCAACAAGAGCCTCATCTTGTAGGCTTTGGAATCTCTTCAAGGGTGAGACTCGATACCCCTCGTTGCTACCGTCTTCTAGATTGCATCTTGGCTTGGATTGCGTGTTCGCCGTAGGAAAATTTTTGTTTTCTATGCAACGTTATCCTACAGTGGTATCAGAGCCGTGTCTATGCATAGATGGTTGCACAGTAGAACACAATGGTTTTGTGGGCGTTGATGCTCTTGTTGTCTTTAGTTTGAGTACTTTGCATCTTTGTGGCATAGTGGGATGAAGCGGCTCGGGCTAACTTTACATGACCGCGTTCATGAGACTTGCTCCGCTTCGACATGCAACTTGTATTGCATAAGAGGCTTTGCGGGTGTCTGTCTCTCCTACTATAGTGAAGATTCAATTTACTCTTCTATTGACAACACTAGTATCACCGTTGTGGTTCATGTTCGTAGGTAGATTAGATCTTACTCGAAAACCCTAAACCACGTAAAATATGCAAACCAAATTAGAGACGTCTAACTTGTTTTTGCAGGGTTTGGTGATGTGATATGGCCATGATATGATGATGAATATGTATGAGATGATCATTATTGTATTGTGGCAACCGGCAGGAGCCTTATGGTTGTCTTTAATTTTCATGTTGAGTAGTATTTCAAAGTAGTTGTGATAGTTGCTATATGAGGTGAACAACCATGAAGACGGCGCCATGAACCTTGACGCTACGCCGACGATGATGGAGATCATGCCCGTGGATGATGGAGATCATGTCCGTGCTTTAGAGATGAAGATCGAAGGCGCAAAGACAAAAGGGCCATATCATATCACATATGAACTGCATGTGATGTTAATCCTTTTATGCATCTTATTTTGCTTAGATCGCGACGGTAGCATTATAAGATGATCCCTCACATTAATATCAAGATAATAAAGTGTTCTTCCCTCGTATGCACCGTTGCATTGTTCGACGTTTTGAAGCATCTCGTGATGATCGGGTGTGATAAACTCGACATACAACGGGTGTAAGCCATGTTGCACACGCGGAATACTTGGGTTTGCTTGACGAGCCTAGCATGTACAGACATGGCCTCGGGACAACGGAAACCGAAAGGTTGAACACGAGTCATATGGATGATATGATCAACATGTTGATGTTCACCATTGAAGCTACATCATCTCACGTGATGATCGGTTTTGGTGTAGTAGATGTGGATCGTGTACCACTTAACAACTATGAGGGATGTTGTATTAAGTGGGAGTTCATTAGTAATTAGATTAAAACATGAACTAATTATCATAAACATAGTCTGAGTAGTATTTTGAATTAATTTTGTAGTATTGGCATCCGTTTTCTACTATGCGCTAGTCTTGTTATTGAGATAGAAATACTGTTAAAATCTGATAAGAAACTTTACGGATTGGTACCGTATTGTTAATGAATCAAGAAATGATTAAGTCCTATTGCAAACTTTTAGTAAACCTCACATTGTTGATTCAAATAGCTATGGTTTCAATTAGTACCTAAAGTTATCTTGTCTCCGTGAAACTTGAAGTTCAAATCTGTTTGAAAAGTAAGGAGCTGAAAATTTAGTTTTCAGAAATAATCAAGGTACGAGATATATGTGATATCTAAGACCTTATTGCAAGATGATAGAATATAAATTTGGTGAGACTACATAAACTCATAAGTTTTATGGGAATGTACGAAGGTTGAAGGCAAGGCGTCCCAATCCTCCAACTATTGGGGCACTAACGATATTCGCATATCCATGAAGTGATTGTCCTTAGTATGCACCGTTGATAAGACTCGTCGTTTCGAAGCATCACGTGATGATCGGGTGTTATAGATTCTACGTGTGCTTCCAACGGGTGCAAGCCATTTGCATATGCGAATACTAAGGTTTAAACTTTATGAGCCTAGCATGTACAGACATGGTCTCAGAAAGTTATCATGAATTGATGGATAAAATTATGAGTGAAATTGTTCATCGTATTACAAATTTACTAATAGTGAAATCTGAAACAATTGTCATATGATGATCAACTTCAAAGTAAGAACCTCAAGGTTATTGGTATTTGACCAACAAACCTAGAAGTTATTGATGTTGAAATGTTTTTCTGAATAATGAGGAAAGCTAAAAGAGAAACTGCAAAAGATATTTTGGCAAAAGAAAAGAAAAGACTAGAAAGTCTAGCTCGGGTGTATATAAATGATATACATGTTATGGTTGTATTCCTAGTTAAGTCACACAATGAAATTCTTGGGTATTAGTACCATATTGGTTGGTATGAAGTGTCATACAAAACAACGCAATACAAGAATACAATGGCCTAAGTGACTGACAAGGAATATGATAGAAATGCACGTCTGGAACAAAATAAAGTGTTATTATGTTCGTCGTTGGCATTCTATCTAGCCCTTAGAATTTATAATAAAGAACTTAATAATTGTTATTTTGCTCTAGTCAAATGAAAACAATGAGTTGTTCAAATTATGACATTACTCCATGTACGATGGATAAGTTATTATAAATCTTAATGGTGAAACACACATACATAACACTGACGCTAAAAATGCCATAAGGCAAATGATTTGAATTCCACTTATTTGTGGAACCGCAATTTAGGTCATGTTAGAAAAGATCGCATGAAGGAACTCCATGCAAATGGATTTTTGGAGTCATTCGATTTGTTGAATCGTTTGGCACTTGCAAAATCTTTTCTAAAAGGTAATGACTGAAATACCGTTCATAGGCCAAAGAGTTGAACGGGCAACTAACTTAGTGAAAACATACATAATGATATATGTGGTTCACTGGGCATAGTTGTGTGCGGAAGATTCTTCTACTTCATGAAAACTTTCAAACAATGAATTGAGTATATATGTGGATATATTCAATAAGGAAAAGTTTGAAACATTTGAATAGGATTCAAATAAATTTCAGCATGAAGTGGAAATCATCGTAATAGAAAAATCAAATATCTATGATTGGATCATGGTGGAAATATTTGAATTACGAGTTTTAGCGAACATCTAAGAGAGTTATGAAATTGTTCTACAACTCACATTTCTTGGAGTATCATAATGATATAGTATCCGAGATATGTATCCAAACCTTGTTGGATTAATGATGTGATAATATATTATGACGCCATTATATTTTTGTGGATTATGCTTTAGTGACTACCGCTTTTACACTAAATAGAGCATCATCATGATCCGTTGAAATGACACCATACAAGTTATGGTATGGGTATAAACCCTAATAGTCTTTTCTTTAAATTTTGGTCTAAGAGTTTACAACCAAAATCGGATGAATGTCTTTGTTGGTTATCCCAGAGATTTAATTGAGAATTCTTCCCACAAGACAAAGACAAAAGTGTTTGTCAATGTTTCTTATTTCCGAGAAATTGTTTCTAGTGAAGTATTTGAGTGGGAGGACAATATAATTTGATAAGGTTTATGAACCTGAGCATAATGATCAGAGTAGCGCAGCATCGGAATTGGTTTCGGAAGCGGCCATAACGATCATGGCTCCCATGACTACAAAGTATTTTAGCCATGGAGATCGAAGTACATATTGAATCTTGTAGGTATGGTTTACTTTGTGATCAAATAAATGATTTGTGAACAAAGGATTGATTTTGAACAAATGATAAACCAACTACAAACAAAGAAGTTATGATGGGCCCTGACTCCGTTAAAATGGCTATACGCCATGAAATCCAAGATAGATGAATACTTTTTGAAAATAAATAGATCTATAAAATTGATGGACTTGGATGAAATATCCTTGAAGAAGCTTAACTTGTCAAAAAGTTGTTTACGACAAAGTTCAAAGAGTTGACTACGACAAGATTAGATCTTCCGTAGAAATGCTTAAAGTCTATATGGATTATTCTAGTAATCACTACATATTTCCTTTATGAGATATGTTAGTAGGATGGCAAAATACATTACTTAGAAGTGTGTATTAAAGGTGTATACAAGATATAACCAAGAGTTTTGCTGGTCCGTGGAATATTAGATAGGTATACAAACTTCAATTTGATGAAGTGAGTATCGCGGAGTTTGAATCTTCACCAGATGAAATAGTCAAAGAGTTTTTGATTTCATCGAGAGCGATGAAGAGGCTTGCATTTGCAAGAAATTAAGTGGGAGCGCTAAGACACATTTATAATACTTTATGTAGGTGACATATAGTTGGTTATAAATGATGTAATTATATACTTGATTAAAAGGTTTCATTGAGAATTAACTTCAATGAAAGGATATGGACTGAAACAAATTTAGTGTCAAGATCTATGAAGATAGATTGAAACACATAAATAAGTTTAAGTCAAAGTACATATGATGGATATTGAAGTAGTTCAATATAGAAATATTAAGAAAATGTTCTTGTCATGTGAAGTTTTAACAAGACTTGAGTGTATATGACACTCGATGAGTAAAAACACATGAGTGATTTTAGATCACGAATAATATGTACACAATCAGATATCATGTGCTATAAAGTGTTATGAGCATATACAGAATGATTCATATGATGATCATTGGACAACAGTAAGAATATCCTTGAGTACTTTAGAAGAACTAAGGATATATATATATTTTTATGAAGAAATGACAAACAAATCGCTGTAAGGTGTTACACGATATTGGTTTTGTCACATATAAAATATAATTTCAATCTCAAATTAGACTAAGTGTTGTTTAAAAGGTAGCACAATGAGCTAGAAGTTGTCTATGCTAGATTTAGAAGAGTTCTAAATATTGTGACGGAATCTACAAAAGAAGGCAGAGTATGTCATTGTTTTGACAATGACAAAGGATAGAGGTTCTTTGAGAACTTGGTGTATTCCGACAGTCAGAACTTTGAAGCTATATTGTGTGTGACAATATTAGTGACATATTTCAGACCGCGGAATTAAGGTTCCACCAAGACCAAACATATTTAATGCCGACTCATTTGGAAATGAGTGATGCGTTAAGACGCAAATGAATTACAAAATACATACGGTTCTGAGCATGTCGATCCGTTGACTAAAACCTCTCTCGTGAGCAATACATGATAAAACACCAGAAGACCAAGGTGTTATATCTTTACAAATGTAAACTAGATTATTGACTCTAGTGCAAGTGGGAGATTGTTGGAGATATGCCCAAGAGGCAATAATAAAATGGTTATTATAATATATCTTCGTGTTTATGATAATGTTTACATACCATGCTATAATTGTATTAACCGAAACATTGATACATGTGTGTTATGTGAACAACAAAGAGTCCCTAGTAAGCCTCTTGTATAACTAGCTTGTTGATTAATAGATGATCATGGTTTCGTGATCATGAACATTGGATGTTATTAATAACAAGGTTATGTCATTATATGAATGATGTAATGGACACACCCAATTAAGCATAGCATAAGATCTCGTCATTAAGTTATTTGCTATAAGCTTTCGATACATAGTTGCCTAGTCCTTATGACCATGAGATCATGTAAATCACTTATACCGGAAAGGTACTTTGATTACACCAAACGCCACTGCGTAAATGGGTGGTTATAAAGGTGGGATTAAGTATCCGGAAAGTATGAGTTGAGGCATATGGATCAACAGTGGGATTTGTCCATCCCGATGACGGATAGATATACTCTGGGCCCTCTCGGTGGAATGTCGTCTAATGTCTTGCAAGCATATGAATAAAGTTCATAAGAGACCACATACCACGGTACGAGTAAAGAGTACTTGTCAGGAGACGAGGTTGAACAAGGTATAGAGTGATACCGAAGATCAAACCTCGGACAAGTAAATTATCGCGAGACAAAGGGAATTGGTAATGTATGTGAATGGTTCATTCGATCACTAAAGTCATCGTTGAATATGTGGGAGCCATTATGGATCTCCAGATCCCGCTATTGGTTATTGGTCGGAGTGAGTACTCAACCATGTCCGCATAGTTCTCGAACCGTAGGGTGACACACTTAAAGTTGGATGTTGAAATGGTAGTACTTGAATATGGAATGGAGTTCGAATATTTGTTCGGAGTCCCGGATGAGATCCTGGACATCACGAGGAGTTCGGAATGGTCCGGAGAATAAGATTCATATATAGGATGTCATTTTATGTGAATAAAAATGTCGCGGAAGGTTCTATGGAAGGTTCTAGAAGGTTCTAGAAAAGTCCGGAAGAAACCACCAAGGAAGGTGGAGTCCACATGGGACTCCACCTCCATGGCCGGCCAGCCCTAGATGGGGTGGAGTCCCAAGTGGACTCCACCATAGGGGCCGGCCACATGGGAGGTGGAAATCCCACCTTTGGGTGGGAGTCCTAGTTGGGCTAGGTTTCCCCTCTTATGGAAGGTTTTGGGTTCGGGTCTTATTCGAAGACTTGGACACCACCTCTTGGGGTTCCACCTATATAATGAGGGCCAAAGGGAGGGGGCCGGCCACCTCAAACACCACCAAGGTGGCCGCACCCCTATAGTGGCCGGCGCCCCCTCTCCCCAAACCCTAGCCGCCGCTCCTCCACTTCCCGCGCTTAGCGAAGCTCCGCCGGACTTCTCCACCACCACACCACGCCGTCGTCTGTCGGATTCAAGAGGAGCTACTACTTCCGCCCCCGCGGGGGAGGTGGACGTCGTCTTCATCAACAACCGAACGTGTGACCGAGTACGGAGGTGCTGCCGTTCGTGGCGCCGAACCGATCGTGATCAAGATCTTCTACGCGCTTTTGCAAGCGGCAAGTGATCGTCTACCGCAACAAGAGCCTCATCTTGTAGGCTTTGGAATCTCTTCAAGGGTGAGACTCGATACCCCCTCGTTGCTACCGTCTTCTAGATTGCATCTTGGCTTGGATTGCGTGTTCGCCGTAGGAAAATTTTTGTTTTCTATGCAACGTTATCCTACAGTATATTCCATGTTATTCTCATTATATAACTTTATCAGTTGTGATATTCTTAGTGACAACATAACTAGCCACTGACATACATAGACAATCTCCATATAGAAATTCCTTATTGGATTGATCTCAGCTCTTTCATAAGAATCAACAGCAACATCACACATAATATAGAACAAATGATCACAGACATGCCCCATATAATCATCATAGATGATGTAACTGAAATAACTGACATAAGTAATATAGTTCAAAGCACAGCTGGTACTTATTACATGAGTGAACATAGTTCTCAAACAAGGGGTAGCAACATGATTGGAAATATAACTAAGGATAACTAGGTTGTAGAGCAGACAACCCAACTGCTGAGAGTAATGATGGCTATTCATCTAGCCACTTTTATCCAGAAGTTTTTCCTCAGACACCTCACTAGGAGGAATCTGGCACTGATCAACATCAATATCTTGAATTGTTTTGATGGGCAATTCTGGAGGTGGTGGGGCAGACTTATCAATCACATCAGCTTCAAATTCATGAGATAGATTCTTCTTTGTCATCTTTGATGTTGCCTTCTTTTGCCCTTTTTCCTTTTCTGCCTTGTGATTCTTCTGCATATCCTTCTCTGCTTCCCTAGCAAGAGCAGCTTCAGCAGCATTTTTATCCTTATACCCTGCAGCAATGACAGCAATCCGTTGGCTACGTCTGACCTCTTTGACATCCACTGGTGCCTCTTCATTTTTTCTCTTATAAGCTGGTGTAACAGCAGCTGATGATAAAATGGTGTCTTGTTGTTCATTCATTGACATTGTATCAGGCATATCTGTATCAGTTAGCATCTGATCCATTAGCACAGCCTCATTTGTAGAGTTGATTTGGGCAGACAGAACAACAGAGGTTTCTTCACTATTATCATAAATTTCAGATATAGTAACTGAAGATTTAGCAGATGATGGCTCTTGTGCAGTGAAGACAGTAACAATGCATGTCCTCTCAGCATATCCATCAGCACTTACATCAACCATCTGAATCCTAGCCCCAGTTACATTATCATGACTCAACTTGTCCAAGGCATCAGGGAAGGTTGTCAGCACATCAGTCAGCATCTTATGAAAAGCAGATATAGCATCTACAGCTTCTACAGCAGCTTCCACTTCATTATTGTTCTGTGCATTGCCCTGGGGAGGTGTGTGTACCATAGGTTCTCCATCTGCAGCAGGTGCAGCATGTCCAGCAGGTGCAGCATTTCCCGTATTAGGTGCAACATTTTCACCCATATGGTTATTTCCATCAACCAGGTCATCCCAGATTCCTCCAAAGGGGATATTTGGCAGTGGGTGTGGATTCCCTCCATCAGGAGGCAGAGGGTCTTCATCTCCACCAAGTCCACCAATCAATTTGGTTTGCAGGATATAATTAACAACAGTCCATGAATGTCCATGACCCTCATCACTATCATTATGGCATAGCACTAGGCTGATAGGTATTTCTAGTAAATCTGGAACTCTAATCTTAACCAGGATTCTTGCTCTATTGGATCCATCACGATTCCAGACAAGAAATTTCCCAAACTCACTGACAGATTCTTTAATTTTCTCTACACGCCAAGCCTCTTGTGGGTAATTAACCATCATGAGCCATACATCATGTGTGAAAGTGCAGTTTCTATGGTTTAGGCCACGGTTCTGGGGGATCACCTTAAGAATGCTATCACCAATGAAGAAAGGACTTCGATCTATAGCAGCATCCCTAGAGCAAGTATCAGTAAACTGTACCAGAGCAGCACCCATCGTAGAGCGCGTCATCTGACGAACATGATGGCCTTGGTCGTTGAGGAAGGCGCGGATGAGTGCAACATCGCCAGCAAATTGGGCTGGATCAGATTCAGGCTCAAGGATGACAATCGCCCAATCATCGCAGGTGATCAGGGGTACAGCTAGGCATGGGCAGCCCGGCCCGGACGGCCCAGCCCGACCCGGCCCGAAAATCCCGGGCCGGGCCGGGTCGGGCTTGCATGTCGGGCCGGGTTCGGGCCTGATTTCCGAGCCCGAACGTCGGGCCGGGCCGGGCTCGGGCTTGCAGAAAACGCGACCTAAGCCTAGTTCGGGCCGGGCTTTGTCGGGCCGGGCCGGGCTTTCCTCTATTCGGGCCGGGTTCGGGCCCGATTTGAGTGCAGATCGCCAGCAAATTGGGCTGGATCAGATTCAGGCTCCAGGATGACAATCTCCCAATCATCGCAGGTGATCAGAGGGGTGTTGGTGAAGACATGGAACGCCCGGCGGCGACGATGGATACAGTGCGGCACAATGTCCGCACCAGGAGGCAGGTGGGGGTGGGGGTCGCAGGGATAGTTCGCCATAGGATCGTCGTTGCTGTCGGCGAGGTGGTGGCAGCACGGCGAGGGTGGTGGCGGAGCAGACGATGGAGTAGGGTTAGGAGGTGGAGCGACGGGGGTCAAAACAGGGGATAAATTGGTCTCCTTCCCAGGTGGTTTTTCTTTAATGCGAAAAATCTGGACTTTCCGATTAAATCGGAGACAGTTCCGTCGAATATGGCCATAGTGATAGCAGGCTTTACAACGTACCTGCGATTTGCAGTTGGGCCTCAAATGGAAAGGGTCCAGACATCGTGAACAACCCAATAGTGGTGGAGAATGACTCTGCAGAGGAGGAAGAGGACTAGCAGGCCGAAATGGTATATTGGGCTGCAGTGAAGGGGTTGGGGAGACGTGGGATGGTGTAGATGACGTGGATGTATGACGGTTTGAAAAAGGGGAGGAGCGGGAATTGTGCACGTGATCCGAGGAACGTGGATCTGGCCCTAGCTGATTGACCACGTCAGCGAATGAACGTTTGAAAGTGATCGGCACTGTATTTGCTCCGGTGAGGGGCGAATTTCGGCGAGAGACGAGATGCTATTCTTTGGATTGTTCAGAAAGCCAGGTGGAAAAATCAAAGTGCCAATTTGCACCACCATTTCCCCAAAGATGGAAATAGCAAGTGAATGCCGTGCAAGAAAAGGATCTTAGACGATAAATGAAGAAACCAATGGCTTTAGATATGACAGTGAATTTGAAAACTCGATCCCTAAGATGAGTGACATGGAGTCTAGCTCCTTCAGATCCAAGACATGATTGCAAAGCTAATTGCACATTGGGAAGATCTAGGCGAAAAGAGGCACGGCCAAATGACACGACCAGGTGGAAACCATCAAGAGAGGGTGGATGGATTGGGGTAGAGAAGATGGAACGGACCTTACTCGCGAGCGTGATCCCATGATTGAAATCCAGGGATGAAGCAATAGTGTGCTGCTCCATGAATGGACCAATCTAGAGGAGGAATCCATAGCTTGCCGTCGATGGGAGTGGAGTCGCCGTGGGAGTCGCCTCAGAGGAGAGAGTCGCCATCCTGGAGATACTAGCAGGTTATAGTTGAATACTGTGCAGGCCAAATCGTGTGGATGGCTTGCATGTCGAGATAGACTAACATTAATTGCAGTTAGTGGGGTTTTGCTTTATAAGAAGTATATTAATCAAAAAATATAGATAGCTTGCATGCAAGGATACATCAATAATGAATGTTTGTGGAGATGACATGGCCATTTGATTGGCTAATGGAATAGATGATGTGGATTTCTTGCATGTAGAGATAGACTAACATTAGTTTCATTTAGTGGGGTTTTGCTTTATAAAAAGTATAGATTTACATGCATGTATAAGATAAAAAATTACATCTGGTACTTTCAGTATCCGTCGCGTACGCTATGCGACCGCTGCCACTAAATTTACTGGCAGTGAGCGGAAAGCACGCGACTGGTATTCTGCATTTGCGTCGCTGCATGCTGCTTCTGGCCTATCCCCTGATTTACGCAGCAAGTTGTAGACGTATATAACCATTAGCAATCAACAACAAATATACAAATATATAATAGCCAAGTGAGCAATCATTAATAACACTACAGAGTTGTCACAAGTGATCAAGTCATTACATGCATTGAGTATAGTATATTGATCCAATTCATTACAGTAGCTAAAGTCTACCAAGCTAGTGACCAAGTCATTATATACAACTAGCATGGTGGCCCGCGCATTCACCGCGGCTAGGTTTGTGATGAGTATTTTATTCCTTTTCCATTTCTTTCAATTTTCCCCTTGTTTGTTTATAACATATTGAATTCCGTTTGTATTTCATTCAATTTCCACCCTGATTTGTTTTCCTCCCTTATTTGTATTTATGCTTTAACAAATATATAGGAAATTATTGAAGTAGCCGGGTTATACACAATGAATCATCGAAGTGATTTTTTGTTAGCAATTACTGCCATGCACAAATAGTAGAAGGCGCAAGATGCATGATTGAATCTATCATACCATTAGCGATTTTTGTAGTAAAAAGTCTTTATGGTTATGTTCATTTTCTTAGTGAATTTATGTTCATCTACTCTATTATGATATCACTGACTAAATTTGGACACTTACTCACACATATGGCATTTTCGATCTAGGTCTCTATCGATTCAATATGAACTGGTCGCAAGTACAAACTAAAGATTCACCATAGTGGTAAAACAATAATAATTACTGCTTGAGTTATAAAATATTAAATCTTTGGACATTTTTACACTGTGGAAACAATATTCATCATGGGAGTATTATGATGAGGTAAAACACGGTGCTTTTGTGTATGGGGCAAGGTTTAGATAACCAAAACGTGTATGATGGCTGCATTGGAGCTAAAAGGATGATGAAAAAAGTGAGAGATTTGTTGCACGGAAAATATTATATGAATTTATAAAATAAACACCTTCATGGTTGATAATCCTGGACAATGCCACTATGGCCGAACCCTTCGCTCATCATGAATTAATATACAAATATACTTTATGCGGGTGGACTTCAATTTTAGATCGCTGCATATAAATTATCAATCTCTTATATACAAAAATACGAAAGATTAATCTACTCAAGAACACTAAAACTCAATAAAATTGTCATCTGCAACTTTGGTAGAAAGCTGAATAACCTCCTATTGTAGCCAATTTGATGGAGCAGTCCTTGCTGCGACATGAATATATATGTATACTCCCTAGAAAATATTAACACCTGCAAACATTAGTAGCAGAGGAATACACGTGCGGCAACAACTTAACTTTTTGAAAATGCTTGTTGCAACGTATGTACCTGGGAAACTCCGTAGATTATTCTCGCCTGCAAATTAAATCTACAAAACAATATCCATCTAGTGTGTTGGTCATTAATTTGCTTTCACTAATCCTGGAAAATAAATTATGTCAGTACACTAAGTAATTGTATACTGTCTAAGTTCATTAGAATTTCAGATGTCATGTGCTTGTGTTGCAATCACGCCGATCCTGGCCGGAGACGTGATCCTTCACGCTAGCAACAGTGTCCCTGAGTGCCAGGTACATCAGTAGCACCTCCAATTTGCATACCTTGTCAGTGCCAGCTATAGCAGTAGCACCTTCAATATGTATGCGTCGTGCGGAAAGTCGGAGACACACTCCCCAAACCAGCGAAACAATTCTGCAGTTCTGAGAAAAATCGCGGCAAGCCTGCTAGTCCTCGCAATGCGGTAGTGGCCTGGTTGGAACGATCAAGATGCAAATCTAAAAGGTTTTGAAACCTGCAAAAATGAAGAACAGACGAGAAGTATAATAGTATTTCCAGGGCCAACTCTTTTTATGTTTAATGGTCAATTCAAATAAAAGATGGAGCCAAAATAAAAAATAAAAGCATACTGCTATCCTTGGCTTAAAGGTCCATCATATCTCGAGATCACTCCACAAATTCCAGAAATGATGGTGTAGAGCTTCCATCTGTGTAAAAAAAGATTCAAATTCATGAAAGACAACTATGTGAAGCTAGAACATGAAACAAAAAATAAGATGTTAAGCTTCAATAAAGAGAAATTATTCAAACAACTCAAGCTAGAAAATGAAAGACAAATATGTGAAGCTTCAATAAATCATTCGTTGGAGACTGGCGCAGCGGAGATCGGGGTCTGAAGGTGGTGGTATGGCGAATAGACCAGGAAACGGGACGCACATCTCTTGCACCAGACAGGTATGGCGGCGGGCTCATCTCTGGGCGCGGCGAGGTGGAGCGGCGATCGACGACAGTTTTACGGTGTAGGGAAGCCGAGGTTAGGTGCGAGCTTCGTGCGGCCGCCATGGCCGCGAGTCGGATCATGGCGCAGCCAGAGATCGTGCAGGGAGGCAGGGCCGCGCAGGAGGGAGACGTGCGGCTGCCGAGTGACGTGCCCCACGGGAGGGAGGACAGAGGAAGAGAGACGTCACGTGAAACGCCGGATTGGGGAAGGAGCCTCAAGCGGGTGAGAGCAGCCAATGGCGTCGGTCAACGGGAAAAGATGGAGTAGCGAGGGATATATATACTTGGGTGTGGGCTTCGTTCCGGCCGAAGGAGCCATGAATCAATCCAATGAATAATGAATGACCCAGCACATTCATTCACGTTTAGGAACCGTCTGGCCACCCAATCAAAGAACGGCCCGGACGACAGAAGGAACTATCTGTATTTTTTACAGAGGAGTAATTGGCTGACTCAGGATTTAGTCCCACGTTGCCCCTTCAAACCAGGCCGTACCTATTTAGTCTATGTTTTAGAATAGAAAAAATAAGATAAATTAGTAGTGCATTTATTAATACTACTTAGATATTTAAACAACCAATTGAAGACAACATCTATCCAATAAAGAGAGTAAAACCACCTCGTTTTTAGTGTTGTTGTTGACTAAAAGATAGAATGTAGAGTATTTTAGAACAAATTTTAAAAGTAAAATTTAGACTATTTCAGAACGAAGGGAATATGTTTCAAGTGCAGGATTATCAACAAGCTGGCATGGGAATCGTAGCACACTAGGGGAACGCGCCGAGGTGCCGACGGCCAGATCCTGTGCCGACGGCAAAATATCGGGGCCGTCGGCACAGGACCCGTTCCGGCCAGGCCAGCAGGTTAGCCGTCGGCACAGGAAAACCGTCGGCACATGAAGGTCTGTGCCGACGGCAACCATCGGCACAGTTTCGGTCATCGGCACAGCCTCTCCGTCGTAACGGTGAAGTAACAGCGTCAGCCCTGTGCCGACGGCAAAGCCGTCGGCATAGCTATTTTCCATTTTACCACATTAATCATCGAAAAATCATAACTAAATCATTATAATTCAGAAAAATACAAATAATATATCAAAATTTTCAGAAAAATAAGATCTATCTTGGAAAAATATGAAACATGGAATATTGAAAATATCTAAAAAAATCTTCAAAAAATGAGCTATCATGTCTGATGTTTTATGGCTTTCACACAAAACAATCAATGTTATGGCTAGAATCGTCGCATAGTTTGTGATAATGTGCCCATATTGTGCACACATGTGCATCTTTGGATGTCCTACGATGTTGCAGGAGGAAGTTTTCCATTTCATCGCACGAAAAAACCATTTTCTATTTTTGAGGTGTCGAAAACGGGGTGTTTTGTGAAGCAACCACCAAATTAAAATTTCACATTGGTACAAACATATTTTTCAAAAATACTAGACCACATAAGATAGACAATTTCTTAACCGGTGTATCTGGAACCTTTCCGTCCACCCCTCATGAAAAAGACAAATTCCTGCCGAATCGGTAGGAGACCGACCAGATTTGAACCACAGGTACCTTATATAATGCTCAGGATTTTTTGTAAAAATCATTTTTAGGTTCACAACATGCTATTTCATCAGAGATCTAGTGCAAGTTTGGTGAGCCTCAGCCCCGGGCAAAGGATCTTCTTGCCCGCCGTTTTGAATATAGTTTGAAATGGGCATATAAAATTTGAAAACGATCCAAACAATGTGAAACCTTCGCGTGTTGTCATATTATGTGTCATATTTGCAAGGAAAAATATTAAAGTTGGAAAATTGCAAACATCACAAAAAATCCTTCACAAAATGAGCTATCATGTCTGAGGTTTCATGACATTTAGGTCAAACAACCAATGTTATGGCTAGAATCATGGCATAGTTTGTGATAATGTGCCCATATTGTGCACACATGTGCATCTTGTGATGTCTTACGATGTTGCAGGAGGAAGTTTTCCATTTCATCGCACGAAAAAATCATTTTCCATTTTTGAGGAGTCGAAAACGGGGTATTTTGTGAAGCAACCACCAAATTAATGTTTCACATTGGTACCAACACATTTTTCAAAAATACTAGACCACATAATATGGACAATTTCTTAATCGGTGTATATGGAACCTTTCCGTCCACCCCTCATGAAAATGACAAATTCCTGCCGAATCGGTAGGAGGCCGACCAGATTTGAACTACAGGTACCTTATATAATGCTTACGATTTTTTATAAAAATGATTTTTATGTTCACAACATGCTATTTCATTATAGATCTAGTGCAAGTTTGGCGAGCCTCTGCCCCGGGCAAACGATATTCTTGCCCGCCGTTTTGAATATAGTTTGAAACGGGCATAAAAAATTCGAAAACGATCCAAACAATGTGAAACCTTCGCGTGGTGTCATATTATGTGTCATAGTTGCAAGGACAAATATTAAAGTTGGAAAATTGCAAACATCACAAAAAATCCCTCACAAAATGAGCTATCATGTTCAAGGTTTCATGACATTTACGTCAAACGACCAATGTTATGGATAGAATTGTGTTATAGTTTGTGATAATGTGCTCATATTGTGCACACATGTGCATCTTGAGATATCTTACGATGTTGCAGAACGAAGTTTTCCTTTTCATCGCACGAAAATGCCATTTTCCATTTTTTAGTTGCCGAAAACAGAGTATTTTATGAAGCAGCCACCAAATTAAAGTTTCACAATGGAACCACTCCATTTTTTAAAAATACTAGACCACCTTAAATGCATAATTTCACAACCAATGCATCTTAAATGTTTTCTCCCAACCCTCGTGAAAATAGACAAATTCCTGCCAAATCGGTAGAAAGTCAGTCAGATTTGAACTACAGGTACATATCTAATCCTCATGATTTTTTGGAAAAATTATTTTTAGGTTCAAAATATAATATATAAATGTCATATTTGGATTCCTCTCATTTTTCTGATCGATTTAGACATATTATTTGTCAAATTCTGCTTTACGGATTTAAAGATATTAATTATTACATATTAAATAGAAAAGAAAAAAATAAAATCATTTTATTGTCATTTGAATTCAACATTAATATACTTATTCATTGTAGTTTATGTGGGTAATTGGTTGAAATTCAAAAAAATAAAGATGTGGAACATCAAAGAATAGAGGTTAATAGGATTGATATGGTATTATTATCAACAAGGTGTCATTTCTTTCATGAAAGCTAGTCTAGATGGAACAAAGAAGTTAAGCGTGCTAGGGGTGGAGTAGTGTGAGGATGGGTGACCGATCGGGAAATTTGACCTAATATTAAGTGTAGTTAGAGTTAAAATCATCCGTGTGAGAGATTAAAAATATTTAGGAAAAAAAATAATTTTTTTAATTTTTTTTTTAAAAATCGAATCAGAATTGACAAACGGCGTTATTTCTATGCCGACGGCTTTGCCGTCGGCACAAGATGCTGTGCCGACGGCCAATATGTGCCGACGGCAACTGGATCTGTGCCGAGAACGTATTATGCCGACGGCGAGGTGCCGACGGCCATTCTAGCTGTGCCGACGGCATGACAGCCGTCGGCACCTCGGCGCGTTCCTGTAGTGGCAGCGCCATTCATTGTGGGTATAGGACATGGACGGTAGCTCGTGGGCTACCTGGTGCATAAACTGAAAGGAGGATTTAAACTACGTTGTTGGTTGGCCTGCCAATCTGCCATGGTTCGTAATTAATGGAGAAAGCTCGGTGCAAAGTGGCGTAGTTCGGCCACTGATCGAATGGTTCCATGTAACCCACAGGCCGGCTTAAGCGTGAGCAGTTCGTGATGTTCCGCAGCCATGGATGACCTTCAGTGCCAAGCACCCTGCCCCATTAATCTCACGCCTAATCCTGTGGAAGGATCTTTCTAAAGTTTACATATGCTGCCTTATGCCCTTCTCTTATCATCTATATATGCGTGTGTGAATTTTGTTGGGAGTGGACCTAGCTAATTAAACCTGGTTATTCGGTAATATACAAGAAAAATACCGTAAAAAATGTAGTGATATTCCTTATTGCCAGTCAATAAAAATAAATCCTAGATGTAAATTTATTTGGATTAATATCTTAATAACATTTGTATAAGGGTGATGCCCACCATGATTATAAGTTTGCAATATTACAAGTCGGTGCATCAATGAACTCTTATAAGTGATTATGTTGTTATGAATAAGAGAAACATGACAAATATGAACGACGATCACCAAGAGGTGAGTACTTTTTTTCCTCCCGGTGCAACGCACGGGTGCCGCCTTCCCTTCCCCCTCCTCCTCCCTCCTCGCCGTCCCCTGAGGCTGCCGCCGGCGAAGCCTGGCGCGGTCGGTGATGGGGGCGGCGGGGATCCACGCACGGTCCCCTGGGACGGCGGTAGGAGGCACGCCTCCGGCGGCGCGACCATCTCATCACGTCTTCGCCGCGGCCTCGCCGGGCGAGCGATGATGGGGGCGGCGGCGCGGCCATGGAACCATGGCGGCGCGGCTCTCTCCTCCGTTCCTCGCCGCGGACTCACCGGGCAGGTGGTTTGGGGGCGGCGGCATGGCCCTGGATCCTGGCGGCACGATCCTCTCCTTCCTTCCTCGCCTCGGCATCGCCGGGCGGGTGGTGATGGGGGCGGATCTCGTGCTGCTCCTCCGCAAGGTCTAGATCACGGCACAAAGGGCGGCGGCCCTGGATGGAGACGACGGTGTTGACCTGGTGGCAGGTGGCGGGCGTCAGGTGCTTGGTAGCCGGCGATGGTGTCGCCGGTGGAGGGTTGGGTTGGCTAGCCCGGGATGGTCGCCGACGTGGGGGTCCGACTTGAATAAAGGCGGCGGTCCTAGGGCCTCTCTTGCGTGAAGAGGAGGACCTACCGAGGCTGGACTCGTGATCGGCCGGAGGGTTGAGTTCGGAAGGCTCCGCGGAATGTAACGCTTTGCAGGTTTGCTGGATCGGAGGTATTCGGTCGTGCACACCCATGCGTTTATTCCGACCGTTTGGTTCGGAGGGAGCGGCGTGAAGCTCTTTTTCGTGTTGACATCAAGTGACTATGGATCCATGATGAAAGTCGGAAGAAGAGAATTTCTTAAAGGCCGGAGGGGAGGACTAGCTAAGGGAGGTTCAAGTCTCCGCGCTGTTGAGGGGCTTGCTTGGTGTCCTGGCTTCACAACAGCGGTTTGGAAGTGGAGGTGGCATCACAGGTGAAGCGCGTCCTACCTTTGGTGAAAACCCAAGGTCTGCTTGGTTGTGCGGCGGTGAACTTGGTGGAGGCATTGTTTTGAGAGGGGACTATCTTCGGGTGAAAACCTAAGATCTTTGATCGAGCGACGACGGTGTTTGCACTGTTCCCTTCTTGAAGGCGTCGTTTTTGGAGAGTCTGTAAGGTGTTGTCATGGTGGTGGATGTATTGCTGTTGTTAGGCCCGAGATACTGTAGCGGACTTTTGTTTCTTAGTTTTCTTTTCCTTTTTTGGTTGTGCATCCGTAGTGCCATTAGGGTGGTGCGCTGTTGCAGAGGCTGGGTGTAATTGGTATCTTCTTGATATTAATATATTCCATTTATTGAAAAAATTAGGCTACTGTGTACAACAGAAGCAAATACTTGGACAGTCTCCATGATCCGAGAGACAAAAAAGAAAAACTAGGACAGCGGGTACGTCGAACTCTGCCAAGAGCAAATTCCGCCCCTCCATCTTCTTGGTCTCCACCGCGGTAACCCAGCACGGCGCCCTGTAGAGAAAGGACGGTATTGCCGCTTCGAACAATCCGCGGCGACACCCGCAAGGTTGCCGCTCCTATCGACGCATGTGTCATGCAACGCTGCTATCTCGGCATTATGTTAGCTCGATGGTGGTGAGCAGTTAGCATGTGCAGGATCGTGCAGCCTTGCCCCTCGATCGGCCGATGTGGGTGCCGACCGTGCAGAGCACCACAATGCTTCCGGCTGGGAGAGGTCAAGGACGACCATGGCCCTTTGATCTCCGCGACAAGTAGTTGTGGTTTCCCTGGGAGAGATCGGTTCTTCTTCAAGCAAACCACCACGGTGCCGTCTCGGACGTTGCCACCGTGCTTCACCAGGTCGCGACGAAGATGGATCCGTGCGCTTCCTACTAAGAAAAAAAGGATCGGAGTAGCACGTCCTGCTTTCTCGTACTACTAAACAAGATCACATTGCGATGGGGATTATTTTTTCAACCCCGTTCCAGCTTTACGCGGTCGACATGACATCCACCTCCGCTCGCTCCAGATCCGCTCTACTCATGGATTTAGTAGACTTCAAGAGAAATAGCTGGCAGGACGGACAAGATGAGCAGACGATAGTGTCTCCCGCGTTGTCTTGGAGTTCAACACTACCCTAGCCCTATCGGTGGTGGACATTGGACAGCTTCTAATTGAACCATTGGTCCGAGGTTAAAATGCCTCGAATCGATTATGTAAGCTAGCACAAAAGCAATTTCACCGTAGGGAGGGAGTCATTCAGGCTCATGTACTTGGCTTGGCCACCAAGCCGCTCATCTATTTTCCTTCTATTAGGTGGAAACCATGGGGTAGCAGTGTGCTTCATATTATCTCAACGATGGCCTAGGACCTATGCTAAAGTTGTATGTAAAAAATATCATAGGTAATTTGTCGGTGAAGAACTCTGTATCGCTCGTATTTCTCTCCCGATGCAACGCACGAGCACTCTTCCTAGTTTCATAAAATTAATGATGTCCCGGCATGATCACTTAGGTTCTTACTGATGTTTTTTTTGCACGAAGACTATCCTTACATTCTTCTTCCCAAATCTGAATGTAGCCACAATAAGTGCGAACAAACCAAAGGCAGAAAATATTCTCGAAAATACCAATGGTAGAAAAATGGTGCCGTGTCGTGGATTTGGACACGGGGAATAGAGCTCCCCTTTTGGTTCGGCGGGGGCAACAGAGTCGATGGTCTAGAGGAGGCTCACAATCACACAGAGAAACATGTTTTTTAGCCAGATTCGGATCGCGATGTGCGAAACCCTACGTCTTGCAACTATGTTTTATATGGTGGATCTTTTTTGATACAACATTGGTTCCTGGGAAAGGGTTGATCATCCCTCTCCTTTCTTCTCTGGTGTGGCCCTTCTTTTTTATGTTGGCAAGGGGCAACCACAAGTGTTCCACGCATCTAGATGCCTTGTGCATGGATTCAATGTGGTGGTGTTGATCAGCGGTCTTGGTCACTAGGTTGTGTGGTGCAACGGTTTTCCTCAGGGAGGTCCCTGCCCATCACTCTGACTTCTCTATCGACGTTGAGTGTCTGGCTAGACTCCTCTTTTCACTTGGCTATTCTTCCGGGGAAAAGGGTTCCAAGTACATCCGAGGGTGTCCCCTGGCTTCCAGGAGATGAAGACAACTCCCGGGCTGGCTCTCCCGGCCACGAGAGGGTCTCCTCTTTTCCTCGATCCTTCCTGGTGTTCAGGCAAGTACTCGAGCCCTTCAACTCATCTCGCCACTATCCATGTCCATGGGGCAACGCCTTTCCGCTGGTTGCGTCACATAGGGGCAACCTGGACCGGCCCCTACTCAACTATCTTCACGGGGACCTCATCCTCCCCGGAGATGTCAGTAGGCCCCGGGCACGTGTCATACTTCTAGCAACATGGGTCGGTGACATGCCATCAAGTCGGATGGCGAGCCGGGCAGGGCGATGTCGGCCCCAGTCGACGTGGGCCATCTTGCATTTAGTGGTCTCTTTTGATCCGCTTCACCATGGCTTCCGAGAAAGTGGGCATCGTGAAAGAAGGGGGCACGTGTTAAAAAGCTTCCTCTAGTAGTCGAGATACAGCAGACACACTTGGTGGGCCCTCTTCCTCGTGGGCAAGCGAATGATCCTCTAAATATGATTTGTCTCCTGCGGCGGCTCCTGTATGGCGTCTTCTTCCGGCTTCCGGCGTCGTGGACTTGGGGTCGGCTAGCCACTTTCTACAATTCCTGAGGAAGAGTCGGTGGCTGGGCAGGTCGTGGGTCGGTGAAAGAGGGTGGCTCGCGGGGTCCGGGAAGGGAAGTCATTGGAGAAGGGTCCTTTTCCAGTGAACATTCCATTGGAGGGGTGGCGTCACATTGCTGGTTGTGAGTTCTTCGTTATACTTTTCCATGTCCACGAGGGGACGATGGAATTCCTACCTGCTGTGGCGGAAGCGTTCGGGCCGGGGAAGCCCCATGGCCGCGTCATGATGCGGGGGGGGGGGTGGTTTTTGCCGCGAGAATTGTTCGTTCAAGATCTTTTGTCGATGTCTTGGGCTTGCCGTTCCTATGTCACAAGTGGGAGGGATTTGCTTCCTCCCACCACTTGGACCTTGAAGACCTAGTCCTCTTTTTGTTCGATGGACATGATGAGTTCTCCGTCAAGGTTTTCGGTTGCAGCCAAGGCCACATAGAGTTTTAATTCATGAGTTACCACGACCTTTGGAGGAGCGCTCCATGACGATGCATCTTTCGGCTGCTCTGAGGCCAACCTTCGCTGCACTAGAAGCATAAAAGCAATTCATTTTCTTGCATCATCCGAATGTACACCCAGTCTTGCTATTATCGTACTTCACACTCCAAGTCTCCCGATAAAAAGACCCGAGGGATTCCCGAGCTCGCCCACCCGATGTTCAATAGGATAGTTTCCACGAAGAAGGTTCCACAGGGAATGCCCAGGCTTCCCCATGGAAGGAACCTTTTGCTTTGGTTCGACACCATTTTAGTAGGCATGCACCTCTGGCAACCCCTCCCCCGGTGTGGACCGGAAAAAGGGGTCACATGGTGGCACCTTATCCAGACCTCCTCTCACGTGAGGATAAGTCTACCAGACCACCGAGACATACCAAACCATTCCTTTATAAATAATGGCTCATCGAGATACTTATTTCTTATTTGCAGGGATATTGTTTTCCTCATTGCTTCCCGGACCCCGCCAGTTCTTTACGATGTTCATTCATCTGTGAGGGCCTCCCCTTGACGAGAGTACCGTGAGTATTATGTAGTCATGCTTGAAACACAGCCGCCACCTATCCCCGACCATGCGAGGGAGGATGCAACGAGCATTGTCCCTCCTGGGGGCCTGGGAATGACATGCGGCGAGAGTTGAAGGCACCACTCGATTGGCTAACCCCGAAAGGGAGTATGTGGATCTTTGTTGCGACAAAGTCTGCGTTAGACGAGATAGGTGTAAATCCACGGGATTTGTCCCGGATGGACGAGAACGAGAAGGACAATGAGATCGATGACCGAGACTCTCCATTAACAAAGAAGTCCCGATGGACGATAAAATTAATGAGTGCGAGAAAGATCAGCTCATTCGTATTCATCCATGGGGATTGATTCTACATACATTGCTTGTGCTATGGGACCCAGCTGGCGCACATGGATTTTCATTGCTTGGGGACAACCCCCGCGTAGACTGATCGCATGAGGCTTCCGACCATAACGCGAGACCAACCGCGGGCAAGCACGGATACGCTATAGTGGGGTGGCTCGAGGACGGGGTGCTAAGAATTTCTTCAGCACATGCTTGACCATCCGCCTTCACCTTGGAGCGAGCCGAGGAGAATATATATTTTTTTGGAGCTCCCGGGTATTTAAGTGGTTGGGACCCATCCCAAAGGGCGAATAGGAGCCTTTCCCCGGAGCCGCCTAGCTGAGGTCAGGGTAGGATATACAGGACACCCCGCAAGGAGGGTCTCACCAAGAAGTCTTTTGCGGCTGTGCCTTTTTTGATCTTGCTCGAGCTAGGCTTTCCCATAACTGCTAGCAGGGGCGAGTAAGCGCTCTAGGTGTTGCTTTTTTACGGACCCTCAGTTGTCTGCAAAGAGGCCCGTCGTTGTGGGTGACTTTGAATCTTCTACGAACTAGGGTGGAGATCCGGTGGTCGGACCAAACATCCCCCCCCCCCGGAATCTCTTCCTGGGGCAGCATCTCCACACAGATATAGACCAAGAACCGCGAGAATGTGCCTGATCCATTTTTTCGCCTTCAGGTCAAGTCAACGGCTGGTGAGAGGGACGTTGTAACTCAGGTCACTGAGGGTCGTGGCCTCCTACCGTGGCTTCCCATTTTCCCTCTGTAGTCATGGTTGCGTGTTGTCGGGGTGTCGAGGACTGGGAGGAGGCGCTTTTGGGCATCCATGACCATCTTCCTGCTCACAGAGCTAGGGAGCCATTCCTGGCTCGGGTTCCAAACTGGGGCCTTATGCAATGACCAATGGGTCATCTTCCTCCGAAGGTCTCGCCTTGTCGAGGTCGGGGAGAGGTGACGTGGGGCATTCGGGTGCATTCTTTGGTTGTTATGAATATCCAAATAAGCCCCCAGATCGGCCAATTACCAGGGCCATCAGCAATGTCTCGAAGGTCATCTTCTCCCTTACCCTCAAAGAGTCTTCATCTGCTTATAGAGGTGATCCTTTTGCTGATGTAACGACACGGAAAAACAAGCGACGAAGAAAAATCTAATATTATGCTTTTCCGGGTCGTTACAAGCACTTATGCTCATGTGAGGTCCCTCCCCGTTACTGTGGTTCCACTGCCGTTGTTGAGTGCTAGGCGAGAATCCTCTTTTCCCTAGGCTTCACTGCCGGCGAAGAGGGTCCCCATTATAGGCGGAGGCCTCCCCAGGCTCCCAGGAGATGAGGACAACTCCCGGGCTGGCCCTCCTAGGCTGGCCCTCTCGGCCATGTGAGGGGATACTTTTTCCTTGATCCTTCCTATTGTTCGGACCAAGTACTCGGGCCCTTCAACTCATCCTGCCAACATCCGTCAGACATCGCCTTTGCACTAGATGCGTCATACATGGGCGACCTGGACCGGCTTCGACTCAATTGTCTTCATTGGGACCCATTCACCCTGGAGAGGACAAATGGAAGCTCAAATAGGCTGATGCCAAAGAAAGTGTTCATATGATGTGCCAAAGAAAAAAATAGAAGGTGCATTTTCACTGATCGAAGGTGTGCCAAGAAAATAAAGGAAGTGTTCCCATCTATTTTCTATCTGCGATAAATTGGATGTTCTTAGTGACCCTTTCTTAAGGTGAAAATTTTGTTGGAATGTAGTCACTTTTGATGTCAAACTCCCCTTTTTTCATGACAATGAAAGTTATGTAATAGAAGCATTGCATTGTTTTCCTATGCTGCACATGGAGGTGATTTGTCATATGGTCATATCCTCAATCATGGAGATAGTTTCATGTTTTCCTCCCACTTAGATGTTGGTTCTTTCCAACATCTACCAGTTCTATTGTTCTACTTGTTGTAGATCTACTAGATATTTTGGACCGTAATGTGAAATCAATTCCTTTAATTGATGAGGAGAGGAAAGCAAAGCGTAATGCAAATGATGAGTTGACAAAACTACGTCACAATGAGGAGTTCAAGTGAGCTCAGTGGGCTAAAGTAAAACAGATTCATGAGGAAGGAGATAATAATAAATATTTCCACCTAACTGCAAACGGAAAGCAAAGGAGGATTATTTTTTCAGATTTCTGGATGGAACAATTACCAGACAACACAATCTAAAAACATACATATCCGAATACTACAAGAACCAATTTGGGCGGCCACCCTAGCACTTGTGTTATGATTGAGTCTTTTAATCATGATATAAAACAGATATCTCATGATTAAAATGCAATATTAGTAGCCGAGTTTTCCGAAAAGGAGGTGCCCAGATGGATTTCCTACTGTTTTTACAAGAAATTTAGGGAGGTTATTAAAGGGATCTTATGGCTATGTTTCAAAGCTTTCAGCAAGGAGAGCTTCCATTATTTCACTTAAAATATCGAATAAGAATTTTATTCCCCAAAAATTAAAATTCTATACAAATACAGCAATACCGTCCCATTTGTTTGCTAAATGCTAGTTTTAAAGTTTTGACCAAAGAAAGTACAAATCATATAACTATGATTGCTGAAACTGGGGTGCAACCAACACACAATCTTTATGCTTGGTAGGCATATCTTAGAGGGTGTGATAATTCTTCATGAGATTAATCATGAACTTCATAGGAAGAAATCGATGGTGTTTTCTTTAAATTTGATTTTGAAAAGGCATATAATAAAGTAAACTGGTCCTTTCTACAAGAAGCGTTCATAATGAAATCCGGTATGGTGTGATTGGATTCAGAGGTTTAGTGAGAAAGGGAGTGTAGGAATTCGATTCAACGATGACATAGGTCATTATTTCCAGACCCAAAAGGGTCTTCGTCAGGGAGACCCCCTATCTCCTATACTTTTTAATAGATTTGCAGATATGTTAACCATCTTAATTAACAAGGCTAAATAGGATAGCCAAGTCAGTGGTTTAATTCCACACTTCTAGATGGTGGGGTGTCGATTCTCCAATATGCTAATGACAATATTCTCTTCACGGAGCATAGTCTACACAAAGCGTTGTATATGAAACTAATTCTTTGTCTATTTAAACAACTATCGGAGATCAAAATAAATTATCATAAAAGCGAGATTTTCTGAGTGAAAGAGGACGAGAACGACTGTATAATTATTTTTCTGTGTGATGTAGGGACACTCCCTTTTAGATATCTTGGGATACCGATCTACTTCCGCAAAATAAGAAGTGGCGAGTGGAAACTCCCTGAAAGATTGTTTTGAGAAAAAAATGAGTAGTTGGATTGGAAAGATGATATGCGTATGGGGACCACCTTATTCTTATTAAATTAGTGTTAAGGAGTTTACCAATGTTTATTCTTTCATTACTAGAGATACCTAAAGAGGTTTGAAAGAGATTGAATTTCTTTAGATCACTATTCTTTTGGCAAAGTGATGGCCGTAAAAATAATTATAGATTGACTAAGTGAGATATAATTTGTAGACCGAAGGACCGGGGGTTTAGGAGCGGAGGTTCTAGAGTTAAAGAATAAAATTTACTGAGCAAGTGGATATTTAAGCTTACAAATGAGGAAGGTGTTTGGCAGGAGCTCCTCTATAAAAAAATATCTTCATTAAAAAACGGCATCCCATGTTTCAGCAAATTCAACCAAGTCGCCTTTCTGCCTAATGGATGTCAAAGCTGATTTTTTTAGGGGGGGGGGTAAGGCCACTAGCTGAGGACTACCCAACCCTTCCTAGTATTGGTAATCACAAATATGTAACGGTTGCTCATGGCATGGACTTAGTTCCCCTGAACACATAGGTTTTAGGAGAACTTTGAGTGTGCTAACATGTGGGATATATGGAGCACATTTGCTTCGTCGGCTCATATTGGTTCAGCTGACCGATAGTAATGATGTCATTCAATAGAGTCTATCTTCCTCGGGCTTGTTTACTTTCAAGTATATGTACCTAGATATGTTTAATGGTCATACAATCTATCTTAAGAAATATATTTCGAAATTGAAGACACCGATGATAAAGATCGGTATGTTGTTCCTTCATAAGAAGGTGATTATTACCAAGAATAATTTATTGAAATGAAATCGGCAAGGTTGTGTGAAATGTTGTTTTTGTGATCAAGAGAGAACAATACAACATCTCTTTATTGTGTGTCCCTTTGCAAAGATATTTTGGAGAATTATCTATATGAGTAATATGTTGAATATTGGGCCCACTTTTAGTGGCCCATACTAGATTTTAAATTTCCCTATAAATCTCAAAGCCCACATAGTGACAGTCTTGTGAGTTTGAGCCCAAGTTGGTGGCAGCTCAATAGGGAGTGGCAAGAGGTGGGAGGGAGCTGCTATTGCCCGCTTTAAGCGGGAGCGAGCTTCCCTCCCGCCTGAAGCAGCTCGTTTGTGGGCCTCCCAGCTGCGGCCCAATAAAAGGTAGTCCCTCTTTTTTCGTTTTCTTTTTCTTTTTCCTGTTATATGTTTTTTGTTTTAAGGCATTTTAAATCTGAAGTTTTAGAGAACTGAATTTATTTTTAAACAAAATTTATTTAAACAAATTTTTCGAACAAAAAATATATTTGAACAAAATTTATTTTTGAACAAATTTTGAATTCTTGCAAATTTCAAATTCTAACAAATTTCAAATTCGAACAAATTTCAAACATGAACATTTTTTAAATCTGAACAAAAACGGAACAAAATTCAAAATCGAAAAAATTAAAAACCAAAAAGTTTAAAACAAAAGAATTTTACATCGAACAAAAAATATATTTGAACAAAATTTATTTTTGAACAAATTTTGAATTTGAACAAATTTCAAATTCTAACAAATTTCAAATTCGAACAAATTTCAAACATGAACATTTTTTAAATCTGAACAAATTTTGGAATCAGTAAAACCAAAATAGCAAAAAACCATAAAAGAAATCATCCAAAAACTCAAAAAACCTGAGAAACCCTGAAAAAAACGAAAAAACAAACTAAAACAGTACGTCCTAAGCGGCGAATAGGGATTGCGGAGGTGGGAAGTTTAGTTCCACATGGAAAGTTGGGAGGAAGTTAGACCACCTTATAAGGTGGGTTGTTCCACCACTAGTAAGTGAGTAAGAATAGGAGTGGTTCACGCGCGCTCCTCCTCCTCCTCGCTCGCTCGTCTCGTCTCGACACGACACGTCATGTCACGACGCACGCCGCACTCGTGGTGAGTGGATTGAGCCTCGAGCCGAGACTTTCCTTTCTTTTTGCAGTTCAAGAAAACGAATAGAGTCATAGACGGACGCGTCGCAGTTAGTCGGTTCGGGTCGCTCCCGAACCGTGTGCTATCTGTAACCGACTCGAAACATGCGCGCGCCGTGGACGTGTCCCATGTTGCCTAGGGTTTCCTGAGCCTATATAATCTCTTGCCCGGTTACCACAGAAACACATCTAGTACACGAGTTAGGATTTCCACCTCTCTCTGCTTGCGTCGCCATCGTAGCCTACTCCATCCCGCCCTCCGCGAATGGGAGAGCAGGTCTCGGAACCACTCGCCTTTGCGATCTGTACGGGAGAGGGTTTTGGGAAGCGCTCTGCGCGATGCTCAATTTCTTCATCATGGGTCGCCTTCCGTCCAAGTCGGGCGGTCTTGCCAACGCGTCTTCTACTTCGACCGTCGTCCCAGTCGTCAACAACATTGTCATCAACAACGTTACTGCTGCGACATCATCTGCTACACCTTCACCGCCACCTCCACCAGATCGGTATGTGCGACACATCTTGATCTGTTTAGCGATGGATGTTGTACCGTTTGCTCTGGTACTGTTCATATTGATCAATGCATCTAGTATGTTCGAGTTTCACATGTTAGTAGTTACTGTCGTCATGCTTAATATTCTGGAATTAATCATGAAAATTGTGCCTAATTATCCAACATAATATACTGCCCTCTTCTAATATCACAAATATATTTTAAAACTGGTTGGGGTATCCAAAAAGGATAAAGACCTCATCAGAGTTGATGTGTGCGCTTTATTATGAGCTATACAAAATATTTGTAATGATTTTATCTTTAACAGGAAAAGTTTCGCATCATTCTTGCAGGTTATCCCTTTGGCTACGCAGTGAATCCATCTCTTTTAAACATTCTTGCACATGAGGAGCTCCATCTAGGCCACTTGAATCGTGGCCGTCGGATCGAGTGACGTGGCGCGCTTCTAGCCGTCCAGTTCCCGATCAAGCTTTCCTGGCCGTTGGATGAGCAGCGGAGCAGTGCTCACATGGTCTGCACCGTCCGTTCCTACCGGCATCTTTTTACCGTGCGTGATGTACCCGCCCAACCACTGACCTGCGGGCCTGCTTTCCGCGGGGCCCGAAAGTCAGTGACTAGGCTACATGGGCGAGTGTGGGTGTTTAACCAAACAGTGTTGCGTGGATTCGCTAGTCCCCCAGGGGCAAAACCGTCTTTTCACGTCATCATTCGTCCTCCCCCTCTGAACCCGTACGTGCGTGGCGGACGGGGAAGCGCCGCCGTACTCGACCCGCCGCTGCCCCGAGCGCCCCAGCATCTCCCCTACAGCCACGACCCCAGAAACTCTATCCTCTCTGTGCTTCTCCTGTTTCGTCTCGCGCGGGCAGCGTGGGGAGGTCAAACCCTAGCAGATATGGCCGTGTGGGCAGGGACGGATTGAGACTGACGGCGACAACGGCCTCCTCCTAATTAATCTAGTGCGGTAACTATATTATCCTTATAATGATGGTTGTTGTAAATTTTCCATGGACGTCGTGGGTCATCCTTGCAGTATAAGTCTCCCGCGCACCATGGAGGCAGACCGCCTAGGAGGCGGAGAACCGGATGCTGGCGGCAGCGCTCCCTCTCACTGTGATAGTGACGACAGACCGCTCGGGGAGCCAGAGAAGCGGGGACTGCAGCTGCGCTTGTTGAATGGAGGGTGGCCGTGGCGCCGCATCTGCTCTAGGGCCTTGTCCGCAACATTGGGAAAGGTAGGACGAGCAACAGAAGGTGGTGCTAGTGCATTTGGGCAACAACTATAGCTTTGGTTGTGCTCTCCCATGTTTGATTTTGTTTTGTGGCTGCAAAGGAGGTAGGTGTTTGATGAATTGTCTAGATTAATGTGTTTTCTCTTGTTGTAGTGCAGGCTGCATGTGAGATTGAGCGGGCATGTCCGAGGTTAGTGTGATCTTGCCCTGTTAGGCTTGCTATTCCATCGACCGCGAAGTTAGTTCCTAATGGTGCCATTTACTGAATTTTTCGCCATTGTTTCATCTCCTAATGATTCATTGCCGGATTTGTCCGCAGGATTGTTGTCTCGGGTTGTTCATACTGGGTCCAGGCCCGTCGAAGTTGTGTGCAAGTTCCACTTGTTGATGTAGTTCTGCTTCACGGGTGTGCATAACACATGGACTGAGGTCAATTGCTCCGGGGACTTACCTGTGCTTGTCTGGTCACTGTAAGTATCCAGATCATATAAACTCTTGTACACTTAATTCAGTTGCTAACAGAAACAATTTTGATTAAATTTACCCTCTTGTTTTAGATTTGATCTTACCGTCATCTATGCTTGTATTTATGTATTCCTCTTCTCATTGCCTATTCTTGGAACAAACGCGCTATATTGTAGGAATTTAGCTTAGGTAAAAAATAGTTGCTCTAGAAGAATTAAACTGGTCGGTCAGTTGCCTATTTTTGTTGTTAGGCTCTGTCATCACATGGCCTTCTTCAAGCTTCATTGTTTTCTGTTTTGTAAGTTATATCGGTTTGGGGCTGCACAAGCACCAGAACAGTATGGGTAGCAGAACCTAGCTACGGAAGTTGTTCAGTATTGCAGGCCGCCTTCCCCTGGAATAGTGACATGCTATTAATTTAACTATTGCTTGCCCTCTTGCACAAGTTAGATACATCAGTAAGTTAATCTGTATGGCTAAAGAACTACACAACAGTTCAGTATACTGTGTTGAATATTGTTGTCATAATATGACATGTTTTATGTACTTACAGGGATCTAAGAAACAATACTCTTTCATAATATGAACCGGTGTTGCTTGTCTCCGGGATGGTGGGTCAATGTTGCACGCAGGGCGGCAGTCCAGCTGGTGAGCTTTCTCCATTTCATATTTCTTGAACAATTTGGTCTAGCATGATTCCATGGCTTAGGTAAGAAATGATGTTGCTATCCCAGTTTTATTCTTGTCTAGCTCTCTCATAATCCAACAAATCTAAGAATATTGAAAAAAAACTGAGCTGCCAGTATAAAGTCTACATCTTTGGATTGGTGAACTGACTTAATCAATGAAATGTTTTGATTCTAGATTTCTATGTAACTATAGATTCATACTTATACTTTTGCCTAAGATGTTAATGATGTACATTCTAATCTACTTATTTTCTTGCAAGTTGGATTGTCACAGATAATTATTTTGCATGTAACTGCCTGTTATGTGCAAATATTGTTTTTAGTTCAACTGAAATTTTCAGGGGATAAGTTGCGGCGACTAACTGAATTAAAGCTCAGCTCTATCTGATGAATTGTGTGTCTTACTACATCATTTTTCTTTGCAGTAGAGAATTGTGTGTGGAGGAATCAGCATGAGCTGATGTGATGCAGGGCTAGTGAGGAGAATTTAATCTGACTTTTTAATGATGCCTTGTCTCACTTCTTCGAGTAACTGAATGTAGAAACATTATGTTTGAGACTGCTTACTCTTTGCTTGCACTGAACAGAGTGGAGTTGCCGGCTTGCCGCAAGGGGTAAAACAGCCAAGGTGCACATATATGAGTAACTTGAGTATTTGAAACAGACCTTCCTACTTCCTTCAAAAAAAAAATGAAGTACTTTTGGGTTGTGCTAACGATCAGCATTGCTGCAAAATCTTGTGTCGCGCCGTACCTGACTTTAGTTTCCTGTTAGTTTCCTTCCCTGTGGTGTCATGGGCTCCAAATGCAAATGATTCATTATGCTTTGACCAATGATCATGTCGTGGAGGCCTCCTTTTGCGGGCTGGCTATGTTAGAGTTTCATTTTTTATTTTATTATTTACGGATGGTTGGTTCATTTGGTGTATTTCCGTAATCTACAAGCATGTGCCTTCTCTGCTCTTCCTTTATTTCTTTGTTGGAGGTTGTCACCTATAACTGTTGCTTGCTAATTTCCATTTCACTCTTATGTGCGTCAATACTATTTTGTCTCTTCAAAGCCTATTTATTTTCTGTCACTCTATATGCTCATCTTGTTCATGAGCCATGCCAGAGGGTTAATTCATTACACTGAAGTAGTCCGATCAGGTAGTCTTGAAGTTTTTGTCTAAAACGCAACAGGCCTCGGTTTGGTTCAGAATATGGTATTCAAATATTTCGGTTTGATCCCTATCTTTTATAAAATAAGCATGCGCTAGCATCGTTACTGCATTGGTTTATGGATGTACTGATTGTGATGTAATTTTGGGACTCTTTTTCTACATAGTGCATGTAGCTGCGACAATTTATTGTTTATACTGACGACAAGGATAGAAATTGTCATCCACCAGGCAGTTGTTTCTCAGCTGGTAGTACGAATAGGCTGTGAATTATGGAGCACACACATTCTGCTGATTTTGTCATTCTCCTCATTTGAATTCATAATTCGTTCCTATGTGCAAAAAAAAAGTGGAGTTTGCTTTTGCTCTGCTAAAATCTCTTGTAGTATCTCGAAGGCCCTTTTAAATTCAAATATGGTTATGGCTCCGAACCTGAGTCCAAGGAGGATGGTTGCTACAGCTCTCTTTGTGGTTGGTCTTCAATTGAAAGCCGTTGGTCTCATGGAGCTTCATTTCGGATCGTTTGTTTGACAAATATCCTTTGGGGGCTTAACAAGAGATTATTTCGTATATATTCCAGTTGTTGCTCCATATATAACTTGCCTTTTTGTAATACAACCTTACACAAATATTCTAACCTTTCCTGCTTATTTGCTAGGTCTTGGGAGTTTTTACAAGAAATAGATATACCGCCCACATATCTCTCACAAGGTAGCTTTTTCTGAACCAAGATGAAGGTCGTTCAAGTATGCAGTGAAGGGTTAGAGAAATTGCTTCCTGGTAGCCATCGGAAGATTTCTTCCAGTATGCTTTTTTACAGTGTTTATCCCTTCTGTACAAAAATGCAGGTCTTTTCACAAAAATGCTGATGGTTCAGATGTTATGAAGTTACAGAAATCTGGAGAAACTCATGACAGTTGCTTTGAGGAATACGAAATCCAAGAAGGTACACTTTTCTGGATCTGTTGACACTTATGATGAACTTGTGAATCAATGAATCCAGTCGCTCTGTTTTCTGGAATGTTCCCTACGAAGTTTTAGAATGAAAGCTAGCAGGAGAGCTGCCAATTTTCGTTCAAGAGGAGAGTTGCAACAATAGAGTATTTGCAAGTCTATTAGTATTTTTCTGGATCTATTTCTTAATCATGCAAGAGCATCCCTGAAGTACTCGCAGTAGCGGTTTCCTCTCTACTTCAGTTCTGATGCTTTTAGAAGGATGGTTTTGTCATCGTTTCGATCTGTTGCTTCGTTCTTTTGTTTCTCTTATATGAGCTGGGTGATCATTGGCAGATGCCATGGTTTGCGGGGCGTGACATGAAACATGACGAACTTGGATACTTGTCTTATCAGTTTCAGTCAATGAAAATTTGGGGCCTGGTCTTCCTGTTATCGAATAAAAGGTTGTTAGTATACTTACCTTGTCAGTTTTGGTCAATGAAATTTTGGGGCTTGTTGTTCCTTTTATTGAATAAAAGGCCGTTAGTATTTATATGAGAATTGGATATTACCGCATCCTCTTAATCCATTTACATATTTGACCAAACTAATTTTCAGCACCCCAATAATTTTGCTTCCATTTTCACCTCGATCAATTAATAGAGCTTACTTAAATTATAGAATGTCTACTACATTAGCCCCTCATGTATATGCTGCTTACTTTAATTTTACTTACTCTTCTTGGTAGCATCAATTGTAAATAATGGATGACAAAAAATCTTCGCAAATAGAGACATGCAAATATCGTAGCGCATAAATTATATTGTAAGATAATGAATGTGAAGTTATGCATTATGTTCTCATATAGATTTTGCAACAGGTAAACCAAAAAAAAAACCTCTAATAATTTTTTTTGATTACATTGCTCTGCTGCCAGGTTCAGATCTCTGGCTCGCATAATTTTATTTTTCAGGAAGCATACACCATGTGATTCTTCATGTCTACCATAAGTTTGTTGAATTAAGTTTTTTTTCTATTTTTTTGGTATTCTTTGAACAAATGAATAGATAATTAATTTTGTGAAGGTATGATGATAGCTATTTATAATCTAAAAGTTAGCACACAATGTCCTATAACCTCCTGAAATAATGCTACAGCAAATGGGGTAGCCAGCTCCTATTTGTTCTTTTCTTTTGCCTGATCGAAATGACTGAATCTTTTCCCATGTGTTGATGCAACCATTTCTAGAAAGTCTCTAGATACTCTGTTTTGACAAACTTAGAATTAGCTATTCCTTCTTTGTAATTTTCCCTATAAGAATATGTTCTCTCTCACGCACATATCGGATGCACATACATAAGCAAGCCAGACCTGCATCAGTTTGATTTAGATTATTGGTGTCCTCAAGTGTAAGGTATTATCTGACTGGTTGGGGATTTTGAGACGTCTCAAACTGGTCGGTGACAGACTTTGGTCTTCTACGCAATTTCTTGGCAATGTCAGCATGGAGAGCTGGCGCCAACATGCTCTGCATGCTCTGGTGATGATGAAGACGGGCGCGGCTATTGGTACTCAAGGTGTACAACCCGACCTCTCACTGATTTCCGCTTGCCATAGATTGATGGCCATGGACTTCGAATCTAAGCTATCATTCTCTTCTAGGTAATCTCTCCTTTTCCCCTCCTTCTCTGGTCCTAGGTCTCATAGGTCAGCGCCACGATGCAGGAGCTTCGGTTTCGGTGGAGAGACGAGAAGATGTGCCTTGCAGCCTGCTACAACGAGAATTGGTCCGATCGATTCCCAGCCTTCTACAGATGAAGTGAGGTGTCCTAGAGGTGTTACTCTGGATGCTCCTCAGCCTGCCAACTGCTACATACCTACGGTAATCTTCCTAGAACGGCAGTTTTGGACTGCTATAGTGCATGGTAAATAGAACCAGGTATTTATGTGCATCAAATACGTACATGGAGCCCGAACATTGAACTCCTAGCTTCACAAAATGGGATGATATAAATATTGATCTCGCTACTAAAATGTATATTAGGAACGGATAAATTTTACTAGGAAGTTTCCATCGAAAATATGATTCTTCCAATGTGTCCAGTTGCCCTATGGATATTTTGGTATATCGACGAAATCAAGTGTTAGAAAATAGCATTTCTCATTATTGTTATCCTATGGATAAAAATAAAATCATGCAATTCGTGTCGCATAGCTCCAGTTCCCCTTACACACAAAAGAATCCAATGTTGCTATATGTATATTGCATGCCTAACCCTTTTCTTTTAAACACCACCAGGTTTCTATCCATGTTCTTGCAAAGATCATACAGTGCTATCCTAATCGAAGTGGGTCTTTCAAAGGCAACCTACTATGCCTACACCACTGGCCAAGATGATCTTCCGCATGTCAGCATTGCGTTATACCCAACACAAGATATCGAAAGATCAAAACTATGCCAACTGCAGATCATGGAAAAGGCCAGGATCTTCCCCGGCAAATAGAAGCGAAGGACAATACAATCAAAGAACCTAGCAAGGGTTGGGACAACATGCTGAACACCGCATCGCAAGTTACTACCGACCTTCGGTATTTAGTCAAGAAAAACCCGAGCCCTGGATTTACTTCTGCAGATTGTGATCTCAATTCGGCACATTTTCATTTCCAATATATTTCTTAGTACCTTGACTAGATGACAATTTATTCCGTTGTTTCAAAATGATCACAACAGTACATTTTACATTGCCTCCCATGATCACCATCAACTCAACACTACCATCGAACTGTCACCAGTAATGTAATTTATATATGTGTGTGTCACCACTTACGACAAAATGTGATACAAAAATTTCCGCACCTTCCTACCTAGTATGTGGTTATTTCTCCAGCCGAAGGAGCAGTACTAGGCTACGGATATTTGGTGCAGCAGGTTTGCAACAGAAGGACAACCGGTGCTGACGACGTACTGATCAGCGGTGACATATTGATGTAAATACGCTTCATGTTATTTTTGCTTTTTAGATGGCTCATTTTCGTGAAGAATCTGTATGACCCGTAAACTGTAATACTTTGTTGTACTATATGCCAAACTACTAAATAAACTAACAAAAGGCCGTATGCATGAATTAATGCAAATGATGGGGCTTCCTGTTTCGAAAAAATGATGATCCTTATCATTTTGCAACTGATTCTGGTTTCCACTATACCCTTATTACAGCGAGCACGTTATGTTTCCATTATCGGTATCGATTTTGTTTTTCTGTCTTTTGATTTGATAGTTCATGATTTAGTGGTGCGTACTGTTCGTCTTGCTGGCACGCTCATAAACAGGGTATGTGGGCAGCTGCCTAAAAAGTTGGACGATGGGCAAGCTAGCTTAAATAAAAAAAAGTTAAGCGGGCAGGAATACGACCAGAGACACGACATGGAGAGTATCGATCTTTTTGATACTAGGAAAAAAGGTAAGCTGGCACGCTCTCAAACAGGCACGGTGGGCACCGCGGCTGTGGAACCCGCATCATTTGATTTGGTCGGACGGATCCAGCTCTTGGTTTACAAAATCCACGTCCCTCCGTCGAGAGGAGTAAAACCATGCTTTTGGTTTACTCGGATCTCTTTCTCGCCGTTCACCGACTACTCCAGTATAAATTCACCTGTCGCCGCCCCCTTGGCTTCCCACGCTACTACTGCTCCTCCTATCTTCTTCCTCTTCACATCGATTCATCGGTGTCTCCCGCCTGCTGCGTGCTAGCTCCTCCTGACCGCCCCAAGTTGCACATCCTACTTGTCTCGACTTGTTCCTCCTATTGAGTTGTTACATAGGCCGTGTGTACTTTTGATATCTTCTTGGTATTGATATATTGTCCATTATTATCGAGAAAAAAATTGATCGGTTGTGCTCAAAGCTCGATTGATGATAGTACCAACAGATTTCTTCCTCTGCCTCTTGCAGTTGCAGCCAGGCAGATGAGCTCGTACATGGACCAGCAGCAGCCGCGTCCGCCGCCACCGTCCGGAGACCATGCCGCTCATCCGCTCACCTGGGCGCGCTTCGTCGAGAAGGAGAACGTCTGGGTCCTGCTCGTCGAAGCCGACAAGACAACCAGGCTGGCCATCACTGACCTGCTTCGTGTCTGCAACTACCAAGGTCATCGCTAGTTACCATCCTCGACTTATTACTGCATCTGTATCTATCGGTGTCTACGTACTGTTTCTGTATCTACCACCAATGATTTATTTTCTATCCAGTCCTCGCTGCCGAAGATGGGCGGCAGGCATGGGCGTTCCTTCAGGTTCAGGGTATCCACAATAACATCGACCTTGTTCTCACCGAGGCCGATCTATCTGGGATTGAACTGCTCGATAGGGTCATGGACCACGGTGTCTGCAAGCACATCCCAATCATCGGTAAGCAGCTTAATTAAACTCATTCCCTCGACTCAGCTCAACGTGCATCGACTCATTCATTGACTACCTTCCATTTCCAGTGATGTCTAATTGCGATTCGCTGGGCACGGTCTTCAGTTGCTTGTCCAAAGGTGCCGTCCACTTCTTGAAGAAGCCGATACGTCAGCAAGAGGTTAAGAGCCTTTGGCAGCATATCTGGAAACGCTTCAACAGCGTAAGTTATTCTCTTTTTCATATCCCTCTGTTTCATGCTAGTCCTAAAACATAGTTTATTTTGTTTGCAACTCAGTCAAGTAGCAGTGGTAATGGAAGTGAGCAAAAGCAAAGAGTATTTACATATGTGAAAAAGCATCCGCATTTGAACTTTTTCCTCACCATTTTATTTTATTTTTATTAAGGCGCAGAGCTCATGGACAAAGCGTGCTGTGGTGATCGACGGTCCACAGGCCATGGCTCCAGATCACTCAACCGAACACCTTGATAGCACTTGTGCGCTTGTGATCCACCCGAACAGCACAAGATGGGTACCAGGTATGCTCAACCAATTCACCCGGCAACTCAACTAAAAAGATACTTCCACTATTTGTGTATTTAGACTAGCACCGGGAGGAGCAAAAGCTATGTCACGAAAGACAAGTATTTTTGTTGAATATATTTTCTAGACCCTGGAGAATTTCATTTCTTGATATTTTTTATGGGCTCATATCTAAATTCATCTAGAATTTGTGGAACAACAAAATATAGAAATTACTTAGGTGGGAAATTGTTGAGCACCTAGAGAAAAAATAATACTCACTCCATCTAAAAATAAGTGTCTTGGCTTTTTTTCTAGAAACGGATGTATCTACTATATACTATAAGGTTTTTCTAGATATATTCGAATCTAGACAAAACTAAGACACTTGTCCAAGTGTAGGGAAAACTTTTAACAACAATTGTTACGAGGAGAAGCCGCACGATGAAGAGACTCTTCTCTTTACCTATCTTCTACCCGCTGGATTAAAATTAGTTGAATGCTTCATGCCACTGTGAAGGGAGTGGAGACGGTCATGCCACTATTCAGTGAGGACGTTGCCCTCCCACACGGTGGTGGCGCGCTAGGGAGCGACTCCCGGGCATCACGTCAACCATCGAGCCCGTAGCACCCGCAAGTAGGTGGGATAGTCAGTGATGCTTGATCTCCGAGGAAGCCCGTCCATGGGCTCGCAAGGGCGTTTTCCAAGCCAATCAATCGTTTCAAGGCTGTTTTTGATGAACAGTGCTGCAGCTGCATAGGAGATGCGTTAGTGCAGTTCAGTCGTCGCGCGGTCAGTGCAGCTGGGGTGCACGAGAGCCTCCACGTTGTTCAATTCAGGTGACACCGTGCTCGACAGCCAGGGGTGTGGCCTCCAGGAGTCCAGGGTGGTTTAGGCGGTGGAAAGGTCGCCTTGAAGGGTGCTACCTCCACGTACGCGGTCTAGTTTCCGGCGAACTCAGTTCGCCATCACGTCTCCAAGGTGCATGCCATATCATCGCAGACTGCATCATGTGCGTGCATTAGATAGACCTCCCGCACACGCGGTCTCTCATGTTCCGTCCGTGAAGGGGTGGCGGCAGCGTTGCATTGCAACTATGTCGCGTTCGATTCTCTTCGGCGTTTGGCGAGGCCAAGCAAAGAAATCTGTGGCTTTTATTGACCTGGTGCGGTGGGAGACTCAGTTTCATATATAGCTATCGGACTCCTATATTCGGGCTTTTCTTAAAATGCGAGCAATCGAGGAGGCAGAATTGAACAAAATGGTAGATGGCACGCGGGTGTATTATGTATTTCGACGGGAGGGCAAAATCATCCAAACAAAAGTTGGACTGAAAGAAACACTTTTGCTTTTATTAGTAACTAGAAAAATTACTCGTGCGTTGTTACGGATTAATATTATTAAATATAGCTATTTTGAAACTTCTATCTAAAAACCAACAATTATGGCATATGACTGACTAATAGAATTTATTGATTTTTGAGGCTGAACAGTGGATTTCCCCACTGTGTATTTTTTCTTTTTTATTTATGATGCAAAGAAGTACAAAGATATTACAAAATTGCTTGAGAGTAGCAACTCAAAAAAGAGGGCCCAAAAGCTATGAAATCAAAATCTATGTATCTATCTGAACCGTTTCATTCATTCTCCCCATGAACCGCTGCGAGAATTTCCACAACACAACATCTCTTCCACCCGCACGTTGCCTCCCCGCCATCCACCTTCCACCAACACACGTCTCCACCCTTGTTCTTGCTCGTCGACACCTAGCTCCAACCTGTCTTCCTACTCATTGACATTGTTCTTCCCTCCCATTTCTCAAATAACCCTACGCTCCACCAGCTCGGAACCAATCGGCATGCACGGCGCAATGCTCCTTGGGCGGGGTACCCGCTACATTCGTTCACACGTCACCCTGGATCAGGGCACCGGTGTCCTTTACCCTTGGCCGTCCAATTTGTTTGGGCTAGTGGACTGCACGGCATGCTACTTAGAAGCGGCGGACATTATCATGTATTAGAAAATTTTGTCCAAAAACACATAAGTCCTCAGCTCATATAAATGTGATCGTCAGCTAAATCCGATATAGCTAAAACAAATAAACAATTCTAATAGTCTGACTGATTTATCTCAGTACATTCTGCATTTTCATTTTTTCTTGGATTTTGAGGCTCCCTGCCGCGATATTTTGATGGTACCCCAAGCAATCTGCCCCCGCGGTAAAACACAGTTTCCTTTTACCCTTTAATCCACCGCAAGCACACAACATCTGCGCCCACACTCACCTTTCCCCATCTGCGGCGACCCAACCCACCCTCCTCAGTTGCTCCATCAGCGACCTAACCCGGCCTGCCCATCAGAGGAAGCGGCGGCGCACCAACACTCTCCAAGAAAATCCTTAACGAAGGCCGAAGGGCCAGGCCGCGGATGGCTCGCCGCAGCGGACGCCGTAGGAAGAGAAGTATGTGCCTTTTTCCTTCGATCGCTCCAATTTTCGACCGCGTGACTTGGGCCGTGTCTCAGTCCCAGTGTGGCTGATCATCCGAAAAGACCAGCTAAGCATCAGCTTCTCTAGAAAAAATCCCAATTGCTTCCTCAAATTCCCAAATCTTAAAGAGAAAATGCATGAACATATCAAAATCGCTAGACTCGGAGCCCTGGGCGGCGCTACAGACAGCGGCGGTGTCCATTTGTTGCCGATGCTTCAGGCCTTCAACTCAGCGACTTACAAATCGCTCATGGGCGACCTCATCCTTCTCATCCCTGATAGTGCTGCTTATATGTAGGAAAATTTATCGATCTGAATCCTTAACGAAGTCCTCTCTTGTTTGAATGGATGCAAATCTTCCATCTGGGCGTGGTTCTAGGCCACATGAATTTGTGTCCTTGGTGGAGCGCTCTGCCAGCCAGCGTGGGTCAACTGGATAGACCGGGATGACTCCTCAATCGTGCGTTTCGTGGGTCATTGGTGCGGACCATTTTTTCACTTTCTGGTGGCAAGTGCCGTAATTTCAATTGAAATACAGGGGCAGAAAATACGGATGACAGAACCCATTTTTACTTTATTATTAAGTATTGATGAGATTAGGTATAGATATAGATATAGATTTTAATATGATTTTTAGATGATATCAAAGGGACGGGGTTGGAAAAAAAGTGACCCTATTTATGTGAACACAGACGATGAATCTTGCCGAAATGGGAGTTTCATCAAACCAAGAGATGGGTGGGGTGAGTATCCGCGGCGGAAAATTTCGAATGCTAGATTTGATAATTTTGAGGATCCAACTTTTGCAGATACTGCGGACCTAATTGGTTTGATGGCTAAAAGCATGGACGTCCAACAGGCAGCAAGAGCCAAAGATGCTCCTAATTGCTCCTCCAAATTAGTGCCATGGCTTGAGTTGAGTTTGAAGAGGCCGAGATCAACTGGATATTATGCAAATGCAATCCAGGTGGCAACGAGGAATGTCTTAGGACGAACAAATATCTCAGCAATTACGAGGTATAAAAAGCAATATCAGTGTCATTGATGAATTCCGAAATCGTCAATATATATGTTCAATACTAACCGAACAGTTATAAAATATTTCAGGATTTTCTCAACGTACAACAATTCGTCTGCTGTTTCCAATCAAGGCGGAGCTGGATTCACGGAGAGCTTTTTGCCGCATGGTAATAGCTCCGAGGTTGCGAAAACGGACAGTCCTTACAACATGAAGTCAAGCTCTGACGCTGGTCTGATGAAGCAAGGTAAAGATATGAACCACAATATGCCATCGCTTGAGTAGAGCTCCAAAACGCCAAGGTCAACTGGAGATGCAATCCAGGAGGAACAAAGGAACCTCTTAACACAATCAGTCAATCAGATCTATCGGCACTCACGAGGTGTAAAAATAATATATCAGTGTGCTTGATGAATTCCACTACTAGAAAAGTGATTTTTAACGATGGTATATGTGGTCGTTAAATGTTCAGTGTGGTCATTAAAAGTCATTAACGACCTGCAGTCGTTAGTTGTTCTTATAGGCTCCATCTTTAAAAGTACTAACTCCTTCCCATATTCAGATGCATATTAATCTTAGTCAAAGTTTAACTTTGTAAACTTCAAACAAATATACAGAAAATTTTATCAACATCTACTACATTAACTCAATATTTTTAGAACCATCACGAAATATATTTTCATATTTTATACATTTGGTATTATAAAAGTTTATATATTTATATGAAGTTTGACTTTGACTAAAACTAATATACATCCTAAATTGGGAAGGGGAGAGCATAACAACCACATTCTTTTATTCGTCATTATTTTTCTAACAACAAGATGGTTTGTAGTCCTTAAAAGTGAGAAACAACGGCCAACATTTTGGTATTAACGACCACTTTTGTCATCGGTAAAATTAGTTTTGCAGAAACTGTAGGAGCTTCATCGACCATTTTACATATTATAATAGTATTTATTTATTAAGTTGATAATCTTTAATGACCAGTTCTAATAACTACATGGACCAATTTAATGATCATAAGAATTTAACAATTTGGAAACTCGAAGAGTTGGTGGGTCATATCCACATTTTATTGACCAAATACATATATTGAACATTATATTTACATACAGCTCTGAAACTAAAACAAATTTCCCAAAAAAATGAACGAAATCTACACATGACAATTAAGGTTGCTGATCTACAATATATTTCTTCTGAGGGACACCATCATCACTGTTAGTATTTGAATGCTTGGCGTCCTCCATCGATAACTTCAATGCCTCATCATGATCCAAGTATGGTTGAGCATCTACAAAACCCACAAATGAACTGACAGAGTAAAAGAGAGTACATATCTGGTGACTAGCAGTTGCTTTTTCGTTGTCACTGTGCCTATGTCCAGGAGGACACATCCAGCAAAGCTTTCTTTTAAAGAGAAGGCCGTATCCCTGCCTTAAATTAATAAGGCCGTTGCCGGCAAGATGATACAAGATGCTGAAAACCAGCTAACAGGAACCGAAAACTACAAGCGAAACAAGAAAAGGAGTGCAACACAGCTTGAGCTCCGAGACCATTGTCCAGTCTTGTGATCTAACTAGAGAGGCGTCGAAGCTGGTGAAGAAGACCGCCATAGAGGGAACCGCATCGTCGTCAACCTCCAGAGGCCAAGCAAAGCCCGGGCACCATCCGTTTCCACCTCCAAAGAAAGCTCCGTGCTTTCTCGCCCCGGTTCGGAGGGCACCGTACCTGTCGGAGGTAGATCGCTCTCCCTGAGCACGCATGGATAATGGAAGTTACCGCCATGGAGAAAGACTCCGAGCACTCGCCTCGCCGCGCCGTCACCCACGAACATCAAAGCCACCCGTAGCAAAAACCACCAAACCGGACCAAGCTGCCAGGAGTAGGCGAAGACGATGCATACCAACCTCCGCCGAGCTCATCCACCCAAACCCACTATCTCAAACGGCGCCTCCAACGAGGGAACGGCACCACCCGAGCGCCGCCACCGTCCAAGCCAAAGCTTTGGGTTTTCGCCCGAGATAGATAGGGCAGGGAGGGAGGGGATATCACCTCGATGTCGCCTTCAGGAAGGAGAACGGCGCCGTCAGCGTCGTCGACGTCGCGGCCGCCACCGTCGCGGCCGCCACCGTCGGCCAAGGGTTTCCCCCGGTCCAGAGCCCACATCCGGCCACACCCCGCAGCCACCGGAGGCAGTCCGGGGCCGGGGAGGTGCGACGAGCACCGCAGGAGGGGGAGCCACCATCTTCAGATCTGGTACCAGAGGCCCATCGGGGCGACCTCCACACCACGCCCACACCCGCCGCCCCCTTCACCGCCCGCGCGGCCGAAGGAAGAGGACCGCAGCATCGGCACCGGCCGCCCGCCGTCAGGCCGGCGGTGCCCCACCCATCGCCCAGGGCCGCTGCCCTGGAGTCCTGGCCCCAGCCTGGTCGACGTAGGCCAACAAGCCCCGGCCACCACCTCCTAGCGCCGGCAAGGCCACGCCGGAGAGGGGAACGAGGGGAATCGGCCGACCTCGCACAGCGGCGGAGGCCACCCCCGCGCGGCCGTCGTCCTCCCTACAGCAGCGCACGGGGGGCCGGAGGAGAGATCCCCGCCACCCCCATCACCGGCGTCGCACGGCCTTGCCGGCGGCCGCCTCCGGGGGCGACGAGGGGAGAGGAGGGGGAGGGGGGAGGCGGCGGCGGCGGGTTTAGGGTTTCCCCCCCGGTCGCCTGGAGGGGCGACGTGAGGGAGAGGTCGGGGGGTCCAGGTAATCACATGTGATTCTGTGTCTGAGTGGATAATGTTCCCCAGCAAAGCTTTCTCATTTCTTTTATCACGCTCATGTAATTTTGCTTGCGGATACTGTGTTATCGAAACTTCAACAGCGCATGTAAAAGTTTTGTTAATTATCTGATAAAATAACCGTTAGGAGTCTCGTACATTTCATTGAACATTAATATCTTCAATCATCTAGAGAGTTCTCACATTGTCATCATACCGTTCTTTGAATAAAAAAATCAGACTAGAAAACGTTAGAAACGACAAACCAATATGTGGTCGGGCTGCGGATGTTAAAACCTGCTCCATTAGCACTAGCTGCTCCAGTTTCTGTTCACAATAGTGTGATTAAAGCTACATACAAACTTCTCAAAAATATTTGTTCCTTAGAGAATCAAACCCACGTACCTCTTGGAATGCCTGTAATAATAATAATAATAATAATAATAATAATAATAATAATAATAACATGAAAGAAAACCAAAGTATTTCTTTCAAGCTCTCTACATCGAGAAAAATCAAATCAAATAGAGGATATCGTGGTGGTCCATCCAAAAAATTGAGCAATATGGAGAAACATGGCATGGAATGGGCATGGATCTTGAACACCAAGTACAAAAATAACCAACAGGTTCGACATCTTCTCCTGGCCTTCGGTTCGATATCTTCTCCTAGCTGCAGGAGAGCTCGTGGGAGCTGAATAAACACCAGGAGACAGAGGCCAGCGAGGCAGCAGCAGGGTCGGGTTGTTGGAGGCGCGATGGAGGCTTCTGGTGGCGGTGAAGTTGTGTTCAGTACGCAGGGGTCAAAAAGATTGTTGAGCACCGGACCAGGCTGCCACCATGAAGAAATAGATCTGAAACATTGATTTGCAAATAAAACCGGGTCTAAAAAATGGTCAATTAACCACGATCTCCAAAATGGTCTGGAACACAATCCCAAGTTCCCGATCACATTCCAAACGATCAACACTTTGTCCAGGATACCCAAATCATCAAAACTGGACCGCGCATCCAAAGACCACAAAAAAATCAAGAATCAAAGAGGCGAATATCACCCCCTGTGACGAGGATCTGAATAGGGATCACACATGTAAACAGTGAATCATATCGATCCAGATCGGAAAATAAAGGAGATGAAGCAAATCCAGATCAAAAATCATGGATGACAGGGGAGTACAACTGCAAAAACCATAATTCCCACACACAACTTATCATGACATGGTAGAAGAAAACTTGTAGAGAGAAGGTGTATCCAACATATATCAATGTGAATAAACTAGACAATAGTAAGTAGTTGTGACTTGTGACACAAACTTGAGGCTCCCTGGAATCAAACATGCTACTAGTAGTTCCCTGACATATCTTTTGTGCAACAAAAATTAACATGGTACTAGCAGAGAAGGTTAAGTTCAGAAATCTATAATGGCTCTGGGGAAGTCAGCTGTATCTTTTCCCTCTTGCATATCAACGGACTTGATAGGGCCTGGCTGGGTGTTGGGATAACACTGCAGGAGGTTGGGAAATCCTTTAAAATCCCTATCCGTGTGGATGAGAGGCTTTATCGTCTATGAGGGATTGCCCATAGTACATCGAGGGTAAAGCCGTATGATCGGGAGATGTCTACCGGAGATGTACGGATGGACAAAAGGGTGGGTATGCAAGGTCGCGGAGAAGGCAGTGATTGGCTTGGATCTTACACCTGGCCCCACACCAAGAAAGTGTGGACGAGAAACGCGTCTCGGTTGGTATCAAGGATAAGTTCTCTTATGGGAAAAGTAACGCACCTCGTGTATCAAATCGTGGCTGTTACTCCCTGTTCCGGGAAGGGAACTACGAACGCGGCAGGAAAGGAACTCCGTGAAGTTCTGTTCAACCTGTGAAGACTGATGGCATAGTTTTCAGAATAAATTCAACCTTTTGAACAAATGTTTTCGAAGCATGCATTGACCTGATATTTTCTAATCAATGGTCGTGGTTAGTTCATCAAACACTTTTTTTTCTCTTTTGAACTTGCTGAGTACCTCTGTACTCACTTTCTATCGACACCCTTGCTAGACTATGAAAATGAAATAGAGACCACCGACGGAGCACCGGAAGGAGATTACGAGCTGGTCTACGAGGAACCTGATCTGTCCGGAGGAGTGGAAGGCGTGGACTATGGGATAGTCTACGGGCCCGACAACAATGAGTCGGAGGAGTAGTGTCTTACCTTAGTTATCGTAGAGCCGAGCAGTGTAGTAACTTACCTAAATAAGTTGCTGAGTTCAGTTTAATCTTTATGTTGGTTTGTAATAATACTTCAGTAGTATCTTAGGGTGTTCTCATCGGACCTGTGAGAATACCAACTTATTAAGACCATGACTGTAATATAATCTCGAGTGTTATGACCTGCAATGTTTCTGTTGTACCACTCTGAGGGATGTGATATTTGTGAAGAAGTCCCTTCATGAAGATCATATCAACGACTTGTATACTACAACATGAAGTGGTATGCTGGGTCACCGCACTGCAGCTCGTTCATGGTCATCGGAGAGGTTGTTGTTGGCGTTCCAGCCATTATCGCCGACCAACGAGGCAGTGGGGCGATGTTGATGTCGAGCCCCATTGCTCGCTGTAGGTATACGATCACCGAAAAACCTTTGCAAGGCTGCATCGAGTCGTGCATCAATCCGTGCATCCATCTCAGCACGAGTCACCAGAACATCGTCTTCCATATTGTTTTCACCATGCACACTTGAGTTGGATCCTGTCATATTAGAACTCACAAAGGGGTGAAGAAATATGTGTATATATGTGGAATTCTCAACTCACATCTTGCTTACCCAGATTCTAATGTTCCTCGGCGGTGTGTGGCACTGGTTTTTTGGAAGTGAACAAGCGATTGAAAAGGAAGAGACTAGCAGTTTTATGGTGGATTTTGGTGGGGGAAACAAAGAGGGATTAGTGCTGAGACCCAATAGATGCTAACAGATATATAATAAGATAATTTTGGTAAACTTTGCACCACGTTTTTCTTTCCTACAACACTTGCCTATATGACCTCTGAATTTTTCTCACCAAACTGAAATTGATTGAAAACTTTTCATCACTTTTTTTTGCTTTTATTTTTAATTTTTTTTCGTCTCCTTTTCTCCCTCTAAACAACAGGTCTGAAACACAAGCTCAGAATAAGCAGAAATTTCAAAATTATTTGGAGCAAACACAACATACGAAGAACACAAAGAAGAAAACATAAGACTAGATCTCGGCACAAGGAAGGTCTAGGAATTTTTTTTGTGGATTTTTTCTTTGGATTTGGATCTAGAACAGGAAAGAAAATAACATCAAGTGATAGATCTAAACTATTAGAGGTCAGATCCGAAAATATGATGGACTGTGACGCCCCGGAACCGGTACCATGAGGATTTCAGCGATCCCACCGAAATCCGCATGATATCGATTCAGAGACGCCCTCCGACACGACGTGCGCGACGAATCACACACGTGATGCCAGAGGAATTAACACGAGCGGTAACATTACAACAGGATTACAATAGAGCACACAAGAAACATATATTACAATAACGACTCCAAGGAGTCAAGATACAAATAGATACATACAAAGATCCAAATCATACAGAAGATCAAATACATCCGAGTACGGACAAGATACAAATTGGACTAAGAGTCCTGAAGATAACCAATGGCGTCCATAACCCTGCCCAGCCAAGCCGGAAGGGTAACCTTGCTAACATCGTCATCTCGTACCTGTCAAAGTCGGGCCATCGGTTGCCGACAAGAGGGAGGAAGCAAAGAGAAAGAGGAAGCGAGAGTAAGTACCAAGGAACGAACTCCGGCACGTACTTAGCGAGACTAGAAATGGCTATGCTCGCCGGCGAATATATCGCCTGGGGCTATATGGTAGGTTTAGCGGCAGCAAAACTATAACCAATAGAGACACGCTACAACATCCGTCTAATTAGAGAAGATAAGAGAGCGCACAAGGTAACAGATAAATAGTACACAAACATAACCCAGCCAATTACATATCCCCTTCAACAAAGCGAAGAGGCAATGTAAAAGGCACTCAACGGTGGACAAGTTTTATTAGGTATCGGTTGTAGTAATGCTATATTACTAATCAAGTTATTATCAGATTATTAACAACAAGTATAAGGTGTAAGTTGTTCTATGATCAAGCCATACAATTCCAAGTCATCCATAACCGCGGACATGGCTTATCGATAAGATGTACACCCTGCAGGGGTTGCCCAAATGTAACCATACACATGCTCGAACCCACTTACTACAGGTGGAGTCTCACATCAAGACCGTTCCCAATGCAAGAGTTTAATGGGAGCCACCCAACTAAGCTACCCGTGACGAAGTTCGGCCGTACTCCGATACGGACCCGGAGGTTGCGATGGCGTCCAAGGCGGGCACTAACGACCGGCCAAGGATAAGTCGGCACACAATATGAGTACAGTACAGAAATAAACACCCGAAGGCAACATGAAGTAAATCGTGCATCGTGCATATGGGCAAATAAAACCAAGGTTGTGGCTCCCAATAAACAGACTCGAGGAAAGGTAGTGGGTGATGGGGGTCCCACTCCCACGTACGGGTAGAGCGCTCAATCTCGGAACAGATAACAAGAACTCGGGTCCTAGGGGACATTAGCAAGTCAAAGTTCCGATGCTTTCGCAAAGGGCTCACAGATGCCTCTGCTTACAATTTTAGTTGTTAACAATAAAGTAAAGTGTGATTATCTCCAACAAATGATATATCATGTGATAACCTCCCAACAACCCAACATATCCCGATAACAAATCGAGATAAACAACAGAGCCTAAACACGCCTACGACTCGCAAGGCTCAAACATCAAGCAACGGCTATGGTAAGGAATGATACATATAGGATTATTATGGTAAACAAGTGGAATAGGACACGTGACTCGATAAAAAATTTTAACATAAGGATAGCAGTGCGAGGGAGAGCAAAATATAGAATAGGTGAAGGAGGTGGGCTCGCCTGTGGAAAGCTTCAGAAGAACTTGTCGGAGAACTCGTCGTATCTCACATCACCACTTCGTGATCCTATCCGGGAAGAAGCAAATGCAGAGTGGGACGATGGGCCGGATCTAGCCTGGTTCTGCGTCGGGGAAGAACTGGGCCGGAACCTGGCCTGCAAGCGGCGGCGGATAGGAGCTGGACGCACGGGGAGACAGGCTGGGTCGGAGGATCTGGGTCAAGGCCCATCAGGCGCCGGATCTGAGCAGCCGGATCTGAGCAGCGAAGAACATAAAAAGGTTGGGATTAAATCCGCATGCCCTGAGATTTGAGCACAGGATCTCTCTATCGGAGTCAAAGGGAACGGACCAGCTGGGTTACTGTAGCGACAATGTTTGGAATAAGGCAAGCAACCCTTTAAACCAAACCGAGGCGAAGATCTGGGTCGAAAGAGGCCATCGCGGAGCTTGCAGTCAAGAATGGATCTGACGATTGCGGGCGAACCGGGAAGCGGGAGAGGGTGCGTTCGACGCGAGAGAACATGGGGAGCCTGCTGAGGGTGTTCATGGTGCCGGGGACGCACCGGAGCTTCACCGGCGGCGGCATCAGGAACGCGATAGAGAGGTCGGAGAGGGCGGGGGAGAACGCACGGCGACGGAAAGTTCGTCGGAGTGCGGCCACCGTGGCGAAGAATCGGCGATGTTGGGGACGATACAGGGCACCCCGGCTCAATTCCTTGCACCGGGAGATGCGGGAAGGTGAGGCGCATCGATTGGTGGTGGCGGCACGGCTGGGGGCGGCCGGAACTAGCGAGGCGACGAGGAGGAGGAAGCGGTACTGTGGGGGTTCTCCTTCGGTTCATGGCTTGGAGAGGAAGAAGAAAAGGGGAGGAGAAGATAAGGAGAGGCGATGGAGTGGTTGGCGTGGTCCAGGGAAAAAGCAGCGCGAGGGGTAGGGTTCACGCGAGGGAGGTGGAGGTGGGGAGCGGCGTCGACAGCGACAGGAAGAGGCGAGCACGCTTCCTGCGTGCGTGAGGAAGAAAACGAGGAGGGGACTTGGTCTCCATCGACCGAAGGGGTACGGCCAAAAGGTGGAAGAGAGCAGGGCTAGATGCTGGTGGGTTTGGGCTGCTCGGGAAAGAAAAGAAGAGAGGGGAGATGACGGGCCAGGGAGTGAGAGGCCCAGGGACGAGGAGGTTTTAGTTTTATTTATCAAATCCTTTTCTCTTTTGTTTTATTTTAGAAAATCTGTTTTTTGCAAATTGTTTTGAACCAGCACCAATAAAAGTTGAGTTTTGAATATAGGGTAGAGATAGAGACAAAATAAGAGCCAAATGTTTTATAGCAAAATAAAATAATTTTGTGTTAGGGTTTGTTAAATGACATGAGAGGGGAGGTTTATTTTATAAACCATATGAGAAGAAAACAAAATATCTAGGCTTTATAAAATAATTTTATTTAGCGAAAACATGGATGATATGATGCATGATGCATGGTGATGCACAAAATAAAAACAACAAACAATTCTAATAGGGATGCTACCCGGGGCCGTTACATGGACAAACAAAGATTCGATGGAGAAAAACAAGGGAAAACAGATTCTACCGTGTCAACGAAAGCTCTGATACCACATGATATGCACCGACTTCGGGGAAGTTGTGCTTGATGATTTGGCCCGATCTTCACGCAGTAGGATCAAGGATACGGAGAAGATAACTAGCTGCAAGCAGCCCAAAACGAATATAAGAGATTATGACCAGGCGGGGAGGATGCCAACTGTAGCCTGCAATCCGAACAACAGCATATCCATAATCCGCGAACTAGCCCACACAGCCACACTCAAGTCGTGGAGCACGAACTAGGTGCAATCCGCAAGGGAGTCAAAAACTCTAATCCACACAACCACGCTCAAGTCGTGGAGCACAAATTAGGTGCAAATCCGCGAGGAATCACGAGAATAAGGGTAGCAAGGTCTCTCCAACTCAGGATGAGCTTTATCTTTGTTCTGAATATGAAGTGGCTAAAAGTCCCCCACAAGAGGAAGCACTAGGGTATTTATACTAAGGGACAACCCCCTGGTTAGGTATGGAAAGAGGTGAGGTAAATAACCAGCTTGAGGGTGAAAAATATCCTGAAAGGATAGGCAACTTGAGGGGTTATTGCGAGGCTTCTCGGGAATTCGCGAAACTTTAACAGCTAGGACACCTTCCACCAAAATAGCAATAACTTTGGCTCCAGAACTCGAAATGATGTGAGACTTTTTTTGTTGGAAAGATAATTTGATGGAGATTATTTTGGTATAGCCCACTGGCCCTGTCTCTCCAGTATATGGAGTTGCCATGCCAACAGTTTAGAGGCAAAACTGGTGGCAGCTGATTTCTTTGAGACTTGTGTTGATGTCTTGAAACTTGTTGGTGATTTTGTTCTTCATTATTGTGGACAACCTTCAACCTTGTTCCTGAATAAAGACAATGACAAAGTGGATGAAAGCATGTAGGTATTACAAGATAAACTTAGGTTAGCGTTCATCTGAACGTTTATTTGTTTTGCGTGACTTCTTGTGATAGGTTCATTGATGTTTTGTGCGTTGTTGATGGCTGGGATGTCCTCATCACTCCATATCACGAAGCGGCTGCCCAATAGCGGACAGAGTGTCGGCCAACGTCTTGATCGTGTGGAAGTAGGCGTGCGCGGAGGAGTCGAGCTTCTTGCACTCGAGGAGTTGCTGACGAAGCGCCGACGCGCGGGCCGAGGAGTGGGCCGAGAAGTTGTCCGCCATCGTCCCCCAGACGTCGAAAGACGTGGCGGCGAACACCACCAGGCCGGCGACGCCTTCCGTCAGGGAGGACTGGAGCGCCGATAGGATAGCCTGGTTCTGTGCGGCCCAGGCACGGTACGCCGGGTTCTCGGCCGAGACCCGAGCGCCGGTGGCGGTGACAGCGGAGACGACGCGGGTGGGGGGGGCACGGGTGGCTCCCATCAATGAAGCCTTCAAGATGGCGGCTGCGAAGGAGCGGCAGAATTTGCGCCCGCCAATACAGGTAATTGTCATGTGTGAGACGCACCGTGATGAGGTGCGTAATATAAGGGCCGTTGCTCGGGCCATCAATAGCGAAGGGTCCAACAGGGACAACGACGTCAGCCGTGGTGGTGACAACGGGTGAAACCGCAACGTCGGGCGCGGCCGAATAGGTGTCGAGCGAGGCCGGGGGCGCCGATGGTAGCGGGGCCAGTGGCGGCACCGCACTGAGCGGCACGATCGGCACCGGCGCGTAGAGCAGCGGCGTAGGGAAGAACCCGAGGCGAACTGCGGCGAGCCGAGGTAGAGGGCACGACGAGGAGGACGCAGCCATCTGGCTCATGTTGCTGCTAGCGGCGAGGATGGCCGCGAGCTGAGGAGGAATGAAGGGTGGCGCCGCCGGAGAGGCCGCGGACGCGGGCAGAGCAGCGGAAGAGGCCGAGGAAGCACCAGAGGAGCTCATAGTGGCGAAGATCTTGGCGGCGGCGCGGCAACCGAGAGGGGCGGCGGCGTCTAGGGTTTTGTTACGTGACCTAGTCTGATACCATGTTAAGCAGTGTTTTGGTGGAAACTGGCTCAACGCATCTAGTGTGTGGCCTATCACTTTATATATGGGTACCAAGAGGTACAATACAGATGCAAATTTTTTTTTTTCGACAAGGAGCATAGCCCCAGCCTCTGCATCAATAGATGCACACGGCTTGTTTTATTAAAAAGGTGTATCAAGTCTCAAAAGTTCCAACAAAACTTATTACATTTAAGGGAAAGCTAAGGTCGATACATAAATCAACCAGCTAAAAGTACGACAGATAGATCGGCTATGCATTTGCTAATCTATTATGATGTCGCCACCCAGTAGCCTGGAAAAAGAAGTCCTGCGCAACCGCTAGCATCCGGTTGCATCCAATAACCATAGCCTCCCGCTGGTCCAATGGGAGAAGCAAAACCCACTGTTGAATTGAGTGAGCAGCTCGCCGGATAACCTGCAAAAAATTAGTTCCATATTGATTGTTAAAGATGAAATCATTTCTGGTTCTCCAAATAGCCCAACAAAGGGCCGAAACACCAATTCGAATTTTCTGTTTATCCTCTTTCCTCACCCCATTCAACCATCTACCAAACATATTAGTAATATTTGCTGGTGGAGGAATATTATAAGCAAGGTACATCATTCGCCAAACTATCTTCGCAAAAGGACATTCGATAAATAAATGATTAACAGTTTCGAGAGAGTCACAGAAACAACACTTTTGACAACCATTCCACTTTCGTTTTGCTAAATTATCCTTCGTTAGAAGCACCTTATTACTAAGGAACCACATAAAAATTTTAATTTTCAAAGGAATCTTCAACTTCCATAGATATTTGCGAAGATAAACTGTATGGCCATTCATCCAATCAAGATACATAGACTTGACCGAAAAAATGCCAGAATCCGTAAGTTTCCAAATAAACTTATCCGGTTCAGATGTTAGATCAATTGTAATTAGGCGTTGGCATAGATGTAACCATTGTACCCATTTATTATCATCCAATCCTCGTCTAAAAGAAATGTTAATAGGCTCAGTAGCAAACACAGTTGATACTAACACATTCTTATGTTGAGTAATATTATACAGTGCAGGATATTGATTAGACAAAGGTGTGTCTCCCAACCACACGTCCTCCCAGAATCTAATGGATGTTCCATCCCCCACACTAAAATAACCTCTCTTGAAAAAATCCTCTTTAACATGCATAAGGCCCTTCCAAAAAGGTGAATCAGTCGGTTTCACTTCAACTTGTGATAGTGTTTTATTTTTAAGGTATTTGTTACTTAATAGCTGCTGCCACATACCCTCCTCTGAAAGAAATTTGAACAGCCATTTGCTTAATAAGCATATATTCTTTAATTCCAACACTTCAATCCCCAACCCTCCTTGATCCTTTGGTCTACACAACATATTCCATTTAGATAATCTATATTTCTTCTTGTGTTCATCAGATTGCCAGAAGAAATTTGATCTATAATAATCTAGCCTCTTTCTCACTCCAATTGGAATTTCCAGAAAAGAGAGCATAAACATAGGAAGACTTGTAAGAACCGAATTAATCAAGACTAACCTATCACCATATGACAACATTTTACTACGCCAGCAACCCAATTTGGAAGCAAACCGAGTTTCAATAGGATTCCACTCCGCATTTCGCAAAGATCTATAATGGACCGGAATCCCCAAATATCTCAAAGGTAGGGATCCAGACTCACATCCAAAAATATGCCTATACTGTTCCTCCATATCCTTTGCCTTGCCAAAAGTAAAAATTTCACAATACAGATACAAATACAGGTATACAAATATACAGTCTAATCTTCCGTTTGGATAACTCGTCAACTTAAATAAAGTAATAAAACCTGCATGCACCGATTGATTGAGAGGCTGAGGCTTTGCCTCCATTTCGAAATGAACAGGTAGAGATATTTGAGTAGCACAAATGGAGCTTAATATTGACTATAGTGAGGGAATCATATCATTGTTACAAGGCAGCTTAATGTTGCGATAATTAAGGTCCACCGGGAGCAAGATTAAACGCAAAACAATACTATGATGGAAAGGGCGGGACGCGTGAAGGTACAATCCAGACGAGATAGAAGCTCGGCACAATAATAAATTAGACACACTAATAAGGGACGACAACGCCCATCACCTATGTGGCCAAGGGCAAAGGGGGCATCGATAATGGCATCAGCAGCAACATGTTATCCAGCATGCTTGTCGACCAAGACGGCCATGCTATTCATGCTCTTCGCCTCCCAGCCCCAGGCCGGCCACAGAGGAAGAAGAAGCCTCACCAGAGGCGGCCTGAAGTGTGTGAAAAGGGAAAAATTAGATCGGGGTGTATATATACTAGTACAGTACAGTATAAAACATGTGCTAAACAAACCTACCTGCGGTTGGGGCGTGAAAGACAGACGACGCCCGCTGATGCCAATAGGCCACTCCATCCTAGCCAGCATCCTCTCGCAATCCACATCCGACTGAGTAGGGGGAGGCCTGTCAATCCCTACAAGGACATCAGCCCTTACTCCCGGACTCACCGAGTCGGCAAAGAGCTCAGAAGGGACGGACAAACCGTCCTCCTCGACGGTGTACGTCGGAATAACACCGATAGGCATGGCCACATCGCCGGAGAATAAGCGGAGGAGGAGAGCCCAGGGCACGTCAAACGCGTTCTGCAGCTTCACCATCACGCCGACCGTAAAGTAGTCAAATCCGGAGAGGCAAGCCATGTTGATGCAGCAGACTTTGACGGCCGAGCCAAAGGTGGTGCGGATGCCGACGTCGGTCCAGTGCTCGAGGGGGAAGCCGCCACCTGATAGCTTGGCGAAGCAGCCAAAGCGCATCTCCCGGTGCTCCGGTCCCGGCCCAGCCCCCTTGAGGAAGCGCTCAAAGGAGATGATAAAGAAGAGGAGCGAGGCCGCACCCGCCCTGTCCTCCTCCGACGGGACGGTCTCCAGGAGCGTGCAAGGAGTGAGGTCCTTCGGAAGTGCGAAGAATGCAATTGTACCAGGACCGGCCTCTATCGCGTTGGCCACCACGGCCGGGATGCCGTGGTTGGTCCCCGTAAAATGGCCGATGCCGCAGCACGCCACTCTTACCGCAGCCGCAGCGCCCGGCCCCGACAGGTTCACTGTTGCAGCTAACAGCTTGGGGTTGCATTTCACCACCACCATCGTCGCAACCACGGCCATCCTCTTCGATCCGATCGACCGAGACTTCAAGTCAACCTGTAGAAGAGTAGCGATGGCTGCGAGCTGCTGGATATATAGCGCGCTCTTATGTTTCACATACGCTCACTTGCGGTGATCTGGTGGGGAAGAGTGAGTAAAGGCGACATATTTATACAGGGGAGAGTCAGGTATCCGCTGCAGCTAGAGAAATTAAGCGCGCGTTTGGTTCTCTGTGAGCCCTTGGCTCAGGCTTGCAATTTTTGGCTCGTTTGGTTGCCTGGTCCGCGTCCGCCTCATATTCTTACATGGACGGATTTTAAAGCACCCACAGGACAGGCTTTCGAGGAACGTCCGAAATGGCAGTTTCTCCAGGACCAGGCCCTGGCGATGCAAACCCCTATCTCCACTGATGCAAACTTTAGCCCCACGAAGGAAAAGGTGAAACGTCCACAGAACGTGTGTTTCTAGGAGCTTCTTTAATCTCTCTTCTTAATCCTCTCCATGGCTCCCTGGGAAGAGCTCCTCGACGATGGCCACGGCCTCCGCGACGGCCATGCCACGACCACAACGAGGAGCTCCACCATGGGCGTGCGTCAACGAGAGCTAGCAGCAGTCGCCCAAGCACCCCGCCTGGCGCCTCGCCATGGCAAGCACGGCCGCTCGCGCGTCCACCCTGCCCAGCGCCGCCTCTCCTCGCGCTGCGCCCGACCGCTCCCACCCAGCCCAGCCCCCGGCCGCACCGGCCACCCCCCTCGCCGGCCTGGCCTGGCCGTGCTTGTGTTGCGGTCAAAACCCACCGGCGGGCAGCGACGGGCAACAAAGTAGAGCCGGGAACAACTTAGGGCTGCGGCTGGCCCTGGTCCCTCCGAACGACGGCCCGCAAAGCCTCGGTACACACGTCCGATGCTGATGCAGGCGTGCCACTGACTATACGGTCGGGAAGGTGATGGAGATGCCTCGCTTAGTTTCTGCATGGCATACACGTAAACATTAAATACGAGCCTCGATCGGCTCTCGGGTTATCTGTGAATCGGCTCAGGAGCCGATCCACCCATGATTCGTACGAGGTGCACGAATATATGGTGGTCCTGCTTGATCAAGATAAAGCTAAAACGATCTACGACGATTTAGGGTTTTCACCGCATAATTGGATCATCCTACTCACGATTGGGCCTCGCGCCACGCACGGTGATCGTAAGCCGATCCTAGACAAGGCCTAAAAACCAACACGAGGTTGATCCCGGAACATCCTGTCTAGGACTAGCAAACGACACCCTACGTGCCGCTGGATCCTCCAACCCTTTGTAAGGCCTAACTATTGCAGATATTAAACTAATCCTTGAAGAACAAGGAGCAACCGTAACGGATCGGATCTACTAAATAATGATCAAGCGGGTGCCGCCCCTACACCTAAGATAGGTGTAAGGGCGGCTAGACATGCAAGGGTTGCACTACGACAGCATATGATACGAAGAACAATGCTAACCCTAACACATCTATGATAACTACGTTGCTCGCCATCAAAAAGGCTTCGATACGAGCAACGCATGAACAACATAAAGCTTCTGCCTAGATCGCAAGATGCGATCTAGGATGATTACCGGTAGAAACCCTCGAGACGAAGGAGTTGGCGATGCGCCGAGATTGATTTGTGGTTGAACGTTGGTTGTTGTTTATTCCATAAACCCTAGATACATATTTATAGTCCAGGGGACTTTCTAACGTGGGAATAATCCCCACCGTGTACGAGACAAACTTTACCTAAACGACACGTATCCTACTATGTTACAGATACACGGGCCAACTAGCCCAAACTTTGCATGTAAGGCCGATTCACGTAATTCTTCTAGGTATATTCTTTAAATCCATCTTGATCGCGGCCCACCTCTGACTCGGTCAAATCCTGGTGATAACACATGCCCCCCTGGTTTTGGAATTGATAATTCCAAAATCACTCTGCTTTCCCTTCGTCGGGTCATGTCGTGGCAGAACCGTCGCAGTATCCTTCATCATGATGCCTTGCCTTCTCAACTTCTCCGCGTGACCTGGCGGCTGTTTTTTTCTTTTAGGCACCACTTCCTCGGAAACTGCTGTGGCACTGAATTTCCACTATATCCCCTTTTATTTAACCGCTCCGCACAGTTTACCTCCGCATTACCTCCGCATTAGCACTCCCAAAAGCCCTCCTGCGCCACCATGTCTTCTTCCTCCTCCGTCTCATCGGATCTTTCCACCCAGTCCTCTTCCTCTCGCGAGCCGACGCCGGATCCGAACCCGGCGGAAGTCCACGCGGCCAACACCCGCCGCGCCATTGAGGCCGGGAGGAGTCTAGCCATGACTTCTCCATCCGGTGGAGGACGACAAGTCCCCGACCGACGGGGAGAGCGACCTCCGTTTCCTCGCCGACGGGGAAACGGAGGAGGAGAGCGATGATGATCGCTTCTCCTGCGACGACTTCACCTCCCCTGAGGAGGAGGAGGAGGAGACGGAGGAGGAGGATGAGGAGGACGACACCCCCTCCGATGAGCCGCCGGCCAAGCGGACTGGCCCGGTTCCCGAGGGCCGACGGCGGCAGCAGCCCGACGGAGGATGAGGACAACGAAGGCCCGGTCGGCGGCCCTTTGCAGCGACGACGAGCCCGCCGGGAGTAGCGCCGACAGCGGCGACGATGGCGATGACGAGGGCAGTGACGGCCCGTAGATAGGACTTCTAGCATAGGACCAGTAGTAGTAGATGGGGCAATGTACCCCCTAGTATTTCCTTTTGAGAGCAATCAGCTCTTTATGTAAGAAATCCTGCTTATCAATGAAGAACTTCTCCTAATTTGATTTTGCCGATTTCCTTTGAGCTTAAATTAGCCGATTCCCCTTTATACTGACATTGCCGATTTGTCCTCTTAGCCAATGCTTCATGAGCCGATAGCAACGCATCGGTCCTTTTAAAATTCACCCTTCTATTCTTCAACTGATGATTTTGAGATCTGGTGGATAATGTAGAGTCTTCAGGAAAGCCTTTGAATTCTTCCAACCAAACCTAATGGTCTTCTTCAAACACTCATCATTTTGTGAAGAAGGTTGCGACGAAAGATCAGCCGATGGTACCCCAATCGGCTCCTAATGAGCATTTACCAGGCTGCCCCCCGAGCCTTACTCGAGGCGAGAATGTCAGTGAGGATGCACCAAAGCCGATCACCTTTCTTCCTTCGAAAGCCGATATACCTCTTCTGTCAACACTGCTGAACTAGCACCAAGGGCTGAAAATCCTCGACAAGAAAGTTCAGGAACCCGAACCGGCTCAAGGCAGCTGAAGAAGCTCTCATTGTTTGCCCCTTCGAGGAAGTAGAAGGCCCCACCTCAGTGAAGCTCTCATTGTTTGAACACGCAGCCAGTAGATCATGCGTAGTATTATACTAGAGTCGATGACTGTGCATCGGCTTTGTGTCATAAAAAAATTTCTACTGGCCGATTTTTTCTATCGGCCCCCAATGTTTCACTACACACAGGTTCATCTGCACCTGTTCATCTGATTAGATGCCCCGAGCGAATCGCAGTGACTGCAGATATCGGCTTTGTGGTTAACTGTGTTTGCACGTCGGCTCCGCTAGGATTCGTGTTGACTCTCATCCGCCGACGTGACCGCTGCCCAATAGATCAATGTTGAACGTAAGCAGAACCTGTGGTGAAGATAATTTTGGCCGATTGCTGAAAATCGGCCTCCATATTGATCGAAACGCTCAATGAAGGTCTTGTAATTTTCCTTCATAGATTTTTTGGGGCCGATCACAAGGATCAGCCTCGCCACGTTTGCCATCGGTTTGTCCTAGTTACATGGTCAGGCCAGTGGATAAAACCAGCCTAACCCTGCCCTTTGTCACGTCGATGCGCTCGCAGTCGTCCAAATTGATACCTGAGAGGGGCTCTTGGCCTGCTGCTTCCCACGCGTTCATGCCAGCCGTTAAAATTTCGGCTGAGTCATCGGCCTGGACGACCTCTACCTCATCTCCATCCGTATTATGCATTGGTGCATCGTGGAGGGAATGCAATTGGCGTGGATCCAATCTCTTCCTAGCAGACAACATAGGTGCTCTTGCTATCGACGACGAAGAACGTCGTAGGGATAGTTTTCCTTCCTACGGTCAGATCCACGTTCAGAACACCTTGTGCGTCGGACGCTTGGCCGTTGAAATCGCTCAATGTCACGTTGGTCTTGATTAGATCCGAGCTAGAGCGTCCCAACCGACGTAGCATAGAGTAGGGCATAATGTTGATGCCGCTCCGGTGTCCACCAGCATCTTATTGACAGGCCTCCCATCGATATAACCTCGCAAGTACAAGGCCTTCAGATGTCTGTAGCTTCTTTCTCGTGGCTTCTCAAAGATAACCGGCCGTGGGCCGCATCAAGTTGTGCCACGGTGCCTCGTCTAATCCTGGAGCACTGAACTCCGAAGGAAGGATGAACACCATGTTTGTGCCACCGATGTTTCATCATCGGCTTTCTCTGCTTGGCGCCACTCCATTTCCGTGGACGACCCTCTTCATCCAGGGTTCGCTGAACTTTGCGCAGATCAGGTCGCGCCTTCCTTAGCGTATGCGGTATAACCTCTCGGCTTCCTCCAAGCCGCGCAACCGCTGCCCTTGGCTTTTGCTGAGTCCGTCAGGCACCACCTTGGACGGTGGTACTTATCTTCTTCTTCTTCTCCCTCGTCTTCTGAATCCTCGAGATCTTCCAGACGAGGGGACTCAGCGCGTTTGCTTTGTGTTGGGAGAGGCCCTAGACGTTTGAACACGGACACGTTGGCTGCCTCCTTCTTCTTCTGGTTGCATTCTGGCAATTGCCGATTGTGGGCAATCGGCTCATTCCTGAATCCCACAGTCTGAAGAAGGGGCAGTCCCAATGCCTATCTTCGTCGCCTTGCTCCCTTGTCTTTTCCTTGGCACGGCGCTCGTGCTCCTCCTCATCGCGATCATGCCGACGATGTCTTCTGGCTTCCCTAGCCAGACGATCTCTTTCGTCCTCATTACTGGATCGTCGGCGTTGGTCATCTTCGCATACTTGTTGAGGAGGTGATCGGAGAGGGGTCGCTGATATCTTATGTTCTTCACTTCTCCCTCTGTGACGTAGCCATCATGACGGAGCCGATCGCGTGGAGCGGCTCCTCTGTATCCTTGCTATGAGAGCAGCTGCCCTCGTCTCCATCCTTGCCGGCGTGGTGTCCAAGTCCTACCATGTTGATGCCTGAACGAGGATCCTGGCTGGCAACCTTCGGGTAAGTGCATTCCACCATGTTAACGGCGGGAAGGGTTGGGTGTCGACCTTCATGGCGTACTGGTTGAATATCGACGTCCTTGTTCTATCGCCATTTGGATCCGACGCCACACCTGCGGTCGTTGGTGGCATGGGAGAGCGAGTTATGCCATTTGCGGTGGCTTTCCGTTCAGCTCTGAACCGTGGGGTTTGAGACCTTCGGTATCTTCAGCTTCTCCTTGAGCGGAGGTCGAAGATTTGCTCGGTTTGGTTACGTCAAAATCAAACCCCCGGGCGGACCGGTGGCTTAACCCATTTGCGGGACACGGGGTTGCCCCCGTCCATTCGTGCTACCTCTTGATCTCCCGCTCGTCTTCTCTGCCCGACCGGGACTGCACGCTTGAATTTGTCTGGTACAAGTCGGGTGGCGTTGTTCATATCTTGACGTTCAACCATGTGCGCCTGAGGGGTAGTCGCAGGAGGCCATGTCCTTGAGCGGCGCTGTGAGGCCCGCCCAACTCGCACTGCTTTTCAGTCACACGAACCGAATAACATCGGTTCCTAAGATTCCCGAGCGCTGGATGTATTCCGTCACGGTTTCTCCACGCCGACGTATTGTGCTAGATCGGCAAGGCCGACTCGGAAGCCTCGAGTGGTACTCGCGTATGGGCTGTTCCTCAGCTGCTTCCAGTCGGGATCGAGTCTAGTGGCAACGAAGTGTACCACCCGAAAGCCGATCCCGTGAGGGACTGTGAGAAGAACCTCACGCGTAGTGGATCCGACACGAGGCCGTTCCTAGCTGTGCCAAATATCGGCTCACATGCTCGATGGATTTGGAACCATCCGATCCACCGAATTTGGAGAAATCAGGAGCCGATATTTAGGTGGTAGCGGGATCAACTCGTACTCGTCGGGGTACGGCTTGAATAGCCGATTGCCCTCCTTTTCGCACCATGCCGAACTGGTCTCTCGGATAGTACGATCGATCCAGTCTGGCCGCGGAGTTGAACTCAAGATTCGCTGGGTGTACTTAGCCCGCCATGCTTGCTTTTCCAGCTCTCCGGCAGGAGCTGAGCTCGAGGTTCGTCGGGGTGGCATATTTAGTTAGCCACGTGCGCCGAAGATCGTGCGACGTTCCTCCTGCTTTCCCAAGTCCCCGATGTCGCGGCCTGGTTTGTGAGCGCTTGGTCTTGATGCGGCACGTATGTGCACATGTACCCGTGAGGGATCTCCTTAGGCGCCTCATGCAAGAACTGGCAATCACTAGGGTCACCACCGATCTTGTGACGCGAATGGTGAATTCGGCACTGGTGCTGCCAGCAAATGGCAGCGGTGGCGGACTGGTGGCATCTCTCCTTGGTGTGTCCCGAGAGCTGGTCTGACGGAGAGTCTTGGTGCCTCATGATCTCCTGGATCACCCGGAGAGCGACACGCTCAAAGTGTTCACCAGGTTCTCACGGTGGCGGTGTAGCGAGTGAGCCACCAAGTAGTTGATCTCCCGACGCAGGGACCTGGTGCGTTCTTCGGACGGGGGAGAGAGGTCTATCCCATCGAGTGCACCATCAGGCGTGAACCCCTTCCACGATGCCATGTGAACGGGTTCTGTGAAAAGAGCCGATGAGGTCGGCTTAGAGGATTGCTTTGACCTCATCATACTTCTTCTTGAGCTCGTCGGTCAGATCCTCGTACGTGACTGGAGTGCCGTCCGCCATCTCAGATATATATGGCGAGGTGGTTGATGACGAAGCTTGTCCCACCGGGCGTGCCAGAATGTGTTGCGGTCAAACCCACCGGCGGGCAGCGACGGCAACACAGTAGAGCCGGGAACAACTTAGGGCTGCGGCTGGCCCTGGTCCCTCGAGCGACGGCCCGCAAAGCCTCGGTACACACGTCCGATGCTGATGCAAGAGCGTGCCACGACCTATACAGTCGGGAAGGTGATGGAGATGCCTCGCTTAGTTTCTGTTGCATACACGTAAACATTAATACGAGCCTCGATCGGCTCTCGGGTTATCCTGTGAATCGGCTCAAGGAGCCGATCCACCCATGATTCGTACGAGGTGCACGAATATATGGTGGTCCTGCTTGATCAAGATAAAGCTAAAACGATCTACGACGATTTAGGGTTTTCACCGCATAATCGGATCATCCTACTCACGATTGGGCCTCGCGGCCACGCACGGTGATCGTAAGCCGATCCTAGACAAGGCCTAAAAACCAACACGAGGTTGATCCCGGAACATCCTGTCTAAGACTAGCAAACGACACCCTACGTGCCGCTGGATCCTCCAACCCTTTGTAAGGTCTAACTATTGCAGATATTAAACTAATCCTTGAAGAATAAGGAGCAACCGTAACGGATCGGATCTACTAAATAATTATCAAGCGGGGTGCCGCCCCTACACCTAAGATAGGTGTAAGGGCGGCTAGACATGCAAGGGTTGCACTACGACAGCATATGATACGAAGAACAATGCTAACCCTAACACATCTATGATAACTACGTTGCTCGCCATCAAAAAGGCTTCAGTACGAGCAACACATGAACAACATAAAGCTTATACTGCCTAGATCGCAAGATGCGATCTAGGCAGCATGATGCTTACCGGTAGAAACCCTCGAGACGAAGGAGTTGGCGATGCGCCGAGATTGATTTGTGGTTGAACGTTGGTTATTGTTTATTCCATAAACCCTAGATACATATTTATAGTCCAGGGGACTTTCTAACGTGGGAATAATCTCCACCGTGTACGAGACAAACTTTACCTAAACGACACGTATCCTACTATGTTACAGATACACGGGCCAACTAGCCCAAACTTTGCATGTAAGGCCGATTCACGTAATTCTTCTAGGTATATTCTTTAAATCCATCTTGATCGCGGCCCACCTCTGACTCGGTCAAATCCTGGTGATAACAGCTTGCCATGGCCGCGCCTGGCCCAACCCGGGTAGCGCGCCCACGCCGGCTGCCCCTTCCCCCGCGCGGCATGCCCCGCGATGGCGCGCGCCCGCGGCCTCACTGTCGCGCCTCGCGCCGCCATGCCTTCGCCTGGCCGCACCCGCGCCGCCCGCCCTCGCCCCGAGCCGCCCGTCCGCTGGCCGCGGTGCCCTGCCCCGCGCTCGAGCCGGCCTGTCGCGCCATGGTGTCATGGCCGCCCGCGCGCCGCCCCGCGCTCGCGCCCACGCCGCCCGCCGCGCTCAGCCGCACGGGCCTCGCCAGCTGCGGTGCTCCGCCGCGTGCCCACCTGCATGCGCAGCCCGGCCTCGCCGTGCCGTCACTAGCCCCACGCTCGACCTCGCCGGCCTCGTCTCGTGCTGGCCTCATCCTTGTCGGGCTGTGAAGTTGAGTTGATGATGAGTTTGTCTAATTTCGACTTTATTAGCTGGTAAGTAGACGATTAGCACATATTAGACAATACTACACACTAATACAGAGCAACCAAACGTTTGTAAGTTGTATCAGCTCAGTTTTGCCGGTTAATACAGAGCAACTAAACGAAGTGCATTTGAGTCTCTAACGGTGTGATGCATGCTAACAAACAACGCACACTTTTTGCACCAGAGTTTATCCGGAACGAGATGTGGACAGTGGTGAATGAATGCAGGCAACCAAACGCGCCCTAACACGCCACGAGCTCTTACCTTACCTCCTAGGCTGTTTAGCTTGTCAACTATAAACGCAACCCAGTCCATGCAATTATTCTGTTTAGTTTAGTAATGTGGAAGAGTGTCAACTATAAACGCCATGCAGTTAGTGGAATTATTTGGCAATGCCGTTGGACCGTGGCGTCCAGGCGCGATAGTCTCGCATGCATCGACACGTGGCACTATTTTCCTCCATAATGATTACTGCAAGTTACACAGGCCATAGCTCCATATAATATCTTACATCGATTAGACAAAGACATGATGAATCTGCTACGGATTACGTATAAGGCTGCTCATAGTGGGGAGTAACATAAGGTGGTGTCAGACTAGTCACAATGGGGAGTATCATATAGTAGTATCATGCATATGGTACTAGTGTGTGATACTATCTTCACAATGCATAGTATCATGTAGTAGTATCATAGATTACTTATATTTAGTGATTTGTAGAATCTCAATGCAAAAGTGTGTATAAGATTGCTTTGACATTAATTTTCTAGTTCTACGTGCTATGATACAGTATCTACCTATGATACTACTACCATCTCTTTCTTCATTTATTGATGTGACACATCAGCTTTTTGCATGCATGTGATGCATGATACTAGCTATGATACTCCCATTGTGGGTAGTCTCATACATAAGTTACTAGTCCATGTTACTACCTTCATAGTGGAAAGTAACTTAGAGATGGTATCATGCAAAGTCTCATTTATTAGTTTGTAGACTCATTTTATCTTAGGCTGCTCATAGTGGGGAGTAACTTAGACTAGTAACATATGTCATGTTACTAGTCTAGGTTACTACCTTCATAGTGGGTAGTAACTTATATGTGGTGTCATGCATTGTGTCATTTATTATGTTGTAGACTCATTTTACCTTGGGGTGTGTGATGTTATAGTAACATAGCTAGTTACCACCTCACTCTCTTTCTTCATTTATTCGCATGCCATGTCACCAAAATGTCTTGAGATGTGTGATGTTACTAGCTATGTTACTCCCACTATGAGCAGTCTTAGGGTGTGTGATGTTATGGTAACATAGCTAGTTACCACATCCCTCTCTTTCTTCATTTATTGCTATGCCATGTCACCAAAATACATTGAAATGTGTGATGTTACTACCTAAGTTACTCCCACTACGAGCAGTCTAAGAGAACTAGAGATACTAAAAGGACATTGCTACATACTTAGTGCTCTAGCACCCATTAGTCTTAAGGAGTGCCCCACCCAAAAATGGAAATAAAGTTGTCCCGACATCCTCGTGTTCTAAAAGTAGAAAGTTTAATCCCACACGTTCCTACTTTCCGCATGGCATGGCCGGGGCATGTATGGGATGTGCAAATGAGTGACAAATCATTTCGTGGCTCTGCTCATGACGAGAAAAAAAATACAGGATTGATGTAAAAATAAATACATTGTCGCACATTCAGACAAAAAATAGCGCATATGTCATCTACTTCTTTTCTACCTCAAGTTCAGAACAAGTATTGGCATGAAAAAAAATTAGAATTTAACTAACAAAATTACATCCCAGAAAATACACTAGTGTTTCTGATTCCAATTGAGAATGTAAGAAAATAACAGCGGATGTAGAAAAAAAGGAAGAAAATACATCCACCAAATATGGAGGAACCTATTATTCTTACATACAGATCAGGGAACTGCTATTTCAACATCGTGGATGTAAATAAAAGCCGAAAAGTACATCCAACTCCAAACAAATGCAACCAGAACTAGAAGAAACCTAATTTTGTTACATCCTTCGATGTTTCTGGATGTAGAATAGGGGCAGCCAGGGAAAAGGAGTGGATCGATGGGAGAGAGGGCCCCGGCGCGCGTCGGGGGCAAGGTCCTCCCCGGCGGCGCGCTATGGAGGCGGGGCCTTCAACATGCACTGGAGGTGGGCGTCCGGCGCACCGCCCTTAGCCTCGAGAGCGCGGGGGCGTGCTTCCGCCTTGCTGCACACCCCCGAGCAGACACCAACTCCATGGCCGCCGCCCCTTTGCCATGGGAGTGTGAGCGCCTCCCCAACAGCCACGCCACCCCTCGACACCAGAGCGCGGTCGTTGTTCGATCCGCACCACCAGCGCCTCCCCTTTATCCTCCACCGGCGTTGGGATCCTCTTGATGGTGGCTGGTCGTGGATGAGTGATACGTCCAAAGCGTATCTACTTTCCCGAACACTTTTGCTATTGTTTTTCCTCTAATTTGTGTATTTTGGATACAACTAACACGGACTAACGCTGTTTTCAGCAGAATTGCTCTGGTGTCTCGTTTTTGTGCAGAAATTCAACTTTCAAAAAGGAATTAATGGGCTATTTTCCCGAGAAGAATCAGCAGGCAGGGGGGCCGGGGAGGCCCCTAGGCCGGCGGGTGGGGGCGCGCGCCGCCCTAGCATGTGGCCCCCTCGGCTGGCCTCCGACGCCCCTCTCTGGACTACTTAACACCTTCGACCTAAAAACGCACGGGGTTTTAGACGAAATCGCCAGAAGACATCCAGTACGCCGCCACCATCGCGAAACTCTGTCTCGGGACCAGAAACTCCGTTCTGGCACTCCGCCGGGACGGGGAGGAGATCATCGCCATCATCACCACCGACGCCTCTCCATCGACCAACCATGTTTCCCCCATCCATGTGTGAGTAATTCCCCCGTTGTAGGCTTGAGGGGATGGTAGGGATTGGATGAGATTGGTCATGTAATAGCATAAGATTGTTAGGGCATAGTGCCTAGTGTCTGTAATTGGTACTTTTATGATATTGTTGCAACTTGTTATGCTTAATGCTTGTCACTAGGGCCCGAGTGCCATGATCTCAGATCTGAACATGTTATTGTTTCATGATGATATGCATTGTTTTATGATCTTACCTGCAAGTTGTATACATGTATTGTTGTCCGGAACCCGAGGCCCCAAAGTGACAATTGGGACAACCGAAGGGGAAGGCGGTGATATGAGGATCACATGTGTTCACGGAGTGTTAATGCTTTGCTCCGGTGCTCTATTAAAAGGAGCACCTTAATTTCCAGTAGATTCCCTAGAGGTCCGGCTGCCACCGGCTGGTAGGACAAAAGATGTTGTGCAAGTTTCTCATTGCGAGCACGTACGACTAAATATGGAACACATGCCTATTGATTGATTAGTACTTGGATACCGTTTTATTATTATTTGCAAATGCCCTACCTTGATTGTTACATGAGTTTCTCTCATCCATGCAACGCCCGTTCATCCATCCTGTGCCTACAGTATTTTAATCCTGCTGCTTACTATAATCACTACTGCTGTCTTTGTTACTCTCTGCTGATATTTCACTCTGCTATTTATATAAACATTACTCGATAAACTCTTGCGAGCAAGTTGTTTCCAGTGCAGAATTGACAACTCCTGTTAAGGCTTACAAATATTCTTTGGCTCCCCTTGTGTCGAATCAATAAATTGGGTTTTACTTCCCTCGAAGACAGTTGTGATCCCCTATACTTGTGGGTCATCAAGACTATTTTCTGGCGCCGTTGCCGCGGAGCATAGATTTATTTGCAAGTTCACTTGGATTGATATTGTTCACTGCAAATTCTTCATCATGGGTAAACCTCGCGATACTAAAGTCGCCATATTACCATCCACTACAAGAAAAGGTACAACTTTGAGTACCTCTGCTGCTCTTGATTCACCATCTGTGATAAGTAAACTTGTTTCACCACCACAAGCTTCACATGCTGGTACTTCTGCTAGATCTGAAAGTTCCTCTTTTAATTTTGATGATTCTTCTGCTGTGCTTGATAATGATGGTTCGTTGGGATCTTTTCTTGATGCTACAATTGCTAGGTCTAGACAAACTGAAAATACTGAAACTCCTAATGAAAATGCTGTTAATTCACCTGAGTTGAATACTCTAGTGATGATCTTGATGAAGATTATGTAGAACTTGATGATGATTTCATTGATAAATGCAATGCTACTACTTTGCAAGTAATATTAAAAGCTTCTTGCACAACTTGTTAGATATAAACTGTCTCTTGATCCTAAATTTGCCACATCTCCTATAAACATTAAGGATAAGGATTATGATTTTCTCTTGATTTATCTCATATATCTATTGTGGAGAAAACACCTTTTTGTGGTACTGAAAAAGAAAGTGCTGTAGAACACATGATTGAGCTGTCTACTTTGAGTAACTTGTTTTCTGATGATGTTAAGAAGCGTACTTATTTTGTTGCTAAAAATTTTCCTTTCTCATTAAAGGATGATGCTAAAACTTGGTACAATAGTTTGCCACCTAATTCCATTGATAGTCCAAAAGATTTGCTTGATGTTTTCTTTCGGAAATAATTTCCTGCTAGTGCTCAACATATTGCTTTGCAGAGAATTTATAATTTTGACCAGGGAGATGGAGAGAAATTGCCTGAGGCTTGGGCGAGATTTTGCTCTCTTATCAGAGCTCGGCCTGGACATGATCTGGAAAAGCATGATTTACTTGATATATTTTATAGTGGACTAACCATTGAGTCTAGGGCATACCTGGATAGTTGTGCTGGTTGTGTTTTCAGGAAAAGAACTCCAGACGACGCTGAAGAATTATTAGCTAGAATAGGCCGGAATCATGATGATTGGGCTACACCTGAACCAACCCCGACACCAATATTGAAGAAGAGGGGTATGATTAAATTAAATGATGAAGATATGAGGGAAGCCAAGAAATATCTTAAAGAGAAGGGTATTAAATCCGAAGATGTGAAGAATTTACCTCCCATAGAAGATTTATGCAAGATAACTCCCCCTTCATCCATGATTGAGGTACACTCTCTTCAACGCTTTACTCGGGAAGATATTCCGTATTCAAAACCTCCTGCTCAATGCTTAGATGATTTTGATAATTATATTGTTGAGCAAAATAATTTTAATATGAGAGTAGAGAATCACTTAATGGAAAATTCTCGAGCTATTAGTGAATTGCATGGTATTGTGGAGAGAACCTCCAATGATGTTAAGATGCTTGTTAAACATTTTCATATGGTTCAAACTCAAATTGATCAACTCACTAAAGTGCAAAATAACTTGTTAAAAAATAATTCTAAAGAAAAACATGCTTATGAAGTAACAACTAGAGGTGGTGCTTCTACTCAGGATCCTCTATATCCCGAGGGGCATCCCAAAAGAGTTGAACAAGATTCTCAACGAATGAAACTAGTGCTCCATCTAAGAAAAAGAAAAAGAAAAAATGTTGTAGAATCCTCTGACTGTTAATGATCCTAATAGTATTTCTATTTCGATCTGAAACCGAAAGTGGTAATGAACATGATAAAGATAATGATAAGAATGATACTGATAAAGAAGAGGTTGAAGATGAACCTGAAAAGCATGCTAAAAATAAAAAGTATACTAAAGAAGATTTTATTGCTAAGAAACATGGTAACGAAAGGGAACCTTGGGTTCAAAAGCAAATGCCTTTTCCTGCTAAGAAACTAAAATCAAAGGAAGAAGAACACTATAATAAATTTTGTGATTGGATGAAACCTTTATTCCTGCAAATCCCTTTGACTGATGCTATTAAATTGCCTCCTTATTCAAAGTATATGAAAGATATTGTCACTAACAAAAGGAAAATTCCTAATGAGGAGATTTCACTATGCTTTCTAATTACTCTTTCAATGGCAAAGTTCCAAAGAAGCTGGGCGACCCAGGTATACCGACTATTCCTTGTTTCATCAAGAATAATTATGTTAGAACTGCTCTATGTGATTTGGGAGCAGGTGTTAGTGTTATGCCTTTTTCTCTTTATAAGAGACTTTATTTAGATAAGTTGATACCAACTGATATAACTTTGCAAATGGCTGATAAATCTATTCATGTTGGTATATGTGAGGATGTTCCTGTTCAAGTTACTAATAATTGCTTAATATTAACTGATTTTGTTGTGTTGGAAATGCCTGAAGATGATAATATGTCTATTATTCTTGGGAGACCTTTTCTTAACACCGCAGGGGCTGTTATTGATTGCAATAAAGGAAAAGTTACTTTTAATGTTGATGACAAGGAGCATACCGTTTATTTTCCCAAGAGGATTGATAAAGTATGTGGAGTTAATACAATTTCTAATTTGAGAACCATCAAAGTGGGAACTATTGATTGTCCTATATATGAACCTAAGCAAGGATATCAAAGTATTATGATTGGATCCATATCAATTCAATACAAGGTAACATGATTGATTTGAGGTTTATTTCTTTTTATGTCATGTAAGATTTATTTGGTGGCAAGACTTGATCAACCTTGTTAACAAGTACATTTTATATGCATAGAGGAGCTAAACAACATTTCTTTCTTTCTCCACTTGTTTTACTTGCTGTAGTACTACTTGTTTTGCAAGATGCCATGGGATTGATCTCTACTTAGGCCAAAAGCCTAAGCTTGGGGGGAGGTATAACGGCATCACTCATTCTTTGCATATTATGGTTGCTGGATACTTGTACATACTTGTTTAGCTTCTTAAAGTGGTTTTCTAATAAGAGGGAGATGATATTTGGGGAAGTGCTGACTGAAAACAGATTCTGGACTGATACCAAAAAAATCTCAAAAACAGCCAGAACGTTATTTTGCGAAGCCAATTTTTGTGCATGTTCCCCAGGTTATTATCTAACTTTCATTAGTTGAACACTTTTCGAGCTGAGCAGCGGAAGAATTTCTTAAAAATCGATTACTGTACTGCTGTCAAGTTTGACGAATTTCTGCTGCTTTGTGTTTATGTGACTCTTTTAGTTTTCATTTTCTTGTTTTTGCTTTGTTTCTTTCCTAAAACACAAAAAGACCAAAAATATTTCTGTTGTTTCTCTTTACCATTTGTTTATTTTGGTTTCTTGATTTTACTTTGCTTTATTTGCTATCGTTGGTTTGCTATAAGAAAACCCAAAAAGATTTTGCTTTGTTTCCTTGTTTCCTTTTGTTCTTGTTTCCAATTCGAAAACACCAAAAATATTTGCTGTTCTTCGTTGGTTTTGTAAAGTTCATTATGGAGTTCAGAGGTCTTCGGTGGATGGAGCTTGGTTTTCATTCCATATTATTCAAGCTACACAAGTGAAAAGGCAATAATGACGATCTATGACAATCCGACTGTGGTGAGAGGCTGGTATGAACTCTATTTGTTTTCATTTTTGTACATATACTCATCCATGTGAGCATGCTTAGTTGGTTCATGTGAGGTATATGTCATTTAAGAAAGTCTAGTAGTTCATGATCTCTCATGTTTAGCTCCAATTTATTAATGTGAGTAGCATGTCATAAATATTTGCATGCATTGTTTTATTCATAGATAGATATGACATTGTGGTATCCTCCTCTGAATAATTCTCTTGAATCAACTTGGCACATGCTCACGCATGTATATGACTAAACAAAAGTCAATTAAGCTTCGATGATTCACTTTACCTCAGAGTTCTTGTATCACTTTTATGCCTCCGTTAATTTATTTTGTCACAAGCATGATTATGACGGTTATTGCTCTCTTGATTGTCGCTTCCCAGTCTATTGCTAGCCTTCACTTGTACTGAGCGGGAACGCTGCTCGTGCTTCCAAACCCCTGAAAACCAAGTTATTCCAAAGTATCCACCATAAATACCTATGCATGGCATTTCAAACCATTCCAAGTAAATTCTCATGTGCTACCTTTAATCCTTCAAAATGCTTCTCAATTTGTGTTGATGTTTTATAGCTCATGAGGAAGTATGTGGTGTTTATCTTTCAATCTTGTCATTTACTCCTGACAGACTTTCATAATGGACTAGTACATCCGCTTATCCAATAATTTTGCAAAAAGAGCTGGGGGTTCCCAGCCCCAACTAATCAACTTTCATTTATAATTCTCTTCACATATTTTGCCCTGATTTATCAGTAAGCAACTTAAATTGCAAATAGACACTCCTCCATGGTATGTGATTGATGGAAGGCACCCGAGGATTCGGTTAGCCATGGCTTGTGTAAGCAAAGGTTGGGGGAGTGTCATCCATAATAAAACTAAAGTACGTGTGTAAACAAAAGAGAAGAGGGATGATTTACCTTGCTGGTAGAGATAACGTCCTTCATGGGAGCCGCTCTTGAAAGCTGGTTGTGAGGTAGTTAGAGTACCCACTATCATTCGTTGACAACAACAAACACCTCTCAAAATAATTTTACTCCTGTTTTACAAATGAAAAGCTCTAGCACATGTTAATCCCTGCTTCCCTCTGCGAAGGGTCAATCTTTTACTTTTACATTGAGTCTCCATCCTTTCTTTGAGCACCTTCTTGAGAGCACAACTGTCATTCTTAGTATAATATGCTTGTCCCAAAATGTGATTAACTGTGGTATAACTTTGATGCTTTTATCTTTGATAATCTCTACTTCCAGTCTTCCCATGAACTTCAAAGGTGCCCAAGCATTTATGTTTTGTTGTACAAATACGGGCAAGCGAGATACCACTTTATCATATCCTTCTATGAACATTGCAATCCTGCTGATAGACATGATTCATGATGCTCATTATTAATTTGTTGGTACCTTTTCCATGATTGACATAGCTATTAGATGATTTTATTTGCATGTATCTTATTATGAATTGCTTAAGTACTTGCCATATCATGAGAATATTTACATCATATGAACAAATGTGTTCGTGAAAGTTCTTTTATCGCACTCAGTTGTTAACTGAATTGCTTGAGGACAAGCAATAAGCTAAGCTTGGGGGGAGTTGATACGTCCAAAACGTATCTACTTTCCCGAACACTTTGCTATTGTTTTGCCTCTAATTTGTGTATTTTGGATACAACTAACACGGACTAACGCTGTTTTCGCAGAATCAGTGTCTCGTTTTTGTGCAGAAATCCAACTTTCAGGAAAATCCCCGGAATTAATGCCCAAGGGCTTAATTTTCCAGAAGAATCACGGAGCCAGAAGGGCAGGCCTGGGGAGGCCCAGGCCCCCCAGACACTAGGCCGGCGCGGCCTGTAGGGGGGCGCGCCGCCCTAGCGTGTGGCCCCCTTGGCTGGCCTCCGACGCCCCTCTCTGGACTACTTAACGCCTTCGACCTAAAAACGCACGGGATTTTAGACGAAATCGCCAGAAGACATCCAGTACGCCGCCACCGTCGCGAAACTCCGTCTCGGGACCAGAAACTCCGTTATGGCACTCCGCCGGGACGGGGTGGAGGAGATCATCGCCATCATCACCACCGACGCCTCTCCATCGACCACCATGTTTCCCCCATCCATGTGTGAGTAATTCCCCCGTAGGCTGAAGGGGATGGTAGGGATTGGATGAGATTGGTCATGTAATAGCATAAGATTGTTAGGGCATAGTGCCTAGTGTCCGTAATTGGTACTTTTATGATATTGTTGCAACTTGTTATGCTTAATGCTTGTCACTAGGGCCGAGTGCCATGATCTCAGATCTGAACATGTTATTGTTTCATGATGATATTCATTGTTTTATGATCTTACCTGCAAGTTGTATACACGTATTGTTGTCCGGAACCCGAGGCCCCAAAGTGACAGAAATTGGGACAAACGAAGGGAAGGCGGTGATATGAGGATCACATGTGTTCACGGAGTGTTAATGCTTTACTCCGGTGCTCTATTAAAAGGAGCACCTTAATTTCAGTTGATTCCCTAGAGGCCGGCTGGTGGTAGGACAAAAGATGTTGTGCAAGTTTCTCATTGCGAGCACGTACGACTAAATATGGAACACATGCCTATTGATTGATTAGTACTTGGATACCGTTTTATTATTATCTGCAAATGCCCTGCCTTGATTGTTACATGAGTTTCTCTCATCCATGCAACGCCCGTTCATCCATCCTTGTGCCTACAGTATTTTAATCCTGTTGTTTACTATAATCACTACTGCTGTCTTTGTTACACTGCTGCTGATATTTCACTACTCTGCTATAAAACTGTTACTACTGATAAACTCTTGCGAGCAAGTCTGTTTCCAGGTGCAGCTGAATTGACAACCCCGCTGTTAAGGCTTACAAATATTCTTTGGCTCCCCTTGTGTCGAATCAATAAATTGGGTTTTACTTCCCTCGAAGACTGTTGCGATCCCCTATACTTGTGGGTCATCAATGAGTACTAGTTTGTGGTGGAGGAGATAAGAAACGAGTGGATAAGAGGAGCCTGCGGGGAAGAGACAGAGGGAAACGAGGATTCTGGAAAGGAGAGGATCCGGTGTGTCTTTAATATCCCCGAGCGAACCGCACGATGGCCATCTGACGGTGAGGAGAGGGGAGCACTCCGGAAGACACAGCAGTGCCCTGGCACGTAATAGAATGGGATACTAAAACTCGATGGTATAGTTTAGTGACAAGCAAAATACCCGTACGAGATTGCTACAGATGGACTAAGGGTTTAGCAGATGTATTTCATAAAAGAATTAGATTTTATTATTTTCTAAAGTTGGTCGGGGTGGGGCAGCCTTTCTAGCGGACGGGGGTGCCGGCGGGCGCTGACCACGCGTGGTCCAGTAGGATGTCGGCTGCTTGGCTATGGCGGCGGAGGAGCAGCGAGCCTCGACATGCTGCTCGGTGAAGAGGAGGCGTGAGTAGAGCTCGTGAGGAGACATCAGCGGCTTGGCGTTGTGGACGGCCTCAGCGAGATTGTCGTAGTCGGTGTCAAGGCCCTTAATGACAAAGCCAGCGAACTCCTCGTTGAGAAGCGGCTGACTGATGGAGGCCAGCGTGTCCGCCAGCACCTTCATCTTGTTGAAGTAGGTCGAGGCGGAGGAGTCGAGCTTCTTGATGTCGGCGAGCTCGCTGCGAAGAGCCATCGAGCGGGAGGTGGAGACCTGGGCAAAGGCATGCTCCAGGGTCGTCCAGGCGTCCATGGAGGTGGTAGCAAAGAGGCAGAGGCCGGCAACCCCGTCGCCCAGGGAACCCTGGATGGCGGATAGGATTGTGGTGACCCGGCATACCACTTCATGGTGTAGTATGGAAGTCTGGTATAACACCAGTGAAACACCGTTCCACTAGTATTACATCGCTCAGAGTGGTACAACAGAAACATATGTGGGTCCAAGGCATGTCTATAGAATTACAACTCCGACTCTTTACATAAGATCAACATAGCCTCCTACTTTACAATGAGGTAAAACTGCAACTAAACTCCAGAAGAATGACTCGTGGTCTAATCTTATCACGGACTCTACTTATAGAGCATTTGACTAGTTATAGAGGGTATGACTAGATTCTAGCTAAATAGGAGTTAGGTTTAGGGAGCTAGTTCCCTTCTACTGCTTAATCTAGGTTTTCTCCATGGTGGATGTGGTATATGACTCTTCCGGCAGGTTCCTATCCCTTGAAGTAGTTGTTGACTCCTCGGTCTTTGAGTTGTACTGTAGATCCTTCTTCGTGGCCTCCATATCTAAGCAGGAGATTTAAGAGTGGGATGAGTACGAGCGTACTCAACAAGTTCATTATAGGAAAGAGGTGTTTAATTCACTACCTATAGCATTAGACCAGAAAGTCTAATACCAATGCAAGTTTTCATAACCATTTCTTCAAAAGGTTGCTTTTATTCAGAAGAACTATGTCCGTCAGCCTTCACCGGTTTACTAGAACTTCATGGAGTTCCTTTCCAGCGTTCGCAGTTCCATAACCCGGAACGAGGTGACAGGTCACGATTCATTACACTCTGCAGAGGTGTGTTGCTTTACCCATAAGAGATCTTAACCTTGGTGCCAACCGGGCAGCTTTCCCGTCCACACTTCCTTTGGTGTGAGGCCCGGTATAAGGTCTTAGCCAATCATATTCCTCCGCTACCTCGCACACCCACCCTTTTGTAAGTCTGTCCTCCCCTATATCTATGGAGAGACCGGCCCAGGCATTTGTTCTCCCCTATACCAATAAGGTAGACCGTTCCGAACAATTTATATGCCCTGCCCTATACACCATAGATAGACCGATCCGGACAACCTTACAATCCATCATAGACCGCATTACCGTGGGGAATTAGAATGGGATCCCCATCCCACAGCTTGTCCTTCAGGATTCAAGTGTCTACAGTAAGCGCATTCGTTGATGTACGAGAGGTGGAAATACAATTGACTACTCCATCCCACTCCAGATCTTATGGTTAATACGAGTTTTACAGCACAAGAATCATTGGACGACATTTGTTGTTTAATCCTAGATGGATATAAACCCATTGCAATGGAACCTCCACCATATCAACACATACCATGGTTCCATTGCCAACCACATAGTCATATTCATAGTTATGAAAGTAATACTTTTGCTTTTCATGCAAGAGTGATAAGTATAGTACTTTGCAAGTAATTTGGTAAAAATACTCAAATGACATGAGCAAGCGATGAACTTGCCTTTCTTGACTGCAAGATTATGCAGCCAAGGTCTTCGATACGCAATAACTCCAAATTCTGAAATAGCATCATCGTCCGGTAAGGATGATGTTTAAACGATTGGCAATGATGCTATAATGCATAAGCATGAGATGCAGTCGCTCTAAGCGTGACAAAACCCCCGATGATTTAGGATTAGTGAGTTGGTATGATTGGTTTAAGATGTGTTACACTTTTAGAGTGATTCACAAACAAGGTTCTTATTAAGGGTTTGGTTGTCTTAGTATTATACACAAGTGGCATAATAAAGCATAGTAACAATCATACACACTACAGGATAGTAGTTGTATAGTAAGTACAAGACAGTTGTCAATTTTAAGTTCTATAGTGTATAGTTGTTGATTACTTGTTATATACTTCAAAAGAAATACTTTGGAAGAACATGTTCTTTAATGAAGAACAAGTATGATAATTATGGTTGTGGAGTTCTATGGTTTACTATGGATTCCAACTAGTTTCTAGGTTAAGGATTTGATGGATCCCAACCAGGTTGGATTCATCAATAGCTAGAACTTGTAGGGTGGAGTTAAGCCTAAGCATTTTGAGCAACTTTTGAAGAACATACTTCTTAAGTAATAAGAAGTATTTCAATTAAGGTTGAGGTTGTCTAGGTTTGCTATTGAATCCCCTAAGTAAAGAATGATTGGTTCCTAAAATAGGATGGTTCCTAATTCTTTAGCATTTGCAGGGTTTCATGGAGTATGGATAGGTATTGCATAATATTTGGCATAGTTGCTGTTTGGAGTTCATCACAATGGTGTGATGATAAATAGGAATTATTAAGGTTGATAATTTGGATGATAGGAACTAGGGTTTATACTTGGGTGACTCTATTTGATCATCTAGTTCTTATTTGGATGAGTTCATGTAATAGCAACTTATAAGTACTATGGCTTCTAATATTTTATGGAAACAAGAACAAGTACTTAGTTGCTAATTATGATCTATAGGTCAAAAGAAAGCACATGATCACATGTTATAATCTAGGTTTTAGGTTTATTAGCAATTTAAGGTTCACATAGAATAATGAAGCTAGGGTTCCTAATGGAGTTAGGGTTTTAGGGTTTCTCATGAAATGATGGGGTTCTAGTTTTCTTCCTTATGGAACTAGGGTTTTCTAATTAACATATAGTTCTTAGGTTAATAACTTCAATATAAGGTTGAAATTATTAATAACTTAAAAATAATATTGGACTTGGCACTTTGTTATATTTTTGAACAATTAATAATTAAGACAATTATTAATTAGGGTTTAAATCCTTTTAATAAGGATTTAATGAGTTATTAGTAAAGGAAAATTAGTTTTAAGGTTTTCCTTATTTACTTACTGCTTTTTATTTATTTTAGAACTTTTCTTAATTTAACTTTAGTTGAATTTGGAATTAAAAGAAAAGACTCAATTAACAAGTTTTAAATAATCAATTTTTTATTAAAAATAAAATTTTCATTTTATATTTTTATTGGATAGATTTCATTTTTGGGAACATTTTAATATCTCATTTGTATTTTTCTGAGTTAATATGAATTTTCTAAATATTTGCAAAGTTTCAGTAATTGTTGAATTTTGAATTAAAACTAAAAACTACTTGATGCACCCGGGCCTAAGCTACCCAGGGTCACTGACGAGTGGGCCTAAGCCACGTCAGCTGCCACGTGGACTTTGATCGAAGTCAAAATCAACAACGTGGCAGAGAAGCTCTCTGCCGGCGGGATGTCGGCGACGGCGCCGCCGTTCCCGGGCTCGCGATGATGGATTTCTCACACCATTCGAATCAGCACGCTACGGTGAACCTACTGGTACCAGCGCCGCTCCTAAATGGTCGCCGGAGCTTGTCCGACGGTGAGGTACCGTGGCGGCGGGGACAGGGTCGCGGTGCGGCGACGCTACGGGACGATATCGAGCTAGGCGAGCACGCTACGAGACTCAGGAGCTCACCAGGGTTACGCCGGGCTTGGCAGCGAGGTTGGAGCTGGCCTGAGTCGTCGGAATCAATGGCTCCGGCCGTCGGAGAGGATGAGCTTGGTGAGGGCGTTGCAGGGCGTTTCGGCTCAATTCCTTCTGTGAGTTGAGCGAGAAGAGCACGGCGGTGACGATGGTGGTCACGGCTTGGCCTGGGGAGGTCTCCACCGACAGCGGTTGGAGATGGCCGGGACGAGCTAGGGTTTCGGTTTGGGCAAAATTGAAGCAGAGGAGGAAGAACTCGAAGCTAGGGTTCGTCCTGAAGCTTTTATACGGCGCGGGAGCGAGCCTCGTCACGCAGTCGAGCAAGGAGGGATCGCCAGCGACGAGGATAAGACGAGCCACTAGTAGGAAAACCCTTATAGGCGGAGCTTAGTTCTGTGGCGCACCTTTAAAAATGCGCCACAGAAATTTATTTTGTGGCGCACCAGGCAAGGTGCGCCACGAAATAGCTAATTTTGTGGCGCACCGGCGAACCGTGCGCCACAAAAACTTGGTGGGCCCCACAACCTGTCACCCCAATCATTGGTTTTACTATTTCTATGGCGCACGTACCCGGTGCGCCAGAAATAAGCTATTGTGGCGCGTGTGTTCGGTGCGCCACGAAATAGATTCGTGGCGCACGCGCGGTGCGCCACAAAAATAAGCTATTCTGTGCGCATGTGTTCGGTGCGCCACGAAATAAGTTATTCGTGGCGCCTTTGTTCGGTGCGCGAGTTAGCGAACAGATATACAAAAGTGAGCCAACCTCCCACCTACCACACTACACAAGCCTTTCTTCTTCCTCAATCTAGCTCGTCCCCCCTTCTCTCTCATACCATTTTGGCTCTACTTTTCACTTGCTTGGGTATTTATTGCACTTACTTTGGTTGATACTTAATTGGAGTTGAGGAGAAGGCTCTCCATACTCTCTCCTCCTCTCGAACTCATCGATCGCGGTCTCGTCTCGGTATCGAATCTACAAGGTGAGTAGTTTGAGGAGACATACATATGCTTGGAGGAGACATGCATATGCTTGTAGATCTTGTGTGGCCGTCGTGTGTATGGATGCTTGTTGCAGGTGAAGCGCTTGTGTGTGTGCCGGTGTGGTGCATGGATGTTTGCCGAAATGTTGATTCATTTCCGTTTCGGCAAATTTTGCACTACCCATATGTCCTACCATGCGGAGAGGTCATGCCGAATTTTTCCGCTCCACGTAATACCTTGAGGAGAGGTACGGCCCATGCATGTGTGTGCATTTGTTGCGGTTCTAATTTCCTGTTCTATGTATACCATTTGCAGGCAAGCATGGTCCTCTCGATGAGTTCCGCTCGAATCTCTAGATACAAGATAGACGCGAAGGAGGACATGATTCGGAACAATAGGCGCCAGATAAGATGTCGGTGTCGATCATGCAAACTCGAGCGCTGGATCAACCCTGATTCCGGACAACTGGAGGAGCACCTGCTGAGGCGCGGTTTCATGCAAGACAACCAGGCGCGGCCGGCCCCATCAAATGGTGCGCATGAAGACCATGTCGAGCGATATGACTATCATCATGAAGAAGACTATCATCATGCCGACGGGGACTATCATCATGAAGAAGAAGTCGGCGGAGAAGATCATCATGAAGAAGAAGATGCCGGCGGAGAAGATCATCATGATGAAGAAGAACATTCCGGCGTGACCCCGCTAATTTCGGCCTTGCGGGACTCTCATGTTCAAGATCTTCTCCTCCAGGAGACGAGCAATGATAGAGTTGCAGCTAGAGAGAGAGCCAAGCTGTCGCAAATGGAGAAAGACGGGATGACTCCGATCTTTCCTGGGTGCCGTCCGCAGGATATGCGCTTGCATGTAACGCTTGATTACCTGCAGATGAAGGCGCAGAACAAGTGGACCGATTCCAGCTTCAGCAAGAACTTAAAATTCTGGCACGATCGTCTCCCGGAGGGGAACACATTGCCAAGTAGTATCGAGGAGGCCAAGAAAGTCGTGTGTCCCCTTGACCTACCGCACGAAAAATACCACGCCTGCATTAATGATTGTGTGATTTATAGGTGCGAGTACAAGGACAGAACCACATGTCCGGTGTGCGGCCACGGACGGTACAAGGTTGGGAACAAGAAGGTACCTCGAAAAGTGGTATGGTACTTTCCTATCACTCCCCGTCTGCAGCGGTATTTCGTGGACCCTAAGGAAGCAAAGCTCATGCAATGGCACGCGGAAAGGCAGAAGCCCGAAGAAGATCCGGAGATGGGCTATATGCTGACACACCCTTCAGACGCTGGACAGTGGCAAGCATTGGACATCGCCTTCCCTAGGTTCGGGGGCGACGCAAGGAACATCAGGCTGGGTATGAGCACCGATGGACTCAATCCGTTCGGCAACCAGAGTAGCACGCATAGCACCTGGCCTGTGTTTGTATGGCCTTACAACCTACCCCCGTGGCTGTGCACCAAGCAAAGGTACATACACCTGAGTATTCTCATTCAGGGGAAAAAACCAGGTGTCGACATGCATTTGTATCTCGGGCTGCTGAAAGAGGAGTTAGACATGTTGTGGAAGACGCCACCCCGTACGTGGGACGCCTACACTAGAACTTATTTCGATATGAGAGCCGCGTTGATCGCGATGGTCACGGACTATCCTGGTTACGCATATTTATCTGCCCAGTCGGCCACGGATTCAACGGCTGTGTGAAGTGCATGGACGAGACCCCGCATCTACAACTACCAAGGGATCCCGGGTCCTCGAAAACCGTGTACCCAGGTGCTCGAAGGTGGCTTCGCTTGATCACCCGTGGAGAAAACGCGGTGATCTGTTCAATGGTAAAGATGAGCCCGATGGACCCCCACGCCCGAGGAGCGGCGCAGAAATCGATGATCTTCTTAAAAATTGGAAGGAGTGCGCCGGGAAAGAAGCGACCGAAGCCAGAGCCGCTGCTCGGTGTATGGAAAGCGAGGTCTGTTTTCCACGACTTGGAGTCTGGAAGGTCCTCCACACGCCCACAGCCTCGATGTCATGCACATTACGAAGAACGTTACCGAGAGTCTGCTTGGCACTCTTTGCAACTCAGAAAAGTCCAAGGATGGACCGAAAGCAAGATACGATCTTAAACATTTTGGCATCAGGAAAGATCTTCAAGCCCCGATACGACGACGACGATGATGATGATGATGATCAGACGGAAGGGACTCAACGTCTCCACAAAAGGGCTAAGAAGAACGCGGTGTGCTGCGCCTGCTTCACAACGAGTCCGGAGGAGCTCGAGCAGTTTTGGTGCCTCCTAGGAGTGAAAGTTCCTCACGGTTACTCGGGAATATAAGCAGATATCTGGACGTAGCGAAGAAGAGGTTCACCGGGATGAAGTCTCACGATTGCCACGTGCTAATGACGTAGATACTTCCCGTTGCGATCCGAGGCATAATGGACGAGCACGTCCATGATACGCTGTTTGGCCTTTGCAACTTTTTTGACGTTATCACCAGGAAGTCGATCGGCGTGAGGCAGCTCAAGATGCTACAGGATGAGATCGTGGTGATACTATGTGAGCTCGAGATTTACTTCCCGCCTTCTGTGATATATGCGTCCATCTCCTTCTCCATGTCGTTGAAGACATCAAGCAGCTCGGCCCAACGTTCCTCCACAACATGATGCCTTTCGAAAGGCAGAACGGTGTCATGAAAGGATACGTTCGCAATAGGGCCCGTCCAGAATCAAGCATGGCCAAGGGGTTTCTAACCTACGAGTGCATCTCCTTCTGCCAGAATTATCTAAGCACCGAGGACGACGAGGATCATGTTGGTCTAGCCCCCAGGACGCATCTCGGGAGGCTCGCTGGAGTCGGTCACCGCGAGGGCTACCGCTCAGTCCATGTCGGCGACTTTGACAGGGCTCACCGGGTCGCGCTACAACACTTAAAACTAATCGAAGCTTTCGTGCAAGAGCACAAAAGCATGGTCGAGCAGAATTACATTGATATGGGCCGGCCGAGGAAGATGGGAGACGTAACCAAAAGCACAACTCCAGCTTCACGCGTTGGTTCAAGCAAACTCAACTGGTTGAAGCACAGAGAAAAAGGCCTTCTACCGAAGATGAAAAACTCATATACACCTTATCACAGGGACCCGCGCATAACGTAAGGACCTATCAGGGGTACGACATCAACGGTTACAGATTCTACATCGAGGAAAAGGACAGAAATAGTAAAAATCAAAACTCAGGAGTAACTATGCTGTCATACGGCGATGACGAGACTAATGTCAAGGAAAGATTTTTGGAAGGATCGAGGAGATATGGGAGCTCAATTACTGTGGAGAGACGGTGCCAATGTTTCGTGTGAGATGGGCCAAGAAGGTCGAAAAAGAAGGCCGATATTTCACAACCATGGTTATACCCGATGCAAAATCGAAGCGCATCCACGAAAAATAAGCCATGGGTACTCGGTAGCCAAGTTGACCAATGCTTCTTCATCACCGATCCGTCGAGGCCTAGCCGTGTTGTCGTGAGGAGGGGCAAGAGGAGCATCATAGGAATGCAAGGAGACGCCAACGAGGAAGACTTGGACAAGAACGGTGACCCGAAGATTGAGGAGGAATTCGACAGGCACTTCGACATGCCTACTACTAGTAAAGTAAGAAGGAAGACCTCCCTACCCTCTAAAGGTTGTCCGTTCACGCGAAGAAATCTCAAGGTGGCCGGCATAAAGTATTCAACCGCCAACAACCGAAAGGGCAAGAAGATTGCGAAGAGACGCTAGCTAGAGCTCGAAGCCGGGACGAAGAAGATCTTTTTTTGGTCTATTACATGTGTGTGAGTGTGTGTTAGACAAGTACATGCATGTGTGTGAGAGAGAAACAAGAACGTACATGTTTGTATGAACAAGAACGTACATGTTTGTATGAGACAAGTAATTTATAATACTCTACTAATTACTAAATAATGTTGTGTTATTTATTGAAATGTAACTAAATATGAAAAAAAGGAAGAAAAATTGTGTGGCAGCCAGGGTTCGAACCTGGCTACTAATGGGCTAACATTGACCTTAACCACTGGGCTAGTGCTAAGTAACTGTCAGTACACAGTAAACCATTTTGTTTTGCTAAGTGTCTAAATTCGTGGCGCACGCCCTTGAGGTGCGCCACGAATTAGGAATTCTGTGGCGCATGGCAGTCTGATGCGCCACGAAAGCTTAATTCGTGGCGCACTTAGATGGGTGCGCCACAGAATTTAGACACTTGGTGAAATAACTCGATCGACCCTTTCTTCCCCAACTCAACAGCAGTTCTTCCCCACTCACAACCCTAGCACGCCACTGCTCTCTCGCAACCACCACCACCGCCAAGCGCCGCCACCTAGCGCCGCTGCCGCCGAGGAGGAGGAGGAGGAGGACTGCCACCGCCGACAGGACGCCCGAGCCGCCGCCGCAGATCGAGGAGGAGGACGCGCGCGAGCCCGGCCGTCGCCGAGAGGAGGGAGGAGGGAGGAGGAGGAGGCCACGCCGCCGCGCAGGAGCCCAAGGCGGCGCCGCCGCAGATCGAGGAGGAGGACGCGCAGCCCGAGTCGCTGCCGCAGAGGAGGAGGACAACGCCATCACCATCGTGCCCTGCCACCGCCGCCGTTCGGTGAGAGTCCCTCTCCCCCTCCCCACTCCCTTGTCCCCCTCCCCACTGTCTTGTGCCCGAATTTCGGAGAAGAAGGGCAACATTGATCCAAGCCATCCAAGCCATCAAAGAATTGCCATGATCCTAGTAGTAGCTAATTTCTTGGTTATGCCATTATATTCTTTCTATGTGATGTAGTGTAGTATGTATATGTTCTTGGTCAGAGGCTCCATAGCTAGATGTAGAAACAAATGACCTATATGTTATTGCTAGGATTTGTTAGCAATTCTTGGTGAAAGCTAATGATGCTTCTGGTTTAAATGGAAATGATGAAATGATGCTATGATGCTACGATGAAATGATGAAATGTACAAGCTAGAAATTGATTTAGGTTCTCTTGTTCATGCAAATGATGCTACTGGTTTAAATGTAAATGCAAATGATGCAGTCAAATGCTATTTAATTTATTGCTTGCTATTTTTTTAAATTCATTGGTTGCTGTTTTTTTAATTCATTGCTTGCACTAGAGCTAATAAAGTTCTTGCTATTTTGTTGGCAGTAGAAAATTTAGGTTTAGAAAATGAAAATGCTTGGGTTAATAAAATGAAATGCTACTGCCTAGGATTTGTTGATTTTGAATTACTCCTTGGGGTTTCAAGATAATAATGCTACTAGTACATGAAATGCTACTGTTTGAATTTTATGAAATGATCATGCTCATGCTCCCTCGTTGCAAGATGAGAATGCATAGATGGTTTTAGTTCACCTCTGTCCACCTCTGCCCTAGCAAGAATATTCCTCTGAACCAAAAATGCCTCTGCCTAGCAAGAATGGATAGTCTCTCCTGACCCATTTTGGGGAATATTCCCAATGGCTTGTCTCTGACCCATTTTGGAGAATATTCTCCCTCTTGTGGATTGACATCACAATTCAAAAAAAAACTGATGGCATTGTCCTATGTAACACAACTGTTCAGCTTGTGTTCTCATACCCTCTGTGCATGCCCTCCATCCTATATAAATGCCTAGTGTAGTGAACCTGAAAACCACACCAAACATGGACAACCTGTCCTGGAGTGCAAAGAGGAGGAGCACGGCTCCAGTGGTGCCTTTGGCTCTAGGGATGCCACTCTTTCCAAGACTTTTTCTATGGGTAGGGCAGACAAGGAGTTGCTAGTGTATCGTAGGGAAGTGTGCAAGAGAGGGAAGCTTCTGCTGCCAGGTTCAGGGAAGAAGAAGCGGCAGATGGCTTGAACCAGCTAGGTGTGTTCACATACACTACACAAGTTCTCCCAGTTCCAAAATCCAGACCTAAGCCCATACCCAAACTGAAAAAGTATAAGCATCAGTTGAGGGAAGGAGGACCCACAGAGGTGTTGCCCTACTATGTAGAACCAAATCTTGAAGAAAAGGTTAAAGCTGGAGTTATCTTGTGCTGGCTGAGGAAGGGCATGAAAAAAATCAAAGATTTGGTATCCTAGTTTGTTGTAGTTAGTTGTAGTTTCAGCCATCTAGTTTTAGTGTGTCCTAGGTTGTCTGAATAATTATGTAATGTAAGGGTTGATGTAATGCTTCCATGCAATGATGAATAAAAGGGTTTATATAATGTATGTAATGTAAGGTTAAATGATGCTCATGCTCACATGTTGGCAGTAGCTACTGGTTGGCTTGCTCTATAAGCTTGTATTCTTGGTTATGAAGAAGCATATACTGCCTTTTTAAATTTAAGTAATTATCTACTAAAATTTGATTAGCTATTGGTATAATTCTCTTTGAATTTATAAAAAAATTAAGTCACTAGCTACTGCCTTTTGTAATGCATGTATATTTATGAGTAATAGCATTTTCATTTGAAGTCACTAGCATTTCCATATGATGCTCAAGCTTCTGCTATTTAATTATCTCTAGAATTTTATATGTTGATGTTCTTTATTTCTACTAGCTATTTAATTATCTCTGGAATTCTTGGTTCAAGCTAATGATGCTACTTTGGTTAGTGCTACTGTAAGTATAAGTGGTTAGTGCTACTGTAAGTATAAGTGTAATGCTCCAGGTTTTGATGCTCCAGGTTTTGATGTAGTTGTATGCTTCAGGTTTTGATGCTTCAGATTTTGATGTAGTTGTAGCTCCAGGGTTTGATGCTTCAGGTTTTTGATGCTCCAGGTTTTGTTGTAGATGCTCTAGGTTTTGATGCTTCAGGTTTTTGATGCTCCAGGTTTTGATGTAGTTGTAGCTCCAGGTGTTGATGTAGTAGTATTTGGATACAATTTTGTATGATGATGAACATGGTTAGAATCTGTGAATATGGTGATGAATGTGGGCTCCAGGTTTTGCAGGGATTTCATTGAGTTGCCCATTTCTCCCGAAGAGTTGATTAACTTCCGTTTCGGTTGAGAAATGGGCACTCCTACGTAGAAAAAATAGCAAAGGTCATGCCGCATTTTTTGGTTGACTTTTGTACTAACTTTTTGCCTCTTTTTAATGAAGTGCAAATAAACATGTCGGGCAGCACTTCTAAGCCCAGGAGCCAGAAGAAGCGAGAGAGGCCAACAAGGACTTCTGGGAGGGCTACGAGCGGCCCCGGAAGGCCGCCGCCGAGTCGCTCGGCGATGAGGAAGAGGGCCGGGCCGCCGCCTCCGAGGGAGAGGGCCGGGGCGCCGCGACGACGAGCCGGGACGCCGCCTCCGAGGGAGAGGGCCGGGGGCCGCCGCCGACACCGGCGACGATGACGATACGGGACGACGCCGCCGAGACCGGTGAAGAGACGACCGGTGAAGAGAACGCGGCCAACCGCACGGAAGGTGATAGCGGCGGCAACCCTCGGGAGGGTAAGAAGAAGAGCGGCGAGGAGGCCAAGGAGGGATCGGAGGCCGCAAGTGCTCGCCAACGTCACCGATGCTGTCACGGTAGTCTCCAAAAGTGGCCTACCGATGGAGCCTTCGTGGGTTGCCAAAGGGTACGGCATGCAACTAGGGTGCATCGTCCGTGAAACCGTGCCGATCCTAACTCAGGACCTCAGAAGCAAGGAGAACGCGGCTATCGCCCAATCCCTCCTCCAGAAGCTTCACCAACGATACACGTTCCCGGAGCCGTTCAATAAGAAAGTGGACTCTTTAGCTCTCACGAAGATGAGCACCGCCTTGAGCAGCTGGAAGAACCGGCTGAAGAACAAGATCGAGGCCGGTGAAAGCTGGGAGAGGATAAGTAGCAAAGACCCGTCGATCTCCTTAGAAGACTTTAATGCATTCAAGTCTTACTTAGAGACTGACAGTGTTAAAAAATGGACCGCCTGGGGGAAGAAAATGCGGGACTTGAACTTAGGGACCCACCATTGCGGAAGCGGCGGTTACCGAGGAAAACAGCCCACTTGGGACAAGGAGGATGCCGAGATGGTACGTCTGGGAAAGAAAACCCCTGGCACAAAATCCAGGATGTACAGGCTAGGAACTTTGTCCGGTCCCGCTACTACTTAGACTGGAAGATGGGGGAATTTATTACGGATCACGAAGACGTGAGGGATTTCGAGAAGTACCTGGTAAGGATAGTTCTATATTATTTCGCTCATCTTATTAGGCAATGAAGCCAAATGGGCTAACCTTAAGTTCCTTTGTCTGAAGGATGAAGAGTTGATGAAGGCTGGCCCGTCGTCCCAGGGGTCGACGGAACCGTGGGACACGCCTTTCAACAGGGTGATGAACAAATACAAGGAGAGGGAGCTGGACAAGCCACCAACGTCGGGTGGCCGTGTGTCCGGCTTTGGCACAAGTATGAAGCTATCCGAGTACTACGGATCGGATGCCAAGACGAGAAAGCTGGAGAGGAGGTCGTCGGCTAAGGATAAATCCGAGGTTCAGGAGCTGAAGAAGAAGGTGGAGTCACTAGAGAAGCTGGTGGCCGAAAAGCCTGTGGAGAACACGGAGATGATGAACAAGTTATTGGACGAGAAGATCCGGCAGATCATCCCCCTGGGTTGATGGAGGGGTTAGCTGCTTGGAATGCGGGAGGTCAAGTGGGGCCGATACATGTGCCCAGCATCAGCGGCAGCAACTCAAGCTTCCACGTGTCGCCGACGGTGCCGCTCCACCCGACGCCGGCGTCGGGGCTCCACTAGACGCCACCGCTCCACCCGACGCCGCAGCTCCAACCGCCGCCGCAGCTCCAACTGGTCGCATCGACGCCCCCAACCGCCGCCCTTGTATCGACGGTAGCCGAGATCGACGCCATCAAGGAGGTAAACTCATTAGTTACTCCTTCGCGTCATCTTCTTTAACTATATATGCCTTTCGTGACTGCCATCTCACGATGCCCAACATGGCGCCCCTGACTCAGGATGAACAATGCATACTTCTGCAAATGGTGGAGCCCGGTGGCAAGTTGGTGGAAGTTGCTAGCGGCCATGTCATGGCTTCCCGCGTTATGCACATCGCTACATTGGCGGAAGATGTGGCGAAGGTCAAGTTGGTAATGGTAGTGCCGGAGTACCGCTACGCCATCCCCCCTTTCAACCTCCGGGCACAGACGAAGGCGACGTTTTGCCCCTTGGGGATTGCACCTCATGGCTTATGAAATGGCCGAAGAACCAGATTCGTCTGGGGGGGGGGGAGTGCTAAGAAAAGCACCGGCGCCACCTCCCCTATCATCCGGCCCAAGATCGCCAGCGCCGACGACACCCTTAAGGAAACGGCGGTCGCCGCCCCCCCTACCCTGAAGGAACCGGCGGTCGCCGCCGCCACCCGGAAGGAACCGACGATCGCCGCCACCACCACACGCCACAAACAGTTGTTGGGAGCGCTACCGCAACGACCGTCAACTAGACGCACGGTACGCCAAGCGGCGGCATCGCAACCGCCACCACCTAAGGTCCAGGACATGGCGCTACTTGATGGCAACGATGTAGATGATGATGATGACATCGATGCCTGCATCAACACTGGCGCAGCCAAGATATGTACATGCCTCCTATGGATGAACAAGCCTTCCGCACACGGCGATCAACTTGGTCGTCCCCCTACAGTGACGAAGCAGCGCCTGGTCTTCACGGGTCTGTCTCAAGACACTCCTCCGGAGGCTGGCAATCCAGCTCAAGTCAAGCCTGCTACCGTTTTCAGCCCTAACACGCTGCGTAAGACGATCATCGGGGAGCCACCCAAATCAACCCCAGCCCTCAGAAGCACCACCAGCACCCGAAGCACCACCATCAGCACCACCAGCACCCCCAGTAGGTCAGGTGAAGAAGGCAAGGAAGAGAGGAGCCAAGAAGGGCGCATCTTCGAGCCAGCCTGCTCCTAAGAGGATCCGGGCCGACGACATGGTACCACCTACACCGGATGGCTTGCCCCGGTGTCATGAAGCTGGTAAACCTATACTGCCTCCGGACATGGAACACCTCGCAAGTGGACCAATGCTCCCTTTGCAGCACTCTATTCATTATCAAGAGAGCGTCCTTCTTAAAGAAAAGGATCCAAATTACCCGGTGTTCTTGGTCAAGGTGCCGTCCGACCAGAACTTCGTCAATGAAGACCCCGCGGATATCTTCTTCATAGCGTTCGAGGACGTCTTCAATCTATTTCACTCGAAACGGCTCGACTATAACTTGGTCCGCCTATACGCGATCAATCTTCAGATGAAGATCAACAGAGAGAGACCCCGCCACATCGCGGTAGCGGATCCCTACTACATGCGTGATAGCCAGCTCCAGGACGGCTCAAGGACACGGACCAAGGCGGTGCGGTACCTCCAGAACTTCATGCTCATGCACAAAGAGAGCAACACCATTCTTCTGTCTTTCCCGAGTAAGTACACATCCGCTCACGGCCATCGTAACTTATGCTTTCTTATATATTTCTTCCATTGCCGATCATTTCCAACATTCCATTTCAATTGCATGTGTTGAGCAGGGACAAATACTGCACACTCATCATCCTAGATCCAAAGTGGTCACTAGCCCAGTATTTCGACTCGTCGAGTACGACGACGAAGAAAGACTACAAGAGAATAAGGGGTGTTCTCGGTGAGGCTATCCTTGGCTACTCCAAAAATGGAGGCACCTTTGACAAGAATGGGCAATATATCAGGCCGGACACTAAAAAGATCGGGTTCAAGCACGTGATCAACTTCCCTTGTATCAAGCAGCCAGCGGCAGCATTAAGGAGGCCTTCTATGTCCTCCATCACCTTAAAGGGTTTGTCGAGGATGCAGAGATGATGTCTCTGCCACCTAGTAAGCGAGACCCCATTAAAATGTCGGGGAAATCAGTGATGATGATCTTAGAGAAGACTTCCATCGCATCCAAGTAAAGCTCTCGGAAATTATCTTACAAGATGTATCCAACGGATCGGGGCTCTTACACGCAGTCAGAGCGTTGCCTAAGAGGGATATCGAAGAACGCCTACATAGGCAGGGTGATGGAAGGACGTGGACGACGAAGGACTTGTACAAGCCGTTCCCGGCCGCTCAAGAAGACGTCTCGTTGACCGAGGCCGGTGTGCCTAGCATTACTTTGAATTGATGGACAATTTGTACCGTGTTGTAAACTAAACTTGCTTAATTTGCTCGAAACGGTGGTCGTCGTTGTTGGACTTCAATTACTATTGTAGTCGTTATCGTTGAACCATATTACTTATGTGATACCGATGCTATATGTCTTTTAGGTTTATTATTATTTCCTTGCTTTAATTCTTTTGAATATGTATGCATGTGAACCCTCTAACTCTTTCCATTGCGTTATATACTAATATGCCTTGTGTCCATAGAGATGACGTACTACGTCGTGTTCGAGGGGCGGGTTCCAGGAGTGTACGAGGAGTGGGAGGAGTGCAAGAAACAGTGCACAAGTTCAGCGGCAACTGCTACAAAGGGTACCCGACTAGACACGAGGTTGCCAAGTGGAGGGCGCACCAAGCGAACAAGAGCAAGATGAAGACCTTCCTTGTGCTCTCGCTCTTGCTCACCATCGTCGCGGCGGTACTCTATTTCATCCTAGTGTAGGCGGCGGCCGGTGTCACTTCGTTTGTATCTAGAGATGATGAGAACTTAATTAATTTGCATGGATTATGAGTTGTATGGAGCTATATGTATAACTCGATCGGGCTCTAAGTAATGTGATGATGATGTGATGATTATATATGTCCATATTATATCTGTCTATATTATATCAGTATATAACCTGTATACGGTGTATAAAACCAGTATAAAACCTGTATAATACACCAGGGGAGCACAAAATCGAGTATACCTGTAGATTGTTCAGGCGCACCAAAACATAATTCTGTGGCGCACCTATTTCGTGGCGCAGCTATATCGCGCAGAACTACTGTGGCACACCGGACCAAGTGTGCCACGAAACCTTAATTCTGTGGCGCACCGGTCGCCCAGAAACCTTATTTTTGTGGCGACGTTTCTGTGGCGCACCTCCCGTGCGCCACAGAATCCCATTTTCGTGCGCCACTGATGAGGCTTTTCCTACTAGTGAGCACGCCATCGTGTTGTCCTCCATGCGCGCTGGAGAGGATGAGGATGAACTCCTCGTCGTTATTTTGACGAAGGGGTACGTGGGCTGCTTAGTGGGCTGCTCTTGGGTGGTGGCTTGGGCCGCGTTGGTGGACTCCTGCTGGGCTTTTGCGGCCTGCCCTGGTAAGCACCTCTCTTCTCTTTTTTTCTGTTTTTATTTTCTGTTTTCAATTTCATTTGTTGAATTGAAATTTGAATTCAATTCTGCTTGCACATGTTGCTACCTATTTTAAATAGGACTTAACAGCAATGGTAATTACATGTCTTGTTGTTCTAAACAAAGATTTAACATATTTAAGCTTTATTGCAATCTTCAGTTAGGTATGGTTTTATATTTGGATTTCCTTTTTCTTATAGAATCAAATCTGTTTTAAATTAGTAGAGTTTAATAATTTCTACTCCAAGTATTTTAGAAGTTATCATTAGGACTTGCTCTCTTGTTTGAGAAGTTGGTTACTTACATATGATTTTATGTGAGCAACTATTTGTTAAGATCTTGTAAATTTTATTATATCTCTATTTTAGAGTTAGCACAAGTATTATATTTTTAACAACACCTTGAAATACCTAGAGTAGATATTACTCTCATGATTGTTTGGTTCTGGTTTATGAGAATAAGTGGTTGATAACCACACATGGTTTTAATTATAGGATTTAGTACTAGGTGTTTCTTATGTTCCATAATTATTCATAAGTTTAAATTAGTGAGAAATTCTAGGGTTCTAATTATATTCACCTAATGGCATATGGTTTGAATCTCAAATATGGCCTAGGTTTTAATTGTGATCACCCAAGTGATGCACAAACTAAGATTGAGATGTAGTTTAGGGTTTTACTTGTGATCATCCAATAATTCACAAGATAGTTTGAGATATGGGCATAAGTTTTATATGTAATTCAATACCATACTAATGATAGGTGGTTGATCTTAAAATATGATTAAGATGGCCACAAATGCTTGGTTAAACAAGATCTGATATTCTCCAATTATTTCTCTACCCAAGATTTAGAGATAGGTTATGGTGAATGTATTCTCCCTATGATTTTATGTGAGGGTTGATGTCTACTTATCATATTAGAATTTAACTTATCCTCACATATCTCTAAAGCATGATCATGTATTAGACATGATCAACTTATTCTTAATGGCTTCTACTTCAAGTTCTTAAGGTTTATGATCATTACACAATGGTGATGATCATGCATGGTATGGACTTCCCTAAGTATCACTAAAAGTATTTGGATATGGGTATTCCAATTACCTCTCTCACTTCACAAGGTCTTGGGTTATAATCTATGGTTCTACTCAAGGAATGATGATGTGATTAACTAAATATGTGGTTTGCCTAAGAATTATACCTCCTATCTTATGTAGCTTGTTCTTCAGGAAATCTGATAAACCTGCATCTTGTGGTATGCCTCCACCATCTAGCTGCTTCATCTTGATCCTAACTATTTTATGGAGTGGCTCAATGTGTTGGTTTCTTGCATCATGGTGCAAGATGATGAAATGGATGAAGTGTGAGACTCCCTTTTATAGGCTTGAGCAAGCTCTAGTATCATGACACATAGGTGGGTGACTCTTGTTTGGATTTGATGAGTAAGGTGCTTGGTTGTCATGCTCTCATCCATAGCAATCCTTTAAGCATGAGGTGGCGTAGCTTAGGATTCAAGTTATGTAGATATTTTCATCCTATGTGGCATGAGTATTATCATTATGTGATTTATTTTTGGATAGTCAAGTGGCTTTTGTTACTAAATATCTTGTGAATGGTTTTATGCTTGTGGGTGAGTCACTATATCATATTTGATTGTATTTATGTTATAATTTGGATCAAAATGTCAAAGACAAGGATTATACCCCAATTTTGAATGGTGATGTTTGATTTCACCAAGGCATGATCATATGAGTTTCAAAATACTCATAGTTTATTTTATTCAAATAGTTTGAACTATAATTCGTAATGTAAATGAATTTAGTTTTGTAATATTCCACATATTTAATATGTTATGATTAATATAAGAATGTGTGGCTTTTATGTACTTAAGTCCTTGTGTTTTACCATATTTAGTAATTAGTTTTAAAGTGAATTCAATTGTACCCAAGGTAGTTGCTCAACTTTTAAGTGTTAATAATTTAGAGTTTGTTTCTTATCTCTTTGATGGGTATAGACCTCTCCCATCATTCATAAGTTTAATGATAAGCTTGTGTTGGTGTTAAATTTAAAAGTTTAGTTCAAGAAATACCATGAGGTTCATGGTAGGAATTATTTATTTGTTAAAGACATGGAAAAGATAAGTCAAGAATGGTTTCTCCATTTTATTGTTACTTAGTTTCCAATTAAATGGATGTTCATATGTTATGGCAAGGAATACCATGTTATGATCTTTTATAAGATCAAGTAATTGATCCTTGATTAATATATTCTTGTGTTGGTTTTAATTCTATTTGATCTAACCCCTGATCAAATCATCTCTACCCAAAACAAGGTTTTAACAAAGTCACATTCAGGTTTATAGCACTAGACTTTTTTTTGAACAAGAGAGGACCCGAAGGTCCCAAAGGCTGCATGTTTAAACCGTCGGTGGGTTACAACTTACATCGAGGCCCCTAACAAATTGGGGAATAACAGATAAGGCCACGATTTTTACAGAACAGACCCTAGGACTAAAAATGGAAAAGCAATCAAGTCCTTGGCCTTCTCCACCGCCGTCGGGAGACCTCGCCACTCGGGAGTCGACGCCACCACCGGGGAACCTGCCACTTGGGGTGGAGTCTACTGTGAGCCCCGAGCTGAGATCGGAGAAGAACTTCCACAAGAGCACTGGCGCGCGGCAACGTCGACCAGGCGAAGCGGAAGAAGAACTCATGGTGAGCTCAGCACCAGAGTTGCAGGAGGCATGAAAAGCCACGGATAGCGGCGGCACCAGACGCCGTCGCTTGTGAAGCGCAGTTGTAGCAGCCGAACAGTAGCACCACTTAGGCAGCGACTGGCTCCGACAGGCGCTAGACGGAGAGATGGCCGCTTCTCCTTCCTCGCCACCACGGCAGGCCAGGGAGAAAACGAGCCAAAAGCCGACCAGCGTCAGTCGGATCCAGTACAGGTAAGACCACCTGGAAGATGTAGAAGACATGGCGCCGGCTTGAAAGAGCTCCTCCTCGCCTCCACGGCCGGCCAGGAGCTTGTCGACGACGCTTGACACCAGCGGGCGTACACTTTCCCCCTCGCCGCCGAGGCCGGCCAGGAAAGGACTCCGCTCGCCGCTTCCGCACTTCTTCGGGTGGTGCTCCGCCTCTTGATTATTGAAGGAAGCGCCAGCCCTTTCCTTCCATCTCCCCTCCGACCACCGGAGAAGAAGAAGAAGGAGGAAGGGCCCTAAATCGGCCAAGATCCAGGCGGCCAGATCCCGACCTTCACCTCCACTACTGGGCATAGAGCCCTCTACCGGCAAACAGCCGCAAACCCTAGCTAACCTAACTACCCCGGCGCCTCTCTTCCACCCATCTCCACCAGCAACGCCGGCGAGATGGGCTTTAGATCGGCCTGGCACCGACGAGGTGGCTCTCAGGAACTGTAGACGGGAGAGAGGGGGAAAAAGGGACTAATTGCACAGGAACTCCGGGAGAGACGAGTTGTATCACGTATGTTGACAAGCCGCAAGCAATGGCTTATATATAGCACTAGACTTGATGAGCTACTTCAATTCCACCAAAGTCAAGTGAAACTTCAGTTAGTGTGACTGTTTTACTTTAAAGCGCGAAAATTTCCCAGATTTTCTATGCATGAATGCAATGCACACATCTATTTCCTATCTTTTTGTAACCCCAAGTCCTGGGATATTACAAGGATCGCCTGATCCTGCTGCACCCACACACGGTGCTCCGGGTTGATGGCTGGACCGTGGATGGTGACGATGACCTGTGGAGGGCATGGCAGAGAACCATCGACGTATCCAAGGAGGGAGCGGCTGCGGAGCAGCGGTAGTACCTTGGCACGCCAAAACAAGTAGTTGGCCGACATGACTCGGATGGTGATCAGGTTGTCAAAGTGGAACGGCCCGGAAGGCGCGATGAAGTCGGAAACCAGGCCAGCAAGCGGTGCAGCTGTGGCGGGAGCCGCAGCCGTGGGCGGAGTATCGACGGCCCCCGAGACCGCCGGTAGGATAGCGAGTGTCGGGGATGAGCCGGTGGTGGCCGCAAGCGGCAACGCGTGCGGGGTCATCGTCGTGGTGACGGAGAGCGCAGGCGCGGCGGTCACGATAGTCGGCGGGATCGGAGCCGAGAGCATCGAACCCACGGCGGTGGTGCCAAAAAACTGGGGCACCGGTGGAGCCAGATCGCGAGGCGGGAGGTTGAGGAGGGCGGCAAGCGACGCGGAGATAGACCCGGAGCTGGCGGCGCCCGAGGCGGAAGCGGAGATGGCGGCGGCCCTAGGGTTTTTGGGTGCGGCGGCGGGGGCGGCTGGGTGGGGAGGATCTAGGTTAGGCTGATACCATGTAAAACAAAGTGGTTGGGGGGGGACTGGCTCAACTCTCTATAGAGTGGCCTATCTCATATATATATAATGGTGTACAATGATACAATACAAATCCTATACCAATATGGTATAGATTACATAATTGGACTATAATACAAAGTCTAACAGGCAGAGATGCTCTTACGTCACGGACTCATGCTGAGACATTCGCCATGGAAAGCGAGCCGGACGATCGCAGCTAGCCAGCTTGAATCCTAGCTTTTTTTTTTTTTTGAGTGTGCTTGAATCCTAGCTGGAGGAAGAGATTAGGAAGCAACGTCTTGTGTTTTCCCAAAGAAAGCTTTTCCGCAGAAAAAAAAAAAGGAAAGCTAACAGAGGTCAGGCCAAAGGTACATGAGGATTCAGGATCAATGACGAAAGAAGAACAAGTCGGGCGATCTTTGCACGCATGCACTAGCTAGCTAGCTGGCTGGATCTACTGGAACCAGACAAGGAGGCAAAACGGACAGGAAAGCCATGGCGTGGGCGAGCGCAAAGGGTTGAGAGGAAGGAAGAAACTTTGGGATTCCATCCCGTAAACACGCCGTCTTCCACTTCCTTGGGAAAGCAAAGCGGACGAGTCGCCGCCATTCCCATCCGCCGCGTGCATCGCGTCTCCTTTTTCCCAAGGATATTTCTCCACACCCTAACCAGAAACAAGAGCAAATGTAGCACTACCCCTACCAAAACACAAGCTTGTAATAGCAGTAGACATCGCATTTGAGTAAAATCACGAGGAATTGCTTACGTCAAAATAGCACAGACCCAACGTCGAGTGATTTATGGAGAGGGAGAGCTAGGCTCTTTTGGTTTATAAGATTTATTTATATAGGAATTATGTAAGATTTATATTCTATGAAAAAAATTCTGCACTAGTTTTTTTTACTTTTGACACAGGTTTTTTTTCTACACTAGTTGTTTGATTCATAGTAACATATTCCATAGAAACTAATACTATAGAAATCTTGCACTCCCTCCGGTCCATATTAATAGACTTAACTTTGTCTAGATTCGCATGTATCTAATCTAAAAACTTAAGGGATTTCTAATTTCGTGCCCTCACGTCCTTAGTTGTACTCAGTTTTTCCCAGCTCCTTAGTTTTTCCTCAGTTTTCCCCTAAGCACTTATCTGAAACCCTCAGAAGGAGCTCGGATGGGAGGATTCCCGTTTAGTTGACCGTTCCATGCTGACGTGTGGGGTCGCGTCATGTGGTGCCGCATCGCGCGGGCCTGGTAGAAAGGGACCGCGTGGGACAGGACGAGACCGCATTTGGTTGTACGTGAGAGCTCAGTTATGTCTCTCTCGGCCCAAATTGGCATTTTTCAGAGCGCTTTTTCCCCCTCTCTGTAACAGTTCTCTGTTTTCACCAAATTAGTATCAAATCTAGAAAAGTTTCTATTTCTATCTTTCTTCAATGATTGTTGCCTTTTGGCCCTCGTTTTTTACCCAATATGGTAACAAATCTAGTAGCAAATCTAGAAGCTAGTATAGAATAAATTCACAGCAGCATAATAAATCCAGAAAACTAAGTATAATACATAAATTGCATATAGCAGCCAAAAGCAGCCAATAACGATGTGAATGTTCACGACAAACTAAGCTAAAAATAATACAAGACGCAATGTATGGTCAACATGAAGATTAGGATACCCAGGATGAATGAATCTGTTCTTCATTCAGCATATATTTTTTCGTCGCTGCATTCTCTTATCTGAAGGAAATATTCATTGAACGTCTTCCGTCTGCAGTGTGCAACCAATACATCCTTCAAACGATATGGAATTTGTTCATTTCTCAGACCGTAGTTTCCTAATCTATCCACACGTAGTGGCCACTCATCCCAGGCCTTTATATCATCAAAGTACTCTCTGATATAACCCAAATCCGCGTAGTAGATGCAGCCAGGTCGAAGTGTCGGGTGCACTCTGGTGTCGACGGAGATACACCAGATATAATGGACGAAGAAGGCACGACTGCCAATGTTACTGATGGCATGGAGAGAGCGGCTCTCAGTGTCTACACGGTACACCAATGGTTGACCTTCCTCCAAATGCATGTTGTCCAACAACACAAGCAGCAGATCACCATCCGCCTTCACAAGGTAGAACTTGTCATTTCCAAGTTCTGGAAATGAAAATAGTGTCTCCATGTTGATAGTGCTCGCGCGCTGCTCCAACTGGATATAGTTGGTGCACACTAATTTTTCGAACTCAAAATTGTTCACAGCTATTGCATACAATTCATCATTGAACGGGGTAATGCAAAGCAGAGAATGGTGCTCGATCGAAAATCTTCCTTCTCCCCAATCTTCATCTATACCCTTAGTTGGAGTGCTCTCATCGACCCAAGCAATTTCCGCCGGGTAATCTGTGGAAACGAAGACCATAGTCGGGGACTTCATTACAACGACTGACTCCAGAATAACAGATGGCATCTGCGCCTCAAACATAGTGTTCAATGTCTTTGTGAGTGGGTTCATAAGTTGTATCTTGTGCGGCTGGTTCTTCTGGTCAAGCACGATGACGCCACGGCAAAAGCCGATGAAGTAGTATCTAAAATATATTGATGAAGATAACATTCAGCACTAAGATGTTTACGATTGAAAATAAAAATAGATTAACTCTATAGATATGAAGGAATTTGAACCTTGCATGAACTTCCGTTAGATCGATGGTGACGTAGCGGGATGTGCGGAGGTGGAGGAAGGTGAACTCTGCGGCGCATGGAAGGGAGTGTTCTACCATGATCCATTCGTGCAGGTGCACGTCGGGCTCAGGTAAACCTGAGCGCCAATTTCTACAAACTTGCCTCAAAGCAGAGTAGGTATCCATGTACTCCTCGTTCGCCAGTAAGCGGTCGCCGATCTTGTGAAGTGGTTCGTCAGCCATGAGAGAGGTCCAGTTCACGGAGGCGCCGCGCTTGGATGCGCCGCCCTCGGATGCGACGGGTTTGGATGCGACGGGCTCGGAGGCGACGGGCTCGGAGGCGACGGGCTTGGTGGCGACAGGCTCGGATGCGACGGGCTCAGAGGCGATGGGCTCGGAGGCGATGGGCTCGGGGGCGACGGCCGCCGGCGCATTCTTCTTCTCCATCGCCGGCAGGGAAGCGCGCGTAGGGCGGTTGGGGTTTTTTCCTTCGATTTGGAGAAGTTGATGGGACATGAGAGGCATGGTTGCGTGCGTGAGTGAGAATGAGACCGTGTGCAGAGGGAGGGAGAGAGGGGCTCTGTACAGGCGCACCGCCTAACCGCTGCGCACCGCGACACGCGTCCGTGGTACTGCACGTCTGCACCGTTACGTGTACTCAGTTCTACCCTCGAGTCTTACACTGGAAAAATATATGTAGTCAGTTTTCCCCTTGAGTGCTAATACCGGCTAGTGGAATATACTCAGTTTTACCCTCAAGTGGTTGGTCAACAGAGTCAACTAATGGGATTAAGCTAGTTAAATGAGTCATTTAATGTGCAAAAAAATTCCAAAAAAAATAAAACCATAGTGGCACTTACTCATGGAGTCTTCTTACGCGACCTGCCACATTGGGAACCATAACAATCATAGATAAATCAAGTTTTACCACAAATTATCACTTCTCTAATCACCTAGTAGCTATGAAGGTGCATGGTTTTCCATAATAAGCCCTTCCCAAAACAGCTTTCCCCAAAACATACTTTGTCTGAATGAGGCCACAATTTTCACACTCATATATATTTGTATTGCAAATAGTTTGAGGTAGGCCAAGATGGGTTTCATTGTACAAAACACGCATTTTCCATTGTACAAAACACGCATTTTCCATTTTTTAAATCTCATATTTGAATCACTTAGTATGTTTACTACTCACGTGCCCTTGGTTTCTTGATATTACTCAGTTTTGCCCTCTCCGTTCACAAATTCTCACAGACGTCCAACCTTGCCCTGATTGGTCTAGCCCTTGTCACGCGGATCATGCCCGCCGACCGTTGATCGTATGATCTAACGGGCAGGATAACCCCTCTCTCTCTCTCTGATCGGGGCCACCACCTCTCTCTCTGTCGGCGGCTAGCTTCCACCCTCTATGTATGCTAAATACCCAGTTTGCCACCGGATTCAACAAGTTTGGTTTTCTATTATTTTCACGCGCTAAAAATTATAAACTCTTTTAGGCATTACTTTTCACGCAAAAAATGATAAACCATCACCGATTTCTTATAGCCTTTACTTTTCACGCAAAAAATGATAAACCATCACCGATTTGTTGTAGCCATTACTTTTCACGCAAAAATGATAAACCATCACCGATTTGTTGTAGCCATTACTTTTCACGCAAAAAATGATAAACCATCACCTATTTGTTGTAGCCATTACTTTTCATGCAAAAAATGATAAACCATCACCGATTTCTTGTAGTCATTACTTTTCATGCAAAAATGATAAACCATCACCGATTTGTTGTAGCCATTACTTTTCACGCAAAAAATGATAAACCATCACCGATTTCTTGTAGCCATTACTTTTCACGCTAAAAATGATAAACGAAAAAATCTATCTATCTCTCTATTTAAAGTTTGGAAGGGTTCACCGTCTACTTATGTTGACTTTCGAGGTTTTGACCTGAAAATCAACTGGGTATTATAAAGGGAAATAAAGTTCAAAAAACGTAAAAGCGAAACAATCTACCTATCTTTATATAGAAGATCATCGGTATGATTTTTGAGGTCATTTAGAGAAGGTCGAAAAAATCTAACTTGTTACAAAAGCTCGTTTCAGTGAGACCAAACGGCATGCGCTTAAGCAAAGTGATTTTTTCGAACATCTCCAAATGACCCCAAGCTTGGCATACATGATGTCATACCTGTAACAGCAAGGAATATCTAAAAAGTGTCAACAACTTTTGCCAAACCGTATAGCTCTATCAAAAAGAACCTCACCATGGTGCTAGTAAAAACTTTGGTTACAAACTTTCGTATTTTACCTAACCTTCAACAGTAAACTAGTTTCAAATTCATTTTGGCGTACAAGAAACAAATCCCACCTTGATTCGAGCATCACAGCCTCCAAATGATGTCGATACCGAGAACGGCTATGCTCGCCGCCACTGCTATGTCACCATCGGGATGCACCCTCAATCCCGCCCCCTCATTCGATCACTGACACACCAGAGATACCGCCGAGGCCAATGCCGAATGTACATGCTGATGCCAATGCCACGCCGCTGTGGGCACGGCAACGCCGCCCGCTATCTGGACGCCACAGGACCACCGTGAGGTCTTTCCTTCGCCACCACACTCCCCTAGCACCCATCTGTACATGCCAGAAAGGAGAGACACTAGTTTTCTCTACATTGCTCGCGTTCGTGTTCGACACAGTTAGTCAAAGTGTTGAGGTAGTCGTCGATGTCCTCGACCATTTCTTCTCTTCTTTGCATGGTTAAACGCGTCTAGTTCATATCTATCTAATGCGTCTGGTCTTGCCTCATGCAGTTCTTTGTAGACGTCGATCTCATCTCGGCACCCTGCAGGCCACCTCCTCCGTGCCATCACTGTAGAGCTCCGTTTAAAAATCTAATCCTACCCGTGTGTTGCCCCCTGTATCAGGGTCATGGCCCCACTTGTCATTCAATATACCAAATCCCCACTCGTCCGTGTTTTGGTCAGGGATACGGCGATGCTTACGGTCAAACAAAGATGGATGGTCTGACGTGTCTTTGCGGGCTCTACGTGGCCCCACTAGTTAGCAGATAACAGTCAAAGTTGTTGACCCATCGGGCGACCGGCCGTTCCAGCACTTGTGAGGGTTTCAGACAAGGGCTTGGGCAAAACTAAGGAAAAACTAAGTGGCTGGGGAAAACTGAGCACAACTAAGGACTCGAGGGCAAGAAAATAGAAATCCCAAAACTTAACTAGGTACATACGGATTTAGATAAGTTGAGTCCATTATTATGAACCAGAGGGAATAGTGAAACTCGTATAGGAGAAAAACATTAGGTCATATCTCATCAAAATAGAACTCATCTTCTTATAGGATTCAACTAGGCATGATCATATACTTTTTTCATATTTCTCTTATCCTATGAATCAAAGGAGCCAAGCATGCAGCATTTGATACACTTGGGGCGTTTGGTAGCCTGGGCCGGTTTCCTGCATGACTGCGCCAGATAGAAGAACTCCCCTACGCGTCCCAGACGTGGCACGGCCAGAAAAGGCATGTCGTTTGGTCGCATGCGGACAGTTTTTTCGGCCCAGTGGAGATTTGGGCTCTAGCCGTTTGATAGGTCGGTTTTAAGGCCAAGTAGCAGCCTAGAACGGCAATGATGTTTGGTTGCAACCCAAAATCAGCTTCTGATTACGAGTGATCAATACCGCACAAACAATCATACAATGCAAGAACAGACTTAAAAGATCATAGACGCTACGAAATAGGATGAGACAGCATAGTTCAGACACGACCATAGTTCACGAGAAGACACGACACTTGTTCAGACACCATAGTTCAGACACGACGCCATTAGACAGTAGAGACGACATAGTAGCAGCGAGACAATACCAGTAGAGCTTCAGACTTCTTCTTCGAAGACGGAACACCTGGTGGCATCGCCATGGTCTGGGCACATGCATATCACCTCAGTGCAGGTGTAGTCGAAGATGACCACCCTATACTCGAAAGTAGACACCTTCTTGAAGGTGAGGAACTAGCCTATCTTGAGCTGATGGGCGATGGTGAAGACCGCCCACCCCTGGTCGATGAATGCGTCATTGCCTTCTCTCCTCATAGTCATCCTCCAGCTGCAGTCAGTGTTTGTGTGGGCGATGATGTTAGAAGGGATAGGCCCGAACCACTTGACGAACTTCTTAGGGATTGGGAGCTGCCCGAAGGTGGGCTTGAAGATGATCCGGAGGAAGTGCTCTGGCCCTATGTTGTCGTGGAAGTGGCCGACGTTATCCGGCCTTCCTCGATGCTTCTTGGACGAACCCTCGTCGGGAACCTCCGTAGATGCCCCAAGCTAGATCTTCTCAGTCTGCACCAAGAACACATGCCATTATAGGTGGCTGGTCACAAGTATAGATGAAAGGACATGAAGAACATTAGTGAGGCCTCATACATTGGCTCACACGATAGCTCAAGGGACAGTCCTGAAACTAAGTCTAGTGTGCAAGAAATGTGACACAAAGGACTAAGTTTGAGGGCATCACATTGCCTTTCATAGTGCCATATTTGAATCATTGGCCAATGCCGAAGAAAACCAAAAGATGCCTATACATTGGGTCACACGGCAGGTAGAGGGACTGTCCGCAAACTAAGTCTAGTGTGCAAGCAATATGGCGCACACGACTAAGTTTGAGAGCAGCACCTTGCATTACATAGTGCCATTGTTGAATCATTGGCCAATGCAGAATTTAAGAAGCAGAGAAGGCCTCATACATTGGGTCACACAATAGGAAGAGAGAGTTGCCACAAAAGTTTAGTGTGCAATGAATGTGGCACACATGACTAAGTTTGAGGGCAACATCTTGCCTTGCATAGTGCCATATTTGAATCATTAGCCAACGCAGAAGAAAAGCCAAAAGAGACCTCATATATTGGATCACACGGCATGCAGGGACTGTCCACAAACTAAATCTAGTGTGCAAGGAATATGGCACACACGACTAAGTTTGAGGGCAGCACCTTGCCTTCCGTTGTGCCATTGTTGAATCATTGGCCAATGCAGAATTGAAGAAGCAGAAACATGCAAAACAAGGCAACATAGGCCTCATAATATGAGGACATATGGAGGAGATGTTTGACTAGAACCAATAGCATGGTCATGTTAAGTCAAGCCATAGGTTCTGATCAATCATCTCTCCATACTATGATCCCTGGCATAATCATCGGCCTAGTTCAATCACAAACAACATAAGTAACAATTCAAGGGATGAAGCTCGCTACCCGCATGGGTAGCTACACACCCATGCAGTATACCAATATGCAAGCCATATTAACTTGTTTTAGCTCGGTTTCCTAGTAGAACGTGGAATTCTAGTGTATAAAAGTGGTTTCCGAATTTTGATTTGAACTTTTTTTGTCAAAGTCAACTCAATATTCAAAAAGTCAATGCAAAATACGTTGGTGAGTTGACTTTGATCAAAAAATATTCATATCAAAATTCGGAAACCACTTTTGTACACTAGAATTCCACGTTCTACTAGGAGCTTGCATATTGGTATACTGCATGGGTGTGTAGCTACCCATGCGGGTAGCGAATGCACTCTCTTCAATTCAAATACAATACATTAGTGTACATTACAAATGCATGCCAGTATACATTACAAACGCTACTTAGGGTACATTACAAATTCTACCAAGCTCAACCATTAGCAGTATCTCCTACACTACATCTCCAACACATTCATCACTCATCAAGAATAGCCCTCATCCTCTTGAGCTTATCCATGTTTGCAAAATTCACTTGGAACAGATCGTATATGCCATACTCTAGCTTTCTTTTTTTAGCCACCAAAGCCTTTCTTTTTGCCTCTCATTCCTATTTCTTAGACCTCATAACTTGTGCTTAAGTTCTATGCATATTCTTGCGCAGAGCAACCTCGTTCTTCAACTCTTCTATCTCATCTTGCGCTCGGGTCTGAACAAATTAGGGCTACTTAGCTTAATCTTTGACACAACAATCACAACATGCAAAACCCCAGCACAAAAAAACTTCTCCTATAGTAAAATCAGACAGTTTGACCAATCTCAATCCGATCTATAGAATGAATCTATCGCGATTGCAGAGTACACTAATAGATCTAAGCAAATTGCAACCATGAACAGCAAGCAATCGACGGGAACAGGAAACAATCATGACGAACATCAAGGAATCGTCCCAACCGTGAATAGCAAGCAATCGACAGGAACAGGAAGTAATCGTGACGAACATCAAGGAATCGTCTATCTGAACCCAATCCTAAAGGAAACCCTAGCAGATCTAATATGCATGTCGCCGCAAATGGTGAAGCACGGCATGTTGTCGCACGATGAAAAGCCATTGTTCAGGTCGATGCCGAGGTCGAGGTCGCGCCCGAACTCGAGATGTCAGTGAAGAAGGTGGTGTAGGTTCCGGCCGAGATCGCAGTGCTTCTCGACGTCGTCTCCTGCTCCGGTCCCACTACTCCTCCTTGCGACAGTGCGGCGGATTTGTCGGCGGTAGAGGAACCGCCTTGATGATGTGATGGTTTGGGGGAAAGGGGGGTAAGAGTCAAGAGGCGAGTGAGACGAAGAAGAGGGGGCGATGAGGCTAGTTATAGCATGTGTTTCCGAAGGGACACAGCGTTTTCATCTCCCTTCCCCACGCATGCAGCCTTCCGAAGACAACGAGCCTGGCTGCTGGTTCGGGCATTGTCCCAAGGCCTAACTCAAGGATGCTTTAAGAACCATGTCATGCAACAATGTAGAGGACTTCAGACAACCAAACGGCCCGTTTCGCTTTCCAGTCCATGCAAAAAAAAAGGCCCTGCAGGCTAACAAACGCGTCCTTGCTTGGCCAACTTGACGAAAACAGCACATCCAACAATGTTGCATGGCGTGGTGGCGGCAGGAGCATTTGATGCAATTGCCGATGTTGATGAAAGGACCGGGAAGGAGCAGATGAGAATTGAGATTGTCCCACTCTGTCAAGGTATTGCTGTGAAACCACGGACATAGTTCGACAGCAACCAGTTTCTGACACCAATGGAGATTGTAATTGAAGATGATACCGGAATCATCGCATCAAAAGACCAGACCACCACACAGCACACACAGAGATAACTCGTGGTTTCCTGGTTATACAGTCACAAATTGCTAGTCCCATATACATTGCTGAGAATAAAAGCCAGGATAGGCCAGCTTTTGAGCAAGCAACTTGGCAAGTTTCATAGCCGCAGGCCCAGGTCTAAGAACATCAGTGCTGCCTGAAACAGAACAGGGGCTGCTATCGTCCCCAGCACCACCTATGCACCATCCTCCTGGAGCTGGCTCTCCAGGCTGTCGCTGCAATATTTCCTCATCGATGTGATCCAGTACAGGGTCATCCTTGGTGAATCCGGTCGCAAAGGCTACGCTGCTTTGACTCATGTTTTCTGCGTCAGCCACGGACAGCAGTCGGGGCTCCTTTTTGGACGACGATTCATCCCACGTTGAAAAGTGTAGGTCATGGTTAACAACAGTCCTATTGAATTCCGGGGAATTGCAAAGGACTGTCTGGAAATACTTCCGGTGTGGCAAGGGCATGTTAGTCAGGTACATTAGCATTGTTCTGGGCAGATTGTTTGTTCCGGCGATACAATACTCGGTGAATTTCCTAGAAAGGATAACCGATGAAGAGCCTGCAAAAAGGAACAGCAAGTAAAATTAAATAGAGTATACTTTCACTGCTGTAAAAAAAAAAAGGAAAACATCCATTATACTCCTCCGTTCCAAATTATGTGTCTCAGCTTTGGTCAGATTTGGTCTAGATGCATCAAGACACGTTTTAGTGTATAGGTTCACTCATTTTGGAAAAGAGGGAGTAGTAAACAAGGTTAAAAGGAGCTTCTATTCCTGAGAGGCCACACACTGCCACTTCAAATAAAGTAAATAGATAATGTTTACACCGCTTATTATTACTTTATTAGAACCATTACAGCGGTACCAAAAATACAACAATACCTCCAATAATGAGCATTCCAGTTGTACTTACTGTGTGTGCCAGTGTTTCATTGGTTAGGTTAAAAATACAGTAGCATGTTTGGCAACTTGGAAGGAAAGGGAATGGGAATTAGAGGTGGGAGTTTGTTAGGAGATTAGGCATGGGAAGTTGATTTTTAGTCCCAATCCCTTGTTTGGTGTGTGGTGGGACTAATGTGGAGAATCGGCAGTTTTGGTTCATGGATTATCAGTTTGATTATGAAGATAAGCTCACGCCGCTGGCAGATATAAAATAGCCGAAAATTGAATTTGTTGTTCACCGGATAAACACAGGGACAGATTAACGGAAAGGAAATCACGTACTATGTTGTATAAGTTGGCAAAGGACGTGCACAACGACTGACTTTGAGAGACTCCCCCCGTGGCGACTGCCCTCCGTGGCGACCTCCCCCGCTTGAGCCCTCCTTTCTTCCCCGTTTCCGGCCTCTCTCCTCCTCGCCGCCGCCGGCCACTGTGGGCGACGGTAGGTGGGAGGGAGGCCCGGACGTGTAGATATAGGTTGCTAGTTCTTTTTCCCTCCTCCAATAAATCAGATCTAGGGTTAGTGAGGATCCTTTTCTCCCTGTTTGTCTTGTCCATGGTGGCCGGGTCTTCGGTGCTGAGAGGTGGCCAAGTCCCCCGATCTGAGGTGCTTGGTTTTGCTCTGGTGCCTCCCTGGGAAACTCCGTCCGTACTCTGCTGCAGAGTGGCCATGGTGGCTGTTCAGGAGCTTCGATCTCCATCGACAAAGTATGCTTGTGTGGGATGGATAGCTGTCGCTTGCGCTGATCCTGCACTGGCACATCTCCCGCTCGGGCCGTATGCACCCCGAGTCGCATCTCCACCAGTCCACCAAAGGCTCTATCCCCACTCACGGGTTGTGAATGAACTGGGATCCCTTGATGCAGGAGGTGATTTCGAGCTGGTTATCTGCGACAAGTTGCTGGCTGCTGCAGTACAACATCAAGTCCAGTTCTGCGCGGCCGGCTCCTTCAGTTGTCCTGGTATGTCGTCGGATCTCGGTCTGGGGATTCATGAGAGAAGCTACTTCAGGTGTGGTCTCAAGCCAAGAAATTTCCTGCCTGCGACCAAGATTTGGTCTTTGTCCTGCATTATTACTTGGATTGAGATATGCAACACCATCTTGGATATTTATTTGTTCAATATCTGGTTGGAGAAGAAGCATTGCAAGATTACTACACAACCTTCTCCTAGTCTGACCCTATGCGGTGTTGTTCTCCTGATAGCTCAAGTTAAATTTTGTGCTGATGGGAATGGCCTTGTGGAGCTCGTGCAGCTGCCAGCGTGCTGGAATCAGAATTCGAGTTTTCTGCTGCAGGTTGTGTTCCTGCACATCCAGAAGGGGGCCGCTGGCCCTGTTTTGGGTTTTTTCACTCGATTTGAGGATGATCTTCATTGTTTGCGCTGGTGTGGTCATGTGCTCGAAAATAATGAGATGGAAAACCATCTGCATCATCATCCTGGTGTTCCCCCCAAGCTGAAGAAGATCTCCAGTTGTGAGTATACCAACTTAGCCTTGCATCAACTTTATATGGAGATCTTTGAGTCTGGTTATGCTGCCCGAAGCTTGAACTATTTTACCAGGAATCATTTGAGTTGTGTGAACCAGTGGAGCAAAGTTAGTATGATTGTCACATCTCCGCCACATTGTTATGTTTGCACACAAAATTCTTCAATCAATGGCAGTCCAATAGGCATAAGTGAGCAAGCTTATCTTATTTGCCATTACTGCACAAGGTCATCTTTGATTGATGGCACTCATTCTGAAGATGCCGTTCCCTTGCTGTTCGGGCTGTGTCACGGGAGGTGGACGACAGCACCTTCGTTGTTGATCCTCAGATTTAACAGTGGGGACCCTTTAAGTTTGAGCTCGGTGAAGGCTATTCAATATCTACAGCTCAATCACAAACCTCAAGTGCATACGCTAGATAGACTGTTGGGAGAGTCACCCACGGGGCATCAACTGGTATGGAGCATAAAAGAGGCCCTTGAAGATTGCAATTGCAGCAAGTTCGAGCCCGAACTGTCGACGGACAAACGATCGCTGTTTGACTCCAATTGTAGTCTTCGGTATCTTCTGTGTAAAATGTCGCCATCTAGAATCCGTTATGTGCAACTTAGAACAGCTGGCTCTTGCTCATTTTTGAGCTTTGTAATCTTGTACTCCGATGGTTAATGGTTAATATATCTTTTATGTTCAAAAAAAAAGGACGTGCACAACCAGCACATTAATCGGCAAACTACCACACTGGGCCGCCGGTGGTGAGACACAAAGACGAAAGGTCAGCCACAGATTGATTGGCGTCCGGCCACAACAAATGATCGGCGTGCAAGACCAATGAATAGATTATATTTATATCGCTTCTTGTTTCCTTCGATTGCGGGATCGTGCGCAACGAACTAGTTTTTCTTCTCTTTCTCAATTCCCCATCTCGATTGAATTAACAGGGGGCACCCAGGGAAGAGATAAGAGGGAACTGAGGTTCTTAACTCCCATCCCCCCTCCTTGCTAACTCCCATTCCCTCTAACCATGCGAAGGAACTTATGCCTCATAACCTCTTAATTCCCATTCCCTAGTCTTAACACCCTCAAACCAAACACGCTGTAAGATGTGTACTCCCTCTGTTCCATAATTCTTGTAGCAAATTTAGACGTGACTAGATCGGCGAGTACCTTGGGCATCGACTAGATCAATATTTCTTTAATAACATTGAAGTATCTATATGAAGGAAATGAATTAGAGGAGACTGGTTGCTACTTCTTCAATGTTATTAAAGAAATATCGATCGCAAGGTGGGCAAAAGGAAATAACCCTCTCCATTGCATGGCTCATTCACTCAATCCAAAGTACGTATGCTTTTTCTTGCTTTACATGTTTGAATTGTCATCATTCTCTACATCTTTTTTTGTTATAAGATTTTAAATTAACCTTCTGCCCTCTTGTAGATACTATAGTGCCAAAGCCTCCCCACAAGGATGACGAGGTATCTAAAATCTGGCTGAAGGTTTTCAGGATTTTTTTTTCCAATTGAAGAACAATTGGCAAAAGTGAAAGAAGAGTACACCGGGTTTTCCACTTCTTCCGAAGAATTTAACGATTATGAGTCCATCAATGATAGATGGATGAGTAGTCCAATGGCTTGGTGGACAAACCATGGTTCATCAATTCCTTTATTGCAGAGCTTGGCTATTAAATTGGTCAGCCAACCAGCCTCATCTTCTTGCTGTGAGAGGAATTGGAGTACTTATAGCTTTATCCATTGTGTCAGCAGAAATGCATCAACTCCTGAGCGTGCACAAGATTTAGTGTTCACCCATTCTAATCTGAGATTGCTCTCAAGAAGATCTGATGCTTACAAGAGGGGTCAATCACTTATGTGGGATGTGGGAGGAGATGCTTTTGAGTCTCTTAACGGGTGTTCGTCTGTTTGAAGTTGCAAACTTGTCAATTGATGAGCCAGACTTGGAAGCTATCTCATTTGGAGAGGTGGATGCCAGTGTGGTCAATATGGAGGATGAGGAGGAAAACTAAATATTTATTTAGTGTTGTGTCGTAATATTTTCTAAATCTGTACTGCCACTTGCTATTCGATTATTTGCTATCAGCCTATCATGCTACCTACATGCTACATTGCTATCTTTGTAATATTTGAACTGCCATTCTGCTATGTAATATTGAACTTGCTTGTCAGCTTATGTTGTCTTGTTGATTAATGACTATTTGCTGCCTTATTGTTGCTGGAAGCCTGGAATGCTGGTTGCTGCCTTTCAAAATGGAAGAAAAGGTCAGGTGCTGCTGCATTAATCATTCAAGTTACAAACTAATAGTTCAGTTGAGTGCTAAACTCTTAAGTAACATTCTATCTTGCTGCCATTGTCTTTACTCTTTAGAACTTGGATTTGATTGCTTTGCTAGCTGCCTAGAATGAAGCTAAATCTGCTATTCTGAGAGAATTGGATTTCACATGAATCAGTTTTGTAGTTTGGATGCAAAGGAACAAGGTAAATCTGCTATTCTGTAGCTCCCAGATGTTACATATATTTATTTTCTGTTTTCAAACAAATAATAAAACGTATACTTGTATCTGTACATTTCCAAAATGCCGTATTTTTGTATCCGTATCTGGACGTATTTTTGTATCCGTATCATCCAGATACGGACACCCGTAGCCATATCCGTGCAATTTAGATTATTAGAACCATTACAGAGGTACCAAAAATACAACAATACCTCCAATAACGAGCATTCCAGTTGTACTTACTGTGTGCCAGTGTTTCATTGGTTAGGTTAAAAATACAAGTACCTTAAGATGTGTACTCCCTCTGTTCCATAATTCTTGTAGCAACTAGCAAATTTAGACATATCTAGACATATTCTGTGAATAGATACATCCGAATCTGCGACAAGAATTATGGAACAGAGGGAGTACAAGATATTTAAGAAAGAAATGAAATTTTAACTTCTCTTACGCACTGGGATTCTTCCAGACTGTATACTGAGTATAACAGTATAGATGTGCAAAGTTCTTGTACCGACAGGCAAAGAAAATGATAATGTGGTTAGGGTTAGGGCCATAACACATCTCTGTTAAGACAACATGTGTTGTTCTCCTTTTATATACCCCCTCTGTTCCATATTATTTGTCGCAGATTCGGATGTATCTATACACAAAATGTGTCTATACATCCAAATCAGCGACAACAAATATGGAATGGAGAGAGTATTTAGCATATCACCATCAGTTTAATTCACATGCCATAATGTTGACAGACAAGGATAAAGATGCCTACACATAGACAAGAAAATTAACAAAAGAAGAATCTACCACACTGTCCGGGACTTGAGTTAGTGCGGATGCAATAATGATCTCTACAAATGTTCTACTATTCTTCTCATGAACTATGCACTTATTATTATTTCCATCGGCACTCACTTCATGCTTCTAGTGCATTTTTTTAATTGCTACCAAACATCATCAATTCATATCAGGACATTCAAAAGGCAAACTTTCATTTAATAATACTTGAAAGAACACGTGAGATTTGAAATGGACTTGGTTCAAATAAATGCTGTTGTACACAGAAGGCGTAACAGAAATAATCCTATATGCTGATAAATATTAGAATGCATTGACCTCACCAGTAAACAATTTGTAAGCACTGGGCAGCTCACGCTTTTGAGTAGCATAGAAAATGTCGGTCCTGGAGGAGAGATATAGACCAGGATCAACAATAATTGGTCTTATTTGTCTTGCCCTGCACAGAAAAAACAATGCAAAGACTTTAACACGCAAATCCAAGTGAGCAAAGTTAAAATTTAGAATGATGTAGATGCCCTTACTCCTTCCAACCAACATAACTGGTATGCTGAATGAAGTTGATATCCCTTGGTAGATATGATAAGACATGCAGGAGATCTACCAAAAAAATTAAGTCAAGTCAGATCAGAACAGTAACCAAGCAGGATTAATGAAATGACACTACAGGAACTCTTTCTACCATTCTGTTCTATAACTTTATAACCAAGCAATTCTATAAGCAATAGCAAGAACCTGTTTTAAAAACAATATCAGAAGTTTCACTGCTTCAACATCAATTAGCAAAGGCAATGCATGTGAAGTGAGTTAAAGGCTCTACATGCCGAGATATTGACTAATTTTTTAAACTTCATTTCTTAAGCTCCAGGTACCAACAAAACAAGATCTCTGTCCAGACCTGTTACAAAGCATTAATTTAATTAGATAGCAATTATCTTCTGGAGCCAGATTAGGTGACCATTTCCATTCCACCTATGCCTATCCATTTGGAAGAATTCCAAGTCACCCGCCAAAAATAATGTTTTAGGGCCAGGAAAGCAAAACAAATATGTAGCATGATGGAAAATAGTTATGTTACTTGAATAGAAATGTGATCCCATCTGAATTCCTTCATTCAATGCACTAGACAAAGATGTGGTTGCAATTTTTTTACAACTTGAGGTACAACAACCTGTTCTTACAAAGCTACAAAAGTATAAAAATATCCAACCATGGCAATAGGATTCTATTCCCTTTATCGAAACACTTCATAAATGAAAATTGCAATGGCAAGACGAGCTACAGCAGAACTCGAACCGAGGCATCCAACTCCACGTGATGTCAACACGTGTGCACCCATCACAATCACAAGCTGGCAATGTGCAAATCTAACGGCGCGGAGCCGGTCGCGCCACAAGTCTTGACCGCACGTTTGGGCAGTATTTTCCCATATCGGTAATTAATTCTAACCATGATGCATTGCGGTTTATCTTTAGAACTAGTGGCATGCTTTACCGTACTAATTCAATGCAGTGAGGTCTATCTACATTAAAGCACTTTCAATGCACTACACAAATTTAGCAGCCTGATGATTTGTACCAATTCAACCCAGAGAGTTCTTTGCATATTGAACAATCATCTCACACAAGCATTATCGATCACTGACGAGCAGAAAACTGGCAACTAGATCCACGCCCAACGGATATGGCTAGATCTGTCTCGAACACCTCGAGTCGACGACGCTAGAGTCATGAGCACGCAGCAGAAAGGTAGATATCCAAGTAGTCGCGGAGAGAGAGGACTCACCGTCGGGGGCGACGAGCGGGTAGTCGGCGGCGTGGAGGTGCAGGAACCAGTCCCAGCCCTGGCCGACCTGCAGCAGCAGCGCAGCGCCGTGCAGCGCGGCGGCGAGCGCGGACGCGCCGCGGGGGTTGGCGAAGCCTGGGTCGCCGACGACGTGGACGTTCCCGGCGCGGCCGGGGCCGGCGCGCACCTCGCGCGCGAGCCGGGCGCGGTCGGAGGCGGAGGCGGCGCGGTCGAGGAGGAGCAGGTAGAGGTTGCGGGGGTGGTAGGTGGCGAGGAGCAGGCGGAGGAGGCGTTCGGCGTCGCCCGCGGAGCCTGTGAGGAGGAATGCGAGCGCGGGCGGGGCCGGGCCGGCGGAGGCGGCGTCGGCGTCGGCTGGGAGCGGGGCGCGGCGGGGCGCGTCCGGAGGCGCGGAGGGAGTGGGGGAGGAGGAGGATAGGAGGTGGAGCAGGAGGAGGAGCAGGAGGGAGGTGAGGAGGAGGAGGCAGGGGAGCGGGCGGGAGTCCTTGGAGAAGACGGAGGCGGCCGGCGCGGGAGGATGCATGGGTGAGGCCGCCGGAGGGATCGGGACGGGGAGCCCGCCGCCCGCCGTGGAAAGAGGGGAAAGGTTTGCTCCGATGTCGGTCCAATTGGTCGGTGTGGATGGCTCAACACCTGACCTGACCTGATCGCGTTTGGTGCACCTCACGTCCTGGCCCGACTCTGTTTGATTTCGTGTCTTCTACTTCTCGAATCTTGACTTCACTGGCCTTTGCCATTTTTTTCCCAAAAAGAGCTAATTACACTTCAGGTCCACGAACTTGTATAGCATGCGATGGTTTCGTCCTAGTACTTGCAAAAGGTGATAACCTAGTCCAACAACTTGCAATTCGGGTTCATGAATGGTCATCGCCAATCAGAAGCCGCCAAGTGTCATCCACGCGGGCAGTTTGGACGCGCTGGCTTGTGTAGTTTTTGCTGATAACCCCCTACTTTTTTCGTTTTCTCTGTTTTGAGCCTGTCTGAACTGCCCGTTGGATCGTGACAGGTATCCTCGATCGCGCGTCGGCTGCACGAATCTCCAACCCTAGTCGAGAGAGGTGAGCTGAGCTGAGCAGCGGCGGGCGGCGAGAGAGAAGCGGCGCAGCTGGTCGGCGAGAGAGGAGCGGTGGAGGTGTCCTACGAGAGAGGAGATGAGCGAGGGAGGTGCCCCGCGGACAGGAGCTGCTCGAGGTGGGCCGTCATCTCAATGGCGGCGATGGCGGAAACAGATGGGCAGAGGAGGAATGGAAGGAGACGTCGTCGTCCCTACCATGATGAAGTATAGGGGATCGCAACAGTCTTCGAGTATTACCCAATTTATTGATTCGACACAAGGGGAGACAAAGAATACTTGTAAGCCTTAACGGAGTTGTCAATTCAGCACACTGAAAGCACTTGCTCGCAGAGTTTATCGTGTAACAGTTTATAGCGATAGGAATAGTGAAATAACGCGGTGGTGAAATAAAGACATTAGTGATTATAGTAAATAGCAGGATTAAAATACGGTAGGCACGGGACGGATGAACGGGCGTTGCATGGATGAGAGAATTCATATAACAATCATGGTAGGGCATTTGCAGATAATAATAAAGCGGTATCCAAGTACTAATCAATCAATAGGCATGTGTTCCATATATAGTCATACGTGCTCGCAATGAGAAACTTGCACAACATCTTTTGTCCTACCAGTGGCGGCAGCCTCTAGGGAAACTACTAGAAATTAAGGTACTCCTTTTAGTAGAGTACGGAGCAAAGCATTAACACTCGTGAACACATGTGATCCTCACATCACCGCCTTCCCCTCCGGTTGTCCCAATCTGTCACTTTGGGCCTCGGGTTCCGGACAGCAACGTGTGTATACAACTTGCAGGTAAGATCAATAAACAATGCATATCATGATGAAACAATAACATGTTCAGATCTGAGATCATGGCACTCGGGCCCTAGTGACAAGCATTAAGCATAACAAGTTGCAACAATATCATAAAAGTAACATCTACGGATACTAGGCACCATGCCCTAACAATCTTGTGACTATTACATGATCAATCTCATCCAATCCCTACCATCCCCTTCAGCCTACAGCGGGGAATTACTCACACATGGATGGAAACATGGCTGGTCGATGGAGAGGCATCGGTGGTGATGGCGGTGAAGATCCCCTCAATTCCCGTCCGGCGGAGTGCGGAACGGAGTTTAGGTCCCGGCGAGTTGCGATAGCGGCGGCGTCTTGGATGGTCTCCGAAATATCGACGTACCCCTGGCGTTTTAGGTCGAAAGACGTATATAGTCCAGGAGAGCGTCGGGGGCGCCGAGTGCCCACACAACAAGGCGGCCCCCACGGGCCGCGGCCGGCCTGGTGTGTGGGGCCTCGGCCCCCACCTGGCTTCCCGCTCTGTCGATTCTGGAAAATAGGGCCTTTCGCATAAATTCCGAGGATTTTCCTGAAAGTTGGATTTCTGCACAAAAACGAGACACCGGAGGGATCGGGACGGGGAGCCCGCCGCCCGCCGTGGAACGAGGGGAAAGGTTTGCTCCGATGTCGGTCCAATTGGTCGGTGTGGATGGCTCAACACCTGACCTGACCTGACCTGATCGCGTTTGGTGCACCTCACGTCCTGGCCCGACTCTGTTTGATTTCGTGTCTTCTACTTCTCGAATCTTGACTTCACTGGCCTTTGCCTTTTTTCCCCAAAAAGAGCTAATTACACTTCAGGTCCACGAATTTGTATAGCATGCGATGGTTTCGTCCTAGTACTTGCAAAAGGTGATAACCTAGTCCAACAACTTGCAATTCGGGTTCAGGAATGGTCATCGCCAATTAGAAGCCGCCAAGTGTCATCCACGCTGGCAGTTTGGACGCGCTGCCATGTGTAGTTTTTGCTGATAACCCCCTACTTTTTTCGTTTTCTCTGTTTCGAGCCTGTCTGAACTGCCCGTTGGATCGTGACAGGTATCCTCGGTCGCGCGTCGGCTGCACAAATCTCCAACCCTAGTCGAGAGAGGTGAGGTGAGCTGAGCTGAGCAGCGGCGGGCGGCGAGAGAGGAGCGGCGCAGCTGGTCGGTGAGAGGGGAGCGGTGGAGGTGCCCTACGAGAGAGGAGATGAGCGAGGGAGGTGCCCCGCGGACAGGAGCTGCTCGAGGTGGGCCGTTAGCTCAATGGCGTCGACGGTGGGCCGTCATCTCAATGGCGGCGATGGCGGAAGCAGATGGGCAGAGGAGGAATGGAAGGAGACGTCGGTCGTCTACTACCCCACGCCGACGAGAGGTGCTGCCACGCCAACAAAGGTATATGCTTCTTCCTCGTCTTCGTCCGTTTCCCCTTTTGTGCCTCCCATGTTCCTAAATTCTTCTTGAACCAAAATTATGTACACAATTTTGAACCAAACTTGTTTTTTTTCAAATTCGTAGGAAACAATGGATCAATTGGAGATTGATGGTGTGATTAGAAGCAGGAATTCCAGAGACATTGAGGAAGAAAATAAACAGCTAGTGCAAAAGCTTAATGAAATGGAAAATGAGATAAAGAGAAGGAAAGCTAGGAAGAAAGAAATGCAAAGGGCACACCAGCAAGATCTTAGAAATAGAGATGGGAGAGAGTTTATAATGTTGACAGTTGTAGCTTGTTGCTTGATCTTGTACTGTGTTTGTGCTTTGTTCATCAGGGGCTTTGTGTGAGGAATTTTTGTATCAATGTACATGTTTTTGGTGAAATAAAAAATTTGTGTTGCGAGAATAAATGTGTGGCAAACAATGGCAGCAATTGGATGCACATCAGATGATATTAAGCTTTACTTGATAGCACAATCCCTCCATGGCAGTACTTGATAGCACAATGGCTATAAATCCAAATTACATAAGTTCCACAGTGAACATGTTTAATTGATAGAACAATCTAAAGTGAATAAGGACAAAAAATGATGGTTCTCTTGGAATTGTCACACACCATATTATGACAATATGAATCACATCTAGATGTCATCTAGTGATGGTGCATTCTGGCTTAGTTGCATCTCTTGTACATTCATCTCTGAAATGTATTCCTCATTTAAATCTATGAAAGCATTGTCATCTCTAAACATCAGGTAGTACAAACTGCCAGTCCCTGTTCTGTATCCTCTATTTGTTGAAAATATTAAGACTCCTCACATGATGTATTTATATGATTTTATAGAGGGATCCTCTCAGCATCAAGAAACAGTGAAGACGTCCAAACTAGAAAATACAGTAGAAGATGCATATGGATTCCGTTTTCGCTGAACTTAGGCTTGTTGAAAAGCTAGTACGTAAAAGCTCAAGAACCTCACAGAGAGAAACACCAAGAAACAACAAGAATATAGGGATGCAAAGTATGCAAAAGATTGAGCTCCCTAAGATGATGCGATCAAGTTACCCAACCGAAAGCCCCTTTTGATAGTGCGGCTATTTATCCTATAACCCGGTCTCCCAACAACCACCTTGAGACCGGTAAAAGGAAAACCTAGCAAGGTAATATTTTTTCCTTGCGCATCCTGCTTGATCTTGATGATGACGCTTCATGCTTCATTCAAGACGGAATGCCCAATTGATCATTATTACTTCGTGAAGACTCATAATTTATCCCCCATACACTACTATGTGATAGCTTCATTAGCCACATCTTCACAAGTCCATTATCACCAAATGGACGGCAAGCTTCAAGCATGATCTTCTTGATGTGCTTATCTTGAACTTGGCCTTCTCATCCTTGATGAGGATATGTCATCCTCTCATGGGCTATATGAGATCATAATCTTGATGCATGGCAAGATACCACAAGATCACAAGCTAGCTCTCATGTGGTACATTCTTTATGCTTCTTGTGTTGACCAACTTGAATCCAATCTTTGCTCTTATCTTGGTCAACCTTTTATATCCTCATTCTCTATCATAATATCTTGAGGTACATAAAAAAATCTTCATTTGATTGCATGCTCTAAACCTTATTAGTCAACCATAGCTCAACTCATGAGACTATCATGACACCGGCTCAGAGCCATATCTTGAATTCTTCTCTTGAAATCGAACTCTCAAGATCTTGACGCCAATAACCAAGTTATATATTTGTGTTCATGGCATCCACACTTAAATCCAACACATGGACTAGAAGAAATACCAATGGAGTATTCCTACATATAAACTCAATGAAAACATTAGTCTATCAGGATTATCATTAATTACCAAAAACACACTTTGAGGCAATGTACCCTTACACATATATACACCAACTTCGTGCCAAAACTACAAAACCCTAAATTCCATTTTTCTTTCTTGCGAGTTTTCGAACTAAATGGGCCCAACTTGCCAATTTTCGGTGCAATATACTCTCCATGAGATACATAGCTTTCTATCAACATTAAGCATGAACTCGTTTGCGTAGTGAAGATCTCCAACCCACCTCATGGCAATGGCATTTATGTGACAAGCATCTCAAAGAAGAAAATCATGAACACCCCCCAGCACCCGAAATATAGACCAGCATGATGGGGCGTGCTATGTGGCCCGAGTTCACTAGTATCGCCACCACGTGCTTCATTTCCGACATCGGCAAGGCCGGCAAGAGGAGGTTGAATCGATCTATGAAGGAGGTTGAGGTGGAGGCATCTAGGTTTTTTAGGACCAACCATTGAATTTGATTCAAGCAAAAAATGTTGATAGGGAAGTTCAGCTCATTCCAAGTCACTCTACATGTCAACCTAGTGGCATCAATGCAGAAGTTCGACAATCTCCACGGTGAGGCAACTTTTATACAATGATCAAATGTGTCGTAACTTTTCATTTCGATCAAGAAACGGGGCGAGATTGACGTTCATAGTGTCTTATCTACATATGGTTTCTTTGTGTTTCCCTACATAATTTATTCTTGAACCCTACATAATTTCGACAAAAACATGTGAAACTCAAACACCTTTTAAGTTCATTGCTTATTGTCCTTTGTCTCTTTCTTCCGAAAATAGGATACCTTTTTGCCTCTCCTTTCATCAATTTATGATGGTTTATTTGGTACAACCAAATATACAATCAAATACTAAATTTTATTCATGTAAAATGTTGATAAAGAAGTTCAGCTCATTCCAAGTCACCCTACTTGTCAATCTATCTAGTGGTTTAAACGCTGAAGTCTGGCAATCTCCATGGAGAGACAACTTTCATCTGATGATCAAATGTATTGTATTTTTTCATTTAAATATGGAAGCTTAGCAAAGTATTAAAAATTGACTTTATAGTGTCTTCTCTACACATATGATTTCTAATGTTTCCCTATATAATGTATTTTTGAACCCTTATACAAGGACAATCATGTAGGAAATATTTTTGTAACATGTCCATGCATGTATTTGATTGAATGGACCAACAAGCCACAACAAGAATATCACACAATAGGATTGAAACGAAAGATAATCAAGTGCATGCTTTAAACTATATCTTGGATCATGGCTCCATGATCGACATAACTAACCGTGCTTATAACAATATAACATACAGAAAACCATACTAAAGCCTATGATTTCAACCAGGACATGGGATCACAAATTCCTTTCGCATGCTAGCTTCGAGACCTCGCCATCAAGACTATAAACGGGTAGCCCATTAATCAGCAATTGCTAGGTCATTCGGCATGTTGATGTCTACCTACTATGTGTGCCTCATTCTAAGTGCCTTTCTTATCAGTAGAATCCGATCAAACATGCATATACACACGAATTCGTGCCAGATATAAAACCCTAATCCCCTCTCTTTTGCGAGCAGTCGAACTAAACCTATCCCAACCGTAATTTCTTGTTTCATCAATACAAAAGTCATGTTTCATTGAGTTGTTTTTCTTGTTGGAGATATGCCCAAGAGGCAATAATAAAGTGGTTATTATATATCTTTGTGTTTATGATAAATGTTTATATACCATGCTATAATTGTATTAACCGAAACATTGATACATGTGTGTTATGTAAACAACAAGGAGTCCCTAGTAAGCCTCTTGTATAACTAGCTTGTTGATTAATAGATGATCATAGTTTCATGATCATGAACATTGGATGTTATTAATAAAAAGGTTATATCATTAAATGAATGATGTAATGGACACACCCAATCAAGTGTAGCATAAGATCACGTCATTAAGTTCAAGTTGCTATTAGCTTTCCGATACATAGTTACCTAATCCTTCGACCATGAGATCATGTAAATCACTTATACCGAAAGGGTACTTTGATTACATCAAACGCCACAGCGTAAATGGGTGGTTATAAAGGTGGGATTAAGTATTTGGAAAGTATGAGTTGAGGCATATGGATCAAGAGTGGGATATTGTCCATCCCGATGACGGATAGATATACTGGGCCCTCTCGGTGGAATGTCATCGATTAGCTTGCAAGCATATGAATGGTTCATAAGAGATCACATACCACGGTACGAGTAAAGAGTACTTGTTGGAGACGAGGTTGAACAAGGTATAGAGATACCGATGATCAAACCTCGGACAAGTAAAATATCGCGTGACAAAGGGAATCGGTATCGTATGTAAATAATTCAATCGATCACTAAGTCATCGTTGAATAAGTGGGAGCCATTATGGATCTCCAGATCCCACTATTGGTTATTGGTCGGAGAGAAGTCTCAACCATGTCTGCATAGTTCACGAACCGTAGGGTGACACACTTAAGGTTTGATGTCGTTTACGTAGATATGGAATATGGAATGGAGTTCGAAGTTTTGTTCGGAGTCTCGGATGGGATCCAGGACATCACGAGGAGGTCCGGAATGGTCGGAGAATAAGATTCATATATAGGAAGTCACTTTCCAAGTTTGGAAATGATCCGGTGCATTTATGGAAGGTTCTAGAAGGTTCTAGGAAAGTCCGGAAGAAGTCACCATGGAAAGTGGAGTCCGGGTCCACTCCATATGGCCGGCCAACCCTAGGGGGAGGAGTCCCGGGTGGACTCCACCATAGGTGGCCGGCCAACCCCCAGGAAGGGTGGGAGTCCCACCTTGAGTAGGAGTCCCAGCTTGGGTAGGTTTCGTGCTTATGGCAAGTTTTGGGTTCGGGTCTTATTCGAAGACTTGGAGTCCAACTCTTGGGGGTTTCTGATGTCTACGCACGCTTCTATTCCTGCAGACAGTGTTGGGCCTCCAAGAGCAGAGGTTTGTAGAACAGCAGCAAGTTTCCCTTAAGTGAATCACCCAAGGTTTATCGAACTCGGGGAGGTAGAGGTCAAAGATATCCCTCTCAAGCAACCTGCAATTAAGATACAAGAAGTCTCTTGTGTCCCCAACACACCTAATACATTTGTCAGATGTATAGGTGCACTAGTTCGGCGAAGAGATAGTGAAATACAAGTAATATGGATGATTATACGTAGTAATTGCAATCTGAAATAAAAATGGCAGCAAGCGAACATGTAGCAGAACTTGTTGGAAACGGTGTTTGAATGCTTAGAAACAAGGCCTAGGGATCATACTTTCACTAGTGGACACTCTCAACAATGATCACATAATTTAATAAATAAATTCTACTCTCAAACACTCTCTTGTTGGATAACAAACACCATTCATTGTGTAGGGCTGCAAAAGCACACCTCAAGCCGGAGTAAACAATAAGCTCCACAACTTCATAAAGGAATCACACACGATGCGCACACTGTCACCATCACACCGTGGAGAGTGACTCCGGAGTTCATATTAAAGTAACCTCTAGAGTGCATAATAGACAAGAGTAACATCTACATATTCAACTAGATTACAAAGCTCATGATCACATAAAGATCACACCATGGGAGAGAGAGATGAACCACATAGCTACCGGTAGAGCCCTCAGCCTCGGGGAGAACTACTCCCTCCTCATCATGGAAGACAACAATGGCGATGAAGATGGCGATGGAGTCGATGGAGATGGATTCGGGGCACTTCCCGTCCGGCGGCGTGAACAGAGACTTCTGTCCCCCGAACTTGGCTTCGCGATGGCGGCGGCTATGTAACTTTTCGTGGAGGAAGACCGATTGATTTAGGGTTTTCGCGACGGAAGGAATATATAGGCGAAAGGGTAGCGTCGGGGGAGTCCCGAGGGGCCCACCCTATATCTTGGCGCGGCCAGGGGGCCACCCGCGCCCCCTATGGTGTGGAGGCCCCTTGGCCCCCCTCTGGCCCTTCTCTGGCTCTCTGGGTCCGCCTCGGCAAAATATTGGTGTAATCTACTCTCTCTGATCGGCATGGCTTTTTTTTATCTACACCGAGCATATGAATCCATTTGTGGCTTAGAGGAAGTCATGAACCATGTGTCATTCATCTCATTATCTTTACTTATGATCTGCCATGATTCCTTTTGCAATGGACTCTTGAACCCTCATAAGACAATCATGTATGTGTGATTTTTTACGTCTTTAGTCAAATATACCAGCAAGCCATGTCCAGAATATTTTCATGTTGCTGGGGTAGGATTAAAGATGGAAGATAAACTTATACATGCTTTAAGATTTATGATGGCTACACAATTGACATAACTAACTGAGCTCACAAAAACATAACAAAAAAACATATTCTTCAAAGAAGTTAATGTTAAACCCTACATAATTTCAAAAACATACATCACACATACCTTTTGATGCAAACTTGTAGGAGTCGTCGTCGAAACTATAAATCGGTAACCCATTAAGTAGTGATTGGTAGATCATACCATGCAGGGTAGTCCCGGACACCCTACCTACCATGTGTGTGTTTCACTCTTAGCGATGACTTTCTTAACAGTATAATCACGCAAAATATAAAACCCTAAATTGACATGTTCTTTTACTGTTGTCGTCTACCCACGACAAGTGTGTTCATTCTCAGCGGCTTATTTAATGGTCCAATCCAACATGCACCACTTCATGCCAAACTATAAACCCTAAATTCGCATCTTCCTTTTTGTGACCTGTCGAATTAAAACCGTCCAAGTATCTTGTCTCCTACTTTGCCTTGCCCATCAGTTAGTGATCAATGTGTTTTTTCGTCTACTAATCGCCTGTGTCTTTCTATCTTAGCATCCTGCTTAGCTGTAGAGTTCGATTGGACATGCATAAACGAACTTCACGCCAAATATAAAATCCTAAATTGACATCTCTTTTTATGTTATCGTTTACCCACGACAAGTGTGTTCACTCTAAGCGGCTTGCTTAACGGTCGAATCCGATAAAACATGCATGCACCGCTTCATGCCAAACTATAAAATCCTAAATTCACATCTTCCTTTTGGTAACTTGTCGAACTAAAACCGTCCAAGTCGCTTGTTTTCTACTTTTCCTTGCCCATCAGTTAGTCATCAATGTGTTTTGTCGTCTACCAATCGCATGTGTCTTTCTATCTTAGCGTCCTGCTTAGCTGTAGAGTTCGATTGGACATGCATAAACGAACTTCACGCCAAATATAAAACCCTAAATTGACATCTCTTTTTGTGTTATCGTCTACCCACGACCATTGTGTTCACTCTAAGCGGCTTGCTTAATGGTCGAATCCGATCAAACATGTATGCACCGCTTCATGCCAAACTATAAAACCTTAAATTCACGTCTTCCTTTTGGTAACTTGTCGAACTAAAACCGTCCAAGTCTCTTGTTTTCTACTTTGCCTTGCACATCAGTTAGTGATCAATGTGTTTTGTCGTCTACCAATCGCCTGTGTCTTTCTATCTTAGCGTCCTGCTTAGCTATAGAGTTCTATTGGACATGCATAAACGAACTTCACGCCAAATATAAAACCCTAAGTTGACATCTCTTTTTGTGTTATCGCCTACCCACGACAAGTGTGTTCACTCTAAGCGGCTTGCTTAATGGTCGAATCCAATCAAACATGCATGCACCGCTTCATGCCAAACTATAAAACCCTAGATTCACATCTTCCTTTTGGTGACTTCTCAAACTAAAACTGTCCAAGTCGCTTGTTTCCTACTTTGCCTTGCCCATCAGTTAGTCATCAATGTGTTTTGCAGTCTACCAATCGCCTGTGTCTTTCTATCTTAGCGTCCTGCTTAGCATGGGCGGACCCAGCACCCCTTTGCCTGGGCACTTGCCCAGGCTTCAGCGGATGGTTTCCTTGGGAAAACATTGCCTGTTGTCTGCTATTTTCTTGGAACTAGACTGCAGCCTTGCTCTATGCCTTCAGAAAAATGCTAGGTCCGCTTATGCTGCTTAGCTGTAGAGTTCGATTGGACATGCATAAACGAACTTCACGCCAAATATAAAACCCTAAATTGACATCTCTTTTTGTGTTATCGTCTATGCACGACAAGTGTGTTCACTCTAAGTGGCTTGCTTAACGGTCGAATTCGATCAAACATGCATGCACCGCTTCATGCCAAACTATAAAACCCTAAATTCACATCTTCCTTTGGTGACTTGTCCAATTAAAACCGTCCAAGTTGCTTGTTTCCTACTTTGCCTTGCCCATCAGTTAGTGATCAATGTGTTTTGTCGTCTACCAATCGCATGTGTCTTTCTATCTTAGCGTCATGCTTAGCTGTAGAGTTCGATTGGACATGCATAAACGAACTTCACGCCAAGTATAAAACCCTAAATTGACATCTCGTTTTGTGTTATCGTCTACCCACGACAAGTGTGTTCACTCTTAGCGGCTTGCTTAACGGTCGAATCCGATCAAACATGCATGCACAGCTTCCGCCAAACTATAAAACCCTAAATTCACATCTTCCTTTTAGTGACTTGTCGAACTAAAACCGTCGAAGTCGCTTGTTTCTTACTTTTCCTTGCCCATCAGTTAGTGATCAATGTGTTTTGTTGTCTACCAGTCGCGTGTGTCTTTCTATCTTAGCAGCAGCCTGCTTAGTTGTAGAGTCCGATTAGACATGCATATACAAACTTCGCGCCAAATATAAAACCCTAAACTTCACGTCTCTTTTTTTGTAAGCTGCTGAACTAAACCGATCCGACTTGCAAATTTCCTAGACCACCGGTGCGATGTACTCTCCATGACAGTAGGATCCGATCAGACATGGATACACCGACTTTCGCGCCAAAATTATAAAACCCTAGATTCAATTCTTCTTTCTTGCGAGTTATCGAACTAAAAAATTTCCGGTGCAGTCTACTCTCCATGAGATACATGTCTTTCTATCAACATTGAGCAGGAACTCAATTGGGTAGAGAAGATCTCCAACCCACCTCGTGGCAATGGCATGCGTGAGCGTGACAAGCAGCTCAAAACCTGAGAAACATCACCCGAAATATAGACCAGCACGATGTGTCGTGCTGTGTAGCCGCCGCCACGTGCTCCACTCCACAAGCCGTACTGTTCCCCTTCAGTACCAAAGTAAATAAAGATCCCCGCTAGGATTCAGTCCCCCTGCTGCTCGCCCAGGAAAACATGTCAGGGCCGTAGCGCTGCAACGACAATCCATCCTAGCACTGCCGTTCCTGGATGTTCTTCCGGCGGGCCGTTATCTTTCACACTCATAGCTCAGGACTCGGTACGAGATGATGCGATGCTCCAATGCCAAGGTCGTGTCTCCTTTTCCTGGGGATGGAATGGATATGCCTCGCGGCGTACGGCCCTGGAGCTAATACACAAACTGAATAATATTCAACTACAGTACCATAGGCAATTAAACAGATGATGAGATATGAAAAGCGCTTAGGTATATCCCATTTCAGCACACACACACACATTATCATCAGTCGCAAAGTTGCACAAGACGATGGCTGTTCTTTCACCTGCGCTCCTCACTCTGACCTGCTAGCTTGTCTGAACTTGCCTAAGATGATGATTGATAGCAGTACCACAAGGGCACCTCAGCAGCTAGCTATGCATTCTTAACCCCTAAATCCTAATGTCTGACAAAATGGAAATTGGAGATGATGGAGCAGATAATAAGGGAGCTAACACTGGATCATAGAATCTCTAATCAAGCTCCATGGCTCCATTCATCGGTTCTCAGGGGAGCGCTGGCGTTTCAGCTTGGGCTGCATCGCCGCCGTCTTTGGCGGTGCGGCGCGCCGCCGCGCGCTCGGCGCGCTGGGCCTTGGCGATGGCGCGGCCGGAGGGCGAGGCCTCGCCGCCGTTCCCGCCACGGCTGCGCATCTCCAGCACCCGGCGGTGGGAGTTGGAGTGCAGCAGCGGGGAGAACGTGGGGCTGTTCGCCGGCCGGTACTCCGGGAGCAGCCGCCCGGTCTTGAACCGCACCCCGCACGCGTTGCACAGCGTGCGGGGCCCGTCCGGACCCAGCCGCCACTGCGGCGTCTCCTCCGAACCGCAGTGCGTGCACCGGCGCCGCGCCGCCGCCTGGCGCGGGCCCGGGCGAGGCAGCGCGGGCGCCAGGCTCCACGGCGCCGTCACCCGCCGGCGCCGCCGCAGCCCCTTGGTCCTAGGCCCCACCGCCGCGCGCGCCGGGGCCGCCACCGCCACCGCCGCCGCCGCCGCCGCGGCCTCCTCCTCCTCTACCGCCGCCATGGTCTCCACCGAAGGGAAGGCGTCCTTGTTGGACAGCCACTCCAGCTCCTCCTCATCGTCCTCCCCCGCAGCCCCCTGCACCTGTTCCCCTTCTACCTCCACCGAGGGCACCTCCAACCCCTGCGAGAGAAAAAAAAAAACAGTATTTTCAGCGTCTCAGCCGCAGCCCTGGGGCACGAGGGGGGAGAAGCAGGTAGGTACCGTCTGGTCAAAGAAGATATTGAAGCCCGGTAGCTCGTGAGCCAGCGCCGCCGCGTCCTTGTCAACCTCGCCGCCCCCCACCATGGTCGCAGCCGCCAACAGGAAACACACGCGCAGAGACGAGACACGGATAAAGAAATGGGGAACAAAATATTTCGTCAACACTCCCTATTCGATTGATCCGGTGGCCTTTTTATTGCCAGCTTTTCACCTTTTTTGGGAGGATTTTGTTTCTATCTTTGAACTTCCTCGCAAGCTAAAGCAAGAGCAAGAGACTTTTTTTTTTCTGTTGGGGTCTCGTTTCTAGTGATGATGCAAACAAATCATAGGTTTTAACGACGGTAATTACCCCATGGCGTTCACGTGGGTTGTGGTGTGGTAGTTCTAATGAGTTTTGGGCCGTCCATATGGCCTATTTGGACTTATTAGCTGCTAAACAAAACGGTGACGCTAGCCAGCAAGCTTTGCTTACGGTTTTAAGCACGGCACCAGAAACAAACAAAACGGAAAATATACTCATTAATTTTGTGCCTAAGAATCCATGTAAAAAGATATCGTACCTAAGAATTCATATGCCAGCTCATTAGATTTTATTTTTATTTTTTGGGAGTTTTATAAATATTATAAAATGAAGGTGTTTAGAAAAGTTGTGGCGCCATTCACCTGGTAGATTAGAAAACCTATATTTGATGGGTTTTTATGTGGGTATATATGTTTGTTAGTCTCTTCTGCTATGTATCTAAGACTGCACTCCAACATACGTGTTTCCAAGATATTAGGTTATTTCCCCTCTGAGAAATCGAAGCTCTGAAGCCAATAGAAGACCAATTGCCATACATATACGTGTGTCAATCAGCATGGCAAACAAGGAAATTTCAGCCCAGCCAAGTAACTTAGTCATCTAACTTTTCACCTAGTTGAGTCAGTACTAATCTATATTTTTCTTTCATGGTACCTTGATATTTGGAAACATGTCTCATATATGTGGAGTGATGATTTTTTCCGTTGGAAAAAGATGGTTACTTTGTGTGGTACTGTATTGAAGGGAGTTGCACAAACAAGAGAATGGATACGAGAAGGTGAGTGCCCTACTTTGCTCACGAAAAAGGAAGTATTTTGTGTCTGCACCTACTGGTTGCCCTATAGGTAATACTAAGTGATAGCCGTACTTTGAAGTACACAGCGTACGGCAAATTATAGTTACTACGGAGTATTCTTGTGGAAAAGATTTAATGTCTTGACTAGCTATTGTCCACAATCCACTTGTCTAGTATTCGTGGTTGCCACAAATTGTAAGTTACAATTTTAAAAGTGGTGGTGTTGCTTGTCGTTTCCCGATGCTTGAGTTAAGGTGCAGTCGTGCGCTAGAGGGGAAACTATGTACAAGACTTACTGACATACCGGTTACGAATTTCCTTGGTAATACTTTGGACGAATAGTTAAGACAAACATGAGAAAGTGAATAATTACTTTGGTCAAATAATTGTTCGGATAAAAGGCACGTCCAATACGACAAATTAAAGATATAACATAATTTATTATGGGAAAGAATGTCCCAAGTTGGTTTGTTACACTCTCTCCCTCCATGTATATAAGGTTGCACCCCAACACCGATGTTTCCACATATACAATGTCAATTTCCATTCATCGGAAAATTTAATCTCCATATTTATGTGTCAAATAGCTTGACCTGTGAATTTTCATGGAACCAAGTGACTCACCTCTCTTGTCATGTGATTGACCAGCCGACACTAATCTATTTTTGTTTTTGTTTTTATGGTATATGAAATTTGGCAAATAGCCTCATATACATGGAAGGAGGGAGAGTAGATGTTATGACGTACGAATATTGTATGTTAGGTCAACAATTAATGTTTGCCCCGTTCAAATGGTTGTCTAATGGGAGATGTATGAGTCATCATTAACTTCTTTTCCCGCTGGGAAAGCGTTTTTTTTTTACTTCATTTGGCACTGGAATGGAACCGCACAATTTAGACGATGTACACGTGAATGTTAATAAACTACGTACTTTGCTTGTGAAAAAGGAAGTGCATTTAGTGTGTGAAAGAACATCTCTCCACCATTATGGTTTTGTGTGTTTGATGACAACATGTGTGATACTCTAATTCGTTTAAGTGGTGCAGATGTGATCTATATTGTTTACTGTTGAGAAGAAAGAAAAAGGAAGAATCATTTGTTGAAAAGGAAGAAGAAGGGAAGAAACAAAATTTGCATAGGCCGAAAATTTGCATAATTTCCGAACCCCAAAAAATGGCTTAGTACTTAAGGGTCCGGAGCCCCTCGATCCCCCCGCCGGCCAGAAATTCGGGTGGGCAATATTTGCCCCTTCAAATGGTTGTCTAATGGGAGATGTTGAGTCATCATTAACTTCTTTTCCCGCTGGGAAACCGTTTTTTACTTCATTTGGCACTGGAATGGAACCGCACAATTTAGACGATGTACACGTGAATGTTAATAAACTACGTACTTTGCTTGTGAAAAAGGAAGTGCATTTAGTGTGTGAAAGAACATCTCTCCACCATTATGGTTTTGTGTGTTTGATGACGACATGTGTGATACTCTAGTTCGTTTAAGTGGTGCAGATGTGATCTATATTGTTTACTGTTGAGAAGAAAGAAAAAGGAAGAATCATTTGTTGAAAAGGAAGAAGAAGGGAAGAAACAAAATTTGGATAGGCCGAAAATTTGCATAATTTCCGGACTCCAAAAAATGGCTAAGGGCTTAAGGGTCCGGAGCCCCTCGATGTGGCGGCCGGAAATTCCGGGTGGGGCGGATATTTCGGCCCTTACTTAGGGCGGAATTTCCTCCTCTGTTTCTTCACCAACAGCTCGATTTCGAGGGGGTATAAATACCCTCCTTCTTCCCCAAGCTGAGCTTTCTCGATTTGTTCACGTTCTTCACCTCCAGCTGAGCCACCAAATTCACTTGATCTCCTCCCTCAACCACCCAAAGTTCTTGATGTTTGGAGAATTGAAGGAGAAGACCCCGATGTACATCTTCACCAAAGCATTTTACATTTCCCCCTCATTTGCTTGAGGGCACCATTGCTAGTGTTTCTGTTGGAAACCCTAGTTGTTGTTACTTGATTTGATATTGTTGTTTGTTCTATTGTAACAACTTTTGGGAGCATCCAGTTCAATTGTGGATGTGTGCCTCAAGAATCTTGTAAAGGCCCGGTTTCTGCCTCGAGAAAATCCCTTAGTGGACAAGTGAGTTAGGCCTTTGTGGCGTTGCTCACCGGATAATAGGGTGAGGCCTTTGTGTCATTGGTTAGACCTTCGTGGCAACCACACCCCTCCAACGTAGACATACTTCCCATCAAAAAATGAATGAACTATGGAAATCATCCCTTGTGTCTCAGCGTGCTCCACTCTCGGTTATCTCTATCCTTTATTGCATTACTATATCTTGCGTAGTGATATCTTACTTAGTTGTGTATCTTGTCATCTAGGTAAATTCACATTATTGCATATCTAGAGAATTACCTTTTTTGTCAAGCCTTAATTGAAAAAAATAACTAAAAATTGGGTAGCGCCTATTCAACCCCACCCCCTATAGGTGCGACATACTATCCTTTCAGTGTGTGAGTCTTATGGCGACCTTATAGGTGACATGGAGTGACCCATACTTTTCCGCACACTAAGTACGACAAATTATAGTTATCGCGTAGTATAGTATAACTGCGAAATGAATCAATGTATTGATCTTCCATTGTCCACAATGCACATGTCCAGTAATAGTCGATGGCACTTGGCATTTTCCGATACTTCATTTAAGGCGTAGCCATGTACAATATAAAACGATAGGCCGATTACTTCTTTCCTTGGTCAAAATCTTACGAGACAAACATGATAAAATGAATACATTACTTTGGTCAAATAATTGAATGGATAAAAGGAAATATTACCTATGCATGTGTTCTTCTTGAGTAATTATAACTAGAAGGACCCTGCGCACGTTGTTGCGCCCGTTTATTACTGCTAGCAAGTTTTCTTTCTTCCTGGCCCATGAGAACGCATGCGGTATAATGGTTTTCTAAAAGTTATTGAACAAAAATCATAAAACACTGGTAAGGAAAAAATAGCTCCGCCGCAAGCATTGGTATCAAAAAATCATCAAGGAGTCCGTCGACGTGCATGAGGCACATCTAAGACCCTAGGCGAACCATCCACCGACAACTTTGCTATCACATAGAGAACAGAAATGAAGCCCCATCAGAGATCGACAGATGATAAACCTGAACATGGGGGTGCTAGCATAGGTCAGTAAGTGCAAAATGACAGAAATTTTTTTGGGAAAGAATGAAGTCATAACATGTCCAATTTCGTAGATGGTAATTGAAAGTGCACAGTGAGGTTTCTAGGTTTTATGCATATATTTTCATAAATAAATGATTTGTCGTGTTCTAATGGGTAGATATGTTTCTTTCTAAAGAATATCAAATTCCTTCCTTCTAATCTCCTTGTCCTGTAGATTCTCCATCCGAAAGCTCTAGCAATTCATCTTCGGCATCTATCATGGCTGCAAATCCATATTCATAGGGAGAAAATATACATCTCCGGTCTCCGGAAGCCATTGCAAAAAAAGTAGATTTGTTTTCGTGCCACACTTGCAGAATATATGACAGCTTCCAGAATGTACATCTGAAATCTGAATTGACCAACATATGCTCTCTTAATTTGCATGAGCACATATGAATCCACCCAATCATCTCACTGCAAAGGTAGTTCAAGAAGTGGTCAGCAAAAAATTCTATCAAGTCTGAAGTTCATAGCATGACAACGATGTGAGGAAGGCAGACATTCAATACTATCAATATGGTGTTGTACTTTTGTACACCCACGCATGGGTGTGGGTGTTTCCGTCACCCTTCATTGTGCTTTAAGATTCGGATAAAAAGAGGAGAGAGAAAGGAATCTTTCTATCTACCATGGTGGGCACGAATCTCGAGAAATAAATGAACGGTGATAGAAACACCCACACCCATGCGTGGGTGTACAAAAGTATTTCCGGTGATCTCATACCTAGCCAGCTCAGGAGTTCTAAACTAAAAACACAGTTGTCAATTCTAGAAAGCCTACATTAGTTACGTGTCATTAGAACGGCTGTGCTCAAAAGAAAAAAGGGCCACTCTAGATTCAATACCTATGCATATTTTTTTCATGTAAAAAAGTTCATATACAAATTTATTGAAATGAATAAATGAACTTGAGTAGGATACTCTAAAATTGTCTTCCATGAAAGAAAATATAAAGCCGTTTACCTTAAATTTTCATTCATATTTGAGACCAGTTTTGAAGTTGACAAACAATTCTAAAACGCCATAAAGTTAAGAGACCAACAATCTACTACAAATACAAAGTTAGAATTATGTACATTTTGATATTTTATACATTAATCTACTGACAGTGGTCACCTTAAGGTTAGTTTCTCAAACAATAGAAGAAGATACATTTGCGTGTAGAGCTAACTGGTCATGCTAAAAATAGATATGAACTTTTTCTTTTTTTGCTTTTCAGGATTCACTAAATTCGAAATCTAGTGCAGACCTAGCATTGAATCCAATTTTAGTTCAGACCTAAAGATGGCCATAAATTCAGATGTAATCATGAAACTTGTATGGTCAATCACTTATTAGTCACCAGGAAGTAGTATTAGTAGCTCTGCAGTAATCGGTTGCGAAATGATGCAGAATAATCTCTGCACTAAGTCACCAGCTAGGTTACAAAATCAATACATGCATCAGAAAAATATTATAAAACCTTGAACGTGGCCATGATCAACAATATACCTAGTGGCTATGAAATCACACTGTCCAGCTCATCCGAGGAGCGAGACATGGACAAAATTACACAATAATAACTGATTTCATTAAAGAAAGACCACTATATTCTTTGATTTCTTTCAATATGAAAATCCTTGAGGCTTAGTGATGTTGGGAGCACACGAAAAAAATGCCAGATTACTTTCATTAGCGATATATCCATATTTAAAAATTAGTGTTGTAGCTTTCACATATATATAAAGCAGAAATACTTTTCTTTTTTTGCTTAATCTTGCAATGTAACCTAGCAGAAGTATCAACTAATTAAGAACTTCTATTTTTCCAACTAAAATGTGATCGATGGTGAAACAATACTAAGGAGTAAAATAATTTTTCCACAAACTAAAACTGCATAAGTAGTCAAAGCAAGTTATTGTTTCTTGCAGAGGAATAGGTACTGCATAATCTTGCCATCTCTAAGACATTTGCAAATGCTGAATACACACCCGTTCCCTTTAGAACAAAATCATTATGGAACTTGGCCTTTAGCCTGCATCTCTGGAAGTACTATACAAATTGGTGCTCTCATAGGCATTCCATCGAGAACCTCAACATCATATGGCAGATCCCTCCTGGTGAAGTTGTACAAGAAACTGAGATGGGTTCGAAAATGAAAACGTCGATTACCAATGAAAAACAAAGTTTTGTATAACCGCGTCCTTATACAATCAACATGTACGCTATTGTGCCTTCGGCCCGAGCATCGTGGAGCCTCGCAGGACCGACCGTCGACTCGCGTCACGTGTAGGAGACATGGGCAAAAGCGTCTGATGTCTATGCACGCGTCTATTGTTGTAGATAGTGTTGGGCCTCCAATTGTAGAGGTTTGTAGAACAGCAGAAAGTTTCACTTAAGTGAATCGCCCAAGGTTTATCGAACTCAGAGAGGTAGAGGTCAAAGATATCCCTCTCAAACAACCCTGCAATTAAGATACAAGAATTCTCTTGTGTTCCGAACACACCCAATACACTTGTCAGGTGTATAGGTGCACTCGGCGAAAAAATAGTGAAATACAAGTAATATGGATGATTATAAGTGGAAATTGCAATCTGAAATAAAAATAGCAGCAAGTAAACATGTAGTAGAACTGATTGTAAACAGTGTTTCAATGCTTAGAAACAAGGCCTAGGTATCTTACTTTCACTAGTGGACACTCTCAACAATGATATCATAATGGAATACATAAATATCATCTCTTCACTATGTTACTCTGAACCACTCTCCGGTTGGATAAAGAACACCAATTCACCGCGTAGGGCTGCAAAAGCACTCCTTAAAGTTCACGTTCCAAATCTAGGGACACCCCACGTTGTCACTTTGAGCATCCAAAGATAGTACTAACAAACACCACAATTTTATAGAGACATCCAACTCAAATTATAACTCATAATAAGTATTTCTGTAAAATTTAGCCTAAGAGACACACACGATGCGCACAATGTCACCTTCACACCGTGGGACAAGGTGTCTCTGGAGATCACATAATAAAACCACTTGAGTAGCATAATAGATAAAGAATAACATCTACTTATTCTACTAGATTACAAAGCTCATGATCACATAAAGATCATACCATGAGAGAGAGAGAGATAAACCACATAGCTACCGGTAAAGCCCTCAGCCTCGGGGGAGAACTACTCCCTCCTCATCATGGGAGTCAGCAACAACGATGAAGATGGCGGTGGAGTCGATGGAGATGGCTCCGGGGGCAATTCCCCGTCCCGGCAGGGTGCCGGAACAGAGACTTCTGTCCCCCGAAACTTGTCTTTGATGGTGGCGGAGTTACAAAAAAATTCGTGGACGAAGGCTGATTCTCGCGTCCAGAGCAATATATAGCCGAAAAGGCGATGTCAGTGGGCGCCCGGCAGGCCCACACCATGCCTAGGCACGACCAGGGTGGGGCCCGCACCTAGGGGTGGTGTGGCCGCCTCCCGGCTCTTCTCCGTCTCCCCTTTGGACTCCGTCTTCGTGACAACAAAATAGGAACTTCGGCTTTTGTTCCGTCCAATTCCGAGAATATTTCCAGAACAACTTTTCTGAAATACAAAAACAACAGAAAACATGAACTGACACTGTGACATCTTGTTAATAGTTTAGTTCGAAAAAATGCATAAAAATACCACGAAGTGTAAACAAAACATATAGCAATTGGTGTAAAACAAGCATGGAGTATAAAAAATTATAGATACATTTGCAACATATGAGCGCCCACCGTTTTGCTTTGAGAGAGAACCCTCATCCATTATTTACAGTAATCAAACTGAAGTCTTTGAATTCCACGATCCACCATTCTGCTGTGCATACACCATTTGCAATGTTCCAATGGCTAAGTCATTTATTATTAGGTAACCCCTAAAATATAGGAGAAATAGTATGGGAGAACAAACTACCTGAATCTTCAAACATTGAGATCTTGTGTCTGGTCACACCCGTTGATACATTTTTAATCCTGGAACCAAATCTGGGTGTAAGTCTGACCAGATGTGTTTACAAACCTCTCATTTTCACAGGCATAGCTGAATGAATCGGTAGGCACCTAGATGCGGGGATCAACAATGTCCGAGTGGTATATGTGCATATTTGGATGAGATTTGCCTTTGCTAACTTCAGCGGCGGAGGAGCCACTATGGCAAGCTATGACCTTTGCCATACCTTAATCCAGCTGCACTTAGGTTCAATTTAGTATAAATAATCACGAGTCATGAGCTTTGTTACTGAAAGATGGAATCTACTGTTTATAACTCAAACATTTTGCATATACTCCAGACTCCAGCCAAAATTTCAATTAGTCCTTCGCTACTGTCTAACTTTATGAGCCTCCGGCTACTCAGTGAATATTTATCCAAGAACAAATAAACGCACACCACTCTCGAGCTCTCCGCTCCCTCTCTCTTTAGGTCTCTCCAGATCTAGGCCGCTCGGCCCCTCTCCCTCTCTTCCCCGGCGTGAGCCGGCATTGAGGCGGGCGGGGGACCCTTAGTTTAGCTGTAGAAGTCTTTGGTTAGGTTTCATCCTAGTTTTGCCTCCATGGCGTATGGCGTCATGCCGATGTGGGGGACTTGGTCGCCGGTGCATGCGAGTTGCACCTGGTGGCCGGTGGCTGTTTCTTTCTTTCTCATGGAGCTCCGGTGGTTGGAGCCGCAGGTGAGCGGGGATGGGCTTCTCACCGTCCCAATGAATAAGCTCGAGGTAGTTGCCTGTGAGGATGAAGTTGGTTTTGTTGTTCTTCATGTCTGGTACAATCATCAATGAGGTGGGGGAGTGGACCGGAAGGGCGACATTTTGATTTCTTCTCATCGGTGGGGATCTGCTGCATCTTGCAGAGACTCTCAACGGCTGCGATCTGGCGCCGCTGTTATCCTCGGCCATGGTGGCTACTCCGCGCCGCGGTCCTGCGGGTTTCGTGGCTTCTTCAACCTCCAGGCCGGCAGGCCACGAAGGAGGCCTTTTCGCGACTCCGTCACGGTGCTCCATCGTCATGCCTTCGCCAAGTGGTCTCGTCCCCGACATCGGTGATGTCGGCCGTGATGCCGAGTTCCTCGTCAAGCTGCGATGGAGAAGGACTCAAGGACTTGATTGCTTTATCTTGTTTTGTTTTGGGGTCCTTTATGTAAAAGTGCAGGTCATGGTTATAATTTCTTTTTTGCTTTGGACCTTGCAGCAATTTGTAATCCCACCGCTTTAATATAAGCAACATCTAGGACCTTCTGGTCCCGATCCTTTCAAAAAAAACGCGCACCAGCTGACAACCAATCGAGAGACTTTGTACAACTAATAATTTTTTTTAAAAGTTTCATTTTTTTTTTGGAAAAAACAGATTTAAAAAACGAAATAAAACAGAAAAAGAAAAACTACCTGCTTATGTTGGGCCTCGGCCCAACTAACTGCCGCCTGGCGCAGAGACCAGAGAGTGTGCGGCGCTCCCAGATGGGCCGACCAGGTCGAAGTATAAACTCCCCCTGCTGTGCGGCCATTAGTGTGGAACTGTGGATCAACTTCCAGCCTTCCAGCGTTTCCTAGTGTGCGTTCCGGGCTTTGGGTGGTGAACCGGAACGTGCTGGGCTCGGCCCGGCTTCAGCTGCTGTGCTGCATAGGCCGTGCTTGGGTTGTACTCCGGAAGCAAAATCAAGTAAGCAACAGAAGTTCTCAAAAAAGAGTAAGTGACCAAAGAAATGCAAGCATTTTTTTTTGGAGAAAGATAGCAAGTTGAAAAAGTCATCTACCATGAACTAAACTGTAACAAAAAAAAAACACTGAAGTGCTGATGGGGAGGTTGACGTGGGAGTTGCCGTGGTGCCATGATAGCAAGGGGAAATTCCTATCTAGTGAAGGCGTCGAGGGGATAATAACAAGTTCATGTACTCCCTCCGGTCGGAATAGATTGACGCGGATTGAAGCAAGATTGGCCTGCACGCTTAGTAGAGCCGCGTCAATTAAATCCGTCCAGAGGTAGTACCACGGTAGCTACTACACGTATCGATCGCCATTGCCCGGCTCCGGCAGAGGGCTCCGATTCGGTGAAACCAAATCAACGTACGTGTAAACATAGATTGTGGCTGCAACGTGCAATCAATCATATGTACCAGGCAGTGCAGCTGATCGATCATGAGATAATTCGGTCCGTTACTGTACACATGTATACCAGCAAGTGGGCACTGTCCAAGTGTACATCCAGCCTTTCACCACCGAACATATATTCTCCTGAGCCTGACAACACCAAACTAGCCAATTAGGAGCCTAACCAAACATGAGAACTCGCCAAGCTGCGAAGTGTCTTGGGCGCTCTACATATTATCTATACACGGTTTTAAGGATTTGACACCGAGCAGATTGTAGCTGCACATGCATGTTAATTATGTGCCGGTACTAGGAGTCGAGATGAGAACGAGACAGCATACGGCAGCTCAACTTTTGCGATATTGCCATTCTTCCAATCTTTTCTGAATGATAAACTAAAGCATATACATAATTCCCGTATATTTCCATCCATGTACGACCTCTATGATATCATCTTCATTTGCCGGATTACCAAGGTGGTAAAGGGAATCATGGCGGCCGTGTGAAGAATGCCGGATAGTCTCTGGAGGTTCCATCTCGCATGCTGGTGCTGGTGTCGAGTCGAGAAGATTCGAGCGCAGGCTCACGAGGGATCAGAAGAAACATGTGCGTTGGATGCTAGACACTTTATTCTTGGCGGTTGAAGACATTGTGTGATGATTGGAGCTTCTTCAAGGTGAAAACCAAGATTTGAGAGCATATCTAGTTACGTGTGCGTCGGACATTTTATTGTCTCCAGTCGCGCGCCCCAAAGGCTCTTTTCATCCGGCGGCCTTATACGATGTCCAACGTCTCGAGCCTGTCCCCGCTCCACAGGGGATGCTCCGGGGACGTCGGACAGAGCGAGAAGCGAGGCGGGAAGTGGCAGACCCGACACGTCATTGACACACAAACAAGTTTGGGGGGCGCGTTTGGGGAACACGATTGGCAGTGACGCCCCCCTCCCCCCAAATGCAGCACGAAGAAACATCGTCCCCAAACGCTAAATTCGGAGCGCTTTGGGAGACGCTTTGGGGGACGCGACTGGAGATGCTATGATCCCATGCTCTTTACACTGAATGACGTCGGTGTTTCTGCATTATTACCTTCTTAGAGGTATCGTTTTGGAGAAGCTTTTTCGGGGTCGAGGTGTCATCACCACAGTTGGTGCTATTGCTGCCACGAGACTCTAATTGCTTCGGGCGAGGGGGTGGGGGTCTTTGTTTTCTTTTCTCCTCATATTTAATTTTTCGATTTTGTGTGTATCTTTGATTTTAGACTTGTTCTAGTCATTATGTTGTCCTGGCAAAGTCTGGATGTGGTTTATATCATCTTAGCATTAATATATTCTTTTTATTAAAAAATGTACGATGTCCACTAACAAACATAATTGCAATTCTCACTGGCAGGAGAAGCTGAGACTAAAATGGTTACATGTTCCATTGAAAAACCCCGCTCTCTCCAATAATCCAAAGAGAATATCATTCGAATTAATCCACATATCGACGGAGTGCCATAATAACGCCCCAATAATCTCCTCCTTCCGGAGACAATTTCAGAGGCTTCATACAAAGCAAAAGGCACTTCTCACTTCACATGGCCCCCATCTTAGCCCCACCCTGTCTCTCGCAATTAACAAAACGGAGACGAAGAAGCAGCAAGTAGTACGTACAGAGACGACGGCCATGTTCCGTTTATCTTTATCATTTGAAACGGTAGGCAGGCCATGTGTGCGTGCATGTGGCCGGGCAACCGAGCCGAGTTGGAAGCGATATTGGAGGCAGCTAATCACACCGCATGCAGGCTGCAGTTGGTGGCCGCGTCCTGCATGATTGATTGCGCTGCGGCTTGCAACTTGGTTGGATGCATTGCCACCTTCTTGCCTCCATCTTTGCAAGCCGAATAACAACATTTTGCCACCCAACTCGAGCTATTCTCTGCCACTCGATCAAAAATAGAGTTTGTATTGAACATGTCATAATAGTGCACGGTTCCATTGTGGACTTTGTAAGAAAACAAATTGTACATTTAAACATCGTGGTAAAAGTTTAAGACATTGTTTAACATGTCAATTGCAATCAGGTTCAAATATCCGATAGAAGGTTTGTATTGGGGTTTGTCTTCTGCAATTGAACCTGCTTGCCAATTGACATGTTAAACAATGTCTTAAACAGTGTCGGATATCGGGTGATATATCGGATGATGTGTAGTTGTATCACATAAGATATATTGGATATTTTCGTTATTATTGTTCAAAGCATGCCTTATCTGTACAAGAAAACGAATGATGTCGGTGCTTGGGCATTACCAATATAGATTGCAAGTTTATTAACTAGTCAATTGCGAAATTAAAAGATAATGACTCACAAAATCATTACTTCAACATCAAAAGGTACATTATACATGTGTATCTATAGAACATTATGCATACTTTTGATAAGTTGATGAACTTGTAAATACATAATTTTATTCTCAACATATATATCTTTTGAGAAAGAAACATTGACATCTACATATTGGCCTATGTTTGTGGGCATATGAGGCCGAGTATCTCGGCCATATGAGTAGATATATCGGTCTATGTCGGATGACATGTGTGAAAATACTATTTACAAAATTATATGTTACATATGTATCAGTACACCACGATATTGATATATCAGCTGATATATCCCATTTTCCTTGATTTCAGAGATTGGTCGGTTGGAATGGACACATTGTTCACATTGCTATTTTACGCGCATATTCTACCCATCACTCCTAGTTGACATTCTCGGAACTTTTTTACCTTAAAGAACCTGGCCACTATCTACTTTGTACTTGTGACATTGCGACAACTATTGCCTCATTTTATTATTTTCTCAAACTTAAAAGCTAGACCCACATGCAAAGATGGCTCGCAAACCTGGTGCACACCTCAACACGTATTCGTTATCAGCACATCCTACAAGGCACAGGAACATTATGGCAGCATTTGACAAAGTTTGGTCAACTTTGAGAGGATTTGACATAATTCGACACCCTTAGAAAGTGGTTCTCATATGAACCTACCATGCTATCGTGATAAGTGGGTGTAGCTTGTAATTGTGGAAAAAATAAGGTATTTAGATGGAAAAATAAGCGCGGTCACATTGGCATGGTTAAAAGGTAAATGATGAAATATATTTTGAATAGAGTATTTTTCGTAAGGTCACAGTCAGAAGGCAAAAAAAAAAGTGGGATGTAGACAAGCTTACCTACGTCCCATCTAGATTATTGAAAATGCCGCTTTCTAGACGTTTGAGTTGAGAATAAACAATTTAACCATTGAACTATTCGACATCGCATTAGTTTATCTAGTAACCAAAATAAACTGGATTTACGTTGGGCAGGGCAAAGGCAACATGACACATGTGGTGAGGATCTCCATTGGCGTATCATGTATGCCAGCCAGGTGGGTCCAATAATTTGTTTCTCACCTCTAGCTCTAACATGGGAAGGTTCTGAAGAAAGGGGCCGGGCCGGAGCGAGTGATTGGAGGTAAGGATCATGTTATTTGTTGTGTCAATGAGCTACACAGGTAGGATTAATTTTGTAGGATAGTACACCTCTTTTCATAAGGGAAGGATGGATAGTACTTTTGATAAAGGTGGAAACAGTTGAGTCAGTTGGGCTGACTTTTTACAAGGAAGGACAAAGGTCCTGCTGTTACCTGTACTTTTCAGTGCTTGTTTATAACTTGGATGTTCCCTGGAGCCACATTTGCTACTGAAAAATACTTTGCTGACAGGGTGAAGGGTGAACTCTGTCAGTGGAGTGCTGAACTTCTTAACTGCACGGTGTTAACGATTGCCAGTTTTATTTCTCGTTTGATTGGATTCCTCAATGGTGTGAAGTTCCAGGAGTATACAAGAAAGGTTACACGAGATGGTGTTGATTGACGTTCTTGGACTTGCTTGGCAGCTAGCTTTAGTTTACCTCATCATCAACACCACCAGTTTACTCCCACTGCTTGGTCATGACAGCAGCTTCCCAGGCTCCTCAAGCAATTAGACAGCTTACAGATTGAGAACTTTCCAGGACAGTTCATCTACGATGAACCATATAAGCCAATGGAAATATATGTCACCTCACGTTTCTTCCAAAAAAAGGAAATATTTCTGTCCTTGCCGAAATGGCTGAAATTGAACTTAGTTGGATAAGAGCTCATCACATTATGATCATTTTCTTTTACCAGAGTTTAATTTAGTTAGAATCTCGCCCAAAAGTCAAGATAAAATTATATTGGTAGTTTGGTACCCAGAGAGATTAGTGATTATTTTCGAAACTTTGAACCCTATTTTTTTTTTATGTTTGTGCATATATGGTTGTGTCATTATAAAACTGTGGTTAACCAATGAACGTAGCGATTCTCCGTGCACAAGAGGTTTCATGTATGTTTTAGCCGTCGATCTGGTGCTTTTAGATTCGTGTGTACCAATAAGTCTCAAACTGCAGGGAATAAAGCGCAAATAAAGAGAGTTAAACCGCGTACGGGCGTAACTCATTTCTCGTTGACCAACAATATTTTCAGAGAGTCACATATCTAGAAGATGAGGCCCCAAAATGTGTTCATGCATTGAGATGATTATGGACAACTCCACAAAGAGGCGAAAAGAACCAAACCCTAATGATGATTATTAATTAAGATTCTGTAATAGTTCTAATGAGTTTAGTCTGAGAAAGTAATTCATGCGAGGGTCCATGATGTACATATTAGATACATACCCGTCAACCTTTTCAGGACCTTGGCATATTTGCGGTAGATTACGCTTCTTCTTAGATTTTTAAGGTAACACATTGTTTATGCCATATACTTCTACAAAAGGAAAACATACTAAACATTGAATTCAATAATTTATGAGTTCAATAAATGAGTAAATCCTATATTTTACCCCATACTATGCTATTTTTATGCTAATCACCCTATTTAACATAGTTTCATTCTAATTACCTCATTTAGAGCTTTTTTTTGTCTCCTTTTAGCCCTTCTAAGTTTTTGCGAGCCTCGTGGTTAGTTAATCTCAGCAACCAGGTACATGTGGCGTGCCACCTAGGCGGTTTTCCTCATGGCAATTTTCTGCCACCAATCCTAACCCTTTGCGTACATGCAGCATACAGATTTTGCGAGCCTCATGGTTAGTTAATCCCAGCAATATGATACATGTAGTGTGCCACGTAGGCGGTTTTCCTCGTGGCAATTTTCTACCACCAATCCTAACCCTAGGCGTACATGTTAGGGAACCAAATGAGGGGAGGCAGAGACTGTGGGAAGGAAGGTATGCCCTGGTGCACCTTAGCCATACGTGGTGCGGTGTATGGTGTGATTGAAGGGACTACGTGTCGTTGTTCCGAAAAGAAGTTTTGGCATGGGGTAAATCTCCGGTGCCACGAGGCTAGTTTCTTTGTGGAGAAATCACTAGCAAAAACCATGACCGTTGCATGCCACATGTATTTGATGGTCCGGGCGTGGAGATTGCTCTGAACTATTCAAAAGGGTAAAAAGTGGCACAACTTTTAATAAATGTGGCTATAGGATGAAATTTTGCTAACTGGGGTATTTTACTGAAAATAGGGGGTAAAAAAGAAAATTCGCTCTTAACAAAAACAAGCCTTGTCACTATCCTATTACATGTGTTTTATATCAGTGTGATGCATTAATATAGTGATATGTTTCAAAAGAAAAGGCGATGTACAAACCCGATGAACAGTGCCTCAAGAGTAAAGATTCTCTTATGTTTGACAATTTAGCACCCCAAGTTTGCTACAGGGAAACTAAATCATGATATCATGAAGAATCTAATCAAGGATGAGAATATGATTTCCATGTGTTGGGAATAATGTGGCCTCCCTAGGCAAGTTATGTACACCCGCATTATAAAATGTTTATGTCTACCAACAAATTTGGTATGCATGTTCCTTCACTATTACACCCGTACTTGTGTATGATCAAATTTAATGCAAGTCTTGGAAATTTAACAGCTCCAATATCCCGTAACAACAGGTGAGCCTTTAGTTTAATTTCGTTGTGTTAGATTTTGAAGAATCATTTCTCAGTGTAAGTTTGTATTATGTCTCACAAATTGATACAAAACTGTTTGGGGTACAAGGGATATAAATAGTAGAGCCAACCGACTAAGCCTAAAACCCTAGCTTGCGTTACAAGTCTAGCTTAACCGAAACATATAATCTAACATCCCCCGCAGTGTCAACGTGGGGTTCAATCACGTTGAGACTGAAACGAATGTCATGAAACGGCTGTGTCGGCAGTCCCTTGGTAAAGATGTCGGCGAACTGCGCTGTAGTGGGAACATGAAGAACTCGAACTTGGCCCAAAGCAACTTTCTCCCTGACGAAGTGAATATCTATCTCAATATGCTTTGTCCTCCGATGCTGAACTGGATTGCTGGACATGTAAACCGCTGAAATATTATCACAATAAACAATAGTGGCCTGCTGGATGGGACGATGAAGTTCAGCCAACAACTGCCGTAGCCAAACTGTCTCAGCAACTGCATGTGCAACAGCTCGATACTCAGCTTCTGCAGACGAGCGTGAAACCGTAACCTGTCGCTTAGAAGACCATGAAAGCAAATTGTTACCCATAAAAACACAGTATCCGGACGTGGACCGACGAGTGTCGGGGCATCCAGCCCAGTCCGCATCAGAGTATGCTGTCAAACTGGTAGGTGAAGTGGTGTTTATGTGAAGGCCATAATCTAATGTTCCTTTTAGATATCTAAGAGTGCGTTTCATGTGATTGTAGTGAGGAACTCGTGGATCATGCATATATAGGCAGGCTTGTTGGACAGAATAAGATATTTCTGGGCGTGTTAGAGTAAGGTATTGTAGTGCACCCGCAATGCTACGGTAGAGAGTTGGGTCTGAGAATGGTTCGCCATCAGCAGAGAGTTTGGCGCTAGTGTCAACAGGTGTACGAGCAGGCTGACAGTCAGTCATGCCTGCGCGGTTGAGAAGATCTAGAATGTACTGACGTTGGGAAAGAAAAAGACCATTAGAGTCACGTGTAACAGCGATGCCAAGAAAATGATGAAGCACACCAAGATCAGTCATAGAGAATTCAGAGTTAAGCAGTGTAATAATATGATCAAGAAAAGTCTTAGTGGAAGCAGTGAGAATGATATCATCAACATAAAGAAGAAGATAAGCTGTGTGTGTGGAAGTGTGATAGACAAAAAGAGAGGTGTCGGTGAGAGAGGGAGTGAAACCGATTGTTTGAATGTAAGTTGAAAAACGTTGGAACCAAGCCCTAGGGGCTTGTTTGAGACCATAAAGAGATTTTTGAACGAGACAAACATGATCGGGAGCAGAGGAGTCTTCGAAGCCTAAAGGTTGTTGACAATAAACAGTTTCTTGGAGAGCACCATGAAGAAAGGCATTTTTGACATCGAGTTGGTGAATGGGCCAAGAAGAGGAAGTGGCGATGCTAAGAACAGTGCGAATAGTGTTAGGCTTGACAACAGGAGAGAAGGTCTCGTCGTAGTCGATGCCGTGCTGCTGAGAGAAACCACGACAAACCCAGCGAGCCTTGTAGCGAGAGAGAGTTCCGTCGGAGAGAAATTTTTGGCGGAAAACCCATTTGCCGGAAACAATATTTGCACCGACAGGGCGAGGAACAAGGCGCCATGTATCATTGTGAATGAGAGCAGAAAACTCATCACGCATAGCGGCAACCCAGTTAGGATCGAGAAGAGCACTTTTGTAGGTTTTAGGAATGGGGGCGATCGGAGAAGTGGTGGCATGAAGATTGAGACACGGCCTTTTTGGAACGTGAAATCCCGTTTTGGCCCGAGTGCGCATTGTGTGATCATTTGTGGGAGCTTGGGTAGGAACAGCATGGGGTGGTAGAGGTGGAGTGGGATGAACAACGACGTCAGGCGCAGCGGATGAGTCAGACGTCGAAGATGGTGGAATAGGTGGAGAAGGAGCGGCGGGGGAGATGGGTGTATTGGGTGGAGCTGCGGACGCGGCAGAGGAAGCAGCCGACCCCGCTGTCGCGGCAGTGGAGTCGGCTGAAGGGTCTGCCGCGGCAGGCGAGGAGGGCACTGGGGTGGCGGTAGGAGGCGGATGTATGGGTGTAGTAGGAGCGGTGTAGTGGTGAGGAAACCTAGCGGGGTGAGCTATGGGATGATGTAGGGTAGGCGATGGGTCAATGGGAGTTTGGGAGGGTGTCCGTGTGGAGAAAGGGAAGATATGCTCGGAAAAAGTAACGTGCCGAGAGATGTGGACGCGGCCGGAGACGAGATCCAGGCAGCGATAACCCTTGTGTTCATCAGAGTATCCTAGAAAGACACAGGGAATGGAGCGAGGTGATAGTTTGTTGGTGGAGATGGCGGCAGTGTTTGGAAAACAAAGACAGCCAAAGACGCGAAGTTCAGAGTAGTTGGGATGACTAAGGTAAAGAGAGTAGAATGGTGTAGAGTTTGGGTTGGACTTGTGAGGCCGGATGTTAAGTAAGTAGGTGGCCGTGCGTAAGGCTTCGGCCCAAAATTTTGGTGGCATTGAGGAGTGGATTAAAAGGGTGCGAATGATGTCGTTTATTGTGCGAAGCGAGCGTTCTGCCTTGCCGTTTTGAGGTGAAGTGTATGGGCATGAAAATCGGAGAAGAATGCCATGTTGAAGAAAGAAGTTTCGGTTTTGAAAGTTATCAAATTCTTTGCCGTTGTCACATTGGATAAATTTAATGGGAAGAAAGAAGTGTGTGGCGACATATTTGTGAAAGTTTAGGAAAATGGTGTGTACGTCTGATTTGTTGCGTAAAGGAAAAGTCCAGACAAAGTGTGTGAAATCGTCTAGAACGACTAGATAATATTTAAAGCCAGAGACACTAGTATGGGGAGATGTCCATAAATCGCAGTGCAAAAGTTCAAAAGGAAAGGTACTAACAGTAGTAGAGGAACTAAAGGGCAAGCGAACATGTTTTCCTTGCTGACAAGAGGGACACATGGAGATATTATGACTATCCTTATTACAATTTATTGAAAATTCGCTAAGTATAGAAGACAAGGTAGCGTTGTGGGGGTGGCCGAGACGGTGATGCCAGAGGTCGACGGACGCCGCCATGGAGGTGGGTGGGTCGTGGGTGGCGGCGCCATGGAGAGTGTAGAGGTCGCCGGAGCTATTGAACCGAGCGATCTCCGCTTTGGTCTGGTAGTCCTTCACAGATAAACCAAACGGATCAAATTCCATAGAAACAAGATTGTCACGGGTGAACTGACGAACAGAAATTAAGTTTTTTATTAGCGCGGGTGCAATAAGGACATCACGTAGGAGGAGTTGTTTGGTGGGTGTAGGTATGGTGGTTTGGCCGGTGCAATATATAGGTATAGTAGTGCCGTTTCCTAGGACTATGGATGAAAGTGGTGTGGTGGAAAAATTTGACAGCATATTACTAGAAGCAGACATGTGACTAGAAGCACCGGAATCGAAAATCCAGTCCATACCTGAGTTTCCCTGGGCAGCGAAGTTGTTCATGGCCTGCAAGAACGCAGATTGGTCCCAGCTCGGTGAAGGAGCGGAGGTCGGTTGATGCAGCGGTGCAGTTGGAGCAGGCGGCATGAGGACAGGCGAAGGCTGAAACATCTGGGGGTGCTGATATGGCATGTATGGCATCCCCCCGTCGTAGTAGGCCGGGGCGGCGTGGTAGGCGTTCGGCGGGCGCGCTGGCCGAGAGTCAGGGGAACCAGTGTGGGCGAAGCCCGGCTCCCAGGCACCCGTGTAAGCTGGAGGAGCGCCGATCGGAGAGGGGGCCGCCCAGGGCATGGACCAAGCCTGAACCATGCCGGTCCAGGGATCATGAGGAGGGCGCCAGGTGGCGGCGCGGCAGTGCTGGCGCAGGCGTCGGTGCCGCCGGTGGCGGGCGCCAAGCGGGAGGAGCGGCAGGCTGGCGCGGGCGTCGAGGCGGCTGGTGGAGTGGCAGATCGCGGCGGCCAGTACATCGGATTCTTGCCCTTGTAGTTGGGGCTGGGACGCCAGCCAGGAGGAGCTGCGCGGAGGCTGGAAACCCGGGGTCTGCCGCGGCAGTGGGTTGGCTCGTCGGGCCTGCCGGTGCAGGAGTAGGTGATACGCGTACAGCACGCGTCCGTTGGGAACCCCAAGAGGAAGGTGTGATGCGTACAGCGGCAAGTTTTCCCTCAGTATGAAACCAAGGTTTATCGAACCAGTAGGAGCCAGAAGCACGTTGAAGGTTGATGGCGGCGGGATGTAGTGCGGCGCAACACCAGATTCCGGCCAACGTGGAACACACAACACAACCAAAGTACTTTGCCCCAACGAAACAGTGAGGTTGTCAATCTCACCGGCTTGCTGTAACAAAGGATTAGATGTATAGTGTGGATGATGATTGTTTGCGGAAAACAGAGAACAGTATTGCGGTAGATTGTATTTCAGTGAAAGAGTTGGACCGGGGTCCACAGTTCACTAGAGGTGTCTCTCCCATAAGATAAACGGCATGTTGGGTGAACAAATTACAGTTGGGCAATTGACAAATAAAGAGGGCATGACCATGCACATACATATTATGATGAGTATTGTGAGATTTAATTGGGCATTACGACAAAGTACATAGACCGCTATCAGCATGCATCTATGCCTAAAAGTCCACCTTCAGGTTATCATCCGAACCCCTCCGGTATTAAGTTGCTAACAACGAGACAATTGCATTAAGTATTGCGCGTAATGTAATCGGTAACTACGTCCTTGAACATAGCACTAATGTTTTATCCCTAGTGCAAGGACATCCATAATCTTAGAGATTTCTGTCACTCCCCAGATTCACGGAGACATGAACCCACTATCGAGCATAAATACTCCCTCTTGGAGTTACAAGCATCTACTTGGCCAGAGCATTTACTAGTAACGGAGAGCATGCAAGATCATAAACAACACATAGACATAACTTTGATAATCAACATAACAAGTATTCTCTATTCATCGGATCCCAACAAACGCAACATATAGAATTGCAGATAGATGATCTTGATCATGTTAGGCAGCTCACAAGATCCGACAATGAAGCACAATGGGGAGAAGACAACCATCTAGCTACTGCTATGGACCCATAGTCCAGGGTAGACTACTCACACATCACTCCGGAGCGACCATGGCGGCGTAGAGTCCTCCGGGAGATGAATCCCCTCTCCGCGGGTGCCGGAGGTGATCTCCTGAATCCCCCGAGATGGGATTGGCGGCGCGTCTCGGTAAGGTTTTCCGTATCGTGGCTCTCGGTGCGGGGGTTTCGCGACGGAGGCTTTAAGTAGGCGGAAGGGCAAGTCGGAGGCGGCACGAGGGCCCACACCATAGGGCCGCCGGGGGGCCGCGCCGCCCCCTAGGGTTTGGCCACCTCGTGGCCTGTCTCCTCTTCGGTCTTCGGAAGCTTCGTGGCAAAATAGGACCCTGGCGTTGATTTCGTCCAATTCGAGAATATTTCGTTACTAGGATTTCTGAAACCAAAAACAGCAGAAAACAATGGCACTTCGGCATCTTGTTAATAGGTTAGTTCCGGAAAATGCACGAATATGACATAAAGTGTGCATAAAACATGTAGATAACATCAATAATGTGGCATGGAACATAAGAAATTATCGATACGTTGGAGACGTATCGCATCCCCAAGCTTAGTTCTGCTCAGCAGGTAAAACGATAACAAAGATAATTTCTGGAGTGACATGCCATCATAACCTTGATCATACTATTTGTAAAGCATATGTAGTGAATGCAGCGATCAAAACAATGTATATGACATGAGTAAACAAGTGAATCATATAGCAAAGACTTTTCATGAATAGTACTTCAAGACAAGCATCAATAAGTCTTGCATAAGAGTTAACTCATAAAGCAATAATTCAAAGTAAAAGCATCGAAGCAACATAAAGGAAGATTAAGTTTCAGCGGTTGCTTTCAACTTATAACATGTATATCTCATGGATATTGTCAACATAGAGTAATATAATAAGTGCAATATGCAAATATGTAGGAATCAATGCACAGTTCACACAAGTGTTTGCTTCTTGAGGTGGAGAGAAATAGGTGAACTGACTCAACAATGAAAGTAAAAGAATGGTCCTCCATAGAGGAAAAGCATCGATTGATATATTTGTGCTAGAGCTTTGATTTTGAAAACATGAAACAATTTTGTCAACGGTAGTAATAAAGCATATGTATCATGTAAATTATATCTTACAAGTTGCAAGCCTCATGCATAGTATACTAATAGTGCCCGCACCTTGTCCTAATTAGCTTGGACTACGGATCATCACAATGCACATGTTTTAACCAAGTGTCACAAAGGGGTACCTCTATGCTTTGTACAAAGGTCTAAGGAGAAAGCTCGCATTGGATTTCTCGCTATTGATTATTCTCAACTTAGACATCCATACGGGACAACATAGACAACAGATAATGGACTCCTCTTTTATGCATAAGCATGTAACAACAATTAATAATTTTCTCATATGAGATTGAGGATATATGTCCAAAACTGAAACTTCCACCATGGATCATGGCTTTAGTTAGCGGCCCAATGTTCTTCTCTAACAATATGCATGCTTAACCATAAGGTGGTAGATCTCTCTTACTTCGACAAGACGAACATGCATAGCAACTCACATGATATTCAACAAAGAATAGTTGATGGCGTCCCCAAAAACATGGTTATCGCACAACAAGCAACTTAATAAGAGATAAAGTGCATAAGTACATATTCAATACCACAATAGTTTTTAAGCTATTTGTCCCATGAGCTATATATTGCAAGGTGAATGATGGAATTTTAAAGGTAGCACTCAAGCAATTTACTTTGGAATGGCGGAGAAATACCATGTAGTAGGTAGGTATGGTGGACACAAATGGCATAGTGGTTGGCTCAAGGATTTTGGATGCATGAGAAGTATTCCCTCTCGATACAAGGTTTAGGCTAGCAAGGTTATTTGAAACAAACACAAGGATGAACCGGTGCAGCAAAACTCACATAAAAGACACATTGTAAATATTATAAGACTCTACACCGTCTTCCTTGTTGTTCAAACTCAATACTAGAAATTATCTAGACCTTAGAGAGACCAAATATGCAAACCAAATTTTAGCATGCTCTATGTATTTCTTCATTAATGGGTGCAAAGTATATGATGCAAGAGCTTAAACATGAGCACAACAATTGCCAAGTATCACATTACCCAAGACATTATAGCAATTACTACATGTATCATTTTCCAATTCCAACCATGTAACAATTTAACGAAGAAGAAACTTCGCCATGAATACTATGAGTAGAGCCTAAGGACATACTTGTCCATATGCTACAGCGGAGCGTATCTCTCTCCCATACAATGAATGCTAGGATCCATTTTATTCAAAAAAGACAAAAACAAAAACAAACCGACGCTCCAAGCAAAGCACATAAGATGTGATGGAATAAAAATATAGTTTCAGGGGAGGAACCTGATAATGTTGTCGATGAAGAAGGGGATGCCTTGGGCATCCCCAAGCTTAGACGCTTGAGTCTTCTTAGAATATGCAGGGTGAACCACCGGGGCATCCCCAAGCTTAGAGCTTTCACTCTCCTTGATCATGTTGCATCATACTCCTCTCTTGATCCTTGAAAACTTCCTCCACACCAAACTTAGAACAACTCATTAGAGGGTTAGTGCACAATAAAAATTAACATGTTCAGAGGTGACATAATCATTCTTAACACTTCTGGACATTGCATAAAGCTACTGGACATTAATGGATCAAAGAAATTCATCCAACATAGCAAAAGAGGCAATGAGAAATAAAAGGCAGAATCTGTCAAAACAGAACAGTTCGTATTGACGAATTTTAAAATGGCACCAGACTTGCTCAAATGAAAATGCTCAAATTGAATGAAAGTTGCGTACATATCTGAGGATCACGCACGTAAATTGGCATATTTTTCTGAGCTACCTACAGAGAGGCAGGTCGGAATTAGTGACAGTAAAGAAATCTGAAACTGCGCAGTAATCCAAATCTAGTATGAACTTTTCTATCAACGACTTTACTTGGCACAATAAAACACTAAACTAAGATAAGGAGAGGTTGCTACAGTAGTAAACAACTTCCAAGACACAAAATAAAAACAAAGTACTGTAGGTAAAAACCATGGGTTGTCTCCCATAAGCGCTTTTCTTTAACGCCTTTCAGCTAGGCGCAGAAAGTGTGTATCAAGTATTATCAAGAGACGAAGTGTCAACATCATAATTTGTTCTAATAATAGAATCAAAAGGTAACTTCATTCTCTTTCTAGGGAAGTGTTCCATACCTTTCTTGAGAGGAAATTGATATTTTATATTACCTTCCTTCATATCAATAGTAGCACCAACAGTTCGAAGAAAAGGTCTTCCCAATATAATGGGACAAGATGCATTGCATTCAATATCCAAGACAACAAAATCAACGGGGACAAGGTTATTGTTAACGGTAATGCGAACATTATCAACTTTCCCCAAAGGTTTCTTTGTAGAATGATCAGCAAGATTAACATCCAAATAACAATTTTTCATGGTGGCAAGTCAAGCATATTATAAATTTTCTTAGGCATAACGGAAATACTTGCACCAAGATCACATAAAGCATTACAATCAAAATATTTAAACTTCATCTTAATGATGGGCTCCCAACCATCCTCTAGCTTTCTAAGAATAGAGGCTTCGCGCTCTAGTTTCTCTTCTCTAGCTTTTATGAGAGCATTTGTAATATGTTGCGTGAAAGCCAAATTTATAGCACTAGCATTAGGACTTTTAGCAAGTTTTTGCAAGAACTTTATAACTTCAGAGATGTGGCAATCATCAAAATTTAAACCATTATAATCTAAAGCAATGGGATCATCATCCCCAACGTTGGAAAAAATTTCAGCTTTATCACAGGCAGTTTCAGCAGTTTTAGCAATTTCAGGCGTTCTCGCGCTTTGCATTAGAAGTGGAAACATTGCTAACACCAATTCTTTTATTATTAATAGTAGGAGGTGCAGCAACATGTATAGCATTAGCATTACTAGTGGTGGTAATAGTCCAAACTTTAGCTACATTCTTCTCTTTAGCTAGTTTTTCATTTTCTTCTCTATCCCACCTAGCACGCAGTTCAGCCATTAATCTTATATTCTCATTAATTCTAACTTGGATGGCATTTGCTGTAGTAACAATTTTATTATGATGATTCTCATTAGGCATAACTTTCGATTTCAAAAGATCAACATCAGCAGCAAGACTATCGACTTTAGAAGCAACTATATCAATTTTCCCAAGCTTTTCTTCAACAGATTTGTTAAAGGCAGTTTGTGTACTAATAAATTCTCTAAGCATAGCTTCAAGTCCAGGGGGTGTGTTCATACTATTATTGTAAGAATTCCCATAAGAATTACCATAGCCGTTGCCATTATTATAAGGACATGGCCTATAGTTGTTACTAGAATTGTTCCGGTAAGCATTGTTGTTAAAATTATTATTTTTAATGAAGTTTACATCAACATGTTCTTCTTGGGCAACCAATGAAGCTAACGGAACATTATTAGGATCAATATTAGTCCTATCATTCACAAGCATAGACATAATAGCATCAATCTTATCACTCAAGGAAGAGGTTTCTTCAACAGAATTTACCTTCTTACCTTGTGGAGCTCTTTCCGTGTGCCATTCAGAGTAATTAATCATCATATTATCAAGAAGCTTTGTTGCTTCACCAAGAGTGATGGACATAAAGGTACCTCCAGCAGCTGAATCCAATAAATTCCGCGAAGAAAAATTTAGTCCTGCATAGAAGGTTTGGATGATCATCCAAGTAGTCAGTCCATGGGTTGGGCAATTTTTAACCAAAGATTTCATTCTTTCCCAAGCTTGAGCAACATGTTCAGTATCTAATTGTTTAAAATTCATTATGCTACTCCTCAAAGATATAATTTTAGCAGGGGGATAATATCTACCAATAAAAGCATCCTTGCATTTAGTCCATGAATCAATACTATTCTTAGGTAGAGATAGCAACCAATCTTTAGCTCTTCCTCTTAATGAGAAAGGGAACAATTTTAATTTTATAATGTCACCATCTACATCTTTATACTTTTGCATTTCACATAATTCAACTAAATTATTGAGATGGGCAGCAGCATCATCAGAACTAACACCAGAAAATTGCTCTCGCATAACAAGATTTAGTAAAGCAGGTTTAATTTCAAAGAATTCTGCTGTAGTAGCAGGTGGAGCAATAGGTGTGCATAGGAAATTATTATTATTTGTGGTTGTGAAGTCACACAACTTAGTATTTTCAGGAGTGGCCATTTTAGCAACAGTAAATAAAGCAAACTAGATAAAGTAAATGCAAGTAACTAATTTTTTTGTGTTTTTGATATAGCAAACAAGATAGCAAATAAAGTAAAACTAGCAACTAATTTTTTGTATTTTGATTTAGTGCAGCAAATAAAGTAGTAAATAAAATAAAGCAAGACAAAAACAAAGTAAAGAGATTGGGAAGTGGAGACTCCCTTGCAGCGTGTCTTGATCTCCCGACAACGGCGCCGGAAAAAGAGCTTGATACGCGTACGGCACGCGTCCGTTGGGAACCCCAAGAGGAAGGTGTGATGCGTACAGCGGCAAGTTTTCCTCGGTATGAAACCAAGGTTTATCGAACCAGTAGGAGCCAAGAAGCACGTTGAAGGTTGATGGCGGCGGGATGTAGTGCGGCGCAACACCAGATTCCGGCGCCAACGTGGAACTGCACAACACAACCAAAGTACTTTGCCCCAACGAAACAGTGAGGTTGTCAATCTCACCGGCTTGCTGTAACAAAGGATTAGATGTATAGTGTGGATGATGATTGTTTACGAAAACAGTAGAACAGTATTGCAGTAGATTGTATTTCAGTAAAGAGAATTGGACCGGGGTCCACAGTTCACTAGAGGTGTCTCTCCCATAAGATAAACAGCATGTTGGGTGAACAAATTACAGTTGGGCAATTGACAAATAAAGAGGGCATGACCATGCACATACATATTATGATGAGTATTGTGAGATTTAATTGGGCATTACGACAAAGTACATAGACCGCTATCCGGCATGCATCTATGCCTAAAAAGTCCACCTTCGGGTTATCATCCGAACCCCTCCGTATTAAGTTGCTAACAACGGACAATTGCATTAAGTATTGCGCGTAATGTAATCAGTAACTACGTCCTTGAACATAGCACTAATGTTTTATCCCTAGTGGCAACGACACATCCATAATCTTAGAGATTTCTGTCACTTCCCAGATTCACGGAGACATGAACCCACTATCGAGCATAAATACTCCCTCTTGGAGTTACAAGCATCTACTTGGCCAGAGCATTTACTAGTAACGGAGAGCATGCAAGATCATAAACAACACATAGACATAACTTTGATAATCAACATAACAAGTATTCTCTATTCATCGGATCCCAACAAACGCAACATATAGAATTAGATAGATGATCTTGATCATGTTAGGCAGCTCACAAGATCCGACAATGAAGCACAATGGGGAGAAGACAACCATCTAGCTACTGCTATGGACCCATAGTCCGGGGGTAGACTACTCACACATCACTCCGGAGGCGACCATGGCGGCGTAGAGTCCTCCGGGAGATGAATCCCCTCTCCGGCAGGGTGCCGGAGGTGATCTCCTGAATCCCCGAGATGGGATTGGCGGCGGCGGCGTCTCGGTGGGTTTTCCGTATCGTGGCTCTCGGTGGGGGTTTCGCGACGGAGGCTTTAAGTAGGCGGAAGGGCAAGTCGGAGGCGGCACGAGGCCACACCATAGGGCGCGCGGCCGGGGCGGGCCGCGCCGCCTAGGTTTGGCCACCTCGTGGCCCCACTTCGTCTCCTCTTCGGTCTTCTGGAAGCTTCGTGGCAAAATAGGACCACAGGCGTTGATTTCGTCCAATTTCGAGAATATTTCGTTACTAGGATTTCTGAAACCAAAAACAGCGAAAGCGCACTTCGGCATCTTGTTAATAGGTTAGTTCCGGAAAATGCACGAATATGACATAAAGTGTGCATAAAACATGTAGATAACATCAATAATGTGGCATGGAACATAAGAAATTATCGATACGTTGGAGACGTATCAGCAGCGGCCGGGTGGAGGCGGCGAAGACGTGAGGCCGCGCCTCCCGCCGTGTGAGGTCATCATCGGCGTTCTGCAGCAGGGACCGGATCTCCGCGAAGGAAGGGCGAGGCCGCATGAAGGGAATCATGGCCGCTTGAGTCTTGAACCGATCGCTGAGCCCTTGGAGAAGGATGTTGATAAGCTGGCGATCAGGCATAGGATCGCCTAGTTCGCGGAGCTCATCCGCCATCGTCTGGATGCGCTGACAGTAGACGCTGAGCGAGGAGTCCCCCTGAGGGGTGTTGCGGATCGCGGAGTGGAGGTTGTTGATCCGGGCGTCAGCGTTGTCCTGGAAGAGCTGGCGCAGGGACGCCCAGAGGGCGGCGGCGGTGGCGGCCTCACGGAAAACGAGATTGAAAATCTCCGTGGACACGCGTGTGTAGATCCATTGGATGATGGCGAGATCATCTGTGATCCAGCGAGCGTCGTCAGGACGAGGGGCGGCGTCGGCGGCGACGTGGTGACGGAGGTTGCAGCGCCCGAGGTGAACCTCAAAGAGGTGGCGCCAATGGTAGTAGTTGTGTTGGGCAAGATCTAAAGTAATAGGTATGAAGGGGGTGACATCGGCTATGGTATCTGTGTAGGAGAGAGGAGTATCCGTGGGAGGGGTAGAAGAGGCCGAGGCCTTGGCGGCGGCGGCGGCCTTGGCATGCTGGTCGAAGTAACCAGGCGGCGGCGGCTTAGGCGGCGGCGCCATAGGTCAGGATCGATTAGTCTGATACCATGTAAGTTTGTATTATGTCTCACAAATTGATACAAAACTGTTTGGGGTACAAGAGATATAAATAGTAGAGCCAACCGACTAAGCCTAAAACCCTAGCTTGCGTTACAAGTCTAGCTTAACCGAAACATATAATCTAACACTCAGAAACTTTCTTTAAGACAATTTCTCGGAGACTGGTATGTACATGTGGTTTGCTGTTTGCCTCTGGTTTTTGGAGTGGAGCATTTACTAGGAATTCTCTGTATCCAGGAGCCTTTGCCACAAAATACTACTTATGATGAACTATCATTCGCACTTTCACAGGGGCTATTTTGCCAGGGAAATCTTCATATGTTCTGGACTTAAACTGGTGGATGTGTTGCAGTACTGTGATCTATTTCAGAGGGCTAAGAATAAGAAGGATTAAATATTCTCATGTTACTTTTCACTACTAACATTAGACACTTTTGTTTAGCAAATGGCATTAGACACTTGCATATGAGCTATTTTATCATACCTGCAACAGAATCTTACAGTCCCTGCAGATTTCCCTGTCAGGATCACTGACAAAAGTTCCATTGTAACCTGCAGGATAATATTAGTACCAGTACCAGTCATTTGTTTAAGACCCACAAGGCGCCTGCTCCTCTACATCCTATAGTACTTGGCTACTAAAGTAATCTGGTGTTAACCAGGCATGTCTACTTTAGTGAACTTCATACTCTATGGAACATCAATTGTTCAGAGTGGCCTCAATATATATGACAATGCCAAACTGCACAGAACCATTAGTTTTACCGCCTAACTGATGATTTATATTTCGTTTTAGTCTCTTGGAACCTTATTTTGTTCAGAAATACTAATTGATGAAAAATTATCTGTTATCTTTAACAGTAATCATATATCCTTACCTTCAAAAAAGTAATCATATATCCTTGGTATTAACAGGTAGAAAATAGAGAATAAACTCCACCACAAGCCACCATGTTCTTTGTGTCAAAAATGATTGCAAAAGGCTTAGTTTAAACCAACAAGACAAAATCCTCTCTCCAATAACAAGTGATAATCAAAACCTTCTTTTCCTCACATTCCCTTAACCACATGGGCCATGTCTCCCCAAGCTTCCAATAATTCCAAGAGCATTTTCCAGCCTATGTCCCAACCTTTACACTCTCACGCCGAGCTGTTCTTGTGCTACCTATCCAATTACTAAACCATGTGTATACCTAACACTAGAACACATGCTCACACAACCACGCTAGTATCACCAATGCACTAGCATGACACTAAATTATTTGAATCATGAATATGGACAGAGGAGTAAATTATTCATCATCCAAGCACTTAAACTAATGATTTAATCTCATCCTAATCATAGAGACATCCTCCTATATACTTTCCTACGAGTTTCCCTCCATTTCTCTATTGCTTCAAACAAGGCAATGGAAACACAAAGCTAGTGGCCAGTGACGGAGCGCCGAGGGAGTGAAGGAGAAGGAACGAAGAGGAGACTCAAGCATGGCACGTGCTACTACTCCTTGCCCCTGGCCGAGTAGCGCTGCACGCTTGTTCTTCTCCCTGTCCTTCTCCTTGTTCCTCTTGTGCTGCGTGTCCAATGCCACGGCGGCCACCGGCGGGGATGAGGCCGCGGCACTGCTGGCCATCAAGGCCTCACTCGTCGATCCACTGGGGGAGCTCCGGGGGTGGGGTTCCGGGCTGCATTGCGGCTGGAAGGGCGTGCTCTGCGACGCCCAGGGCGTGGTCTCAGGCATCAACCTCGCCGGCATGAACCTGAGCGGCACCATCCCTGACGACATCCTCGGCCTCACCGGGCTCACCTCGATCGTCCTTCAGAGCAATGCCTTCGACCGCGAGCTGCCTCTGGCGCTCGTATCCATCCCGACGCTCCGGGAGTTCGATGTCAGTGACAACAGCTTCACCGGCCGCTTCCCTGCTGGCCTCGGCGCGTGCGCATCATTGGTGTACTTCAACGCGTCCGGCAACAACTTCGTCGGCCCGCTCCCGGCCGACATCGGCAATGCCACCGCGCTCGAGACGCTCGACGTCAGGGGCGGATTCTTCTCCGGCACGATCCCCAAGAGCTACGGCAAACTCCAGAAGCTCAAGTTCTTGGGGCTATCCGGCAACAACCTCAATGGTGCTCTCCCGGCCGAGCTGTTCGAGCTCGCGGCATTGGAGCAGATAATCATCGGCTACAACGAGTTCAGCGGCCCAATCCCGGCAGCTATTGGCAAGCTCAAGAAACTCCAGTACCTTGACATGGCGATCGGCAACTTGGAAGGCCCCATCCCCTCGGAGCTCGGTCAGCTGCCAGAGCTCGACACCGTCTTCCTTTACAAGAATAACATCGGCGGCAAGATACCCAAGGAGCTCGGCAACCTGTCGTCCCTCCTCATGCTCGACCTCTCCGACAACGTGCTCACAGGCGCGATCCCGCCGGAGCTGGCGCAGCTCACGAACCTGCAGCTGCTCAACCTCATGTGTAACCGGCTAAAGGGCGGCGTTCCGGCGGGCATCGGCGAGCTTCCCAAGCTAGAAGTGCTGGAGCTGTGGAACAATTCCCTCACCGGCTCGCTTCCACCGTCGCTCGGCGCCGCTCAGCCACTGCAATGGCTCGACGTGTCTACGAACGCGCTGTCCGGGCCGGTGCCCGCCGGCCTCTGCGACAGCGGCAACCTCACGAAGCTGATACTCTTCAACAATGTCTTCACTGGCCCGATCCCGGCGGGGCTCACCACGTGCTCGTCGCTGGTCCGGGTGCGCGCGCACAACAACCGGCTCAACGGCACGGTGCCGGCGGGGCTCGGGCGGCTGCCGCGGCTGCAGCGCCTGGAGCTGGCTGGTAACGAGCTCTCCGGTGAGATCCCCGATGACTTGGCGTTGTCAACGTCGCTCTCCTTCATCGACCTCTCCCACAACCAGCTGCGATCGGCGCTGCCGTCGAACATCTTGTCCATTCCGACGCTGCAGTCGTTCGGGGCGGCGGACAACGAGCTGATCGGAGGTGTGCCCGATGAGCTAGATGATTGCCGATCCCTCTCCGCCCTTGACCTGTCGAGCAACCGGCTGTCCGGCGCTATACCGTCTAGCCTCTCTTCGTGCCAGAGGCTTGTCTCGCTTAACCTCCGTAGCAACCGCTTCACCGGGCAGATCCCTAGCGCGGTTGCCATGATGCCGACATTGTCCATCCTCGATCTCTCCAACAACTTCCTCTCCGGCGAGATTCCAAGCAACTTCGGCAGCTCACCCGCGCTCGAGATGCTCAACCTGGCAAACAACAACCTCAGCGGTCCCGTGCCGGCGACCGGGCTTTTGAGGACAATTAACCCCGACGAACTTGCCGGGAATCCAGGCCTTTGTGGGGGCGTCTTGCCACCGTGCGGGGCCAACGCTCTGCGGGCTTCGTCATCGACGTCAGGTCTCCGGCGTTCGCACGTCAAGCACATCGCCGCCGGGTGGGCGATCGGCATCTCGATCGCACTCGTGGCATGTGGTGCCGTCTTCCTCGGCAAGTTAACGTACCAGCGGTGGTACCTCAATGGTGGATGCTGCGACGAGGCCGTGGAGGATGACGGGAACGGTTCGTGGCCGTGGCGCCTCACGGCGTTCCAGCGGCTGAGCTTCACCAGCGCCGAGGTGCTCGCGTGCATCAAGGAGGACAACATCGTCGGCATGGGCGGCTCAGGGGTGGTGTACCGCGCCGACATGCCGCGCCACCACGCCGTCGTCGCCATCAAAAAGCTCTGGCGAGCGGCGGGGTGCCCCGAGGAGGGCACGGTGGACGGGCGCAGGGATGTCGAGGCAGGAGCAGGAGGCGAGTTCGCCGCGGAGGTTAAGCTTCTCGGCCGACTCCGGCACCGGAACGTTGTGCGCATGCTGGGGTACGTGAGCAACGACGTGGACACAATGGTGCTGTACGAGTACATGGCGGGCGGCAGCCTGTGGGAGGCGCTGCACGGCCGGGGCAAGGGAAAGCAGCTGGTTGACTGGGTCTCCCGGTATAACGTGGCTGCCGGCGTCGCCGCCGGACTGGCGTACCTGCACCATGACTGCCGGCCGTTGGTGATCCACCGCGACGTCAAGTCCAGCAACGTGCTCCTGGACCCAAACATGGAGGCCAAAATCGCCGACTTCGGGCTGGCACGCGTCATGGCCCGGCCGAACGAGACCGTCTCGGTGGTGGCCGGATCCTACGGCTACATCGCGCCGGAGTACGGGTACACGCTGAAGGTGGACCAGAAGAGCGACATCTACAGCTTCGGGGTGGTGCTCATGGAGCTGCTCACCGGGCGGCGGCCCATCGAGCCGGAGTACGGCGAGAGCTGCGTGGACATCGTCGGTTGGGTCAGGGAGCGGCTGCGCAGCAACAGCGGGGTGGAGGAACTGCTCGACGCCGGCGTCGGAGGGCGCGTCGACCACGTTCGGGAGGAGATGCTGCTGGTGCTGCGGATCGCGGTGCTGTGCACGGCAAAGTCACCCAAGGACCGGCCGACGATGAGGGACGTGGTGACCATGCTCGCGGAGGCCAAGCCGCGCCGGAAGAGCAGCAGCGCCACCGTGGCGGCCACGGTCGTCGACAAGGACAAACCGGTGTTCACCACGTCGCCGGACTCTGGCTACTTGTAGCTTTCGCCGGAGGCTCTGAGACGTGACAGCAAACTACGTGCCTGTATGTTTTGTACGTAGCGAACGCGATCTACTACCACTTTTACTATTTTTTTACATAGTTTTGATTTGGGCTATATATACTTGGTTAATTTAGTTCGATCGGGGACGAGGAACCAATGTAAAAAGAACAATGTTCATACTTTTACAATATTAGAATGTAAAGGAATTCGGTCCCTTCGAAATTCAAATGATAGCTTCTTCCTTTTACTCCTAAGTAGGAGTGATCAATTTGTTTTCACCCCACCCAACACTAAGACTGGCAATTGTATCCCGAGTGGAAGATTTCATTAGGTTTTTTTTTGCGATGAAAGGATGATATATTAATTCTCGATCCTACAGATAGATCTAGAAACAAAGAAAAAATAACAAGGAGACCCTCTAGACCCGAGGACGACAACGAGCCGGAGCTGACGATGGCGCGCCGCTGCTGAAGCTCCCCAAGCCTTGGATCGCCGAAGCCCACCACACCACAGACGGGCAGTCACCGAGCACCGCCTCCGAAGAGACTACCGGGAACGCCGCTGCCGTGAAGAACCTCTACGTCACCCTCTTCTTCAACTTCATCCAGATCCGCTGCGTACCCGGACCTGGCCGTGGTGAAACGAGCCGGAGCAATCCGGAGATCCTTGAGCTCGGGGAAGTCGCGCGCGAGACGGCGAAGCTCCAGGGAACGCCACCCCCGAAGGGGATCCACACCGACACCAAAAGCCGATCCAGCAACACCACCACCTCCGAAGCACCGTCGGCCGGACACCTACCAAAACCTACCTTATATACACGCCGTGAGACGGGCTTCCCCCATCCTCCCGCCGCCGGAGCAGCCGACGGAGCGGGAGGAACCCACGCCTCACCGGCACAAGCGGTGGATCGACGGTGGACTCTCAAAAAACGCCTCTCAGCATTGTAGCGGGGAGAGGATAAGGAGGGTATTCATTAGGTATTGTTAGGTTCCAATATTTCTGGCTAAAATGAAACACAATGTTTCCCAATAAAACTTGGCGAAATTGTGTAGTACGAATCTTAAATCAGAAATCAACGGCTTGAACATGCACAGGACACATTTCTCACCCAACACTCCAACACCTCTAATCAAATTGTATACATGCACTCATATATGACCACGACCCTCTCATCGTATGTCTCCCTTTCTCATATTGTGCCATTCCACATCACCCTCTGAACCTTTATCAATCCGTTCGTCTTTCTCAGCTGTAATAATAGAAAATATATCCATATTAATTGTTATTACAATTTTTCAAAGGTATTAGACCCTTAGAATTTGAATAATAAGCCTTTTCTTCCGAAATCGTAGGGGGCGTTTTGTAGCAAAGTATATTTAAAGTAATCTAAGAACACAAAAGTTTCCACAAATGCTCTAGTTTCAAATAATTTGTTGTGTTTAACTGCAAAAATGTCTTTACTATTAAAAGGAAGTTGATACGTCGTTAAAAATGTTTGACATGAAACATTGAGAGAATAAAAACGGTTCTTCCAACAACAATTTCGCTTAACATCTAACCTGATCGTGGTCCGTCTCCCCTCCTTCCCTTGTTTTCACGGCCTCAACTACGGGTAGATTTTTAGGAAAGCAATCATGGATTGGTAATCAACCTCCCGCGATTTCCAAACGATAGCCATCATCATCCCCTTTCTCCCCAGCGAGCTGCCGACTAGAAGAGGTGGCACAAGGCGCAAACCGAGCAGTAGAGGTGGAGGCTGATAGAAGGCCCTACTCTACATCTGTCGCCTTGCCCCGTCCTGCTGGACATCCCTGCCAACACAATTGCGTCCTCCCTCCCCACCTTGTGGCCTGTCCCTACCTGTCTACTGTGGTTACTACACTGTCGTGTAGACCTCTCTCCTCTACCACTCCATGCCTTGTATCCAGTTTACCCCTAATGACGCACTGCAGAGATTGGGGGACCACTACAGGAATGGGCCGATATGCCGAGGGCCGGGTACCCTCGGCGTAGCCTGTTTTGGCCGTCGGCGTAGGCTACGCCGAGGGCAGCCCGCGGCATAGCTCCTCGGCGGCTACCTCCCTCGGCGGTAAAATTTCCATCCTTACATATATATTTTTGCGGGGCAATATAATATACGAAGATTAACTATCATAAGCAAAGTGGGCATGCTACAAATAAATAGCCAATAACCTAGCACATCCTACTCAGTTGCACATGCAAAATCATAAGAGGAAATATCATTTTTTTTAGAGAAAACACGGGAAATATCAGCATCCAAGTTTTTTTTTTTTTGAGCATCATCCACCTCTTTATTATCAAGTGTTATAGTTCAAACACACACCATCAGGTGGATTTTGAAACCACACATGCCTACCTAGATCAAGGAAAATAGAGCTCCTTGCCAGGTTGTGTGCATCGATGTTCGCCCCTCTCCCTGCAAACACAATCTGCACTTGCTGGAAACCATCAGCTCTAGCCTTTATTTCCTTCACGATATGGCCATATATCCCCATGCCTTCTCCCTGGATGTTACGTACAACATTGCTGCAGTCACTTGCTAGCCTGAAGCGCTGCACAAGAAGATCCGCTGCCACTGCAAAACCTTCCCTGCACGCCATAGCTTCAAGTGTCTCGGGATCAGTTATGCCTTTCAAAACAACCGAGGAAGCTCCAACAAACTCTCCATCTTCTCGCCGCACAACTGCTGCAATTGAACTAATGGCCGAGTTCTTTGAGGTCGCAGCATCAACATTGATCTTGAATAGGCCCGCGGGCGGCGCGATCCACTTCTGACCTGTTGTAGTTTGTGGACTAGCACAAGGTACTTGTCCAAGTTTTGCTAAATCAATATCTGTCAGGAAACGATCGATGAAACTGTGAGTAGAGAGGGGGCTCTGGAAGATCCCCTCATGGACCGCCTTCCGCTTCGCATGCCACAACGCCCAGAGCGTCACCACCACTCTGGTACTATCCTCATGCGGTATTGCATTTAGAACCGACGCTATCCATCCCTTGGCATGAGGTTCTTTGATATTTACAACCAGGTCAGTAATATCACCCGGAGCCAAAGCCCATACACACCTCGCCATGTTACATTCTATCAACGAGTGCTTCCATGAGTCAGGTTCCTACTAGCGACCCAGCCTGACAGACGACAGCTGACAGATTCCGTCTTGCCTCCGGCCCACGAGTGTGCTCCTCAGGCCCAACTTGATGCCAACTACTCTCTCTCAGAAAAAAAACATCTAAATCTAAATATTTAGTTCTCACGAGTCCAATTCTTCCTCGACGGCTTCGCCTCCCAGAACCACCGGCTCCTCGTTCTCCAATCTCTCGCGATCCAACTAAACCCTAGCCTTTCAAACCATGGCGCCGGACGACAGAAACAAGCCGTGGGTGCTGGAGAAGTTCGACCCCTCCTGGAACGAGGGCGGCCTTCTGGAAGTCAGCTCCTTCTCCATCCCCTTCCGCAAAGACAGAGGCATGCCACCACCACCCCTCCTCCTCTCCTCCTGCGATTTACTGAATATTAGCTACAATTACTGACCAACCATGCATCACCTGCTTTTTTGGGTACGTGCAGAGTTACGGGAGTATCTGCAGGAGGCGTGGCCGTCGGTGAATAGCGCGCTGAAGGAGTTTGGGGTCTCTTGCAAGCTCAATTTTGTACTACTCGGTTCACTTGTTTCGACACTTTCTCTTATGTAAGCAATAGGTCGATGTGAGATCAGTCACTTATATGTGAACATGCGTACATTGTACAGGCGGAGGGATCCATGACGGTTTCGACCACCAGGACCCTTACATTGTTGTCAAGGCCCGGGACATCACCAAACTCTTGGCCCGGAGTGTCCCTGCACCTCAGGTATTTTAATTTGTATTATCCATATGATCTATTAATATGAGGAGTACGTGTGTGGAGATCCATTGGGACAAATATTTGAGGGATAAAAAATATGAGTACAACTACTGCTAGCACGGATGCACATAATCTTGGTTGGAGTTGTTCATACCTAATAATTTAAAGCTACACCGGTTTCTGTAGGCCCTTAAATTACTCAGTTACGATGATATAAGCTGCGACATTATCAAGATCGGTAATATCATACGGAATAGGGTAAGGCTGTTTCATCCTTGAGCATTTTGTGCCTTTCGTCGGAACTGCTTTGACTTTTTCATGTGTGAATTCATGATTATTGCTCTGATTTTCTATACTAGCTATCAAATATTTTAATAAGAAAGTCACAATGTAGAGAGATCTCTAATTGCCAATGTAAGTCAGCAGAACCAACAAATGATGATATTACATATTTGTTATTTATAAGGGACTTAGAAATAACATTATCACGGATTCGTTGTATATATACCGAGAAATTGGTATCTTTAAGTCAACTTAGTTGCACTCTGTTGGACCTACGGTTGCACAAAATATGGTATCCATTTCTTTTACAGAAATCCAAATTTTAAACCGCAACTACTCAATTTCTATTGGGTAAAAAGTCAGCGGTTGGAATCGTTGACCTAGAAATAAGTCTTTCTCAGTAGATGTACAAATAGGCATTCCCATAATATTAATAACCTTTTTTCTCCTTTCTGTGGACTCCGTATACTTTATTTCAGTTTCGGTGTTCCAAATTTACGTACTACAATAGAATTCATGTAGGCTTTTTTTTCCCTAATGTTATCTGCTCTTTATGCACTATTTGTTTTTATTCATTTTTGTGATAAACCGCCAAATTACCAATACGCTGGATAATTTTGCTTTATAATGTACTACATGGTCACTATAATCCTCTTTTTTCCACCAATTTTGCCATGCTTATTATATATTTATTACTGGCTACACTCATATAGGTATATCGGATTATCACTCCCATGCCACATGGTTGCGTACTTGCATGTGGTGTGCTATTCTTTCTCCATAATAGTTTCATGAGTCCAATGATATTGTGCAATTTAACGTTTACATTCTTCTTGGTGTAGTTTGGGTTATGGTGTTCTTTAATTAGTCGTTATATCATCACATCATGCTCTGCTTTTATCCTCCAGTTCACTAATAATGTGCCATATACAGAAAAGATTTGCTCTAAGGAGAAGTCGCATTTTAGGGCCTAATATGTCTACCCTTCAGGTAAACTTCTCATATGGTTCCTGTCTTGCGGATGTGTCTCTGTGTACCCATTTGTTCACATATTGTTTTATGCACTACAGGCCATAGAGGATTTTACTGGCTGCTACATCTTGGTTCAGGTTTTTCTTAATTTCTTACCTTAGTACTGCATAAGTGCATTAAATTAAGTTACATTATAGGTCCAGTATATATTTCTACTCTTCATTTATGGCGTTCATATATTGAACACTGGTGCATTCTACATCATGATAGGGAAGTACTGTTTCTGCCATGGGTTCCTTCGTTGGGCTGAAACATGTCCGGAAAATTGCTGAAGCATGCATAAAGAACACAAAGGATCCGATTTCTCACATCCAGGTGAGTTTTGTTAAGGTGGATTTGTTTTTACATACGTTTTTTATTAAGTTTATCTAAGATTACTTATCATTTTCTGATGACTAAACAGGAACTCCGAACCAAACTTGAGCTGGCTAAAAAATATGAACTGGCAATGGAATAGTGGCACTGGTTTGTAGCAACGTTTGGTAAGCAATAGACTTGCGTCGCATTTCTACTAAAAAATGTGTCATGTAGCTCATGCCTCATTACTTTCTGTTTTCTAGGTCGGATGCCAAGCAGTGTGGTGCGAGCAATGGTGAATTGCATACCAAGAAAAAGCACAAATCGTCCAAACCGAAGTGGCCGCAATCTGGATGAACAACGTCAGTGGCTTGCTGGCAGATCGTTTGTACTTTGTGAGTTAGTCGAACCATCTTACCTCTATAGTCACGTTGGTAACTCCATGTGTATAAAATCGTTTTCTTTACTGATTGTTTTTTTTAGATCAAAAGGGGTCTCCCCCCAGCTCCATTTTCATTGAAAAGGAAGCCAAGTCTTTTACAGAAACTAAAAACACCACAAAACGAAAGGAGAAAACAGGCTTTTTATGCTGGGGAGATTGGCTGCCATCCCAACCAAAACTCCAAAATACCAGCAAGCCCAGGAACAGTTTTTAAAGCAGTGAGCACACCCTAAAAACAAACGTTTTAACTAATTTCATTACAAACCAAACAGATAGGTAGTAGCATACTAGCACAGCTCCCAAACTTTCCTCAGCATTCCTCTGGCATCCTCTCGAGACTACACCACCTTTCTCAGCAGCCGAGTCTCAGGTGACCACATGAATCTTGTGGGAGTCACCAGGATTGTCCAGGAGGTAGGCCAGCGTTGCCCTGCCATCAAAACTTGAGTTTCAGGAAGAGACCCAGTCGAAGGAGGGACATCTCACCCCACTGGGAGGTAAAGAGGAGCTCTTAAACTGGCTAGCAGTAGGTCCATGAATCGACCGTTTCCTCCAGATTCTAGTTCTTTGAAAGGTTTCAACCAGTCCCGAAGGAGGAAGAGAACCCTTCGCCACACCTGTTTCACATTAATCCAAGTGGTTTTGTTAAACACAAGACTATTTCTATTAAGCCATAGACCCCACAGAACAGCTGAAGAAGCTACATTAAAATGCATGAACTTTTTTGTTACAAAGCCATTTAGAAGCAATTGATTCAAAGTTATTAACATGCACTTCAAAAACCTCTTCAAACAAGTTCCAAATAGATCTAGCCACTATACATTCAAACATAAGATAGTGAACTGATTCAAATTCAGAACACATCTCACAGTTCATGGGTTTAGGAATACCTCTAGCCCTCAAATTATCCCTAGTCATGATCTTGTTCTGAGAAAACAACCATAAGAAAATTTGAATCCTAGGAGGTATTTTCAGTTTTCAAACAGCAGGTAGATAAACTGGAGTAACACCTCTAAAATTAATGATAGCATATAGAGAGCTAGATGAATAAATCCCAGAAGAGGTGTATTGCCAGATCAGCTGATCTTCCTCTTGGGAGAAAGTTATAGTCTTAGCAATCTCTAGGAGCTCAAACCACTGAACCATCATGTCATCAGTGAAGGTTCTCCTAAAAGTACCTCTAATCTCCTGGCCATCCCAGATATCAGAAATGGTTTTGTTCTGTTGGTTAGAAACAAAATAAAGATCCCATAATTGAGTAGCCAAAGGGGAATTGTCAAACCAAATGTCTTCCCAAAAGTTGGCCATCTGTGAATCAATCAGATGCAGAGCCCACTTTGGGAATTTAAAGAAGGAAAGAAGATAAATGGGGATACTAGCTAAACAGGATTGTATGAGAATTCTCCTGGCCGTAGAGGATAGAAGTTTCCCCCTCCAACCAGTGATCCTTTTAAGAATGTTCTCAAGGAGAGGTTGCAGATCCTCTCTTCTCAACCTATCATAATGCAAAGGTATACCTAAATACTTAACAGGGAAATCTCCTATGACACATTGGAAAATATCTAAGAAAGGTTGGGTTTCACTAGTATCCATATTAATAGGAATAAGTTCACTTTTATGAAAATTAACTCTCATCCCAGAAATTTTCTCAAAACAAGTAAGAATCCATCTTAAGTTTAAAGCAACTCTCTGATCATTTTTAAGGAACAAAAGAGTATCATCAGCATATTGGAGACTAACCATTCCTCCAGGTAAGAATTTGGGGCAGAGCCCACTAATCAAACCAACTTTTGTCCCTTTAACTAACATCCTAGAGAAAACATCTACAATGCAATTGAATAATAGAGGGGCAGTGGGGTCCCCCTGTCTTAAACCTTTGCCAGTCAAGAAAAAATCTCCCTTAATGTCATTTACCTTAACCCCAACAGATCCTCCTTGGATAATTTGTTTAATAAACCTAATGAAGGTGGGGTTAAAGCCTCTGAGAACCAAAATCTCATACAAGAAATCTAGGTTAACTTTGTCATATGCCTTCTCATAGTCAAGCTTTAAAACTAAACCTTTATCTTTATTCTTGTGCACTTCATGAATAACTTCATGTGCAGTGACAACACTTTCTAAAATAAACCTTCCTCTAATGAAGGCTGATTGATGATAAGAAATAAGTCTATCAATGATTTTAGCCAGTCTATTAGTCAGGACCTTAGTAAAAATCTTAAAAGAGCAATTCAGAAGGCTAATAGGTCTAAATTTCTTCATGGATCTAGCCTCATTTTCTTTAGGTATAAGAGTGATCATGGCAAAATTCAATCTATACAAGTCTAAGTTATCATCAAACCAAGCATTAAACATATTGATCAAGTCAAGTTTGATCACATCCCAAAACTTCTGATAAAACATAAAGGGAATACCATCAGGTCCAGGTGCCCCCTCTGCATAAGAACCAAAAACTGTAGTTTTGACCTCTTCTTCAGTAAATGCACTCCCTAACATTATATTCTCCTCCAAAGTTATTTTTTCATCCTCAGAGAAGAAATTATCTTGGAGTTTGATGTCTGGTCTAATTTCTTTTTTAAACAGATCTCTATAAAAGTCTGTAGCTACTTTGAGCATTTCCTTAGACTCAGTTACAGGGCCATCAGGGCCATCTAAGACATGAATGTATTTCTTCCTCCTCCTCTGATTGGCCACAGCATGGAAATATGATGTATTTCTATCACCCTCTAATATATTCCTATCTCTAGATCTCTGTCTAGCTTTAGTCTCCTCAAGGATCCAAAAAGAATTCAACTCTCTAAGAATGAAATCCCATCTCTCCCTCTCAGACTGAGAAAGGACACAGGTTTCAGATTTAATGTCAAGAACATCATATTCTTTCATAAGCTCTTTCTTCTGTTTTCTAGCTGCAGCCTCATAATTACTACTCCACCCTTTAGCTAATCTCCTAAACAGCCTAAGTTTTTGTTGCCAGACATCAACTACATTGTTATTATCAACCTCTAAGCTCCAAGCTCTATTTACCAAAACAGCAAACTCAGGGATAGCTAACCACCATTTCTCAAGTTTAAAACTTCCTTTTTTTGGAATTCTGCTCTCACCAGAATCCCAAACAAGAGGGGTATGATCACTACCTGATCTAGATAAAACTTTAGCACTAGCTAGAGGGAAGCAACTATCAAAAGAAGTGGAACAGAAGATCCTGTCAAGTTTACACATAACAGGATTATCTTGATTATTCCCCCAAGTATAATTCCTACCAGAGACACCTATCTCCATAAGGGCCCACATTTCTATCCAGGCATTAAACTTATCAGCCCATTTGAAATCTATATTACCATTATTCTTGTCTTCAACAAATCTAACTAGGTTAAAATCTCCACCAATCAGCACTGGTCCTTCCCAATTAAGACAGAGTTCATGAAGTTCAGAAATAAACTCATGTTTCCTCTCCTCATAGGCAGAGCCATAGACAGTAGTAATTCTACAAATGAAATCATTCCTCCTATTTTTAACAACAGCACTCACAGAGAAAGTTTTAATTTCCCAGGTTAAGACCTCTAAGAGATCAGCATTGATGCCTACTAAGATACCACCAGCAGAACCTATTGCAGGTAGTAAATTCCAGACAAAATTTCTATTTCCTAAAAGATTTTTCAGAAAGGAGTTACTAAATTCTCCTTTTTTAGTTTCCTGAAAGCCAATGTAATCTAAATTCAAAGGCACTAAGTTATCATTAATGAAAAGCTTCCTACCAGGGGTAGAAATGCCCCTACTATTCCAAAAGGCACATATCATGGATAAAACTTCTTGGGGTGTTTGCCCCGAGATTTCCTAATAACATCTATCCATTCTTCAGCAAGTTCCTCTTGCTGGTCCTTATCAGACAAGGAAGCAGCTCTAGGGGAGGAACAAGCTGAATGCATGCTATCCGATTCTACTTCTAAGTTGATACCAACTACCTTGGCAACATTATCTAATTCATCAACATGCAAAACATTAAAAGGATTGTTAGACATTATATCTTTCATCCTTGGAATCTCCAGGTTGTTAATCCTCTTCATCTCCTATGCTTTCTCCATGATGTTCTTGGTTCTATCAATCCTGTTGCTCTGCCTAACAGGTTGCACAGGACCCCACTTGGATCTTCTCTTTGAAGGCTGCCTTTCAGTCACTTGATCAGCATATATGAAGGGCAGCTCTACCTCTGACATGATATCATTAGGTAGCTCTATTTCCTGATCAACATCTCCAGGGGCAGGCTCTTCAAACTGGTTGGTCAGATTACCCTTAAGCATTTTCTCACTGTACCAGAACATCTTCACTTCCTCCCTTGCAGTATTAGAGACTGGAGTCTTGTCCCACACAAAAGCACCCTCTTGATCAACTAGGCCTCTCTGGAGTAACTTCTGGTAAACATCAGCAGCACTTGACTCTGGAGGAGTGATACGTCCATTTTGCATCACTATTTTATATCATAATTTGCTGTTATTCATTGATATATTTCATATTTGGAGATGATACTTATGTTATTTCACCTATTTTGCATGTTTCATTATTATTGGAGGATCGCGCACAGGGGATTCTGTGGAAAAGCGCCGTCGAATGCAATATTTTGGAAGATCAGCAATTGAGAAATTATATGAAAATTCCTATTTTTCGGAAGACGAAGGGAGGAAGGGGGGCCGAGGGCCGTGGGCCCACCTCACAGGCCAGCGTGGGCCAAGGCCTGGCCGCGCCGCCTTGTGGGGAGGGGGCCCACAGCCCCCTCTGGCCTCGTCTCCTTCGCGTATTTCTTCGTCACGAAAATCTAAGCTCTAGAGGGACAGTCGCGAAGAGTCACAGCCGCCTCTGCGAGGCGGAGAACACCAGAGAGAAAAGAGCTCTCCGGCAGGCTGAGATCCGCCGGGGAAATTCCCTCCCGGAGGGGAAAATCGACGCCATCGTCACCGTCATCAAGCTGGACATCATCTCCATCACCATCGTCATCATCTCCATCATCATCACCGCCGTCTCCACCGCTACACATCGTCACCGCTGTAACAATTTGGGTTGGATCCTTATTGTTTGATAGGGGAAACTCTCCCGGTATTGATTTCTACTTGTTATTGATGCTATTGAGTGAAACCATTGAACCAAGGTTTATGTTCAGATTGTTATTCATCATCATATCACCTCTGATCATGTTCCATATGATGTCTCGTGAGTAGTTCGTTTAGTTTTTGAGGACATGGGTGAAGTCTAAATGTTAGTAGTAATTACGGTTGAGTAATATTCAATGTTATGATATTTAAGTTGTGGTGTTATTCTTCTAGTGGTGTCATGTGAACGTCGACTACATGATACTTCACCTTTATGGGCCTAGGGGAATACATCTTGTACTCGTTTGCCAATTGCGGGGTTGCGGAGTGACAGAAACCTGAACCCCCGTTGGTATATCGATGCGGGAGGGATAGCAGGATCTCGAGTTAAGGCTGGGTTAGATTTATCTTAATTACTTTCTTGTAGTTGCGGATGCTTGCAAGGGGTATAATCACAAGTATGTATTAGTCCTAGGAAGGGCGGTGCATTAGCATAGGTTCACCCACACAACACTTATCAAAACAATGAAGATTAATCAGCTAAATGAAGCGAAAGCACTAGACTAAAATCCCGTGTGTCCTCAAGAACGTTTGGTCATTATAAGTAAACAAACCGGCTTGTCCTTTGTGCTAAAAAGGATTGGGCCACTCGCTGCAATTGTTACTCTCGCACTTTACTTACTTGTACTTTATTCAACTGCTACATCAAAACTCTCTGAATACTTGTCTGTGAGCATTTGTGAATCCTTCATCGAAACTGCTTCAACACCTTCGCTCCTCGTTGGGATCGACATTCTTACTTATCGAAAATACTACGATACCCCCTATACTTGCGGGTCATCAAGACTATTTTAGGCGCCGTTGCCGGGGAGTGAAGCGCTATTGGTAAGTGGAATTAGTAAGGGAAACTTTTACTGTTTGTGCTGATTTTATTTCTGTCTGCTGCCATAATTCATTATGGAGAGATCTTCTCTTGAATTTTTATTTGAAAAATCTACTACTACTGCAAAGGTAGTGGATGAGGCGCCAGGTGAGGAAGAAATACCATACAAAATACCTATGAAAATTATTGAACGTGTTATGGATAACCGTTATTCAGGGGATGGAATTGTCCACCCTGGAGATCATTTACTGTTCTTACATGAATTATGCGGTTTATTCAAGTGTGCAGGTATTGCTATGGATGAAGCGAGGAAGAAATTATTCTCTATATCGCTGTCCGGTAAAGCGGCGCATTGGTATAAATTTGGATGATGGGGATTCTCTTGAATGGAATGATATTGTGCCCCGGTTTTATTCTAAGTTCTATCCTCCAAGTGAAATTCACAAAGACCGAAACCGCATATATAATTTTTGGCCTCATGATGGAGAGAGTATTGCCCAAGCGTGGGGAGATTGAAGTCTTTTATGCTCAAATGCCCCATTCATGAGCTTCCTGGTAATATTATCATTGATAATTTCTATGCAAGACTTTCTTTTCAAGACAAGACCTTGCTGGATACTTCTTGTTCTGGATCATTTACACGCAACAAAGAAGAGTTTAAAGGGACCTTCTTAATCGGATCCAGGAGAATACGAAGGATGGGAGAACGACAAAGATAGAGAATCAGGTATAAATTATGATTATAAATCCATTGAAGCTTTTATGGATACGATAAATTTCGTAATATGAGTGCTACTTATGGTCTTGATTCTCAAGTTGCTGCAAATCTTTATAAATCTTTTGCCTCTCATTATGAATTGCCTAAGAAGAATTTTGATAAGTATCATGAACCGTATAAAGATAAAATTGATTCATCTACAAATAAAAGTGTTGTAGTTGAAACTGTTGATCATGTTATTCCTGAAGCTTATATTGAAAAAACTCCTTTCCCTGCTAAAATGAAGGAGTACTCTGTTATAAATAGTGCGGTTAATAAAAGTGAAAAGAAACCTATAGAACGAAGAACAAATAAAGGTTGAACCTGCTGTTGCAATAGTTAAAGATCTTGTGACTGAAAATGTGGAAGATGGTCATATTATTTTCTGTGAAGATGCTTCTAATATTGTTTCACATCCTAATAAGTCTAGGAAAGCTAGTGTTCCTATGCTATCTGTTAGAATTGGTGATCGTTGTTATTATGGTTTATGTGATATTGGTGCAAGTATTAGTGTTATTCCTTATGAGCTTTACACGGAGATTATGCACGAAATTGGTTCTTGTGAACTTGAAGATATTGATGTGGTTATTCGGCTGGCTAATAGAGAAACTATCTCTCCAATTGGTATTGTTCGAGATGTGGAAGTTCTATGCGGTAAGATTAAATATCCTGCTGACTTTTTGGTACTTGGTTCTGCTGCTAGTAAATATTGTCCTATCATTTTTGGTAGACCTTTTCTAAATACTTGTGGAGCTGTTATAGATTGCAAGAAAGAGAAAATTTTGACTAAATTTGCTGGTGAATCTTATGAGTTTAATTTCTCTAAATTTGCCAAAACTCCTTATAAAGCTGATCCGCCTAATAATGATTTTAGGGTTGAACAGTGTGCATCTATTGCTCTTGCTCCTAATAATCCTTTGCAGCAACATTTGGAGAATAGTGAGAGTGAAGTTTTTAGGGAAGAAAGAAATGAGCTTGATGAAATTTTCCTTCGTCAACCTATTCTTAAGCATGATTTACCGGTAGAAGATCTGGGTACAACACTACCACCAAAGGAAGATCTTGTCTTTGATTTAAAACCATTGCCTGATAATCTTAAATATGCTCATATTGATGATAAGAAAATATATCCTGTTATTATTAGTTCTAAGCTTTCAGAGTTTGAGGAAGAAAGGTTATTGGAAATACTGAAGAAACACCGAGGAGCTATTATCATGTAGCAGGGCAGGTCAGGATGGGGCACGAGGGGCCCACACCCTAGGTCGGCGCGGCCAGGGCTTGGGCCGCGCCGCCCTATGGTGTCGCCACCTCGTGGCCCCACTTCGTCTCCTCTTCGGTCTTCTGAAGCTTCGTGGCAAAATAGGACCGGGCGTTGATTTCGTCCAATTCCGAGAATATTTCGTTACTAGGATTTCTGAAACCAAAAACAGCAGAAAACAATGGCACTTCGGCATCTTGTTAATAGGTTAGTTCCAGAAAATGCACGAATATGACATAAAGTGTGCATAAAACATGTAGATAACATCAATAATGTGGCATGGAACACAAGAAATTATTGATACGTTGGAGACGTATCACATCCCAAAGTGTTTGACACTTTCTATCAAAGGTGATCTTCAGAAGGATCTCATTGAGAAGTGTTGGTCATGGTTTGGCCAACATAGGCACTAGGTTCATGTTGTATGTGATGGATTGTATGTTGTGTATGATGAACTTTGAGTATTTGTGTGGAACTTGATCATGAACTATTTGTGTAATAGTTGATGAACTATTTGCATGATGTAATATTAAGTACCATTTGGATTTTATTTGTGTTTATTATCATTCAAATATGAGTTTCTTGTTATTTGTGTCAAATATGCTTGCAATAGTGAAAATAGGGCACAAGGTGTGGTGCCATATTTTACATCATCTAGAATTTTGCTAGTGCCCCCCTTTTGCATCACCTAAAACTGATGCCATATATTTCATGCCCTAAAGCCTAGAAAATGGTGCCCTATATATACATCATCTCTTAGAGATGTTCCCAACCTTCTAAAATGGATGAATGGATGCACATATGTATTACAAGGATCTACTTGTTTAAGAACTTGCAGGGTCCCTGCCTCCCGGGTCACCTCCCATGGCGACTCTGGAGGTCCCACATCATCGCATGTAGATCATGCACCTCATCGCCACCGAAAGGACGTCCACTGTGGATGGCGGCAGCGGGGTTACCCTTTCTAGCCTTCGTTTTCGTTTTGTTTTGCCTTAGCAACTTGTTCTTCAGTTTGGAACTTGAGATCTGATCACGGTTGCCCATCTCTGTTTATTGATGCGAAAGATGCAGAACAGAGTTGGGGCACGGCTGCATGTTGTCGTGTCGAGACGCATCTAGGATGGAATTCGGTGGTCAGTGGTTGGTGGCCCAGGTTCAAATCTTGGTGATCTGCCTCCGGCTGCCACTGTTGAGATCATCGTAGAGCTAGCAACTCCACACAAGTGGGCTGGGTGATGCCAATGACGTTCCAACATGGTCTTGCGCCGAATGTTCGTGGTCTGTGAATCAAGTCCGACATCTTCGGTGGCGGGTGGGCATGGTTGTTGATTGCATAAGGACATTAAGAACATGCTCGTGACCTTGTATCTCCTAGGTGACCATGCGATGAATTCTTCGTGCATGAGTTCACGGGCGTACGCATGCTCATCCTGGGATTCTTCAACGGCGACTTGCTCCTCATGGTTGAAGTTTGGCTGCTACATGATAATACTGGGAGGAGTGTCATCTAAATAAAACTAAAATAAAAGGGCACTCCTCCATGGTATGAGATTGTTGGTAGGCACCCGAGGATTCGGTTAGCCGTGGTTTGTGAAAGCAAAGGTTGGGAGGAGTGCCAACCTAAAATAAAACTTTATGGCAGCCGCTCTTCGAGAGTTTGTCTGGCAAGGGGTTAGAGTACCCGCCACCATTCGTTGACAACAACAAACACCTCTCAAAATGTTACTTTTACTCTCTTTATATGATTTCAAAATTGAAAAAGCTCTAGCACATGATTTAATCCCTGCTTCCCTCTGCGAAGGGCCAGTCTTTTACTTTATGTTGAGTCAGTAAACTGATGACCCACAAGTATAGGGGATCGCAACAGTCTTCGAGGGAAGTAAAACCCAATTTATTGATTCGACACAAGGGGAGACAAAGAACACTTGGAAATCTTAACAGCGGAGTTGTCAATTCAGCTGCACCTGGAAACAGACTTGCTCGCAAGAGTTTATTAGTAGTAACAGTTTTATAGCAGTAGCGTAGTGAAATAACAGCGAGTAACAAAGACAGCAGTAGTGATTTTAGTAAGCAGGATTAAAATACGTGGGCACGGGGACGGATGACGGGCGTTGCATGGATGAGAGAAACTCATGTAACAATCATAGCAGGGCATTTGCAGATAATAATAAAACGGTGTCCAAGTACAAAGCAATCAATAGGCATGTGTTCCATATATAGTCGTGCGTGCTCGTAATGAGAAACTTGCACGACATCTTTTGTCCTACCAGCCGGTGGCAGCCGGGCCTCAAGGGAAACTACTGGATATTAAGGTACTCCTTTTAATAGAGTACCGGAGCAAAGCATTAACACTCCGTGAACACATGTGATCCTCACATCGCTACCATCCCCTCCGGTTGTCCCAATTCTTGTCACTTGGGGCCATTGGTTCCGGACGACATGTGTATACAACTTATAGGTAAGACCATAAACAATGAATATCATGATGAAACAATAACATGTTCAGATCTGAGATCATGGCACTCGGGCCCTAGTGACAAGCATTAAGCATAACAAGTTGCAACAATATCATCAAAGTACCAATTACGGACACTAGGCACTATGCCCTAACAATCTTATGCTATTACATGACCAATCTCATCCAATCCCTACCATCCCCTTCGGCCTACAGCGGGGGAATTACTCACACATGGATGGGGGAAGCATGGCTGGTTGATGTAGAGGCATTGGTGGTGATGGCGGCGATGATCTCCTCCAATTCCCCGTCCGGCGGAGTGCCGGAACGGAGACTTCGGCTCCCGACGGAGTTTCGCGATGTGGCGTTACGGAGGGTTTCTGGCGACTTCGACTTCTCCCGTGCGTTTTTAGGTCGAGGCCGATAAATAGTCCAAAGGAGGGCGTCGGAGGCCGGCCGAGGGGGCCACACCAAGGGCCGCGGCACCCCCGCGCCGCCCTATGGTGTGGGGCCCTCGGGCCTCCACCTTAATTGTCCTTCGGCTCCGTCATTATGGGAAAATAGGGCCTTCTGCATAAATTCGAGGATTTTCCCGAAAGTTGGATTTCTGCACAAAAACGAGACACCAGAACAGTTCTGCTGAAAACAGCGTTAGTCCGTGTTAGTTGCATCCAAAATACACAAACTAGAGGCAAAACAATAGCAAAAGTGTTCGGGAAAGTAGATACGTTTTGGACGTATCAACTCCCCCAAGCTTAGCTTATTGCTTGTCCTCAAGCAATTCAGTTAACAACTGAGCGATAAAAGAACTTTCACGAACACATTTGCTCATATGATGTATATATTCTCATGCTATGGCTAATACTTAAGCAATTCATAATGAGATACATGCAAATAAGATCATCTAACAGCTATGTCAATCATGGAGAGGTACCAACAATTAATAATAAGCATCATGAATCATGTATATAAGCAGGATTGCAATGTTCATAAGAGAGTATGATAAAGTGGTATCTCGCTTGCCTGTATTTGATTGGCAAAACATAAATGCCCGGGCACCTCTGGAATTCATAGAAAGACTAGAAGTAGTGATTGTCAAAGATAAAAGCATCAAAGTTATACCACAATCAATCATATTTTGAGACAAGCATATTATACTAAGAATGACAGTTGTGCTCTCAAGATAGTGCTCAAAGAAATAATGGAGACACAACATAAAAGTAAAAGATTGACCCTTCGCAGAGGGAAGCAGGGATTAACATGCGCTAGAGCTTTTCATTTGTAAAGCAGGAGTAAAATTATTTTGAGAGGTGTTTGTTGTTGTCAACGAATGGTAATGGGTACACTAACTACCTTGCCAACCGGACTCTCAAGAGCGGCTCCCATGAATTATTTTATATTTATTTGGCACTCCTTCCAACCTTTCTTTCACAAACCATGGCTAACCGAATCCTCGGGTGCCTGCCAACAATCTCATACCATGAAGGAGTGCCTTTTTATTTTATTTTTATTATGATGATGACACTCCCCCAACCTTTGCTTACACAAGCCATGGCTAACCGAATCCTTCGGGTGCCGTCCAACAATCACAAACCATGGAGGAGTGTCTATTTAAGTTAATTAATTCGGGACTGGGAATCCCATTGCCAGCTCTTTTTGCAAATTTATTGGATAAGCGGATGTGCCACTAGTCCATATGAGAGTCCGTCAAAAGTAAATGACAAGGTTGAAAGCTAAACACCACATACTTCCTCATGAGCTATGAAACATAAACACAAATTGAGAAGCATTTTGAAGGTTTTAAAGGTAGCGCATGAGAATTTACTTGGAATGGTTTGAAATGCCATGCATAGGTATTTATGGTGGACACTTTGGAATAACTTGGTTTTCATGTGTTTGGAAGCACGAGCAGCGTTCCCGCTCAGTACAAGTGAAGGCTAGCAATAGACTAGGGAGCGACAAATCAAGAGAGCAGTAACTGTCATAATCATGCTTGCGGCAAAATAAATTAACGGAGGCATAAAAGTGATACAAGAACTCTGAAGCAATATAGATCATCGAGGCTTAATTGACTTTTTGTTCAGTCATATGCATGCGTGAGCATGTGCCAAGTCGATATAAATGAATTATTCAGAGGAGGATACCACAATGCCATACTTACTTATGAATAAAACAATGCAAGCAAACATCCATGACATGCTACTCATATTAATAGATTGGAGCTAAACATGAGAGATCATAAACTACTAGACTTTCTCAAATAACATATACTTCACATGAACCAACTAAGCATGCTCACAAGGATGAGTATATGTACAAAAATGAAAACAAATAGAGTTCATACCAGCCTCTCACCACAATCCAATTGTCGTAGATCGTCATAATTGCCTTTTCACTTGTGTAGCTTGGATAATATGAAATGAAAACCACGCTCCAGCCACCGAAGACCATTGAACTCATAAAGAACTTTACAAACCAAAGAAGAACAGCAAATATTTTTGGTGTTTTCAAATTAGAAACAAGAACAAAAGGAAACAAACCAACAAAGCAAAATCTTTTTGGGTTTTCTTATAGCAAATTAGCAATAGCAAATAAAGTGAAACAAATGCAAGAAACCAAAGCAAACAAATGGTGAAGAGAAACAACAGAAATATTTTTGGTCTTTTTGTGTTTTGGGAAGGAAACAAAACAAAAACAAGAAATAGCAAACTAAAAGAAACACAGAAAAGCGAGATGGCAGAAATCTGCCAAAACCTGACAGCAGTACAGAAATCGATTTTTACAAAAATCTTACGTTGCTCAGCTCAAAAAGTGTTCAACTAATGAAAGTTAGATAACAACCTGGGGAACCTGCACAAAAATTGGCAGCTCAAAATGACGCTCTGGCTATTTTTGAGAATTTTTACGGTAACATTCCAGAATCTGTTTTCAGGCAGCACTTCCCCAAATATCATCTTCCTCTCATTAGAAAACCACTCAAACGAACAAAACAAGTGTGTACAAGTATCCAGCAACCATAATATGCAAAGAATGAGTGATGCCGGTATACCTCCCCCAAGCTTAGGCTTTTGGCCTAAGTGGAGTTCAATCCCATCGATCCCATGAGGTAGTGTCTCCGTAGTATGACGAAGATGGATCGTATTCCGGGTATGTGCTAGAAGAAGCACCCGGATACGTGACGGTGTGGTCGTAGGAGGCCCCGGCGTCCTCGGAGTCATGTTGCTGGTGGAAATCTTTTATCTTCAAATGTTCATCCACTTCCTCCTTAGTGCACGACCATGATTGCCTGTCAATACTGAACAAACCTGGTTGGGGAAGAGGAATTTCTTTCTCATCCCCGTCAGAAAACAACATTCTATAAACCATATTATCTAAAGTAGAATCAGTGGTAACAAAATGATGACTCTTCATAGCAGTAATATCGAGTCTCCTAGGGGCCAATGGCACATCATTAGGATCAATAGGAAGACTTAGATATGTTAAAACGCGCAGTGCGATAGTTCCTCCAAAAATAGGCCCCCTGTTAGTCAGGCGGCGAGCAATAAGAGCACCAAGGTGATAAGATGTCTGACCAGTAAGTGCAATATTCAAGAAAGCAAGGTGGTAACTAGAAATGTTGCTAGTGTTCTCCCTACCAAGAATGCTAGTAGCAATATAGTATGCAAAATACTTAATGGCGGGGAGTTGAATGTTCCTTATCTTGCCACGCTGAATGGTGCGACAATCATCATCGGTAATCCCTCGATAGAGCTCCAACAAGTCCCGGGGTTGTCATCAATCCTACTTGCTGTACCTACAGGGACAATATCCAATGCACGACAAAAATCCTCCAATTTCATAGTAACAGGATTACCATAGATCCTGAATGCAACCGTCGGCTCATATTGTTTGTTGTTGAACTGGAAACTCTCGACGAAGATTTTGGTGAGCATGTAGTATTGCTCCCTTTCATCTCCCACATAGGTGGTTAACCCTGCCCTGTTGACAAGGGTGAAGAAATCTCCAATATCCCTGCATTCCTCAGAAAATCATAGCATGGAAAAGACAAAGCATTAGGAGCCCCGTTGTCTTCTTCGGGCGCGAAGCTAGGCGCGATGATGTCCTCATTGTATGATCGCCTAATCCGGGTGGCGGCCCTAGAAGGCCTCCCGGTGCTGGTTGTCCCTTTCTTGAACAACTCTCCAAAGTTGAACTTCTTCATAGCTTCTCTGAAATTTTTAACAAATGATATAAAATTTGATTTGGTGACATATAATTGAGGGAAACTACCATAGGAACTTGCTAGAGTACTAATCATGCATCAAAACTAGTTTCTACCACTTAGAACAAGCATGCAAGCTCACTAAACATGTTACCTATAGCAGCAAAATATTCAAGATATACTCAACCAAACAAAATTCTACTTGGATGGGTGGAGGAGTCACATACCAAGGAGCAAATGTGCCAAATTTCAGACAGAAATCTGAGCCAAGAGATCGAGAAATCTGGAGTTCTTGAGCAAAAACGCGAGTGAGAGGAACCTGGTACGAGTTTTTTCGGGAGAGAGAAGGTGCTGGAAGGAAGAGATGGCAAAGTGGGGCAAGGAGGGGCCCACACCACATGGTGGCGCGGCCACCTCCTTGGCCGCGTCGGCCTGTGGTTTGGCGCCCTCTGGTGCCCCACAGGTCATCCTCTGGTGCTCCCAGGTGCCTCGTCGAAAAATAGGACCAACGGTATAATTTTTGTGAATTTTTGAAAACTTTGAAAAATGCACATTTCTGTATTTAGTTTATTATTACTGGCCAGGAAAATTTTTGAAATCTCCAAATAACTAAGGAACTTTGCAAATTAAAAATGCTACAGCAACTAGAGCAAGTGGAGGAAGAAAGAGATGTTGTTTACCCTCTCTATGCATGTAAAAGGTATTCGTTAACAAGGTTGATCAAGTCTTGTCACCAAATAAATTTTACATAGCATAAGAAGAAATAAACCTCAAATCAATCATGTTACCTTGAATTGTATTGATATGGATCCAATCACAAGAGTTTGATATTCTTCCTTAGGCTCATATATAGGACAATCAATAGTTCCCACTTTGATAGTTCTCACATTAGAAATAGTATTAACTCCACACGCTTTCTCAATCTTCTTGGGAAAATAAACGGTATGCTCCCTATCATCAACATTGAAAGTAACCTTTCCTTTATTGCAATCAATAACAGCCCCTGCGGTGTTAAGAAAAGGTCTCCCAAGAATAATAGACATATTATCATCTTCCGGCATTTCCAACACAACAAAATCAGTTAATATCAAGCAATTAGTAGTAACTTGAACAGGAACATTCTCACATATACCAACAGGAATAGCAGTAGATTTATTAGGCATTTGCAAAGATATATCAGTAGGTATCAACTTATCTAGGTAAAGTCTCTTATAAAGAGAAAAAGGCATAACACTAACACCGGCTCCCAAGTCACATAGAGCAGTTTTAACATAATTATTCTTAATAGAACAAGGAATAGTAGGTATACCTGGGTCGCCCAACTTCTTTGGAACTTTGCCATTGAAAGAGTAATTAGCAAGCATAGTGGAAATTTCCTCATTGGGGATTTTCCTTTTGTTAGTAACAATATCTTTCATATACTTTGAATAAGGAGGCAATTTAATAGCATCGGTCAAAGGGATTTGCAAGAATAAAGGTTTCATCCAATCGCAAAATTTATTATAGTGTTCTTCTTCCTTTGATTTTAGTTTCTTAGCAGGAAAAGGCATTTGCTTTTGCACCCAAGGTTCTCTTTCATTACCATGTTTCTCAGCAATAAAGTCTTCTTTAGTATACCTTTTATTTTTAGCATGCTTTTCAGGTTCTTCTTCAATCTCTTCTTTATCAGGAGTATCATCCTTATCATTATCTTTATCATGTTCATTACCACTTTCAGTTTCAGCATCAAAAATAGAAATACTATTAGGATCATTAACAGGTTCAGAGGATTCTACAACATTTTTATGTTTCTTCTTCTTTTTCTTCCTAGAATGAGCACTAGGTTCAATGTGTTGAGAATCTTGTTCAATTCTTTTGGGATGCCCTTCAGGATATAGAGGATCCTGGGTAGAGACACCACCTCTAGTTGTTACTTCATAAGCATGTTTCTCTTTAGAATTATTCCCTAACAAGTCATTTTGCACTTTAGTGAGTTGATCAATTTGAGTTTGAATCATATGGAAATGTTTAACAAGCATCTTAACATCATTGGAGGTTCTCTCTACAATATCATGCAATTCACTAATAGCTCGAGAATTTTCCATTAAATGATTCTCTACTCTCATATTAAAATTTTCTTGCTTAACAATATAATTATCAAACTCATCTAAGCATTGTGCAGGAGGTTTCGAATACGGAATATCTTCCCTAGTAAAGCGTTGAAGGGAGTTTACCTCAATCATGGATGAAGGGGGAATTATCTCACATATATCTTCTATAGGAGGTAGATTCTTCACATCTTCAGATTTAATACCTTTCTCCTTGAGAGACTTCTTGGCTTCCCTCATATCTTCATCATTCAATTTAATTAAACCCCTCTTCTTCAATATTGGCGTTGGAGTTGGTTCAGGCGTAGTCCAATCATCATGATTCCGGCTTATTTTAGCCAATAATTCTTCAGCGTCATCCGGAGTTCTTTTCCTGAAAACACAACCAGCACAACTATCCAGGTATGCCCTAGACTCAATGGTTAGTCCACTATAAAATATATCATGCTTTTCCAAATCATGGTCAGGCCGAGCTCTAATAAGAGAGCAAAATCTCGCCCAAGCCTCAGGCAATTTCTCTTCATCTCCCTGGTCAAAATTATAAATTCTCTGCAAAGCAATATGTTGAGCACTAGCAGGAAAGTATTTGCGGAAGAAAACATCAAGCAATTCTTTTGGACTTTTAATAGAATTAGGTGGCAAATTATTATACCAGGTTTTAGCGTCATCCTTTAATGAGAATGGAAAAATTTTAGCAACAAAGTAAGTATGCATCTTGACATCATCAGAAAACAAGCTACTTAGAGTAGATAACTCAGTCATGTGTTCAACAGCACTTTCTTTTTCAGTACCACAAAAGGGTGCTTTCTCAACAATATCTATATGAGATAGATCAAGAGAAAAATCATAATCTTTATCCTTAATGTTTATAGGAGATGTGGCAAATTTAGGATCAGGAGACAATTTATATCTAACAGCATGTTCTGCAAGCAACTTTTTAATTTTTCTTGCATCAGTAGTAGCATTGCATTTTTCAATAAAATCATCATTAAGCTCCACATAATCTTCATCGGATCATCACTAAAATAATCAAGTTCAGGTGAATTAACAGGTGTAGTAGCATTAGGAGTTTCAGTATTTTCAATTTGTCTAGACCTAGCAATTGTAGCATCTAGAAAGGATCCCAATGAACCACTATCATCAAGCACAGCAGAAACATTATCAATATTATGAGAGTTTTCAGATTCAGCAGAAGTACCCGCATGTGAAGCATGCGGCGGTGAAACAAGTTTATCAATCACAGATGGTGAATCAAGAGCAGCAGAGGTATTCAGAATTGTACCTTTTCTTGTAGTGGATGGTAATATGGCGATCTTAGTATCGCGAGGTTTACCCATGATGGAGAATTTGCAGCGAACAATATTAATCCAAGTGAACTTCCAAATAAAGCTATGCTCCCCGGCAACGGCGCCAGAAAATAGTCTTGATGACCCACAAGTATAGGGGATCGCAACTCTTCGAGGGAAGTAATTTATTGATTGATTCGACAGAGACAAAGAACACTTGGAAGCCTTAACAGTTGAGTTCATTTGCACTAGAAACAGACTTGCTCGAAGAGATCGGTAGTATAGTAGTGGCATAGAAATAACAGAGACAGCGGTAGTGATTTTAGTAAACAGCAGGATTAAAATACTGTAGGCACGGGGACGGATGACGGGCGTTGCATGGATGAGAGAAACTCATGTAACAATCATAGCAGGGCATTTGCAGATAATAATAAAACGGTGTCCAAGTACAAAGCAATCAATAGGCATGTGTTCCATATATAGTCGTGCGTGCTCACAATGAGAAACTTGCACGACATCTTTTGTCCTACCAGGTGGCAGCCGGGCCTCAAGGGAAACTACTGGATATTAAGGTACTCCTTTTAATAGAGTACCGGAGCAAAGCATTAACACTCCGTGAACACATGTGATCCTCACATCGCTACCATCCCCTCCGGTTGTCCCAATTCTTGTCACTTGGGGCCATTGGTTCCACAGCGACATGTCTATACAACTTATAGGTAAGACCATAAACAATGAATATCATGATGAAACAATAACATGTTCAGATCTGAGATCATGGCATTCGGGCCCTAGTGACAAGCATTAAGCATAACAAGTTGCAACAATATCATCAAAGTACCAATTACGGACACTAGGCACTATGCCCTAACAATCTTATGCTATTACATGACCAATCTCATCCAATCCCTACCATCCCCTTCGGCCTACAGCGGGGGAATTACTCACACATGGATGGGGGAAGCATGGCTGGTTGATGTAGAGCGTTGGCGGTGATGGCGGCGATGATCTCCTCCAATTCCCCGTCCCAGAACGGAGACTTCGGCTCCCGCGACGGAGTTTCGCGATGTGGCGGCGTTCTGGAGGGTTTCTGGCGACTTCGACTTCTCCCGTGCGTTTTTAGGTCGAGGCCGATAAATAGTCCAAAGGAGGGCGTCGGAGGCCGGCCGAGGGGCCACACCACGGGCCGCGCGGGCCACCTGGGCCGCGCCGCCTATGGTGTGGGGCCCTCGGGCCTCCACCTTAATTGTCCTTGCTCCGTCATTATTCTGGGAAAATAGGGCCTTCGCATAAATTCCGAGGATTTTCCCGAAAGTTGGATTTGCACAAAAACGAGACACCAGAACAGTTCTGCTGAAAATAGCGTTAGTCCGTGTTAGTTGCATCCAAAATACACAAACTAGAGGCAAAACAATAGCAAAAGTGTTCGGGAAAGTAGATACGTTTTGGACGTATCAAAACCTATTTATCTCCATCTTAAGCAAGCATTTGTGTTGTTGTGATCAAACCATCTATATTGTGATTTACTTCATCATGTCTTTTACTCTTCCTTGTTTAGTACAAGTTTTATCCGAATGAATATAGCTTTGAAAGTTATCAATGATTATGAGGAGATTATTATGATTGAGTATGCAAGTTGTGCCATATAAACTTTAACATGAGAGCGCTGCTCAATAGATAAGTATAACCTGTTAATTGTTCTCTGACCAAGAACGAAGTTTGCCATCACCAATTATGATTTCTTATGCACCTTTATTTGTGATTACCTTCTACTTGTTTCAAGTTGAATTATATGAGGAAGTTGTTTACTAGAATGTCTTGTGTGAGTGAATATGATGCTTCTTGTCCGTATTTTATTTATCGACTCTTCACTCCATAAACATGTGGTCCTGTTTACCGAGTTCAGTTTCGCTTGGGGACAAGGTCTAAGCTTGGGGAGTTGATACGTCCATTTTGCATCACTATTTTATATCATAATTTGCTGTTATTCATTGATATATTTCATATTTGGAGATGATACTTATGTTATTTCACCTATTTTGCATGTTTCATTATTATTGGAGGATCGCGCACCGGAGTCAGGATTCTGCTGGAAAAAGCGCCGTCAGAATGCAATATTTTGGAAGATCAGCAATTGACACAAATTATATGAAAATTCCTATTTTTCCAGAAGACGAAGGGAGCCAGAAGGGGGAGCCGAGGAGGGCCGCCGTGGGCCCACCTCACAGGCCGGCGCGGGCCAAGGCCTGGCCGCGCCGCCTTGTGGGGAGGGGGCCCACAGCCCCCTCCGGCCTCCTCTCCTTCGCGTATTTCTTCGTCCCGAAAACCTAAGCTCTAGAGGGACAGTCGCGAAGAGTCACAGCCGCCTCTGCGAGGCGGAGAACACCAGAGAAAGAGCTCTCCGGTAGGCTGAGATCCGCCGGGAAATTCCCTCCCGGAGGGGGAATCGACGCCATCGTCACCGTCATCAAGCTGGACATCATCTCCATCACCATCGTCATCATCTCCATCATCATCACCGTCTCCACCGCTGCACATCGTCACCGCTGTAACAATTTGGGCTGGATCTTGATTGTTTGATAGGGAAAACTCTCCCGGTATTGATTTCTACTTGTTATTGATGCTATTGAGTGAAACCATTGAACCAAGGTTTATGTTCAGATTGTTATTCATCATCATATCACCTCTGATCATGTTCCATATGATGTCTCGTGAGTAGTTCGTTTAGTTCTTGAGGGCATGGGTGAAGTCTAAATGTTAGTAGTGAATTATGGTTGAGTAATATTCAATGTTATGATATTTAAGTTGTGGTGTTATTCTTCTAGTGGTGTCATGTGAACGTCGACTACATGATACTTCACCTTTATGGGCCTAGGGGAATACATCTTGTACTCGTTTGCCAATTGTGGGGTTGCCGGAGTGACAGAAACCTGAACCCCCGTTGGTATATCGATGCAGGAGGGATAGCAGGATCTCAGAGTTTAAGGCTGTGGTTAGATTTATCTTAATTACTTTCTTGTAGTTGCGAATGCTTGCAAGGGGTATAATCACAAGTATGTATTAGTCCTAGGAAGGGCGATGCATTAGCATAGGTTCACCCACACAACACTTATCAAAACAATGAAGATTAATCAGCTAAATGAAGCGAAAGCGCTAGACTAAAATCCCGTGTGTTCTCAAGAACGTTTGGTCATTATAAGTAAACAAACCGGCTTGTCCTTTGTGCTAAAAAGGATTGGGCCACTCCCTGCAATTGTTACTCTCACACTTTACTTACTTGTACTTTATTCAACTGCTACATCAAAACTCTCTGAATACTTGTCTGTGAGCATTTACAGTGAATCCTTCATCGAAACTGCTTGTCAACACCTTCTGCTCCTCGTTGGGATCGACATTCTTACTTATCGAAAATACTACGATACACCCCCTATACTTGTGGGTCATCAAGGAGCACAATTCTCTCCAAGGGGAGCTTCCATCACTTGATCTTTCTGGGAATATTGGTCATTGTTAGAGGCTTAATGAATGTTCCCAAGAGAGAAAGATTGAGGTCTTGCAGTAGCACCAGATCCACTCCCATTGTCTTGTCCACCTTGATTACTTCCCTCAGCATCTCTCTTGCTCTGGTCTTCAAGCTCTTCTCCAAGAAGGTCATCATTCTCTTCATTGATGGGAATAACACTCTCTAAAGTGAAACCTAGGTGAAAAAGGTTCCCATGGTATCCAAAAAGCCTTCCAGGAGGTAGTTTGGAGGGATCCCTGCAGTGAACCTTCACCCTGACTTCTTGAGCATTGTTCCTAAACACACTGAGCCAATCTACTTCTAGCAACAAACCACATACAGAAACAGCTTGATCAAGACTAGTCCACTCACACCACTTTGTTTGTAGACCAGTCACCTTGATCCAGGCTTCCTTGAGCACTTCCACAGGTTCTTGATCATCATTCCAAGCTTCCACCTTGACCCAAATACCTTTCTTCTTAAGGCCAAATCTGGGGTAGCCAATGACCTCCTCTACCTTGAGATGTGGTGGGAACTTCACCAGGTACACATCTGACTGCCCAAGCTCTCTGATTTGCCATGGCCAGTTGGTTTTGTATATCTGAGCAAATTCAGCATATAACTCTTCCTTAGAAACTTCACCACCTTCAATGATCACAATGCCACAGTTTCTGGTGGACCCAACTAGATTGATCACAGTCTCAGGCATCTCAATATGATAGAAGCCCAAACCTGGAGGCTGGAGCACCACTTCCTACATACTTAGCTAGCTGGTGTGGTCTCTTTCTGACTGGGCATTCATCCACCAGATGAGAAGTGGCTTTACAGATGAAACACATAGGAGTCCTATCACAAGCAGCTTGGTGGTGTCCTGGCTCTCCACAGCACATACAGATGGTGTTGGTATAGCTCATTTGGAGTGCATTGGAGGAGGTAGCAGAAGGAGAATTCTGTTGGACAGGCCCAAGCTTCTTCTTTCCCCTAGCTGTATTCTTTGACTTGCTCAACATCTCTCCACCAGAGGCAGGTAGCTGCAGTTGCTGCTGTTGCTGCTGTTGCTGAGGCTGCTGCTGCTGCTGAACTGGAGGTTGCTGAGGTTGTTGTTGGAAGCCAGGCTGTTGAGAAGCCAACCACTGATTGGATTGCATGCCAAAGCCAGCATTAGGGGGGTACTGCTGGTATGCACCATTGAAAGCCCAAGGAGGAGGCATGGGGCTTGGAGCAAACCCAAAAGGATGCTGAGGGTAACCAAAAGCTCCAGGTTGGGGGAAATGCATGGGCATCTACTGTTGCTGTTGAAAGGTAGGTTGCATCTGCCCTAGTTGTTGCTGCCATTGCTCTTGATTATTCCCACCTCCACCCCTACCTCTACCTTTGTATCCCCTCTACCAGCCATGACTACTATGGGATCTACAGGACAATTCTCCACACCAAAATGACTCTCTCCAGAGATCTCCTCCGCCGCCACCCGAGAGGCCAAAAGAGGAACCCTAAAGGAGGAGGCACCCTTTTTATACTAGCCTTGTGGGGAGGAAGGGCTGGTGGATGCCATGGAATATGCCAGAGTTGTTGGAAAAGGTCTTCCACCTCACCAGAGCATTCTCCACCACCCACCTGCTGGGTCTCACTGAGCTCTGGACCCCTCCAGAGCACCAATCTTGATGATTTTTGACTCCTCTTCTCCATCCTTCTAGAAGCTTGAGCAGACTCCACCATAGTTCCACTCTGAACATGGACATGCAGGGGAACAGGAACCTGAGCCTCATCAGCTAGAGTTCTGATGGTGGCAGACGAAGCTGTTGAACAATCTCCTCCAAGAATCTGGTGTGATAGCTGAACTGAATCAATCCATTTGTCGATTGAATCTCTGATTTGCTGAACCCTTGAGCACTCTGTACTGACTGCCAGATGCTTGGTGCGCTGTAGTGGGCTGCTTCCTGAGCCATCTCGAAAGCAGTTCGAGGCTTCCGCGGCCTCCCTGTCTTCTTCTTCCTCAGATCGCAAGCCTTGTCCACTGCCACAGACGAAGCCACGTAGTCCATCTCCGCCTTGCAGCCCTTCTCCGATGAGCTGGACATCGCCAGCAGCTTGGAGAGCTTGGCGAATCTTCTCCGACCAGGCTTCACCTCTTGCGCCTCCGCGCGAGGCTCCACCAGGATCCCTGTAATGTCCCAGGTTTAGAGGCGATCGAGGGGTAGATTTTAGAAAGGGATGCGCATTGCATTGTAATTTACGGGGAAATTTCGCGCTTTTAAAACAAAACTGCATCGAAGGGGGACATGTTTCTCTCTCGACACCTTACAGGGTTAGGGTTTCGAGAGTGCGATGAACTTGTTCCTACTTAACTAAATTAGGGTTTTGAGAAGAGAGAAGTGATAATTACATTGGAATCTTAAGTTGTATGATTGAATTACAAGTTAAGTGATAGGTTGAATTCAAACCAAATTTGAATTTGAATTTCAAATTCAAACATCAAATGATTATCAAATAATTCAAATTTGAGATAAATTTCACAAACAAATACCATTAAGCAATAATATAAGTAATACAACAATTACATTAAGCTCAATAAGGAAAACTTGAGCTTTATTGATCATCACACACATAATACATTGTCTTTACAATATTCAGATTTGAATTATGGAATTACAACACATTACAAGAATTGAACAAAATAGAAAATGAAAAGAAAAGAAAATTACAATTTAATGTTCTATCCTAACACTACAAGCTAATCTTCATGTAGCCTTGTACTTGATGATCTCCATGATCTTTGGAGCATCAGGTTGTTCCCTGCACACAAACACAAAGAAAATAAAAACAAGTGTTATGCCAAGTGGCATAGCCACTTGGCAGGTTAGAAATCAAATAGAATTGGAGAGGATATGAACAAGGTTCTGCCGAGCTGATCCAACCCATCAGCACAAGTCCCAAGCTGGGCTTGCACACACACACAACCAGGCAGCACACAAGGATGTGTGCATGTGTAACACACACACAGTGAGTCACCATGGAAAGAGGTAGTGCTGTCGACCAACAAGGGCAAGCCAGAAGCATATAAAAGCTTTTCACAGCCAAACCCTAGCCATTTGATTCAACCATCGGCAGAACTGAACTGGTAAGCCACCAAGAACACCAAGAACACCAAGAACAGCTAGAACAGATAGAACAGCCTCATTGTTCAATCTATTCCAGCACACCACTGAATTAGATCAAGTTTCATCAAGTCACCAGGAGGAGCAGGGCAAGCAAAGCAACCATAAGATCCACACAGAGGCAAACCTCTACACCAACATCACATTCTAGGAGCTGGAGTAAGGTATACCAAGCATCATGGACAAACCAGATGGTTTTGTTCATATATAAGCATATGCATCAATCACACATAATCAAAAGGGTGTGATACCCAAGTTGTGTCATCATCTGGCTATTAAGCCATATGGTGCAAGCAAGAGCAGAAAGGCCACTGGTCAATCATCAAAAGGGAACAACAGATATGACAATCATTGCATAACTGAAGAAATCCAGCAAGAGATGAGAGCACAAGTTAGCCTAGTTACACACACTTAGCACCTACAGCTAGTTGACCATCAGACCTAGACAGAATATTGTCTATTTGATTTCAACATCAAGAGCCACTGGCAATCCAATAAATGGATCACCCAGAAAGCATTTGAGCAACAGCAAGCAACCAATAGGGGAGCTACCCTAGGGCAGCATATGACTACTGCCAGGGTCACCTCAAACCCTAGAACAGCCAAACCAACAAGCCAAATACAAATATCATCACCCTGATTGGGTTCAAAGAAGGGCTAGGGTTCCCAACCACTGTTGGCATCCATCTAGCCAAGCCAATCAATTGTGATGATCATCACTGTATCACAGTTCACATCAATTATCCACTCCATCAATAAAGGCAACACAGATAATTGATATTAACAAGTAAATCATGGAACAGACATTTGCTAATGATCCAGAGGCTCACTGCAAGCATCAGCTGATGCTTGAGCAAGCACCAGCACTGATCTGTGCCACACACATACACATAAATAGGTAACAGCAATGCACAGGCAACAGGTAAGCAAACCAATTACCAGCTGTTGATGATCACATGATCATCAGAGCATGCTAGAGCATGCTAGAGCATCACTAAGCAATAGAGCATGGACCAGATAATTAATTGGCCACAGGTAATCAACAACTGCTTCACAGATAACTAATAGATGAACTGTAATTGTATCCAGAAGCACATCAAATACATGATGTACCACTGGATCAAGCCTGACATGAATAGCACACACATATAATTAAACCATCATCACAACCAGAGCCACTAAGCAATCAAATGGATTTAATTGTAGCAAGACAGTAGCCATTAGGCAGTCCCTGAGCATTACAAGATGCTCATGAGCAAGCCTATAGGAACACAATTGAGCATCTGGCAAGCTTAGTAACAATAACAGAGCCATAGAAGGGAATTTAAGCAAGAAATGGATAGCACAGCAGGAAGGCAAGCTCTGGCATGGCCATGGCAACCATGATCAAGGCTAGTGAGGCATGAACAGCACAGCAGCACAAGCATAGGCGCAGCAGCAAAGCAGCATACGCACGCACAGTGAGTTAGGCGCAGCAGAGCTACTGGAGGAAGAAGAAGAGCAGGCCAGAGTGAGAGAAAGGAGGGAATCGGAAGAGGCGTACATGGGGCGAGCAGACGACTGCCGCAGCCATGGCGGCCACGGCGGCGCGCGTCGAAAGCACGACGGCACCTGGCCAGGCCAGGCCAGGCTCCGCCTAGCGCCGCAGCGCCCCGCACCACGGCGGCGAAGGCCTCGACGGCGCCATCACACCAGAGGCGCCGAAAAGCACCGCAGCACAGAGAGGGCGACCGCGATGGGGATCGGCGAAGGAAGCGGCTAGGACCAGATCGACACCGATGATCTGGTGCGCCGTCAAGTGGCGGTGCTGATGCGCCCCATCACGCCGGCGGCGATGGCCGGAAGCGGCCGGGAAATATCGGAGAAAACGACGGCGACCACGGCGTCACCAGAGCTCTAGGGTTAGGGTTCGGACACGGGCGCGAGGTGGTGGGCGAGTGAGCGACCGCTCAGGTCGGTTGGACCCGAGCTGGTTTAGCCCAACCCACTGGGCTCCACTGACAGGTGGGCCCAGGGGCAAATATGACTTTTCACAATTCAATAAAAACCTGAAACTTTGAAATTCAATAGAAAATTGATAAAATCTCTAAAAAAATAATTAAAAATATGTAAATGGATCAGCATAAAATTCTCTATTTAAATAAAATACCAAACAGAATTTTTGAAGACAATTAAGAATAAGTCTTATTTAGATGATTTAAATAATAATTTAAATCACTCATATTATTTTCAATGAAAATAAGTCCATTAAAGCAATTGGACTTTAAAAACACCTTGACAATATTTCAAGGTTGTATTTACCCTAAACCAAGTATCTACAAGTTGTTCTTAGTATTAACCTCTCATAAAATAACAACGACATCGGAAGGGGGAAACAAACCCTAAAACTGGAATCATGCATAATTGCTTCTTTAACCATTGCCCTTATCGGACAATGATGCTATTTTTCAGAGACAGAGGACAAGGGTCAGTCCACACCTTCCAACTGCAAAACTTTGCAGTGTTCAGGCAAGTTCATCACTTGCTCATGTCATTTGAGTATCTTTATCAAATTACTTGCAAAGTACTATAATTATCACTATTGCATAAAAACCAAAACCACTACTTTCATAACTATGAATATGACTATGTGGTGGGCAATGGAACCATGGATTGTGTTGATATGGTGGAGGTTCCATTGCAAGGGTTTATATCCATCTAGGATTAAACAACAAATGTCGCCATGATTCTTGTGCGTAATACTGTGTTAACCATAAGATCGGTGGGACGGAGTAGTCAAAAGTGTTTCCACCTCTCGTTCATCAACGAATGCGCTTTACCGTAGACACTTGTATCTCGGGGCAAGCGGTTGGCTGGGAAGCCTTAAGTCCCCGGCATAGTCCGTAGGCACTTGTCGCTCGAAGTGCAAGCGGTTGGTGGGGAAGCCTTAAGTACCCACGGTATTGCGGTCTATGATGGGTTGCAGCTACCGGCGAAGGAGTTTGGTTCGATCCCAAACGTCGTCGTGGTCGGGGTCCACCCGTGAGTGGGAATAATGGGACAGGCGAGGACCCAGGGTCGGAGCATGCAACAAAGGGTGGGTGTTCGAGGTAGCGGAGGAACATGATTGGCTAGACCTTATACCGGGCCTCACACCAAGGAAGTGTGGACGGAAAGCTGCCGGTTGGCACCAAGGTTAAGATCTCTTATGGGTAAAGCAACACACCTCTGCAGTGTAAAGCTGTGACATGTCACTCCTGTTCGGGATAAGGAAGCTGCGAACGCGGCCAGGAAAGGAGCTCCATGAAGTTCTAGTAAACCGGTGAAGGCTGACGGACATAGCACTTTGGAATAAAAGCAATCTCTTGAAGAAATGTTTATCAAAACTTGCATTGGTATTAGACTTTCTGGTCTAATATCGTAGCTAGAGCATTAAACACCTCTTATCTATAATGAACTTGTTGAGTACGCTCGTACTCATACCACTCTTAAATCCCATGCTTAGATTGTCTGAATCGTCTGGAGGAGGACTACGACAACAATGAAGGAGCCGAGATCATCGGCTATGAAGAACCAGACCTCTCTGGAGGTATCGAGGGCGTAGACTACCTCATCGTCTACGGAACCGGGGAGGCTTCCGGAGGAGATCAAGCCTGAACATCTCGAGTAGTGGTAGTAGCCGAGCAGCCCGAACTCTTAGTATTTAGCTGCTCGAGAAAATAAATGTATAACTTAATGAGACTCTTATATTGTAAGCTAAGTTGGGTTCGCCTCGAACCCAGGAGTATTCCTCTTAGGACCCAAGAGGAGCTCCGAGACGACATGTGTATGATATTTGTAATAATAAATGAATGAGTTATGGACCTGCTATGTTCTGTTGTACTACTCTGAGGGATGTAATATTTGCGGAATGGTACTTCGTGAATGTTATATCAACGACTGGCATACTACAACATGCAGTGGTATGCAGGGTCACCACAGTTGGTATCAGAGCAAAAGCTTTGACCTTAGGTTGGAACCTAGTAAATGGGACCACACGTTAGGAGTCAAATAGGATTAGTAAATAATTCTCTAAAAATATGGTGTATATTCAATTGAGAATACAACAATCATATCTTTTAGTGCGATAATTCTTTATTATCTCTATTATGATGTATTTTTACTAATCTTATAATCTTTCTATTTCTACAGCCAACATGGCAAGTTCACGTCCGGACGAAACGTGAAAGTGATGGATTCCACACTGAGTGAATATGAAGGAGGACTTGCAGATATTCTACGAGCCATGTTACTTGAATTTGGGTGTGATCCCCAGATCCAAGTAGAGAAATACATGTACTACGATGGTACTGTATTGGCCAAGTGTAGGGTAGGACTGCGACTTCCCGAATCTTTGGGAATGAGCATAGTAATGCCAGCAGGGTAAGCCAGAACTATCAACACAGCCTACCATATAGCCGTTATGAGAGCCATAACCAACATTCGGGAGCATAAGACGAAAGAGCTTATGGGTTCCGAATTCACCCACATTCCTCATAATCAGGAGGAAGAGGATCCCATGCTTAACCACTACAAATATGCAAAACGCAAACCAATAGCAGCTGCAAAATACATGGACAATAGTCGCAACTTCATATCATTACTCTTTCAGTTGAACCATCATCTGACGGGAGCAATTGATACGATGCTAGAGGAGTTTACTTGAACCCAAGGAGGAGATTAGGGGAAAGAACCTATGGAGAATGTGGTGCACACACCAGTTACTCAGCTGGTGACTACATTAGTATTGATCCTCTTGACGTGAACCTACACCTGTTACACAGGAACTACGGTAGTTCCTATGGAGGATATGAGGGAGGAGAGAATCCGGAAACAATCAGCGTTCCGAGACTCCTATAGAAAATTCCACGGGTTGGCGTTGGGGATCTGATACGGGAACTCATAGTACTTCAGTGTATTATGATGGAGAGATGAATGATGACGCTACAACCCAGAACCAAAGTTATCCTAGTAATGAAGGAGTTGATGGAGGGTATCCGACACAGGTTGAGTCGGGTACGAGTGTTGGAAACACCTATGGTGGAGCTACAGGGGAGTACACCCGATGGGTGGACTATGATGCACTTAACGATCAGTTTGTGAACACTGACTTCTCCCTAGGATCATCATCGATTCGGATTACCAGCCGACGGGGAGACCTTATGTTCCAGGGTCTATCGGAGGACGACACGTTCGACCGGATGGAAGCACAGGATGTACGGGAGTGAAGATCGACTAGAGTCCACCAAGGGAGGCGAGGCTATAATACACAAGTACCACGTGTATTATAGTATGTAATATTGTAGAAATTTTGTACATATACTTTAATAAGTGAGTTTGCATACTCACATCGACTCGAGTATTGTAATAAGACCACTTAAGTATGTATATACATGGTACATGTTTTGTATGATTTGGATTTGCTTCTTGATTTCCATTGCGTGACTAGTTCTGTGCACAAAGTTGAGCTCGGAAAACTTGCGCATGGAGTAATTATGAGTATCATCTTGTGTTGCAGAACTAGGGGGTTATGTCGGGAGCGTTAGGAGAGGAGACCGAAGCGCAGCGCATGGAGCGCGAAGCAAAACAAAAGGAAGTGGCTGATGAAGCAGCCAGAATCAGTTTCCACCACCACCACCACCACCCATGACGCAGCAGAATTTCGTACAATATGCAGCTGGTGGAGGAAAGACAACGGGTAACGTTGGAGCAGCAGAACAAATTCTTTCAGGAGCTGCAACAAAACCGGGTAGAGAGACCCGAGAATCGGGAGTCACCTTGTGAGACTTCCAGAACACCAAGCCTATATCTTTCGCATACGCGCCCGAGCCAATGGACGCGGAATTGGCTTATGGATACCGAGCGAAAGCTCAATACCGTTGGATGTGACGACCAAGAGAAGGTTCGTTATGCTACCCACCTGCTGTGTGGACCTGCCGCATCATGGTGGGACAATATAGTAGCCGTTATCCGGCTGGAAAGGTATTTACCTGGAGGAATTCGCAAGGAAGTTCAGGGAATCCAATGTCCCTGAAAGTATCGTGGAATTGAAGCGTCGAGAATTTGAAAGTCTCGAGCAGAAGGACAAGGCCATCCTGACCTATGTCAGGGAATTCTCTAAGCTGTCCCGGTATGCGGTTGAAGAAGTCAACACCGAGGACAAGAAGAAGAAAAGGTTTCTGAGGGGGTTAAGTCCCCAGTTCAAGGTTCAGCTCCGTATGATGAGAGCGACGGAGTTTCAAGAGTTGGTGGATGCTGCCATCACTCTGGAAGATGATTTCAAACAACTGCAGGAGGAGAAAAGGAAAAAGGCCAAGTTTGAGCCTAAGAGGTTTGTTAGTAACAAGCCCAATACCAGCTTGAGTTTCAAGCCAATACAACAACAACAACAACAACAACAACAACTACTACGGTAGCAGGAGGAACCAAGCGTTTCAGACTGCTAATCCAATGGTTTGCCGAAGCTGTGGACTTCCAGGGGCATTTTGCCAAGGATGTAGAAAGCCAAGGATAATATGCTTTGGTTGTCGTCAGGAGGGGCACATGTTGAAGGACTGCCCCAAGAAAAATAGTGGAGGAGGTCAGTCAGGAGGAGGAGGAAATCGTGGAGGAAACACCGGAGGGAAAGGGAAGAATAAGAAGCCCTTCGGCAAGCTGAACTGCACTAGTCTGGAGGAGGTGGTCAACTCCGATCAGGCGGTGATAGGTACGCTCCAGATACTCACTAATCCTGGCAAAGTACTTTTTGATACTGGTGCAACTACATCATTCATTTCTCAACAATTCATCATCAAACATGGGATTAGTTGCACTAAGTTAGATACACCCATAACCATACTTTCTGCGGGAACGATAGTAGTAACCCACACCAAACAAAAACAAGTCATCATGATCAATAAGTGCGCGTTTGACGTGGACCTGTTCATTTTACCGATGAAGGACATTGATGTCATTCTTGGTATGAACTGGTTAGAAGCTAATGGAGCATTGATCGACTGTGTGAACAAGACGGTATCCTTGAAAAGCCCCGATGGAAGTAGAATGATCTACCAAGGCGACAAACATACACAGATTGAAGTGGAGCTAAACAGCATGAAGGAGGTGAAGTTAGAGGATATACCTGTAGTGAATGAATTCCAGGATGTGTTTCCTAAGGTATGCCACCAGATAGGGAGATAGAATTAACTATCGACCTAATTCCAGGAACAGCACCGATTGCTAAGGCACCATATAAGATGGGGCCCAAGGAGTTGAAAGAACTTAAGGAGCAATGGGATGACTTGGAACAAAAGGATTCATACAAGAGAGTGTTTCACCATGGGGACACCTGTCTTCGTGGATAAAAGAGATGGAGGAAGAAGGATGTGCGGAGACTACAGGAATCTGAACAACGTCACAATCAAGAACAAGTATCCACTTCCAAGAATACAAGATCTATTCGATCAAGTTAGAGGCGCGGGAGTCTTTTCCAAAATTGATCTAAGATCCGGTTATCACCAGATAAAGATCAAGAAGGAAGACGTTCCGAAAACTGCCTTTGTCTCAAGGTATGGACATCATGAATACCTTGTAGTGCCTTTTGGATTAACCAATGCCCCAGCAATTTTCATGAATCTCATGAATAAGATTTTCATGCCATATCTAGACAAGTTTGTCATCGTATTCATTGATGATATCTTGATCTATTCCAAGAACAAGGCCGAACATGCTGAACATTTGAGGTTAGTGTTGCAAACACTAAGAGAACATCAACTCTATGCCAAATTCAGCAAGTGTGAATTTTGGCTAGATCAAGTGGAATTTCTTGGTCATGTGATTAGTAAAGATGGAATAGCTGTTAACCCGAGCAAGGTAGCAGCAGTTTTAGAATGGGAAGCACCCAAGACTGTCAAGGAAATCCGAGGATTCCTAGGAATGGCAGGATATTATCGGAGATTCATTGAAGGATTCTCCAAGATAGCAGGACCAATGACGAAGCTGTTAAGAAAGAACACACCATTTGTGTGGTCAGAGGAGTGTGAGAAGAGTTTTCAAACTCTAAAAGAGAAACTCACCACGGCACCGGTGTTAGCAGTTCCTGAAGTTGGCAAGGATTACACCGTGTACTGTGACGCATCCAAGCATGGATTGGGTTGCGTACTCATGCAAGATCGGAAAGTGATATCTTATGGATCGAGGCAACTCAGACCTCATGAAGTAAATTATCCAACACATGACTTGGAATTAGCAGTATTTGCACTCAAAACTTGGAGACATTTTCTCTATGGAGCCAAGTGTGAGCTCTATACAGATCATAAGAGTCTCAAATATTTCTTCACCCAGAAGGAACTCAATATGAGGCAGAAAAGATGGCTTGAGCTGATCAAGGATTATGATTTGACAATCAATTATACTCCAGGAAAGGCCAACGTTGTAGCAGATGCCTTAAGTAGGAAGAGCACCGGCGGAGTGGAACAAGAAATCTCACCGGAGTTGAGGAAGGAAATAAGCCAAGCCCAAATACAACTTTGGGAGAAGGAAGCTCATGAAGGACTATCGGCTTTACAAGTAGCTGATGAGCTAAATGTTAACCTGAAGCATGAGATAATGATGGGTCAGCTGGACGATCCATTCATCATGGAGGAGATGAGAAGAATAGATGAAGGAAGACCATCGGAATTTCACGCGGAGAATCGGGATCATTATGGTTCCAGAAGAGAATTTGTGTTCCGGATATTGCTGAAATCAAGGAAGTAATACTCTGGGAAGCTCATCAAACACCATATTCCATTCATCCGGGAAGTACAAAGATGCACATGGACCTAAAGGAGCTATTCTGGTGGAACAACATGAAGAGGGAGATAGCACAATACGTGGCGGAATGCCATACCTGCCAGAGAGTGAAGGCTGAACACCAGAGTCCGGCAGGAAAGTTACCTTTACCTATTCCAGAGTGGAAATGGGAGAAAATAGGGACGGATTTCATCACCGGACTACCCATGACCAATAAAAAGAAGGACATGATATGGGTAATTGTGGACCGGTTGACGAAGAGTGCACACTTTCTAGCGGTAAATCAGCAGGACAAAGGAGAGAAACTCATCGATCTTTACATCAAAGAGATCGTGAGTAAACATGGAGTGCCCAAGAAGATCGTGTCGGATCGAGGATCCGTGTTCACATCAGCATTTTGGAAGCAGCTACACGAAGCCTTAGGATCCAAGTTGGACTATAGTACCGCCTATCATCCCCAGACAGGTGGACAAACCGAGAGAACCAACCAGATCTTAGAGGATATGCTTAGGGCTTGTGCCTAGACTTCGGAGGATCATGGGAGGAGCACTTACCACTAGCAGAGTTTTCATACAATAATAGCTACCAAAGCAGCATCAAGATGGCACCATTTGAAGCTCTGTATGGAAGAAAGTGTAGATCACCGATATGCTGGTATGAAGCCGGAGCAAGTAAAGAGTTCAACCCTGATTATGTCAAGGAAAAGCAACAAATCATTGACGTTATCAGAGATAGGCTCAAAATAGCCCAGAGCCGACAGAAGAGTTATGCTGATCAAAAGAGGAGAACATGGGAGCCACGAGTTGGAGACATGGTATACCTTAAGGTGAGCCCGATGAAAGGACTTCAGAGGTTTGGAGTGAAAGGAAAGCTAAGCCCTAGGTACATCGGACCTTTCAGGATTTTGAGTCAAAACCGAGGGTTAGCCTTCGAATTGGAACTACCGGGAAGGTTATCCCAGGTTCACAACATATTTCATGTGTCGCAACTCAGAAAATGTTTGAAGACACCAGATGAACCAGTATCTCATGAAGAGCTTGAGTTACAACCAGATTTGACATACATCGAGAAGCCAGCGAAGATTCTCGAGGAAAACTGGAAACAACTCAGGAATCGAGCGATAAAGTACTGCAAGATACAATGGAAGCACCATCCCGAGAGGGAGGCCAGGAAAAGGAGGAAGACCTGAGGAAAACATACCCCGAACTTTTTAGGTATTACGACCACAACTTCGGGACGAAGTTTTCTTGAAGGGGGAAAGGCTGTAATGTCCCAGGTTTAGAGACGATCGAGGGGTAGATTTTAGAAAGGGATGTGCATTGCATTGTAATTTACGGGGAAATTTCGCGCTTTTAAAACAAAACTGCATCGAAGAGGGGACAAGTTTCTCTCGACACCTTACGGGGTTAGGGTTTCGAGAGTGCGATGAACTTGTTCCTACTTAACTAAATTAGGGTTTTGAGAAGAGAGAAGTGATAATTACATTGGAATCTTAAGTTGTATGATTGAATTACAAGTTAAGTGATATGTTGAATTCAAACCAAATTTGAATTTGAATTTCAAATTCAAACATCAAATGATTATCAAATAATTCAAATTTGAGATAAATTTCACAAACAAATACCATTAAGCAATAATATAAGTAATACAACAATTACATTAAGCTCAATAAGGAAAACTTGAGCTTTATTGATCATCACACACATAATACATTGTCTTTACAATATTTAGATTTGAATTATGGAATTACAACACATTACAAGAATTGAACAAAATAGAAAATGAAAAGAAAAGAAAATTACAATTTAATGTTCTATCCTAACACTACAAGCTAATCTTCATGTAGCCTTGTACTTGATGATCTCCATGATCTTTGGAGCATCAGGTTGTTCCCTGCACACAAACACAAAGAAAATAAAAACAAGTGTTATGCCAAGTGGCATAGGCAGGTTAGAAATCAAATAGAATTGGAGAGGATATGAACAAGGTTCTGCCGAGCTGATCCAAACCATCAGCACAAGTCCCAAGCTGGGCTTGCACACACACACAACCAGGCAGCACACAAGGATGTGTGCATGTGTAACACACACACAGTGAGTCACCATGGAAAGATGTAGTGCTGTCGACCAACAAGGGCAAGCCAGAAGCATATAAAAGCTTTTCACAGCCAAACCCTAGCCATTTGATTCAACCATCGGCAGAACTGAACTGGTAAGCCACCAAGAACACCAAGAACAGATAGAACAGCCTCACTTTTCAATCTATTCCAGCACACCACTGAATTAGATCAAGTTTCATCAAGTCACCAGGAGGAGCAGGGCAAGCAAAGCAACCATAAGATCCACACAGAGGCAAACCTCTACACCAACATCACATTCTAGGAGCTGGAGTGAGGTATACCAAGCATCATGGACAAACCAGATGGTTTTGTTCATATATAAGCATATGCATCAATCACACATAATCAAAAGGGTGTGATACCCAAGTTGTGTCATCATCTGGCTATTAAGCCATATGGTGCAAGCAAGAGCAGAAAGGCCACTGGTCAATCATCAAAAGGGAACAACAGATATGACAATCATTGCATAACTGAAGAAATCCAGCAAGAGATGAGAGCACAAGTTAGCCTAGTTACACACACTTAGCACCTACAGCTAGTTGACCATCAGACCTAGACAGAATATTGTCTATTTGATTTCAACATCAAGAGCCACTGGCAATCCAATAAATGGATCACCCAGAAAGCAGTTGGTGAGCAAAAGCAAGCCAACCAATAGGGGAGCTACCCTAGGGCAGCATATGACTACTGCCAGGGTCACCTCAAACCCTAGAACAGCCAAACCAACAAGCCAAATACAAATATCATCACCCTGATTGGGTTCAAAGAAGGGCTAGGGTTCCCAACCACTGTTGGCATCCATCTAGCCAAGCCAATCAATTGTGATGATCATCACTGTATCACAGTTCACATCAATTATCCACTCCATCAATAAAGGCAACACAGATAATTGATATTAACAAGTAAATCATGGAACAGACATTTGCTAATGATCCAGAGGCTCACTGCAAGCATCAGCTGATGCTTGAGCAAGCACCAGCACTGATCTGTGCCACACACATACACATAAATAGGTAACAACAATGCACGGGCAACAGGTAAGCAAACCAATTACCAGCTGTTGATGATCACATGATCATCAGAGCTTGCTATAGCATGCTAGAGCATGCTAGAGCATCACTAAGCAACAGAGCATGGACCAGATAATTAATTGGCCACAGGTAATCAACAACTGCTTCACAGATAACTAATAGATGAACTGTAATTGTATCCAGAAGCACATCAAATACATGATGTACCACTGGATCAAGCCTGACATGAATAGCACACACATATAATTAAACCATCATCACAACCAGAGCCACTAAGCAATCAAATGGATTTAATTGTAGCAAGACAGTAGCCATTAGGCAATCCCTGAACATTACAAGATGCTCATGAGCAAGCTTATAGGAACACAATTGAGCATCTGGCAAGCTTAGTAACAATAACAGAGCCATAGAAGGGAATTTAAGCAAGAAATGGATAGCACAGCAGGAAGGCAAGCTCTGGCATGGCCATGGCAACCATGATCAAGGCTAGTGAGGCAGAACCGCATGAACAGCACAGCAGCACAAGCATAGGCGCAGCAGCAAAGCAGCATACGCACGCACAATGAGTTAGGCGCACCAGAGCTACTGGAGGAAGAAGAAGAGCAGGCCAGAGTGAGAGAAAGGAGGGAATCGGAAGAGGCGTACCTGGGGCGAGCAGACGACTGCCGCAGCCATGGCGGCCACGGCGGCGCGCGTCGAAAGCACGATGGCACCTGGCCAGGCCAGGCCAGGCTCCGCCTAGCGCCGCAGCGCCCCGCACCACGGCGGCGAAGGCCTCGACGGCGCCATCACACCAGAGGCGCCGAAAAGCACCGCAGCACAGAGAGGGCGACCGCGATGGGGATCGGCGAAGGAAGCGGCTAGGACCAGATCGACGCCGATGATCTGGTGCGCCGTCAAGTGGCGGTGCTGATGCGCCCCATCACGCCGGCGGCGATGGCCGGAAGCGGCCGGGAAATATCGGAGAAAACGGCGGCGACCACGGCGTCGCCAGAGCTCTAGGGTTAGGGTTCGGACACGGGCGCGAGGTGGTGGGCGAGTGAGCGACCGCTCGGGTCGGTTGGACCCGAGCTGGTTTAGCCCAACCCACTGGGCTCCACTGACAGGTGGGCCCAGGGGCAAATATGACTTTTCACAATTCAATAAAAACCTGAAACTTTGAAATTCAATAGAAAATTGATAAAAGCTCTAAAAAATAATTAAAAATATGTAAATGGATCAGCATAAAATTCTCTATTTAAATAAAATACCAAACAGAATTTTTGAAGACAATTAAGAATAAGTCTTATTTAGATGATTTAAATAATAATTTAAATCACTCATATTATTTTCAATAATGAAAATAAGTCCATTAAAACAATTGGACTTTAAAAACACCTTGACAATATTTCAAGGTTGTATTTACCCTAAACCAAGTATCTACAAGTTGTTCTTAGTATTAACCTCTCATAAAATAACAACGACATCGGAAGGGGGAAACAAACCCTAAAAGCTGGAATCATGCATAATTGCTTCTTTAACCATTGCCCTTATCGGACAATGATGCTATTTTGAGACAGAGGACAAGGGTCAGTCCACACCTTCCAACTGCAAAACTTTGCAGTGTTCGACAAGTTCATCACTTGCTCATGTCATTTGAGTATCTTTATCAAATTACTTGCAAAGTACTATAATTATCACTATTGCATAAAAACCAAAACCACTACTTTCATAACTATGAATATGACTATGTGGTGGGCAATGGAACCATGGATTGTGTTGATATGGTGGAGGTTCCATTGCAAGGGTTTATATCCATCTAGGATTAAACAACAAATGTCGCCATGATGTGCCGTAATACCGTGTTAACCATAAGATCCGGAGTGGGACGGAGTAGTCAAAAGTGTTTCCACCTCTCGTTCATCAACGGATGCGCTTTACCGTAGACACTTGTATCTCGGGGCAAGCGGTTGGCTGGGAAGCCTTAAGTCCCCACGGCATAGTCCGTAGACACTTGTCGCTCGAAGTGCAAGCGGTTGGCTGGGAAGCCTTAAGTCCCCACGGTATTGCGGTCTATGATGGGTTGCAGCTACCGGCGAAGGAGTTTGGTTCGATCCCAAGCTGTCGTCGTGGTCGGGGTCCACCCGTGAGTGGGAATAATGGGACCGGCGAGGACCCGGGTCGGGGCATGCAACAAAGGGTGGGTGTTCGAGGTAGCGGAGGAACATGATTGGCTAGACCTTATACCGGGCCTCACACGAAAGGAAGTGTGGACGGGAAAGCTGCCCGGTTGGCACCAAGGTTAAGATCTCTTATGGGTAAAGCAACACACCTCTGCAGAGTGTAAAAATTGTGACTGTCACTCCCTGTTCCGGGATAAGGAACTGCGAACGCGGCCGGAAAGGAGCTCCATGAAGTTCTAGTAAACCGGTGAAGGCTGACGGACATAGCACTTTGGAATAAAAGCAATCTCTTGAAGAAATGTTTATCAAAACTTGCATTGGTATTAGACTTTCTGGTCTAATATCGTAGCTAGAGCATTAAACACCTCTTATCTATAATGAACTTGTTGAGTACGCTCATACTCATACCACTCTTAAATCCCATGCTTAGATATGAATCGTCTGGAGGAGGACTACGACAACAATGAAGGAGCGAGATCATCGGCTATGAAGAACCAGACCTCTCTGGAGGTATCGAGGGCGTAGACTACCTCATCGTCTACGGAACCGGGAGGCTTCCGGAGGAGATCAAGCCTGAACATCTCGAGTAGTGGTAGTAGCCGAGCAGCCCGAACTCTTAGTATTTAGCTGCTCGAGAAAATAAATGTATAACTTAATGAGACTCTTATATTGTAAGCTAAGTTGGGTTCGCCTCGAACCCAGGAGTATTCCTCTGAGGACCCAAGAGGAGCTCCGAGACGACATGTGTATGATATTTGTAATAATAAATGAATGAGTTATGGACCTGCTATGTTCTGTTGTACTACTCTGAGGGATGTAATATTTGCGGAATGGTACTTCGTGAATGTTATATCAACGACTGGCATACTACAACATGCAGTGGTATGCAGGGTCACCACAATCCCGCCAAGGTGTGTTGATGACGATGGAACCAATGCGAAGCTCGCCCTCTGCCGGAGTTGGAGGAGTGGTTGAGCTTGGCCCCTCGGCGAGCGCAGACCAAGCCTTCCCCAATCGCCAACGCCACCCTCGTCGAACTCCGTTGCTCCCTCGATAGCGGACACCTCCTCCCGTTCCTTCCCCAGGCTCCACCTCTGAGTACATCTCCTCTCCCTGCGCCTCCTCTCTGCCATCCGCCACCACATACGCCAGAATAAACCTCCTCCGACACACCGCGGATCTGGGCGGATTGAGCTTGGCAGCGAAGGTATGAGCAGCAGTAGAAGTGGAATGACTGGGGAACATGGGAAGGAGTGGAAATCTGTATTTCACCCGACGTTCCCTCACTAGCCACCATGGCCCGCTTCGGTGGGGAGCTGAGGAGGACCCGCCATGAACAGTGCTCGCGGTCGGAACAGAGACGAGGAGAGGTCCGATCCCACCATGGAACAGAGTATGGTGTTCCACCTCATCTCCCATCGCTTGAGCGGAGAGCGAAACCTGGCGGCGCAGCACCACCGGAGGAATCACGGCGGTGGGATCCCATTCCCCCGCTCTCCAGCCGCGACCCGCGCCTCCAAGTAGCGGATCTGACGCTGAAGATCTCGAGGAAGCGGGGGACGCCAACCGATGGGCTCGCACATCGCGATCCGTTCCTCCGGCGAAGCTTGCATGATGTAGAGCAGGTAGTATCGCCGCACCAGCTTGTCGTGGAGCTCGAGCTCCAGCGAGCTCTCCCTCCGAGCGCCCTCTCGAGATGGCTCGGAATCCCGAGGGGTTGAACCCCTGCGCGAGCCGCTCGGAGAAGACATCCGCGCCCTCCGCCGCGCTACAGAGGCTCTGTGGGATGGCGGCCGCGGCGGAGGTGCGGTAGATCGCCGTCGGCGAGAGGCGCATACGGAGCTAGGAGAGGCTAGGAGAGGTTTGGGCCTTGATCTAAATAATCAAAGCAAGAACTGAAAGGGTTTCTAGTTTGCTAAATCTCGCATTCTCTACTGGACAAGAAAAAGCCGCCTTACTGATTGTTTATGGTATCCATCTGTTTTTCCCCTGGTAAATAAAATCTTCTCATCAAAAGCTTTATGATCAACAAGGAAACATCAACCGAAGAAACAAGATTGGCCGAGAAAACTTTAAAATTCAGCAACTTCAATAGCACCATGTGTCAAATTGAAAGACAAGCCAAGATTAATTATAGGAGGGAAACCCTGTTGCTTGAAAATGAGCACGAGAATGAATTAATTTGACTAAATCGTAGCTTGATATTACATCAATGCCAGTAACATCATTTATTTAGATGGTAGTATTTAGATGGAACGCAACACAAATACTAGAGAGATGATATATAATCAATCAATTTGTCAATGGCCAGCACAGAAGACCCATCACTCTCTAAGCAAGTTGCGACTTTCTTCTTGAGCTCTCTAGCGCTTTCCCTCATCACATCTCCGTGGCTCATTAGATTTCGAATTGCCTCCTCAATTTTGTTTCTCTCGAGCTCACCCTCAAGCTCAAAACCTACGCTCCATTCTGTCTCCACGTACCTCGTGTTCATCATTTGGTCCGCGAACTGAGGCCTGCAGATCATGGGGAGGCCCTCGGTGATGCTCTCCAATGTCGAGTTCCAGCCGTTGTGGGTCCAGAACCCACCCACTGCCGGGTGGGCCAGCACCTCCTGCTGCGGGGCCCATGGGATCACCTTGCCCCTGCCGTCCACCGCACGATCAAATCCCTCCGGCAGACCTGTCCCGTCCGATCCCCGTACGAGGTCCGGTCGGACAACCCATAGAAATGGTTGGCCACTGTTGGCCAGCCCCCACGCGACCTCCGAGAGCTCGCCGGAGTCCACGGACGCCAAGCTCCCAAAGCTCACGTACAAAACTGACCCCGCCGCCTGCCTGTCCAGCCACTCGATGCAGCTACGGTCCTGCTGCAGCAGGCTGCTCCCCGTGCCCCGGGTGGAGAGCTTGTGGAGCGGGCCGACCGCGAGCACGACAGCGACATCTACCTCCCTCCGGATCCTGTCAAGTTCGGCGGTTTCCAGAGCTTCGAACGTGTTGATGACGAGCCCGTGGGAGTTTCTCACTGCTTCGGTGGCTCTGGCCAAGACCTTGCGCACCATTTCATGGTTGTTGCTGCTCGACAAGAATAGGTCCTTGACACGCAGCGGCGGCAGCTCCTCCACCGGCGTGCAGAGCTGCGATTCTGAAACATACGTATTTTTTCAGCATCTGTTCTAACTGATTAACCACTACAAATTTCGACTTGACTTCTGTAATTACCATAAGATCGCTGATATGACAATCAAGGGAGCAGCTATAGCGAGATCACGAGATGAATTTGGAGTCAGTACCTTTGGGAGGCAGATAACCTTTCTCGTGGAGCATTGGGTAGGCGAGAAAGCAGCTGAAGCATGCGGCGCTGCCGGTGCGCAGAACCATGGTCGGGAGCCCGAGCGCGGTGGCGGCCTTCTGCACGGCCAGGAGGTTGGCGTCGATGAACAGGCACGCGGCGGGTTCATCGGCGAGCACTGACGCTAGGACGTCGTCGACCGCCCCGGACGCCTCCATGGCTGCGTTCATGGCGAGGATGATGGAGATGATGCTCCCCGTCGCGGCGACGTCGGCGGGGATGCCGTCGGGCACGGCGACGAACGTGAACTCGGGGTGGAGCGCGGGGTCGAGCGCGTTGAACCGGGTGTGAAGGACGGTGACGCCGAGGCCCCGGGAGTGAAGCACGTCGGCGAGCTGCATCATCGGGTTGATGTGGCCCTGGAACGGCAGCGGGAACACCAGCACGCGGCGCGCGTGAGGTCGTCTCCGGCCGTCGCCATCGATGGGGGCTTCGTGGACAGTGGCCATTTCTCTGATGCTCTCCAGCTCGATGGGGGCGATTCGACCGGATAATACCAAGCAGGGATTGCTGATCGATTGGCTAATTCTTCCAGGATTTTGTATGAGCGGTCACTGGCAGTCGCAGTGCTGACGTGTGACGTCGACTCACGGTTCTTACACAGGTTGCCACGTAGTGCATCGATTGGCTGCTAGGTTTGCACGTCACTGGTGACGTTGTTTAGCATTGCCATGGCCTGCAAGAGCGCAAGCTCAACGGCAATGAACGTACGTGTCGAACTTTTAACGTGTGCTTAAAGAATTTTTTTGACATAAATCGGACGCGACGCGTATAACCGAGGTCCCTCGCGTCGCCCGCGGCGGGCGACTCGGGGGAAGCAAAGCTCGCGCCGCCGCCGGTCCCCCGGCCTCCTCCGTCCTTCCGCCGCTGCTGCTGGCCTCGCCGCGGTGGCGGCGGCCCCCGCTGCCAAAGGTGGTTGGGGAGATCCCGCGGTGGACGCGAGGACTGCCCGGCGTCCCGGCTTCGTCTTCTCCGGCGCGTGCGGCGGCTTGACGGCGAGGGGGTGCGGCGGGCGGTGGGATGCGGTGGCAGGCGGCGCTGGTGTGGTGGTGCTTGCGGCGGCGCGCCCGGCGGCTGCTGGCGGCGGCTCCGGCCAGGGCCCGATCTGGGCCCAGATGGGCTTGGCGGGCCGCGGCGTGCGCGGCAGTGGTGCCTCCGGGCGGCTGGGCATGGTGGCGCTGCAGCACTGCCTACCCGCGCGCAGTTTGCTGGCATCTCGTGGTCGCCGGGGCAGCGGCCCCGGGCATGGTGGCGGCGGTCTTCTTCCTCTCTGGAGGTGGTTTGGAGTTGGCCGGCCGGTGTGTGGCCGGCTGTGGTGGATCTCGGGATCCCGCACCGTGCCCTCGTGTTGAGGTGGAGGAAGTGGGCGGCGCTGGTCTTCAGCCCCGAGCGCTGTGGCAGCTACCCGGGTTCGCTCTGGTCGCTACGGCGGCTATCTCGCGGGCGGCGGTGATGATTCGGACAGCGACTCTTTCGTTGCAGCGTCGAGGAGCCTAGGTGTGGCGACGCTACGGTTGCTGGGCTCGTCTGCCTACTTCCGACGGCTTCGGCGACAACGTCGCGATCTCTTCGCGTCGGTTGTTGGCTTAGCTTCGAGGGTGCCCGTCGATCCCGGGCTTGACGTGGTGCCCGGATGCCGGGGCGGCGGCCCCGGTTTGGTGGTTCTTCATCGTGCCGAGCTAGGAGGTGGCTCTGGCGTGAGGCGGTTCTCGGCCCCAGCGCCTAGTTCTGTTTGTGGCCGCAGAAGTCAGGCGCGTGGGGCTGGCGTTGCTGTGTGCGGGTTGGGATGGTGGTTCGGCCGGTCCTCATTGGCGGGTGCGAGGTTTGCGACTCCCTGCCGGGCGAAAGCCTTGCCCTGGCTACTGCCGGGTCCAATGACGGCGACGCCCTTGGGTGCCGTGTCCTTCTTGGAGGCGTCATTGTGGCAGTGTTTCTTGCTCCTCCACTCGGGTTTCTCCGGGGGAAACTCCAGATCCAGTTTGGATCGGGCGAGGGTGACGCTCTTGCGTCACTTTCCTGTTGGGGCCTCGCTTTGGATGTACCGCCGGTCGGAGGGACAAGTGGAGCGCTTTGGTGGTTGGTGTCGGCGAGCTTCTCGTCGTCGGCTGGGCGGTGCGCAGCCCTGGGGCTGGCGTGGAGGCCGGAGCGGCGGCTCCGGGGTATCGCCTCCGCTGTGTTGCGTCGAGGTGTCAGGGTGTCGGCTTTGGTCTCTTGGGTGACTTGGTCGTCGACCCGCGTGGGGGCGCGGCCTTGGGGCCGGCGTGGATGTCGGAGCGGCGGCTCCGGGCTTTTGCCTCCAACCTCGCGTTGAGGTGTTGGGTGTCGACCTTGGTCGTTCGGGCGGCTTGGTCGTCGACTCGTTTGTGGGCGCGACCTCGGGGTCGGCGTGTTGTGTTGGTTGTTGTATCAGGTTTTCGGACGGTTTCCTTATAAACTGTTCAACTTCTTTTTCGACTTAATCAATGAAAAAGCCATTGGCTAGGTTCAAAAAAAAAAACTTTTAACGTGTGGTTTGGTGTCGTCAAGCTCCACCACCACGCGTCGCTTTCGATCGGTTCTTGGGTCTGCGTCGTGTTCCACAGTTTATGAATGTTTCATCCATCAGGCTTTGCAAAACTGTAAAAATAAAATACGAGTATATCTGCACTAGCCACAATAAATTGAGGAGAAAGCCACTTGGCGCATTTTATTTCAAATCCAACAAGGTTTTTTTTTAATGAGGAAATATCACCCCAGCTTATGCATCCAAGGGATGCACACGACTTTTTTATTAGATTATTCACAACACCTTACAATAACAATTACAAAGATCGAACCGAAGCCACCAAAACTAAGGATAGCTTGCTAATCCTACATCACCGATGAGGGGGTCAATGAACAGGGCCAACACCCTGACATCACACCAACGCGCATCATCAAAAAACCGAAGGCCTCGACAAGTCGCCCAATGGCGAGCAGGTGGCACAACCGGTCCGGCAGACCCTCGGCGTGTACCATCATACACGCTCCAGAAGTCCTCGCCGCCACCGTCTTCCGCATACCCATCTTCAGGAGAGATCAATGCAATGACCTTGCGAGGCCTGCCACCAACGCCACCACGACGCCAGACGACACCACCATCCTGCGCACGTCCATCACGCTGCGTCCGTCTCCGAGGCTCCTCTGCACCATGCCGCCGAGACCCGCCAACATCGGCGCAACAGATGGAACACAGCTCCGCCAGATGACTTCCTCCAAGTATCACCTGTTCCAGAACGATGCCCTCAAGAGGGAAAACGACACCAGAGGTGCCGCCATCATCTGATCCGTATCCAGATCTGGGGTTTCCCCCGGAACAAAGAGGTTGAGGTCGGATCTGTAGCAACGATGCCTTCAACAAGGTGATGACGCCCGAGGACGCCACCATCGTTGGCTCCGACCGAATCGGAGCCCGGTTCTCACCGGCCAGACCCCACCCAACGCTGCAGATCTGACTGAAGAAGAGTTGATGCCGTCCGTCGCACCACCGATGCGGCACCGTGGTACCCGGCAGCACCACGCCCAAGCCATCCTTGCTGGTCAGCCGCCGCTACCGCCGGCCTCCAAAGCGGTTTGAAGGGGACAAGGGGACGAGGAGGGGCCCCACCGCTGCCGGCGCTGGCCAGACTTTGCCCGAGCATGCCCCTTGGTGGCGGCGGAGGATGGAGGAGGCAGGTGGAGGGGGTGGGAGGCGCGGCGGCTAGGGTTTCCTCCCCCGTCGTCCGCCTGGGGCGAGAGGGAGTCTCCGCGTGGGGGCGAGAGCTTAAGAGTCGGTATACTATGTAACTTAATTCCCCCAATCCAACAAGGTTACATCATCACAATTACAAATAGAAGTATAAACCCAGGAGGTTTTCCATCCCAGCTCACTGCTTTTTTTACCTGGCCCAGCTCACAACTGAGTTTGTATCATAAGAATATTTCGTTAGCTGCTGCGGCACACGTACTATTTGTCTCTCTCAGGCAATGCACAAACTCTAAGAAGAGGGGACGGGTCCCGACCCTAACCCTGACCATAGCTCCGGCTCTAGCTCTGATCCCCTCCCCCTCCCATCATCGCCGCCGCCACCAACACCAACGCTGCCTCCGCGAGTAGCTGGCACGTCTCCTTCCTCACCATCTCTACCGACGGTATTGTCTCGTGGCGACGAGGATTCGTCAGATCGACAGGAAACGGCGTATCCTTCCTCGACAGTGCTCTGGTAGAATTTAGATCTACGACTTTCTCAGGAATTCCTAGATCTTGCATGTGTTTTATGGCGGGAAGAATTCAGGTTCGGATCGGTTCGATCCAAAGTGGTTCGCCATGGCGGGGACGGTTTCTAGCTGCACCTCAACGTGTGCCACCCTTCGCACGCGTATGCGAGGTGGTGCGGCTCGATTCAAATCGATCGACAATGGTGGACAAGGCCATAGATGCTGGGCCGCACAACACTGTTCATTATCGACCGGATGGCTCACGATCGTGTCGCACTTACTTCCCCATCTCACCCGCAAGGTGTAACCCTAATTCAGTTGCTAGGGTTGTGTTCGTCTCAGTCACTCCCCCACCCAGATCCACCACTCCCTCCACCTCTCCTCCGCCGATCTGGTTCGGTCTTCTCTCCGGTGACCATTAATCATCCGCGTAGGTGGTGGTTTCTCCTCCAAAGATGGATAGGCGATTTGGAGACCCGCGTCGTTCACCACCAAGAAGATCCTCTCCCCGAATAAGGAATCATCCAAGAATTGGATCTGACTTGGACATGCGTGAAGAATGGCGTCGATGGGAAGAAGAAAGGCATCGAGAGGAAGATTAGCAACACGAAGAAGGCATGCGAAGAGATGGCCACTCGGGCTCCGGCTCGTCGAGCGCTGGTGGCCGAACGCGCTGGGACGCGTACCCGCCTCCTTTGGGCGGTGTCGTCATCCACGATGACCCGAGGCGCACAGCTTCGGCTCCGGCTCGGAGGATGATGGGGTCGCTTCAACGCCGCTGCCCCTAGGAGGAGGACGTTGTGGACTCACCACCACCCCCGTCGGCAAAGAAGAAGTGGTGGGAGATGGAGGCGCATGCGGCCTTCCATGGCGGCGACGACCTAGAGGAGTTCCCAGGGCAGCACCTCATCGTCGGCCGCTCCATCGAGGAAGATTACTGGCATATCACGCTCAACCTGCGGTAGTCGGAGGTGTGGTCCGCCCTGGACCACGGCGAGAACTTCGTCGACCTCGCCGGTCCTTCTGAGCCATCGGTGCCAAAGGAGGAGGAGGAGTACTGGTCCTTCGACTTCTTCGATGAGGACGGCGACGACTGCTGGCGTGTAGTTGACGTGGGAGTTAGAAGTCTTCTTTTCTTCAGTTCCCCGGCAACGGCGCTAGAAATTTACTTGCTGGCGTGTAGTTGACGTGGGAGTTAGAAGTCTTCTTTTCTTCATTCCGCAACGGCGCCGAAATTTAGCTTGACACGCGTACAGCACGCGACCGTTGGGAACCCAAGTGGAAGGTGTGATGCGTACAGCAGTAAGTTTCCTCTTAAAAACCAAGGTTTATCGAACCAGGGAGTCAAGAAGCACGTTGAAGGTTGATGGCGGCGAGATGTAGTGCGGCGCAACACCAGATTCCGGCGCCAACGTGGAACTGCACAACACAACCAAAATACTTTGCCCCAATGAAACAGTGAGGTTGTCAATCTCACCGGCTTGCTGTAACAAAGGATTAGATGTATAGTGTGGATGATGATTGTTTAGAAAATAGTAGAACAAGTATTGCAGATTGTATTCGATGTAAAAGAATGGACCGGGGTCCACAGTTCACTAGAGTGTCTCTCCCATAAGATAAATAGCATGTTGGGTGAACAAATTACGGTTGGGCAATTGACAAATAGAGGGCATGACAATGCACATATATGATATGATGAATATTGTGAGATTTAATTGGGCATTACGACAAAGTACATAGACCGCTATCCAGCATGCATCTATGCCTAAAAGTCCACCTTCATTATCATCCGAATCCCTTCCAGAAAAAAACAACAGACAATTGCATTAAGTATGGTGCGTAATGTAATCAATAACTACATCCTCGGACATAGCATCAATGTTTTATCCCTAGTGGCAACAGCACATCCACAACCTTAGAACTTTCTATCACTGTCCCAGATTTAATGAAGGCATGAACCCACTATCGAGCATAAATACTCCCTCTTGGAGTTAAGAGTAAAATTTTGGCCAGAGCCTCTACCAATAACGGAGAGCATGCAAGATCATAAACAACACATAGATAATAGATTGATAATCAACATAGCATAGTATTCTCTATCCATCGGATCCCAATAAACACAACATATAGCATTACAGATAGATGATCTTGATCATGTTAGGCAGCTCACAAGACCGACAATGAAGCATAATTAGGAGAAGACGACCATCTAGCTACTGCTATGGACCCATAGTCCAGGGGTGAACTACTCACTCATCACTCCGGAGGCGACCATGGCGGTGAAGAGTCCTCAGGGAGATGATTCCCTCTCCGGCAGTGCGGAGGCGATCTCCTGAATCCCCGAGATGGGATTGGCGGCGGCGTCTCTGGAAGGTTTTCCGTATCGTGGCTCTCGGTGCTGGGGTTTCGCGACGAAGACTATTTGTAGGCGGAAGGGCGGGTCGGGGAGGCGGTGGGGGGCCCCAGCGGAGGGCCGCGCGGGCCCCCTTGGGCCGCGCCGCCCTAGTGTGGCGGCGCCTCGTGGCCCCACCGTCTCTCCCTCGGTCCCGGAAGCTTCATGGCAAAATAGGCCCCTGTGCGTTGATTTCGTCCAATTCAGAATATTTCCTTACTAGGATTTCTGAAACCAAAAACAGCGAAAAAACACGGCTCTTCGGCATCTCATTAATAGGTTAGTGCCGGAAAATGCATAAATATGACATAAAGTATGCATAAAATATGTAGATATCATCAATAATGTGGCATGGAACATAAGAAATTATCGATCGTCGGAGACGTATCAGCATCCCCAAGCTTAGTCGTCCCGAGCAGGTAAAAATAAAAAGATAATTTCGGAGTGACATGCCATCATAACCTTGATCATACTATTGTAAGCATATGTAATGAATGCAGCGATCAAAACAATGGTAAATGACATGTGTAAACAAATGAATCATATAGCAAAGACTTTTCATGAATAGTACTTCAAGACAAGCATCAATAAGTCTTGCATAAGAGTTAACTCATAAAGCAATAATTCAAAGTAGAGGTATTGAAGCAACACAAAGGAAGATTAAGTTTCAGCGGTTGCTTTCAACTTGTAACATGTATATCTATAGATATTGTCAATGCAAAGTATATAAGTGCAATATGCAAGTATGTAGGAATCAATGCACTTCACAAGTGTTTGCTTCTTGAGGTGGAGAGAAATAGGTGAACTGACTCAACATGAAAGTAAAAGAAAGGCCCTTAGAGGAAGCATTGATTGCTATGTTTGTGCTAGAGCTTTTATTTTGAAAACAAGAAACAATTTTGTCAGCGGTAGTAATAAAGCATATGTGTCATGTAAATTATATCTTACAAGTTGCAAGCCTCATGCATAGTATACTAATAGTGCCCGCACCTTGTCCTAATTAGCTCGGATTACCGGGATTATCATCGCAATACACATGTCTTAACCAAGTGTCACAAAGGGGTACCTCTATGCCGCCTACAAAGGTCTAAGGAGAAAGCTCGCATCGGATTTCTCGCTATTGATTATTCTCAACTTAGACATCCATACCGGGACAACATAGACAACAGATAATGGACTCCTCTTTTATGCATAAGCATTCAACAACAATTAATTTTCTCATATGAGATTGAAGATGTTTGTCCAAAACTGAAACTTCCACCATGGATCATGGCTTTAGTTAGCGGCCCAATGTTCTTCTCTAACATTATGCATGCTCTAACCATTCTAGCGGTAAATCTCCCTTACTTCAGACAAGACGGACATGCATAGCAACTCACATGATATTCAACAAAGAGTAGTTGATGGCGTCCCCAGGAACATGGTTATCGCACAACCAGCAACTTAATAAGAGATAAAGTGCATAAGTACATAAGTACATATTCAATATCACAATAGTTTTTAGGCTATTTGTCCCATGAGCTATATATTGCAAAGGTAGAGGATAGAAATTTAAAGGTAGCACTTCAAGCAATTTACTTTGGAATGGCGGAGAAATACCATGTAGTAGGTAGGTATGGTGGACACAAATGGCATAGTGGTTGGCTCAAGTATTTTGGATGCATGAGAAGTATTCCCTCTCGATACAAGGCTTAGGCTAGCAAGGTTTATTTGAAACAAACACAAGGATGAACCGGTGCATCAAAACTCACATAAAATACATATTGTAAACATTATAAGACTCTACACCGTCTTCCTTGTTGTTCAAACTCAATACAAGAAATTATCTAGACCTTAAAGAGACCAATTATGCAAACCAAATTTTAGCAAGTTCTATGTATTTCTTCATTAATAGGTGCAAAGTATATGGTGAAAGAGCTTAAACATGAGCACAACAATTGCCAAGTATCACATTATCCAAGACATTATAGCAATTACTACATGTATCATTTTCCGTTTCCAACCATATAACAATTTAACGAAGAAGATTCAACCTTCGCCATGAATATTATGAGTAAAGCCTAAGGACATATTTGTCCATATGCAACGGGGCGTGTCTCTCTCCACACAATGAATGCTAGGATCCATTTTATTCAAACAAAACAAAAACAAAAACAAACCGACGCTCCAAGCAAAGTACATAAGATGTGATGGAATAAAAATATAGTTTCACTAGAGGAACCTTGATAATGTTGTCGATGAAGAAGGGGATGCCTTGGGCATCCCCAAGCTTAGACGCTTGAGTCTTCTTGAAATATGCAGGGTGAACCACCGGGGCATCCCCAAGCTTAGAGCTTTCACTCTCCTTGATCATATTGTATCATCTCCCTCTCTTGATCCTTGAAAACTTCCTCCACACCAAACTCAAAACAACTCATTAGAGGGTTAGTGCACAATCAAAATTTATGTTCAGAGGTGACACAATTATTCTTAACACTTACGGACATTGCACAAAGCTACGAAAGTTAATGGAATCGAAAAATCCATCACATAGCAAGCGAGGCAATGCGAAATAAAAGGCAGAATCTATCAAAACAAAACAGTTCGTAAAGACGATTTTATTGAGGCGCCAGCTTCAAATGAAAATGCTCAAATTTAATGAAAGTTGCGTACATATCGAGGATCACTCACGTAAATTGGCATAATTTCTGAGTTACCTACAGAGGATTAGGCCAGATTCGTGACAAAATGCAACTGCTACTTAATCCAAATCTAGTATGAACCTTACTATCAACGACTTTACTTGGCACAACAATGCACAAAACTAAGATAAGGAGAGGTTGCTACAGTAGTAACAACTTCCAAGACTCAAATATAAAATAAAATGTAAGTAGAACCGGGCTGTCTCCCATAAGCGCTTTCTTTAGCCTTTCAGCTAGGCGCAGAAAGTGTATATCAAGTATTATCAAGAGACGAAGCATCAACATCATAATTTGTTCTAATGATAGAATCAAAGGTAACTTCATTCTCTTTCTAGGGAAGTGTTCCATACCTTTCTGAGAGAAATTGATATTTAATGTTACCTTCCTTCATATCAATGATAGCACCAACAATTAAGAAAAGGTCTTCCCAATATAATGGGACAAGATGCATTGCATTCAATATCCAAGACAACAAAATCAACGGGGACAAGGTTATTGTTAACGGTAATGCGAACATTATCAACTCTCCCCAAAGGTTTCTTTGTAGAGTTATCAGCAAGATTAACATCCAAATAACAATTTTTCAATGGTGGCAAGTCAAGCATATTATAGATCTTTCTAGGCATAACGGAAATACTTGCACCAAGATCACATGAAGCATTACAATAAAAGTTATTGACCTTCATCTTAATGATGGGCTCCCAACCATCCTCAAGCTTTCTAGGAATAGAAGTTTCGCGATTTAGTTTCTCTTCTCTAGCTTTTATGAGAGCGTTTGTAATATGTTTCGTGAAAGCCAAATTTATAGCACTAGCATTAGGACTCTTAGCAAGTTTTTGTAAGAACTTTATAACTTCGGAGATGTGGCAATCATCAAAATCTAAACCATTATGATCTAAAGCAATGGGATCATTGTCCCCAAGGTTGGAAAAAATTCAGCAGTTTTATCAGCAGCTTACAGCTTTAGCGTTTGGGCAGTTTTTCATGCTTTGCATTAGAAGTGGAAACATTGCCAACACCAATTATTTTACCATTAATAGTAGGAGGTGCAGCAACATGTGGAGCATTAGCATTACTAGTGGTGGTAATAGTCCAAACTTTAGCTATATTATCTTCTATCTCATTTTCTTCTTTTTCCCACCTAGCACGCAATTCGGCCATCAATCTTATATTCTCATTAATTCTAACTTTGATGGCATTTGCTATAGTAACAATTTTATTATTATGATTTTCATTAGGCATAACTTTGGATTTCAAAAGATCAACATCAGCAGCAAGACTATCGACTTTAGAAGCAAGTATATCAATTTTCTCAAGCTTTTCTTCAACAGATTTGTTAAAAGCAGTTTGTGTACTAATAAATTCTTTAAGCATAGCTTCAAGTCCAGGTGTGTTCCTATTATTGTTGTAAGAATTCCCATAAGAATTACCATAGCCGTTGCCATTATTATAAGGATATGGCCTATAGTTGTTACTAGAATTGTTCCGGTAAGCATTGTTGTTGAAATTATTATTTTTAATGTAGTTTACATCAACATATTCTTCTTGAGCAACCAATGAAGCTAACGGAACATTATTAGGATCAACATTAGTCCTATCATTCACAAGCATAGACATAATAGCATCAATCTTATCACTCAAGGAAGAGGTTTCTTCACGAATTTACCTTCTTACCTTGTGGAGCTCTTTCCGTGTGCCATTCAGAGTAATTAATCATCATATTATGAAGAAGCTTTGTTGCTTCGCCAAGAGTGATGGACATAAAGGTACCTCCAGCAGCTGAATCCAATAGGTTCCGCGAAGAAAAATTCAGTCCTGCATAAAAAGTTTGGATGATCATCCAAGTAGTCAGTCCATGGGTTGGGCAATTTTTAACCAAAGATTTCATTCTTTCCCAAGCTTGTACAACATGCTCATTATCCAATTGTTTAAAATTCATTATGCTACTACTCAAAGATATAATTTTAGCAGGGGATAATATCTACCAATAAAAGCATCCTTGCATTTAGTCCATGAATCAATACTATTCTTAGGAGATAGCAACCAATCTTTAGCTCTTCCTCTTAATGAGAAAGGAAACAATTTTAATTTTATAATGTCACCATCTACATCCTTATACTTTTGCATTTCACATAATTCAACAAAGTTATTGAGATGGGCAGCATCATCGAACTAACACGAAAAATTGCTCTCGCATAACAAGATTCAAGTAAAGCAGGTTTAATTTCAAAGAATTCTGCTGTAGTAGCAAGTGGAGCAATAGGTGTGCATAAGAAATCATTATTATTTGTGGTTGTGAAGTCACACAACTTAGTATTTTCAGGAGTACCCATTTTAGCAATAGTAAATAAAGCAAACTAGATAAAGTAAATACAAGTAACTAATTTTTTTGTGTTTTTGATATAGCAAACAAGATAGCAAATAAAGTAAAACTAGCAACTAATTTTTTTGTATTTTGATTTAGTGCAGCAAACAAAGTAGTAAATAAAATAAAGCAAGACAAAAACAAAGTAAAGAGATTGGAATGTGGAGACTCCCCTTGCAGCGTGTCTTGATCTACCTGCAACGGCGCCAGTACTTGTGGCGTGTAGTTGACGTGGGAGTTAGAAGTCTTCTTTTCTTCAGTTCCCCGGCAACGGCGCCAGAAATTTACTTGCTGGCATGTAGTTGACGTGGGAGTTAGAAGTCTTCTTTTCTTCAGTTCAAGCAACGGCGCCAGAAATTTAGCTTGACACGCGTACAACACGCGTTGGGAACCCCAAGTGGAAGGTGTGATGCGTACAACGCAAGTTTTCCTCAGTTAGAAACCAAGGTTTATCGAACCGGTAGGAGTCAAGAAGCACGTTAAAGGTTGATGGCGGCGAGATGTAGTGCGGCGCAACACCAGGATTCCGGCGCCAACGTGAAACTTGCACAACAAAGTGCCCAACAAAGTGAGGTTGTCAATCTCACCTTGCTGTAACACAAAGGATTAGATGTATAGTGTGGATGATGATTGTTTGCAGAAAACAGTAGAACAAGTATTGCAGAGATTGTATATTCGATGTAAAAAAATGGACCGGGGTCCAGGTTCACTAGAGGTGTCTCTCACATAAGATAAATAGCATGTTGGGTGAACAAATTACAGTTGGGCAATTGACAAATAGAGAGGGCATGACAATACACATACATGATATGATGAATATTGTGAGATTTAATTGAGCATTACGACAAAGTACATAGACCGCTATCCAGCATGCATCTATGCCTAAAAAGTCCACATTCAGGTTATCATCAGAACCCCTTCAATTAAGTTGAAAACAACAGAGACAATTGCATTAAGTATGGTGCGTAATGTAATCAATAACTACATCCTCGGACATAGCATCAATATTTTATCCCTAGTGGCAACAACACATCCACAACCTTAGAACTTTCTGTCACTCCCAGATTTAATGGAGGCATGAATCCACTATCGAGCATAAATACTCCCTCTTGGAGTTAAGAGTAAAAACTTGGCCAAAGCCTCTACTAATAACGGAGAGCATGCAAGATCATAAACAACACATAGATAATAGATTGATAATCAACATAGCATAGTATTCTCTATCCATCGGATCCCAACAAACACAACATATAGCATTACGGATAGATGATCTTGATCATGTTAGGCAGCTCACAAGACCCGACAATGAAGCATAATTAGGAGAAGACGACCATCTAGCTACGCTATGGACCCATAGTCCAGGGTGAACTACTCACTCATCACTCGGAGAGGCGACCATGGCGGTGAAGAGTCCTCCGGGAGATCATTCCCCTCTCCGGCAGGGTGCGGGCGATCTCCTGAATCCCCGAGATGGGATTGGCGGCGGCGGCGTCTCTGGAAGGTTTTCCGTATCGTGGCTCTCGGTACTGGGGGGTTTCGCGACAAAGACTATTTGTTGGCGGAAGGGCAGGTCAGGAGGCGTCACGGGGGTCCCACACGCTAGGGCCGCGCGGGCCCCCCTTGGGTCGCGCCGCCCTAGTGTGGCGGCGCCCGTGGCCCCACTTCGTCTCCCTCGGTCTTGGAAGCTTCGTGGCAAAATAGGCCCTGGGCGTTGATTTCGTCCAATTCCGAGAATATTTCCTTACTAGGATTTCTGAAACCAAAAACAAGAAAACAGCTGCTCTTCGGCATCTCGTTAATAGGTTAGTGCCGGAAAATGCATAAATATGACATAAAGTATGCATAAAACATGTAGATATCATCAATAATGTTGCATGGAACATAAGAAATTATCGATACGTCGGAGACGTATCAACGACGCGGATAACCTCAACTTCAGCGCCTTCAGGGGGTGCTGCTAGTTTATTTTTTAATAGTTTTTAGTTCAAATCCGATTCACTTTTGTATAAACTAGTCTCAATTCTTATGACACTTGAATATTTTTGAGAGAGAAAAGAAGAGATCTATATTCATATTTAACCAATTAATAATATATCTTCCTAGTGAAGAGAATTTTGGGAACTTTATCTTGGAAAGATTTTTTGTTCTCCTTTTATGCTCTCCCTCTCATATTACTCCATAAAATTGGTTGTGGTGGGATTAGAGAGAGAGAGAGGTCTTGAGCACTTCATGCATTATTGTCATTGTATTTGATGCATCAGTTTGAGTTGTGCTAACCTTTATTTATTTCATGCTATCATCCCGCTCTGGTTTTATTTGTTATCTCATTATAATATTTTTTAGAAAAATAATCTGTGTGCATGAAGAACTAAAAAAAATTGTATTCTAGCTAAATTTTGGGTCGCCTCTGGGCTACCCAATGGACTAGCGAGGCCACATGATTTTCTCGAAATGGGTGGACCCATGTCACCTAAAATTCGCCCCTTGAGGCCACAGGGAGCACCTACCCATCGCTCGCTAGCGATGCTTTGTAGTCATCACTAACACGCTAACTCTAATTGGGCTTGGCCCATATGGTTCGCTTGTTTTGGAAACGCTATGTACGTCCTGTTCCATACGAAGAACATACACAGTTAAAAAAAAATCATATTCCAAATTTGCTCAGATTTCAAAATTTTCCAAATTCGAAATTTCTTTAGATTTGAAATTTGCTAAGAATTGAAATTTGCTCATATTCGAAATTTGCTTAGATTTGAAATTTGCTTAGATTTGAAATTTGCTCAGATTTGAAATTTTCCCAGATTAAAATTTTGATCACTTTGAAATTTGCTCAAATTTTAAATTTTCTTAACTTTAAAATTTGCTGAAATTTGAAAATTGAAAATTTTGTTCACAAAAGTTCAGAATTTTCAAAAAACGATAAATGAAACAAAAAATAGAATACGAAAACTGGAAGAAATCATCAAAGAACCATAAAGAAAAAGCCAAACTAGAAATTTCTGGAAGTTTCCTAAAACCGGAAAAGACCAGGACAACGCAAATGGGCCGCGGCCCAGCAAGGTCTCACTGCATGCGGAGCGTATTAGATCCAGCACTGCATGGTACCACTAGAAAAAGACCAAGGGAAAATTGCGTCCCACGAAACGCACCAGAAGCTGACATGTGTGCATCCCGCGTGAGTCCCGTTCCGCGCGGTCTCCTCTGGTCTTGCGCGAGTACGCTCGCGGCCGCACACGAGTACGCGTCAGCTAGGCTCATCCTTTTTCTCGAGTAGGTGCTAGCTAGGTACATCCTTCCGCGCGTACGTGCTAGCTGGGCGCTAGCTGGCCTCATTCTTTTTTTTTTTTTTTTTGCATGGTAATACGATTCTCATTGATAAATAAAAGACGAGATACAAAGTACGTATACACCGATCTTACAGATCTGGAAAGATAGGATAAACCTATGTGACAAACCAACGCCTATCCATCTTCTTTGGCACCACCGTAGCAGCCACCAAGGAAAAAATGGGCAGATCACCTCTTCACCTGAGCTCGACGCGGCTCCATCGCTGATCATCAGCTTTTCGGACCTCCAATGTAGTTTGCCATAGGACAAACCATTGCCGTTGAAAGAATCAGACCAGGGCAACATGTCCCTGGACACGCCATCGAACTTCAGTACTGGCACCCACGCACGACGATGTCGAGTAGGAACCAGAACCATCAGCCTTCAACCACGAACCCACCACAAGGTGCACCATCTTCCAGTGTCACCAACAGACCACCGTCTGCACGTACTCTGGACGAATCCTCTCTGCTCCACCTTGGCGTCGGAGACAACGCCGCGCAACGGGACAGACAGGGAAAAAACCATCGATGGAGTCGTGCCGCCTCGCCGACACCATCCATGAACCCTAAAGCCACCGATCTGAAAGATCGGCAAGCACACAGTGCCGCCAACTCCGAGACGCCGCCATGAAGGACAACGCCGGTGTGGGAGAAGAGTTGAGGCAGATTTATTTGCCGGGCGCCGCTCCCACCACCCCAGCGTGGCGGAGAACTCCTAGCCCTAAGTACCATGCAAAAAGGGGTCCCCCTCCCTCCTTGGGAGCGGCAGCGGAAGGAGAGGGCCCAACGCAGATCTGGAGATTGAGCAGGAAAGTTTCGGCGCCGCCGGAGGGAGCAGACGCGGAAGACCTACGTACGTACGTAAGTGCAAATAAAGTCGTGCACACGAGCATGTACATGTACAGTACACGCAGCGGTATCGCGCACACGAGCGGGTAGAATCGTGAACACGAGCAAGTACATGTACGAAGTACAGTCGCACACACGAGTACAATCGCACACGAGTAAGTACAGGTAACACACGGACGAGTACAGTTACCGAGTAAAATGAAAAACTGCACCAAACACACTAAAAACAGAGGTACTTATCAGTTGAAACACGAGTACAGTTAGGTACACACCACAGGTACAACCATACTACTATTGGAAGTACGAAAAAAATTATGCCGAAACCTATCAATACAGGATCTACTTTTGAAGATCTCGACGCGAGGATCTCAAATGTGAAAACGGTTCGTAATTTGGTTCTCGAGATATTTCATTTTAAAAAAATGAATCTAGAAAATAAAGGGAAAAACGCAGCCCCTCTGCCTTCTCTCTCCTCCCTCATCCCCACTTTGTTTCTCCTTGCGACATGTGGCGAGCAGGGAAATCACTACCTAGGAATTTTCTGGCACCACGGCGCGCCATTTGTCGCGCGCGGAGCGATGTTTTCCGTTCGCGAAGGTCGGCCTTTTTAAGTTTTCGGCGATGAATAGGTTTCGCTGAGGCCACAGGGCTAGGTCAAAAACAACGTCCGGGCCGGCCTATTCCCATCTTGTTAGGAAATGACGGCTTGGAACTTCTACGGACTGCAAGGCCTTTCAGCAGTATCCCGTTTGGGTCTGAAATCTGGAAAGATGAAGCCCACTCTCAAAAGCTGAAGGCCAGTCTTTTTCAGTGATGCAATGCCAACTGCCACGCCACCCTCACCACCGATTTTAAGGGTGTAAATGAATAGGATAATTTCTGCACCGAGCCCAGCATCCAATCCATTTTAAGGTATTCATATCTGATTTTAAAGAATCAAACGGATAAAGATATCTAATTTCGAAGTGATGCTCCAGATACGGTGTAGGATATGGTATAGCAAATACCATGCGGATATGAATTATCGGAAATTTAATTAGGATAATTTAAAGGTATTAAACCGGATAATCTGTTTTTTAGTCAAATGTCAAGGTCAATCTTGGAAGGTTAGTAGTTATTGAAATACTCCCTCCGATTCATATTACTTGATGTTAATATAGATGTATCTAGACACATTTTAGTTGTAGAGATACATCCATTTTAGCATCAAGTAATATGGATCGGAGGGAGTACCAAATTTATTTGGCGAGCATGTTTAGCTCTAAGTTTCTCAATGCTTGAGTTTTAGCGCATTATGTCTTTTTTTCTTAACTACATAGGACTAAAAGTTTAAATCTCTCTCGAAAATTTAACTATAACTATCGAGCGATGGGATCATAAATCTGACTATTTTTGTTTCTAATCCAAGTCCGCTCCATTTCCGATTTGAATCCGCAATCTGAAATATCCGCATTCGAATCTAAAACCGATCAATATCCGCTTCGATAAATCCGAATAATATATATGGTAAAGGCTACGGTGGTAAACCCACGATCACAATTCACAAGACTTCTCACCACCATTCAGGAAAAAAATATTGTTCACAAACCACGACATCACTCAATGACAATCAGGCATCTGTTCTGTCATAAGCATCTCAGACTCCAAGTACAACGACAAAGCAAAGATTAAAACAGGAGATGCGGCTCAAAAGCATCGCCATCCAATCCAATATAATAACCCCACGCCTAACCTCACCACGCACCGATGATTGGATCCCATGCTTGGAGGCGACACCATGCCTTGCTTGCATTGCATGGACAAGGGCCCGAATTCGAGATCCCAAAGGCCGGGACGGTGCCACGCCTTTTCCTGTCAATTTGCCAAGTTCACCGGCGACGTGCGATGCATTACTACTGTTTGCATTCCATTGCTGTTGGCGATGCGACTTGGCTGCCCTTTCTTGACTCGACAGCAACATGGTGTTTCGACAATAGACCTTAATTTCCTCTCCAAATAGAAGAACACCCGAATTTCCTGGCGGTGGTACTACAAGGTATGATTAACTTAATAGCACTACGATACTGACCTCCTGTCAGATTTATGTCAGCAAGGAGCATTGTCTCCTCACAGGGACAAAATACATATGCAGAAATCAGGTGAACAGACAAGGGGTGGATCCACCACAGCTTTAAGAAACGAAGAGCGAATACTGCATGCAAAAGCGCTTTACTGCATTCCCCAAATGTAAGCTTTTTTAGTAAAGAGGAGCTAGCTTCAGATAGCACGTACCTGGGGTTCGGGGCTCGAAATCATCTCCCTCTCCATTCTTCCGACTTCAGAAAGACCTTGATGTGCTCAACCTGTTTCAGGAAGACACTGCCATGAACAAAGTATACTACTACTCTGAAATATTGTCTTGGTGGAATTAACTCGCAGCCTTTATTACAATTGTCTCACGGCCTTGATTCCGCTACCTGATCGATGAAACCACAATGTGAGGAAACATGAGAGTGTATCAGCATTCTGTGAACTGCTGAAAGGTATCCCCACATGGCCATATTAACTTCTCACATGGTTCAGGCAGACAGGCCACACCATTTCGAAAAAAAAAAGGCAGACAGGCCACATCACCATGAACATAGACTCATTCACAAGTGATGGAACAAGGTTCTGTGTTTCCCTTCCAAGCTAAAGCAACATTAACGAATAGTTAATTCACACAACAGCATCTTACCTCAGTGCTCCTGAACCAGTTACCAGACAACTATAATGTTTGTCCATTTAACATTCCAATCAGGAAATAGCAATATCTTGCATGAAGAAACAGGCATCCCTACAGGTCACAGCTTGAGTATTAGCTAATTGATCATATCAAAAGATAGCCCGCATGAACCAAGTCATGCAGCTGGAGTAAAACAAACCAAATACAGAAAATACCAGAGCAACAAAACTGATATACCTCTAAATCTTGCAAGGATTTACAGAGCATTATTGGGCCAACAAAACAAACAAAAATTCTAGTATGAGAAGTGTATCTATAGAGACAAAGCAACGGCTATATGTCATTTTTTTTCTCAAACACACTTTTGGTGGCACCGATTCTTACAACTGTAGGGGCTGGATCATCAAGAACATACACGATCACCAAAACTACAGCGTCTAGGGAACTTCAACGTATTTGCATCAGAGAACCCTCAGCGAGGACAGCTCTTTTGCTCCCTTCATCACATCTCATCTCATCTCTAAGAGCAGCTAGTTGTACGGTCTAACTCTGACCTCCTCGTTCGATTTTCCAAGAATTCTTGGCTGCTTCAGCAGATGAATCGGTAGAATCTGCGCCTTTGTCCTTGGGCTTGGAGAAGAACGGATCCCATTCATGAGCTCCGATTGTTCGCTGACCTTCTTCTAACAGAGCATACTTCCAGCTGTTCTCTTCAACAAAATCTTTATCTTCGCTGTTTGAGATGATATCTCTTCTCATCTGCGTCACTTTGTTAATGATCGCCCCTACCGAAACATCAAATGCATCCTTGAGGGTTTCCAGCTTCGACCTTGGATCAGCATATATCACCCTTGGTATGAGGTTGATAACCTCTTCCCTCATCTGCTTGACAACGTCTTGATGGATACTTTTTAGTATCTCCTCAATGCTGACATTTCCGTTACGAACGCCAGCTTCTGGAATGAAGACAGAGTACCTCGTGTAGTTTTTCGGAAGGTGCCATGTATACTGGACATACGCTGAGCCAGGATGGAAGAAAACGGGTATGCAGCCAGCCAACATGGAGTCGAAGGCAGATCTCCTAGTGAAGGAATCACCCTGGGGCTGCAAGCAGAATAGAGAGCTCTGGAACATCTTCATGATTGCGCTTGGGGAGTGGCACTTGCTCTCTCCAAGGTCACACTCCAGCAATTTACAGAAACTCGATGTCCTGCACTGGTCGATGAGCTTCCCTCGAATGGACATCGGATCGCCAGGACGAGGAGCCCCCGCGAACGAGAACAACCAGGGCCTCTCCAGGCTCCTCATTCTATCTTGCCAAGCGAAGACATCGGCGTCTTTGGCAGGGTGGAAGTATGTCGGATACGGCACCGCAAAGTCATTTGCACTCCATGGGCTTGACTCCACAACCAGCATGGACATGTTCTTGGCGGCCGGCATGAAGAGCAGCTTGTTGCCCCAATCAGACTCTTCGTCGGTCAACCGCCTGAAATCCCATGCAATCCTTCCCCCAACCAGGAAATGGTCGCGGCCGCCCATGACATCCCACTCGGGCCTCTTCCTCAGCCAGTCCACCAGGTCGTGCGACGCGGCGTCCCTCATGGAGATGTTGTACCCCCAGAGGTACCTGGCGACGTCGAAGCCGGCGTAGAAGGGCACGAAGACGGCGGCGGCGAGGGAGGAGTCGTTGGTGAGGCACTGGTACTGCTTCATGCGGTTGCCGAAGATGACGTCGACGGCGAACTGGTTGGTGGCGTGCCAGCCGGTGTTGGAGAAGACCCCGTCTTGGTTGTCGAGCGGCGGGCCGAGCCCGTCGTTGCTCATGAACTTGCACATGTTGGTCCAGAGGCTGAGGCGCTGGCACTCGCGCAGCATGTCCTCGTTGAAGCGCGGCGGCAGCTGGTGCACGTAGATGTACCGGCCCCCGCACGGGTCGCTCGCGTTCTCCGCCGTCCTGAGCGCGCGCTGGAACGGGTACTCCTTCGGGGGGGCCTGGACGACGGCCGAGGGCTGCTCGTCCTTGGGGAGGGTGGCAGTGGCAGGGGGTGGGTCCGAGGCGACGGAGGGTGCGGGGTTGGAGACGCGGTGGTCCGGGAGGTCGTGGTGGCGCGCAATGCGTGCCTGGGTGGCGACGGCGACGGGCGGGCCGTCGGGGTCGGTGGCGAGGACGGAGAAGTGGAAGTAGAAGATGAGGACCCAGAAGACGACGCAGAGCGTGGCGAGGAAGCAGAGGCGCGACTGCGGCGCCTTCCCGCCGCCCTTGTCCGCGTCGTCGTGGTGGGACGGCAGCACGGAGCGCCGCCTCATTTTAGATGCCGGCCGCGCCCGCGCTCGCGCCCGCGCCGCCGCCGACTCAGCAGTCGCCGCCGCAGCGACACCCGATCCGCAATCGCAGGCCAGCGCCGTCAGCGGTCAGGGCCCCGCCGCGTGAGGGCCGGGAACACCTCCAGCGGCGCGCGGAGATGGGAATCCGGAGCGGAGCACGGCGCGGAAGAAACGGATCGGCGGGCCGTGCGGACGGGTGGGGGAGGTTTTGGTTTTGGTTTTGATTTTGATTTTGGGGGAGGAAGGGAAGGAGGGAGAGGCTTATTATTGGGAATCGTCGCCAAGATTTTGGTCGCGTGGGATTTTCTTCGATTTGTGGGGAGAGTGTTCCGGTGCGTCTTATTTTTTGCTGGAATGGGCAGACAGGGGGAGGAATAAATGTGGGGAGACGTGGCACCCGGCAACGAGGTCGTCCTCTCCCTCTCCTCTGCTGCGGAGGGGGCATGGCATCATGGGAGGGAGTGTCGGTAGCGAGGAGGAAAGGGGGAAGCTAGGAATAATTTGAGCGCGTTTTTAGACATCAAATTTTGTTTTTCATGATCAATCGAATTGTTGTGGTAAGGCGAATGAAGGAAATATACATATATATGTAGGGAGAAAAAATAGAGGAATGTCAATCCATTTGGTTCAAAAAATGATCTAAATAAGATGTCCAAGATTTGACAAAATTCGGTGTTTAGACAAACTTTTGACATCCTTTTATAGACAGAAGTAGTACATGATTTGATGTAGGGGCTTGTCGGTGGGAAGGAGAAACATGATGCTACAAGAATGAACGGGGTCATTTTTAGTTTTTCTTTTAAAGGTGTGTCAATTCCTTTCGGGGTTTGGAATGAGACAAGGGCGAGCAGTGGTCACAACAATAATTGAAAGGAATTTCACGGTGACAAAGATTATCAAGACCGAGTTATGTCTATAATGGCTTCTTGATGAGTTGATGATGTATTGCAAAAGTATTAACTGATACAGTTATCGAAGAATTTTTTTAAAAAAATAGATAGAGCTTTGTTTTCGTCTAGGACTTCTATACGTCATTAAAGGTTCATTATTGATATGATTTTAGGTTCTAATTATATTCAAATATGTTTCTATTTCTATTATACTGAGTGGCAGTGTTAGAATCATATATAGCATTAATGTTTTAGGACTATGTTTTAATTAAATCATTCTATTAAGTTTGCCCTACCTCTGTTCTTTGTCCTTCGCCACTAGATGAGATGCGGCGTTATTAAAAAAAACTATGTGTGGAGTATTCACGTGTCAACGCGGACCCCCCCCCCCCCAACATTGGTAACTCTAACTTTAACTTTTATTTTGTTAGTAACTACTTACGAGGCCTTTTCACATAACTGTTATCTGAAGTTATTGACCATACAAATCCATTGGCACAAATTGTTAACGGGCGAAAAGTGAGTTTCTTAGGTTCCAAAGTTGCTCACTATGAAAGTATTAATTTGTCCCATTGACAAGACGTATGGAACCAATGATGGGCTTACGACATCCTTAGCAATTCATGAAAGAAATGAACAATCTCATGATAATCTATTGAGACTAAAAAACATACATGCAGTTTATCTATCACCAAGTAGATATTTTTCAGAATGGATTTGTTGCATGTTGATCGCGACATCAAGTAAGTTAAAGAAAAGTAGTCACACAAATGCAAAGTCAAATACTATGTTCAACTATCTTGTTTGTAGAGTTAACTATGTTCCATTGGTTGTATGTAAATGTGACAATGAACCAAGGGAAAATAACAATAAAGAAAGACAAACACATGGCCTTCATCATATTTCGTTAACTTTGAATTTTGTTTGTCATCCTAAATCGCATAAATGTCATAGGAAAAGTCAAGGAAAACATGGAAATAGGAAGAAAAATAGTAATGTATTCTTCCGTTTGGTTCAAAGAAATGATACACACGTGTGTTGATGGAAAGGACAAAGAGAAAGCTACAAAACAATCAGGGTCGTTTTCAATTTTGTTTTTCATGCAAAAGTGTATCATTGCCTAGCTTCATTTAAGTTGGTACGAAATGAGACGAGGCTTTAAATCCGCTTAATGTAGTGGATAATGAGAGGACTCTAAATATACACTGACCTCAAATGAAACACGCTAGTTGTGCATATCCTCGTATCTCTACAAAAAATATTCACATGAGTCCGTCACTAGTGTGAGTATGATGATATGAACCACTTGGGAAATAGACAAATTTGTTCAATCTATAATAAGAGAAATTTTATTAGTAACTACTTACGAGTTACGAGGCCTTTTCACATTACTGTTATCTGAAGTTATTAACCATACAAATTCATTGGCACAAATTGTTAACGGATGAAAAGTGAGCTTCTTAGGTTCCGAAGTTGCTCACTGATGATCCACAAGTATAGGGGGTGTATCGTAGTATTTTCGATAAGTAAGAATATCGATCCCAACGAGGAGCAGAATGTGTTGACAAGCAGTTTTGATGAAGGATTCACTGTAAATGCTCACAGACAAGTATTCGGGGGTTTTGATGTAGCATTGAATAAAGTACGAGTAAGTAAAGTGCGAGAGTAACAATTGCAGCGAGTGGCCCAATCCTTTTTAGCACAAAGGACAAGCCGGTTTGTTTACTTATAATGACCAAACGTTCTAGAGGACACACGGGATTTTAGTCTAGTGCTTTCGCTACATACGGCTAATTAATCTTCATTGTTTTGATAAGTGTTGTGTGGGTGAACCTATGCTAATGTACCGCCCTTCCTAGGACTAATACATACTTGTGATTATACCCCTTGCAAGCATCCGCAACTACAAGAAAGTAATTAAGAGAAATCTAACCACAGCCTTAAACTCGAGATCGCTATACCGGGATTTTTCTGTCACTCCGCAACCCCGCAATTGGCAAACGAGTACAAGATGCATTCCCTAGGCCCATAAAGGTGAAGTGTCATGTAGTCGACGTTCACACGACACCACTAGAAGAATAACACCACAACTTAAATATCATAACATTGAATATTACTCAACCATACTTCACTACTAACATTTTGACTTCACCCATGTCCTCAAGAACTAAACGAACTACTCACGAGACATCATATGGAACATGATCAGAGGTGATATGATGGTGAATAACAATCTGAACATAAACCTTGGTTCAATGGTTTCACTCAATAGCATCAATAACAAGTAGAAATCAACACCGGAGAGTTTCCCCTATCAAACAATCAAGATCAAACCCAAATCGTTACAGCGGTGACGAGGTGCAGCGGTGGAGATGGCGGTGATGATGATGGAGATGATGATGATGGTGATGGAGATGATGTCCAGCTCGATGACGGTGACGATGGCGTCGATTTCCCCCTCCGGAGAGAATTTCCCCGCGGATCTCAGCGCGGAGAGCTCTTTTCTCTCGTGTTCTCCACCACGAGGCGGGTGACTCTCCGCGACTGTTCCCGGAGCTTAGGTTTTCGGGACGAAGAAATACGCGCAAGAGAGGAGTCTAGAGGGGGCTGTGGGCCCCCTCCTCACAGGGCGGCGCGGCCAGGGCAGGACCCACGTCGGCCCATGAGGTGGGCCCATGGCGACCCTCCTCGGCTCCCCTTCGGCTCCTTCGTCTTCGGAAAAATAGGATTTTTCATATAAATTCCGTCAATTGTTGATCTTCCGAAATATTGCATTCGGACGGCGCTTTTTCCAGCAGAATCCTGACTCCCGCGATCCTCCAATAATCATGAAACATGCAAAATAGATGAAATAACATAAGTATCATCTCCAAATATGAAATATATCAATGAATAACACAAATTATGATATAAAATAGTGATGCAAATTGGACGTATCAACTCCCCCCAAGCTTAGACTTCGTTTGTCCCCAAGTGAAACTGAACTCGGTAAACAGGACCACATGTTTATGGAGTGAAGAATCGATAAATAAAATATGGACAAGAAGCATCATATTCATTCATACAAGACATTCTAGTAAACAACTTCCTCATATAATTCAACTTGAAACAAGTATAAGGTAATCACAAATAAAGGTGCATAAGAAATCATAATTGGTGATGGCAAACTTCGTTCTTGGTCAGAGAACAATTAACAGGTTATACTTATCTATTGAGCAGCGCTCTCATGTTAAAGTTTATATGGCACAACTTGCATACTCAATCATAATAGTCTCCTCGTAATCATTGATAACTTTCAAAGCTATATTCATTCGGATAAAACTTGTACTAAACAAGGAAGAGTAAAAGACATGATGAAGTAAATCACAATATAGATGGTTTGATCACAACAACTCAAATGCTTGCTTAAGATGGAGGGAAATAGGTTTACTGACTCAACATAAAGTAAAAGACAGGCCCTTCGCAGAGGGAGCAGGATTAAATCATGTGCTAGAGCTTTTTCATTTTTGAAATCATATAAAGAGAATAAAAGTAACATTTTGAGAGGTGTTTGTTGTTGTCAACGAATGGTAGTGGGCACTCTAACCCCCTTGCCAGACAAACTCTCGAAGAGCGGCTCCCATTAAGTTTTATTTTTGGTTGGCACTCCTTCCAACCTTTGCTTTCACAAACCATGGCTAACCGAATCCTCGGGTGCCTGCCAACAATCTCATACCATGAAGGAGTGCCTTTTTATTTTAGTTTTATTTCGATAACACTCCTCCCCACCTTTGCTTTCTCAAGCCATGGCTAACCGAATCCTCGGGTGCCGTCCAACAATCACATACCATGGAGGAGTGTCTATTTTTGTAACATTATGATGGTTAATTAACTTGGGACTGGGAATCCCATTGCCAGCTCTTTTTGCAAAATTATTGGATAAACGGATGAAGCCACTAGTCCATTGGTGAAAGTTGCCCAACAAGATTGAAAGATAAAACACCACATACTTCCTCATGAGCTATAAAACATTGACACAAATAAGAGATAGTAAATTTTGAATTGTTTAAAGGTAGCACACGAAGTATTTACTTGGAATGGCAGGAAATACCATGTAGTAGGTAGTTATGGTGGGCACAAATGGCATAGGTTTTGGTTAAGGTTTGGATGCACGAGAAGCATTCCCTCTCAGTACAGGTCTTTGGCTAGCAAGGTTAATTAGCAAGCACAAGAGTTGAGGGAAACAAACAAATATACATGTGATAGAAACAATCATGCATCTTCCTTGTAAGCACAAACAATTTTAACTTCAGAATAATAAGCTATGAGCTAACAAGAAAGGAGGACAATGAAACAACTACATGTATTTCTCTTTTCTACTTAAACCTCAAAGTGTTATTGCTATTGACCAATGCTAAGTTTGCCAAAACCAAATAGATTTATTCAATGCTCCCAAAGTGATACCAATACTAATAACAAGATCAATTGTATAATAGGGATTGCAAACTAAAATAAGATGTGCAATATGTAAATGATAAGACTTCTCATTAATATTCCATAACGATAACTCACACCAAGGGATACATAGACAACCAACTAAAGGAGAGATACTTCCACATTGCAACCCATCTTATATGATAACTTCCCTACTCATGATATGACACTACTTGATAGTAAAAAGTAAAAGGTAGTGATGATGTGATACCGCGGCACTCCCCCAAGCTTGAAACAAACCAAGGGGATGCCAATACCGATGATGAGTTACTCCTTCGGCGATGGTGGTGATGAATTTTTCCCGCGATTCTTACAGATCTCCTTCAGCTTCAGCTTCTCAGTTTGGCAGTTCTGCACTAAGACTCGAAGAGATTCATTGTTATCTAAAGTTGGCGGTGGCGGCCTTGTGATGGGAATCGAGTAATATTCCAGCATTCTATGGAGTCGGTAATTCTCCTCCTGAAGTATCTCCACTTCTCTTCTTAGAGCACGGTATTGATCGCAAAACTCATCGGTAGCCCGTAGAGCTTCTTCCAACACAGGGAAAGAGTCGAGGCTAAGAGCAGGTGGTAAGGGTCCCTGCAAGTTATGAGAGAAAGAAAGTCGAGTGTCAACAGATCCCACAAAAATTTGCTTACTCCCAACGGCTTGTTGCTCTTGTTTTGACGACACCCTCTTCACTTCTTCCTCCGAAAACCCCTTGCCCTTGTTGTTGGAGGCCATGGTGCTCCTAGATTGAAAATAGATCCTGGCAGAAACAGTTCAAAACAAAACACGTCGAGAAACGATATACGGACCTCCAGGGGTCCGGGGATTATATAGCAGGAATTTTCACGACAAAAGGAAAGTACCAGGTCGAACCGAGTCGGAGAGGGCGACGGGCGGCCAGCTCATAGGGCGGTGCGGGCGGGGCCCGCCGGCCTATGGGGGCACGCCCTCGTGCGTCTCCTCCACTCCGTTTCGATCTCGTAATTTTTCATATTTTCCAAAAATAGCAAAAACATTGTTCGGAAGGTAAATCGCGAACTTTTTATTACCGATCGTTACCTATTCACGTCGAGTTCAATTGTCAATTTGACCTTTGATGAAAGCCTCCGGTGTTTCCACTCGAATAACATCAACATCTACATTATAATAATCACCTGAGATATAATGCTTGAGTCTTTGTCCATTCACCACTTGTGTGGCATTGCCTTGGAGAGAGCTAATTTTAATTGTTCCTGAACGATACACCTCCTCAACAACATATGGTCTTTCCCATTTCGAGAGTAATTTCCCTGCAAAGAATCTGAGACGAGACCGATACAATAGGACTTTATCCCCAATATTAAATTCTCTTTTGATAATAATTCTATCATGCCATTTCTTAACTTTCTCTTTAAAGAGTTTAGCATTTTCATAAGCTTCACTTCTCCATTCATCTAGAGAACTCAATTGTAGCAATCTTTTCTTACCGGCTAGTTTAGGATCTTTATTTAATTCTCTTACAGCCCAATAAGCTTTGTGCTCTAGTTCTAAAGGTAAATGACAAGCTTTTCCATAAACCATTTTATACGGTGACATACCCATGGGATTTTTATAAGCAGTTCTATAAGCCCATAGTGCCTCCTTCAATTTACTAGCCCAATTCTTTCTAGTTTTATTAACAGTCTTTTGCAAGATAGCTTTAATCTCTCTATTTGATAATTCTACTTGCCCACTAGTTTGAGGATGATAAGCGGAAGCAATTCTATGATTAATACCATATTTAGCAAGAGTTTTTCTAAAACCACCATGAATAAAATGAGAACCTCCATCAGTCATAATATATCTAGGAACTCCAAATCGAGGAAAAATAATATCTAAAAGCATTCTTAAAGAGGTCTCACCATCGGCACTTTTTGTAGGTATGGCTTCCACCCATTTAGTAACATAATCAACAGCAACAAGTATATGAGTGTTACCTTCTGAAGAGGGAAAGGGTCCCATGAAGTCAAATCCCCAACAATCAAATGGTTCAATAACAAGAGTATAATTCATAGGCATTTCATTGCGTCTGGAGATATTACCAAGCCTTTGACATTCATCGCAAGATAAAATAAACTTCCTTGCATCTTTGAAGAGAGTTGGCCAATAAAAACCTGATTGTAGAACCTTTTGTGCGGTTCTATCTCCGGCGTGATGTCCTCCATAAGCACTACCATGACATTTACTCAATATCTCTTGTTGTTCATATTCGGGAACACATCTTCGCAGAATACCATCCACTCCTTCTTTATATAAGTGTGGGTCATCCCAAAAATAATGCCTCAAGTTATAAAAGAATTTCCTCCTTTCTGAGCTGAAAAGGTTGGAGGCAAGTACTTGGAAACAATAAAGTTAACATAATCAGCATACCAAGGACTGTCTCGCGAGCTCACCTTTATTACAGCCAATTGTTCATTTGGAAAACTATCATTAACAGAAAAGGATCATAAGCAATATTTTCCAATCTAGACAAATTATCAGCAACAGGATTATCAACACCTTTCCTATCTACAATATGTAAATCAAATTCTTGCAACAGAAGTACCCATCTAATAAGCCTTGGCTTAGCATCTTTGTTTTGCATAAGGTATCTAATTGCAGCATGATCAGTATGAATTGTAACTTTTGAATCAACAATATATGATCTAAACTTATCACAAGCAAAGACTACAGCTAACAATTCTTTTTCAGTAGTAGCATAGTTTCTTTGAGCAGCATCAAGAGTTTTACTAGCATAATGAATAACATTCAATTTTTTATTTACTCGCTGTCCAAGAACAGCGCCTACAGCAAAATCACTAGCATCACACATAATTTCAAATGGTAAGTTCCAATCAGGAGGTTCAACTATAGGAGCAGTTGTTAAGGCTTTCTTTAGAGTTTCAAAAGCTTTCTTACAATCATCATCAAAAACAAAAGGTACATCTTTTTGAAGAAGATTAGTAAGAGGCTTTGAAATCTTGGAAAAGTCTTTAATAAACCTCCTATAAAACCCAGCATGACCAAGAACACTACGAATACCTTTAACATCCCTAGGATAGGGCATCTTCTCAATTGCTTCAACTTTAGCTCTATCAACTTCAATACCTCTCTCGGAAATTTTATGTCCCAATACAATTCCTTCATTAACCATAAAGTGGCATTTCTCCCAATTAAGAACAAGGTTAGTTTCTTCACATCTCTGCAAAACTTTATCAAGGTTTCGCAAGCAATTATCAAAAGAGTTCCCATAGACGGAAAAATCGTCCATGAATACCTCTACAATACTCTCGCAAAAGCCATGAAAAATAGCAGACATGCATCTTTGAAAAGTAGCAGGAGCATTACATAAACCAAAAGGCATACGTCTATAAGCATAAATTCCATAGGGACAAGTGAAAGTGGTTTTCTCTTGATCCTTAGTTTTAACAGCAATTTGTGAAAACCCAGAATAACCATCAAGAAAGCAAAAATGAGTATTTTTAGATAACCTTTCTAACATTTGATCAATAAAAGTCAAAGGGTAATGATCTTTCTTAGTAACCTTATTAACTTTTCGATAATCAATGCACATTCTATACCCTACAACTACTCTTTGAGGTATGAGCTCATCATTATCATTAGGCACAACAATCATTCCTCCTTTCTTAGGAACACAATGCACGGGACTAACCCATCTACTATCAGCAATAGGATATATAATACCAGCTTCAAGAAGTCTTAATACCTCATTTCTTACCACATCCTTCATCTTAGGAATTAGACGACGTTGATGTTCAACAACAGGCTTCGCATCATCTTCCATATTAATGGCATGTTGGCAAATAGAGAGAGAAATCCCCTTCAAGTCATCAAGAGTGTAGCCAATAGCTCCTCGGTGTTTCTTCAATATTTCCAATAACCTTTCTTCTTCAAACTCTGTAAGCTTAGAACTAATAATAACAGGATATATTTTCTTATCATCAATATGAGCATATTTAAGATTATCAGGCAATGGTTTTAAATCAAAGACAGGATCTTCCTTTGGTGGTGGTGTTGTATTTCAGATCTTCTACCGGTAAATCATGCTTAAGAATAGGTTGACGAAGGAAATTTTCATCAAGCTCATTTCTTTCTTCCCTAAAAACTTCACTCTCACTATTCTCCAAATGTTGCTGCAAAGGATTATTAGGAGCAAGAGCAATAGATGCACACTGTTCAACTCTAAAATCATTATTAGGCGAATCAGCTTTATAAGGAGTTTTGGCAAATTTAGAGAAGTTAAACTCATAAGATTCACCACAAATTTAGTCAAAATTTTCTCTTTCTTGCAATCTATAACAGCTCCACAAGTATTTAGAAAAGGTCTACCAAAAATGATAGGACAATATTTACTAGCAGCAGAACCAAGTACCAAAAAGTCAGCATGATATTTAATCTTACCACATAGAACTTCCACATCTCGAACAATACCAATTGGAGAGATAGTTTCTCTATTAGCCAGCCGAATAACCACATCAATATCTTCAAGTTCACAAGAACCAATTTCGTGCATAATCTCCGTATAAAGCTCATAAGGAATAACACTAATACTTGCACCAATATCACATAAACCATAATAACAATGATCACCAATTCTAACAGATAGCATAGGAACACTAGCTTTCTTAGACTTATTAGGATGTGAAACAATATTAGAAGCATCTTCACAGAAAATAATATGACCATCTTCCACATTTTCAGTCACAAGATCTTTAACTATTGCAACAGCAGGTTCAACCTTTATTTGTTCTTCAGGTTCTATAGGTTTCTTTTCACTTTTATGAACCGCACTATTTATAACAGTACTCCTTCATTTTAGCAGGGAAAGGAGTTTTTCAATATAAGCTTCAGGAATAACATGATCAACAGTTTCAACTATAACACATTTATTAATAGATGAATCAATTTTATCTTTATACGGTTCATGATACTTATCAAAGTTCTTCTTAGGCAATTCATAATGAGAGGCAAAAGCTTTATAAAGATTTGCAGCAACTTGAGAATCAAGACCATAAGTAGCACTCATATTACGAAATTTATCAGTATCCATAAAAGCTTCAATGCATTTATAATCATAATTTATACGATTCTCTACCTTTGTCGTTCTCCCATCCTTCAGTATTCTCCTGGATCCGATTAAGAAGGTCCCTTTTAAAATCTTCTTTGTTGCGTGTAAATGATCCAGAACAAGAAGTATCCAGCAAGGTCTTGTCTTGAAAAGAAAGTCTTGCATAGAAATTGTCAATAATAATATTACCAGGAAGCTCATGAATGGGGCATTTGAGCATTAAAGACTTCAATCTCCCCCACGCTTGGGCAATACTCTCTCCATCATGAGGCCAAAAATTATATATGCGGTTCCGATCCTTGTAAATTTCACTTGGATGATAGAACTTAGAATAAAACCGGGGCACAATATCATTCCATTCAAGAGAATCCCCATTATCCTCACTTCATCCATAGCAATACCTGCACACTTGAATAAATCGCATAATTCATGTAAGAACAGTAAATGATCTCCACGGTGGACAGTTCCATCCCCTGTATAACGGTTATCCACTACACATTCAATGATTTTCATAGGTATTTTGTATGGTATTTCTTCCTTACCTGGCGCCTCATCCACTACCTTTGCAGTAGTAGTAGATTTTCCAAATAAAAATTCAAGAGAAGATCTCTCCATAATGAATTATGGCAGCAGGCAGAAATAAAATCAGCACAAACAGTAAAAGTTTCCCTTACCAATAGCGCTTCACTCCCCGGCAACGGCGCCAGAAAATAGTCTTGATGACCCACAAGTATAGGGGGTGTATCATAGTATTTTCGATAAGTAAGAATGTCGATCCCAACGAGGAGCAGAAGGTGTTGACAAGCAGTTTCGATGAAGGATTCACTGTAAATGCTCACAGACAAGTATTCGGGGGTTTTGATGTAGCAGTTGAATAAAGTACGAGTAAGTAAAGTGCGAGAGTAACAATTGCAGCGAGTGGCCCAATCCTTTTTAGCACAAAGGACAAGCCGGATTGTTTACTTATAATGACCAAACGTTCTTGAGGACACACGGGATTTTAGTCTAGTGCTTTCGCTACATACGGCTAATTAATCTTCATTGTTTTGATAAGTGTTGTGTGGGTGAACCTATGCTAATGTACCGCCCTTCCTAGGACTAATACATACTTGTGATTATACCCCTTGCAAGCATCCACAACTACAAGAAAGTAATTAAGATAAATCTAACCACAGCCTTAAACTCGAGATCCTGCTATCCCTGCATCGATATACCAACGGGGGTTCATGTTTCTGTCACTCCGGCAACCCCGCAATTGGCAAACAAGTACAAGATGCATTCCCCTAGGCCCATAAAGGTGAAGTGTCATGTAGTCGACGTTCACATGACACCACTAGAAGAATAACACCACAACTTAAATATCATAGCATTGAATATTACTCAACCATACTTCACTACTAACATTTAGACTTCACCCATGTCCTCAAGAACTAAACGAACTACTCAAGAGACATCATATGGAACATGATCAGAGGTGATATGATGGTGAATAACAATCTGAACATAAACCTTGGTTCAATGGTTTCACTCAATAGCATCAATAACAAGTAGAAATCAACACCGAGAGAGTTTCCCCTATCAAACAATCAAGATCAAACCCAAATCGTTACAGCGGTGACGACGTGCAGCGGTGGAGATGGCGGTGATGATGATGGAGATGATGATGATGGTGATGGAGATGATGTCCAGCTCGATGACGGTGACGATGGCGTCGATTTCCCCCTCCGGGAGGGAATTTCCCCGGCGGATCTCAGCCTGCCGGAGAGCTCTTTCTCTCTGGTGTTCTCCGCCCCGCAGAGGCGGCTGTGACTCTTCGCGACTTTCCCCGGAGCTTAGGTTTTCGGGACGAAGAAATACGTGCAGAGAGGAGTCCAGGAGGTGTGGGCCCCCTCCTCACAGGGCGGCTCGGCTAGGGCAGGACCCGCGCCGGCCCATGAGGTGGGCCCATGGCGGCCCTCCTCGGCTCCCCCTTCTGGCTCCCTTCGTCTTCTGGAAAAATAGGATTTTTCATATAAATTCCGTCAATTGTTGATCTTCCGAAATATTGCATTCTCGGCGCTTTTTCCAGCAGAATCCTGACTCCGGTGCGCGATCCTCCAATAATCATGAAACATGCAAAATAGATGAAATAACATAAGTATCATCTCCAAATATGAAATATATCAATGAATAACAGCAAATTATGATATAAAATAATGATGCAAATTGGACGTATCACTCACTATGAAAGTATTAATTTGTCCAATTGACAAGACTGATGGAACCAATGATGGGCTTAAGGTATCCTTAGAAATTCATGAAAGAAATGAACACTCTCATGACAATCTATTGAGAATAAGAAACATACATGCAGATTATCTATCACCAAGTAGATATTTTTCAGAATGGATTTGTTGCATGTTGATCGTGACATCAAGTAAGTTAAAGAAAAGTAGTCACACAAATGCAAAGTAAAATACTATGCTCAACCATCTTGTTTGTAGTGTTAACTATGTTCCATTGGTTGTATGTAAATGTGACAATGAACTAGGGAAAATAATAATAAAGAAAGACAAACACAGGGCCTTCATCATATTTCGTTAACTTTGAATTTTATTTGTCATCCTAAATCGCATAAATGTCCTAGGAAAAGTGAAGGAAAATATGGAAATATGAAGAAAAACAGTAATGTATTCTTCCGTTTGGTTCAAAGAAATGATACACATGTGTGTTGATGGAAAGGACAAAGAGGAAACTACAAAACAATCAGGGTCGTTTTCAATATTGTTTTTCATGCAAAAAGTGTATCATTGCCTAGCTTTATGTAAGTTGGTATGAAATGAGACGAGGCTTTAAATCCGCTAAATGTAGTGGATAATGAGAGGACTCTAAATATACATTGACCTCAAATGAAACACGCTAGTTGTGCATATCCTCGTATCTCTACAAAAAATGTTCACATGAGTCGGTCACTAGTGTGAGTATGATGATACGAACCACTTGGGAAATAGACAAATTTGTTCAATCTATAACAAGAGAAATTTGGACTAGCTCTTGGTCGTTTACAAGATGCATCTTTTAAAACTATTCAAAAGTATGCACCGACACGTGACTCGCCAAACTTTGGTAACTCTGAGTTCAATTTATTAATAACTACTTACCATACCTTTTTGCCATATAGTTGATATCCTAAGTTATTGAAAGCAAAAGACTATTGACACAAATAGTCAATGGGTGAAAGGTAAGTCCTTTAGGTCTTGAAGGGTTGATAAGGAGATTTTTAGAGCGGGATATACGTCTGAGTCACAATTAACACATCTGAAGGAACCAATGAACTATATGAACCTTAGGAATTTATGGGAGAACTGATCACTTATGAAATATCTATTGTGCAAGCAAAAAAAGGAAACGGGCGGTTTATCTATCACCAAGAATAGGTTTTTTTTTCTTCAAAATGGACTACATCGCGTTGATCGTGACATCAAGCAAGTAAAAGGAAATAAGTAATACTAAAAGCAATAAAGTCAAATATTATGCTCAACCATCCCGATTGTAGAGCTGCGTATGGTTGGATGTCAACGTAGAAAATAATCAAAGATTTTTTTTTAAAAAAGTACAATCGATAGCTCTAGATTGGCAGGTGGTTAGTGATGTTTTTCCCGGGCATCTAATAGAGGATATGTTGACAGGAGGTTAGTTGTTGACAAAAAGGTCGATTGACACCTCCCATAAGTGAAAGGTGAGTCCTTTAGGTCTTGGAGGATTGATGGGAAGGGTTTTAGAACCGGGATATACACCTGACTCGCAATTAACACATCTCAAGGAACCAATGTTGGACTTACATGAACCTTAGCAATTCATTCGTGAATTGATCACTTGTAATGATCCATATAGCCTATAAATTTATGAAATATCTGCTGGGCAAGCAAAAAAGAAAAGGAGAATGAGTAGTTTATCTATCACCAAGTAGAGGTTTTTGAAATTGGACTACATTGCCTTGATCGTGACATCAAGTAAGTCAGAGGAAATAAGTAGTACTAATACAAATGGCAGGAAAGTCAAATACTATGCTCAACCATCCTGATGGTAGTGCTGCCTATATATTTTCGATTGGTTGGATGTCAACGTATCATTGTATCAAAGAATCAAAGGAATTCTTGTAAAAGAAATCGAAGGCTCTAAATTGGCAGGTGGTTGGTGATGTTTTTCCCTGCATCTAATAGAGGAGACTCAAGTTAGACGTGCATCCACCGAAGTGATGGCCACGTCTTGGCCATTAGACATTAGAGTGTTAGAAGAGACACATGCATTGGCAAATTTGGAGGCAAACCCAAATGGGACCAGAATATTAATTTTTTCCCTGCTAAAACCCCTTATTGCATTGAAGCCCTATGTGAGGTTAAACTGCTTTTAAGATCTGCCTGCCAAATGCTAGAAATAGAGGAGCTTGGCAGCGCAAACTGCATGCATAAACTAACTATGAAATCGTCGGCATGCGGTCAAAGCCATTGTGCAGGCGGTGTGCCGGCCGTCCATCGCACCGGTCTGCCGGCCAGCTGTTGTGCGCCCGTCAAGCTAGCTCACGCTGGCCGCGGCGCCGTGTCTGGCTCAGATCCGAAACGAAGGTCTCCTGTTGCTGCCGACACCGGTTTTCGCCGAATCTGCTGCCGCGGCAGCGGTCGATCGACAAGGGTCGGAGTCTTGGAGCTCGGAAAATCTTGCGCATATCACGTTGGTCCTGGCAGCCTAGCGATAGAATAATCATCGGTTTCTGCTGATGGGCAGAACGTCGATGTGACATGCGTGCTCCCATGATTTGGTTATAATATCCTTTGGCAGCACAGTAGAAAATACGAGGATCTCCATGCCTCCATGGTGAGGTAAAACGAAGTAACCAAAGACTCGCCGCCATACCAACAATAATTAAAATTTGGGTTTGCTACATGTTTTAGTTCTCGGTCAAATTCTATCTACACTACTTAAAAAGGAGGAACATGTTCCTTATTCTGCCAACCTCCCAATACGTCAAACGTTTTCGTCGTCAACCTATCATCCCGTCATCCCGCGCGGGTCCAACTGGGCCAAAGCCCAACTAACTCGGTCGCTCCTCACCGTGCCTCTCTCCCTTCCCTGTCTCCTCCCTTTCGAGTACCGCCGCCACCGCTGCCGACCCAGCGCAACCATCGCTCTCACGCGACTGCCCCGCCAGCGCCGCCCTTGCCGCACTCCTTCGCCTGCGCCAACCACCGGCGCCAGTCAGCGCCTCGCTCGGCCTCCGCTCGCCAACGCTCCCAACCCACGTGCCCCGTCCCCGAGCGGCGCCGCCATGGCAGACGAGGTGAATCTCCCCGCCGCGGAGGTGGGGAAGAAGGCCGTGCATCCGTCCGATTCACCCAAGACACCGGCAAATCGAGGCCTCCTTGGTGTCCTTGGGCTCCTTCCGCCGCCGGCAGCCTCATACGCCATGCTCCTGCCTGGCGTTCAGCCTTCCGTGTCGCGCTAGGAGGAGAGGTCGTCGGCGGCCGATGCAGAGTCCCACGAGCTATCAGACTGGATCCCGGAAGCTGTCGAGCTGGGCATCCCTGCGCCAGCGCCCTGCCCACGGCGGGCCGCATCCTAATTTCCCCGTTGGGATCCCTTCTCATACATCCTCTTTCTTGCCACGATCTGGCCCGCGCTCAACTGGGTCGGCATCGGGCTGCTGGCCGTCGCCGGCGAATCGGGCGCTGAGGCTCCCATATGGCGAAGCTGCTGCGCATGTCCTCGATCTACGCGGACGGCTGCTAGCTCCGAGAGGTCATGGGCGCCATGTCCATGGTCGAGGCCGTCAGACCTGATGCGTTCAAGGCCGCCTCTGGCTCCCCATCCATCCACGACGCCACTTCACCACCAACGCATGATGGATCCGACCGCTGCTCAGACCAGGAGCTTTTCGACCGGATCTGCAGCGCCATAAAATTCAACGAGGATGAGGTAATCATTTATTTCGTCCAAGCTTCTACATTTGAGCAAAGACATGCGCACCTCAGCGGAGATACAGTAAAGACGTGGGAGCTATTCTTAGAATTAGTAGCAGTACCTTCTTGTCTTACTAGAAGGAGAGAAGCAGCTAAAAGTGTATATATCTTATTTCCGTTTTAAGTGCATGTCTATTTTGTCTTTTCGTTTACTATCACAACGAAATAATCAGTTTGAAAGATAACTTTGACATATTTTACTGATTCATTATGCAAGAAATAGACGATGAGCATGACCAAGTTTCTTATGATGAAAGCAGATTAGGTTCTTAAATATTCTGATTGATGTGCAATACTTCTACACAATTATCAATTATTTACTTGATGTGCCATAAACTATATGCCCACACTGGATCTTTGATAGCATTTGATCTGGGATGGTTTAATTGAAAAATCTGATGCTTACAGGAAAGGATTTTAATAAATTATGACCTCTTCTGAAAAGAATTATGTTTGTTTCGCCTTACCATTTTGCTTCAGGCTCGAAATGAAACAATAACATCAAGACGAGTTTTTTAATCAGGTGATTCAAGCTTACATTAGTATCTCAGAATTTCCGTTGTTAGTTTGTTACAACTTTCTTGTTCTCTCTGGTGTTGATTTTTTCCTGGTATGTTCAGCTGTTGGTTGGGTGATCTACCCGCAGCAAATGAGAACCTGGTGTGAAGAGGAGGCAGCGAGAGATTGAAAGGGGAAGATAGTGTGAGCGAGGAGGAAGAGCAGAACCACGGTGGTGCGCGCATCTCCGAGTGGCCCTTGCGATCGGAAAACCACCTCACAGAGTCATCTTCCAAGCTTATCTCCGCGAAATGCCAACCTCCATAGAAAAGTGAGCCCCCTCTCCCCCATGCAGTTTTTTCGTCATATCTTGCAGCAGGAAGGTGTGAGTCCACGACTCAGTCCTTAATTTGTACATTCTTTGGAGTATAATCTGAAGCAATTATAAAAATGAAGGCCCAAGACAGGCACAAACCTTGAAAGTGCAACATGATCATATTATCACCTTCTAACATAGAAACTGATGTGTAGGTAAGACTAGAAGATCTGGGAGGACTTCCGCACCTAGACTGATGTTTAGGTAATACAAATTCATCGAGGATGGTCCTTTTTAATTTCTGAGCCATTGAGCGAATTGTTGATCTCATTTTAATGCTTGATGTGGTGCTTTTTAGTGTTTGTTACTGTATTTGTATTGTACGCAGAGCCGTAGGACATCCAGGAGCTCTCGAGTGAGCAACCAAATATCACTGTGTGCATCGAGCCCCTTCTCTGCTCCCGAGCGCAGACAGTGAACGCTGGCGGCGGCCATGCCCCTTGTCCTCGTCCTTCTCCGTAAAGGCATGCCATGGCTGCCGCTACACAGCACGACGGCGGCAAGGAGGAGAACGCTCGAAGAAGGGGCAGCGCCTCAATCTTTGGCTCCTCTTCGTCATGCATAGCAGCCGTCCCAGCTCCACTCCTCCACCCATCATTGTTCATTGCTCAAAAGGAGGAGCACGGCTGTAGCCATTGCTCCCTCTGTACTCCTTGGTTATGAACAAGCAGAGTATGAGAACACCCATGTCTTCTTCCTGATTTGCCTTCTCTCCTTCTCTCTTTTGATTTTATTATCCCCATAATTGCTGTTTTTTGTTTGTATAGATGCTTTTTTAATCCATGCCTATGAGGTGCTTGATGAAACTTCCAGCAGGGCTAGCTTGGAGATTGAGGCACTGATATGCGGATCGCGGCCTGCAGCGTGGCCATGTTTGGCCACACGAAGTGCATTGTCGATGGCTGCGTCGACTAGGGCAGTCTGCGGTAAGTGACCAGGATGGTCTCACTGGCGTTCGGGCGCGTGCACATCCTGTATGTCTTCTCACCTTCTATCATGCACATGGTGCAATCCGGCAGCATGGAAAAAATTAAACTAATCCATAGTAAACATGAGTGGGGATTGGCCTCAAAATTTCAGTCTCCATATAAGTTTCATGTCATATGATATTTGACGGTTCAGTATTTGCATAATATATGATTTTCTCGGTACATAGATGATGCCAATCTTGTTTTCATCTTAGACATATCTAAGATTGGTGAGATCATAGGAGACACTGAATTTATCTTGTCAGTTTCAGTACAAGTCAGTTGGAGAAACTCGTTTATGATGTAACTCTATATCAAATCATGACCTCTATTTTTTTTCATGTGGACTGAGCAGTTCTCTATTTTTTTGTTCATCTATTATTTGGCCAATCGATTAGTAGTTTTTTTTTGCAACATGTGTTTCTCATACACCTTTGGGATGATGCTTACCGCCCTACACACTTTATGACGACATTTGTTGATGTTAAGGAAATGCTTGGTGTGGTCCTATCATGGGTGACTGTTGTGATATTCAGTTTTGCTATGCTTTTCTATCCCGTCTCAGTTGGACGTGCACTGCTATTTGCCATCTCACCTGTGGGTAGCAAGAGGATTGAAGTCCAGAGAATAGAGAAAAACAGAGAAAACCTCACTCGGACTAAGCCCTGAAATTGGGAAGGTCAAAGATTGGACTTGTTCAGAGCTTCAGCAGCCAATTTGAATGACTTCAGAACTCTTTCCCTATTTTAAATCTGATATAGTTTACTTCATACAAAATTTTGATGATGTTATTTACAATTTATAATAGGTTTATCTTCTTGATTTACTAGGATTTAGAAGGAGCTCCTCACATGTGCTAAGATTATGTCACTGGTATGCACAAATTATTATTGTGATTTTGCATTCCAACTCTAGAAATAGCTTTCCAATATTCATGTTTGATCTGATTTCATTATTCTTGGTTCTGCATTGAGTAACATCTTGCATACTGATAGAACTATTTTAGTAGTCGATTAAACATAGTGTCTCTCATCAAGAAGTTCGGTAGCAAATTCCTGAACATCTAAAACTTTGCTTTTGCAATGGAGTTTCATGAGGATGGTGCTATTAACATGAGTATTATATAAACCCATTCATGAATTCTTCGAAGGTTGCTTGTTTGCATCCATATTAATACATATATCAAAGCTGATCCTATTTGCTGAAGGAGAGCGTTTTGAGTACTTTACATTAATTGTTTCCTCCAATCACGCTTCGCCACGCCCTTATATTCGACTGTAGACGCGCAAGCGGCCCTGTCGGTGCGGAAGAATAATTAATTTACCTTCCTTTTTTCCGTACCTACAAATCGGGTTTATCGGTACACAGCCGGTAGATCCTTTTTCTTCAGTCCGGTTACCTCCTTTTCCCTTCGTTTTGTTTAACTATTTTGGCTTGAAGAAAGGTACTAGATATTTACATCTTAATTTGGAAAATACATATTGTCTTTCAGTTAAAATCATATAGCTGGAAAGAAACTGCATGGCTATATAGTAGGCTATGTTAGATATTTTCTCCCGCTTTTGGACATAGATGTATGATGCAGTTCTTAGTTTCTAATACAAAGTAAACTTGGATTTTTTAACAGGGGATAAAATGGAAGCAGTAGCATATGGGCAGCAAGCACATCGTTACAACAATGAGCTGTGGGCCGTGGGTGGAGAGGGCTGGTGCCGTGGGATTCTGGCTAAACAGGACTTGAGAGATAGGGAAGAGAATAACAGAGAGATGATGAGAGAGTGGTGCAACGACGCTGCGCTACTGATATGTGGTGCTACTGCTATGTTTTCCATGACCAGATTGTAGTTTTATTTCAGTTGCTACTACTGCTACACGGCGATTTTATTTCAGCTGTCAAATTTTATCTAGACTATGCCTGCCATTCTTCAGATTTTTCCCTTTCTTTGCCTAAGTTTATTTATTAACACGAACAGTAGGTTGCCCTGATTAGGAACTTCCCTAAGATTTTATTTCTCTCAAGTTGCCTAAGCATTTTTTTTATGAATTATATAACCATGCAACCATATTACATACCAACAAATTGCAATCTTAACAACTATAATCTTGAATTTTATACGACATTAAGAAAAAGAAACATTAGTATTTTTTTTGAATGTGGTCTTACTCATCTTTTATTTTAACTTACTTGAGCTGCAATCCAAATGTGTTAGAATTTTGTCACCAAACACTACACATATTGATAACCACAAAGATGCCTTCCTAAACTATATATCCATCATTTAATAGATGGACCTATACATATGCTTATTGCTTCATGGCAAGACACGTTCGCTTTAGACCGTCTCACATTGTTTCGGGGTTATTAGGATCTATACATATGCCGATGTCACTGCTCCCATAAGTTGTATTGAAATTTGTTTTCAAACCATCTTTGTAAATTATTTACCCGTGGCAACGCACGGGCAATTTACTAGTATCATTATATTTATATTGTGATAATGTGATTCATGCATTTGAGTAGCAAGTTCGGTTACCACTGAAGTTTTTCAATTGCAAGTAAGGTTGCGGCTATAAAAAAGTTCTCCAAACCGTTGGATTTGTTTCGTAATTCGTGCTAATGGTGAGGGTCGAAACTGACTTTCAATAACGTTATCTAACTAAAAATTATGCTAGTTCTCAATAAACTAAAAAATTAGTCACGCCCATTAAAATTTTTGTCACGCCCATTAAAAAATTAGTAACCTACTCCCATATTATAAGACGTTTTGAAGGACTTATATTTGGCCACCAAGACATGACATTTTATAATTTGAGATAATTAGAGACAGAGGTGATACACAAGTGCAATTTGATGAAATTAAGTCCCTAATGATTAGTAGTACATCGTGTGGTATCACATTTTCTACTACGTATTACTCTTCACTTATGCACTCCTAAATCGGTACGTCCCTCTCTACTCAAGAGCAAAGCATCATCATTTCCAGGACCGGCCGTACGTACGTTGCTTCGTCGTCATGAGCAGTTAGTGGGCCTCACGAGCGCTATGTTGTCTTGGAGGTACTCCTACGTGCATGCGTCAAAGAAAAGTCAGCGGGCGCACGACGAGCCGCCACATGTCAACCGCCTAAACATAGCTCCAAACGGAGAGGTTAAGGAACGAAAAGATATTAATTGGCATGCACACTAGGCGAATGGCGATATGCAAGTGACGTTTGTTGGGTCCACGATCACCGGCGTGCATATGGCCGCTCCAGGCGCCCCTGTCCCGTCTGTCTCATGGCTCACAAAAATGATTTTTTCTCCTCTGCGTCTCACATAGTCCCACGTTAAGTTGTCGTGACCCGAACGTCAGGTGTCATGCTACATTGCTACTCCACAAATACCACTACACAAGTACTAATCCGGCCTTTCATATTACTCCACATATATCCCTGCAAAAAAATTTCTCCACATATCATATATTAGGTCTGGCTAAAGTCAACTTCTAATGCTCGACTAGATTTATAGGTTAAAATATCAACATTTACAATACCAAAGATAAAGTATATTTAGAGCATCTCCGCGTCCCCCAAACCGTCCCCCAAACCGCGCCGGATCGAGCGTTTGGGGACGTGTTTGTGCCGTTTGGGGACGTCGCTCCCCAGCCGCGTCCCCAAACGCCGCCCTAAATGAATATTTGTGCACGAAAATAAAGGTTTTCATTCAATTTTGATTATATATTACAAAGTTTGAATGAAAACGGCTAGATTTCATCTAAACCTAGACTACGACCGCCGGGCGTTCGACGGCCCCGCCCGTCGTCGCCTCCCCTACGCCGCAGCTCCTCTGCGCGCGCCTCCTCTCCTTGCGTTCGGCGGTGGCCGACGGTGCCGCTCCCGCCGCGCGTCCTCGTCCCCTGCTGCGCCGCCTGGAGGGAGAGCTCGATGGCGCGACGAATATGCGCCTCTCGAGGGCACGGGCGTCGTCCTGGAGCTTCTTCTCCGGCTCGAAGGACTCGACGAGGGCGCGTTGCGATCGGCCGTCTCGTCCGGGTGCGGGGCGTCGTCGTCGGACCGGCGAACTCGTCATCGTCGTCGTCGTCCTCCACCCTCGGTCTCCTCCTCGGCCTCCTCCTCCTCCATTGGCGCCTCCTCCTCCACATCTTGGCGCCTCCATCATCGCCGCCGCAAACGCGTCGGCCGCCTCCCGCCCGCCTCGTAGCGCCGCCTCCGCTCGACGCTCTCGCGTCGCCGTTTCTGGGCTCGATCGACTCACGCCGCCGGCGCCGATCGAGTCACGTCGTTCACGAACAGCGCCGCTCATCGCGCGCCGGCGCTCGTCAGCCCATCGCTGCTCCATCTCCTCCCGATACCGGCGCCGTCGCACCTCTTGTCCCGTCGAGGCGTCGAACGCCGCAACGGTGTCGGCTGCTCGCCACGCTGCGCCGCCGCGCCTCCTCGGCTGCGGAGGCAGGGGCGGAGAACGCCGCTAGATCCGCCGCCTGCTGCGCCTCACGCCGCTGGCGGGCCTCCTCCTCGAGTGCCGCACGCCGCTGCCGGCTCGTCAATGGAGGAGACGGCGGTGGAGGAAGTGGCCATCGCCGGGGCGGTTCGCCATTGCCACTGGTGATGGAGGAGACGGCTGTGGAGCGACGAGGGCTGTGTTTGTTGCCGGCGGGGTGTGGTGGCTACCATTGATGAGCCGGGAGACCTTTTATAGACGCCGGCGTCGGGAAGAAAGCGCGGGGCGAGAAGAGGCGGGAAGATCGCGCGGGAACGGGCGGTGGCGTGCGAACGCCGGCGACGCGTGGAGGCTGCGCAGCACCGACGAGACGTCTCGCCTGCCCCTCCGTCGCCATTAAGGCAAAGATGCCGCTGCGCGCGAATAACTTCCGTCGCGAGGTAGGCGACGGTTAGGTTTAAATTAACTGTGCCGCTGACGCGTCGGCCCCGCGCCTCCTCGCCTCTCATTTCGTTGTGTCCGGCGTCCCCGGAGCGTCCCCTGTGGGACGGGGACGGGCTCGGGGCGCCGGACACCGTATCGGGCCGCGCCGGACAAAAATGGGCTTTGGGGGACGCGGCTGGAACGCTTTTTTTGTCCGGCGCGCCCCAAATCCCTTTGGGGGACGGTTTGGGGGACGCGACTGGAGATGCTCTTAGTTACCCTAAACCCTCAGTTGTCGGTATTTTCTACATCTTGCTCAAACACCGTGAAGTTTGACTTTGAGTACGGAATAATATGAAACAAATGGTGTAAAATGACATCATGTATATGCTCATGTCGAGTATGTTATCATACTCTTAAGCCCTAGAGTATGTTAACTTTAGTCAATCGTGAATAATGCCTTAGATAAGACCCTTGATCACACTACTATAAAAGCCTATAATTGTGGATCAAGAATGTGAGGTGGCTCGTCCGATGCATATCACTTGGGCACGTCTGTGGTGGCTTCCCGCTACCCTTCTCCATGTTGCCATGGTGGGACAATAGATAGAGCACCACTCCACCGACAAATACCCGATTCATAGTTTTAGGCTTCATCGGACCCTGTTGCATCAACGCTGAAACATCCTCGGTGGCGTGCAACAATGGTGGAATCAACATGGGACTCGAGACACGCTACATAAGAAAAATATCAATGGTTTGATGGGGGAGGAGGGGGTAGGGTGGGGTGGGGGAGATTTTGGTGAAGGCTTATTAGTAGGAATTGTGAAGCTTCAACATATGTCATGACATGTGTTAACGCGAGTATAAATTATGTCTTGTGTGTACTATCATGTCCGGGTGTATAATTTTATTTGGCCTTTTAGGTCCGTGCGTGGATTAAAATACATTTTTCAAAGTCAATCGAATAAATGTGTTATTCATTTATTCATGACTTTTTGAGAACTACTACAAAAGTTGAATCCAACGGAATTGCTCTCCCACATCCAGTAGAGGAGACGAGCATATCAAAATTTGAACCTTTTTCCTTGTTTTGAAACACGGAGGGCAATCCCCGGGTTGCAGGAATTTACAAACTATGCGGGCCTGCGGCCAAACATGCGCGTTCTCCAGCGGCGGCGTTCCGGCGACATCGTGGTTTAGCCGGTCAAAGCCAGTGTGCAGGCGGCGGTGACGTGCAGCCGGCTGCCGCACCGGTCACGCTCATGTGGTGCTGGACCGGCCTCAGGGCATCTCCAGCGGCGCGACGCAAGCGGACGCAAACGGACGCAGAGCGACCGTTTGTGTCCGCCGTGACCGGAAATGTGTCTGTGTTGCGGTCAGAAACCCACCGGCGAGCAGCGACGGGCAACACAGTAGAGTCGGGAGGCTCCCAGGATTGCGGCTGACCCTGGTCCCTCGAGCGACGGCCCGCAATGCCTTCTGGCACACGCGTCCTGGTGCTTACGAGGGCGTGCCACCTGACCTATACCTGGTTAGGAAGGTGATGGATTGTTTCGACTAGTTTCCTGCATGGCAAACACGTAAACATTAAATACGAGCCCCAATCGGCTCTTAAATTGTTCTGTGGATCGGCTCAAAGAGTCGATTGCCCCATGGTTCATGTTAGATTTATAAGGACATGGGGATCATGCTTTATCCATATCAAGCTAAACTAATCTACGATAGTCTAGGGTTTTCACCGTATAATCGGAACATCCTATGCGTAGTTGAGCCTAACAGATACGCAAGATAATGGAAAACCAGCCCTAAAGAGGCCTAAAAACCAACGTGAAGTTGATCCCCGGAACAATCCCTCTAGAGCTTAATAAACCACATCTTACGCACTACCGGATCGTTCAACCCGTTTATAAGGCCTAACCATACAGATATCAAACCAATCCTTGAAGAACAAGGAGCAACTATAACGGATTAGATCTACTAAATAAAGAACAAGCAATATGCTGCCCCTACACCTAAAATAGGTGTAAGGGCAGCTAGATATCGAGGGGTAGCGTAGCTAAACAAGTGCATCGTGAAAGCATTGTGATCAACCCCAAAACACCTAAGATAAGGGTGTTGCTCGCCATCAAAAAGGCTTCAGCACGAGCAACACCAATAACGAATAAACTAATACTGCCTAGATCGCAAGATGCAATCTAGGCAGCATGTTGCTTACCCGGGAGAAACCCTCGAAACAAGGGGTGGCGATGCGCCTAGATTGATTTGTTGTGAACGTGTTCGTCCTCCTTCTCAATAACCCTAGATACATATTTATAGTCCGTAGACTTTCTAATGCGGGAATAAACTAACCCGTGTACGGGCTAGACTCTATCTCTTAATTCTAACCGACACGTATCCTACTATAATATACAGATACACGGGCAATTTAGCCCAAACTCTCGTGCAAGGCCGCTTCAGAGATTCTCCACGTGTATATCCTTCAAGCCCATCTCAATTACGGCCCACCTCTTGGCCCGGTTAAAATCTGGTGATAACACATGCCCCCCGGGTTTTGGTAATGATAATTTCAAAACCACTCTGTTTTTCCTTCGAAGGGTCATGTCGTAGCAGAGCAGAACGTCGCAGTATCCTTCGTCATGATACCCTGTCTTCTCAACTTCTGCACGATTGACAGTCTTGGCACCGCATCCTTGAAAACTGCTCAAGCATTAAATCTCCACTATACCCCCCTTTATTTAACCGCATCGAGCAGTTCGCTTCTTCATCCTCTTGCTCCGTACTAGCCATCGGCCGAAAAACCCCCTTCCTCTGTAGCCATGTCTTCCTCTTCCTCCTCCGCTTCATCGGCTCTCTCTTCCCAATCCTCCTCCTTGAGTGAACTAGAGCAGGAGGTCAATCTGATGGCCATCTACGAGGCCCGCGCCCCAGAGTATTGGGACGCGCGGGACTGGGATTTCTCCATTGAATCGGAAGACGACGAACCCCTCACCGACGGGGAGGAGGACCTCCAGTTCCTTGTCGACGGGGAGCTGGTACCGGCGAGCAACGACGACCTCTTCCCATGGGAGGCGGTCCTCTCCTCCGACGAGGAGGAAGAAGAGGCGGAGGAGTCGGAGGAGGAAGACTCTTCCTCCGCGGGATACCCACCGGCCAAGCGCTTCCGAGGCTGGGCCTGGTCGGATGACGACGACGACGACGACGAGGAGGATGAAGCCCCTGCCGGCGGCTTCATCAGCAGCGACGAGGAGCCCGCCGGTAGCAGCGCCGACGGCAGCTACGACGGCGACGACGAGGGCAGCGACGGCCCTTAGATTAGGGAGTAGTATAAGGCTAGTAGTAGTAGTGCATTAGGCATCGGATGATCTTTTGAGAGCCATCGGCTCTTTCTTGTAAAAATTCCTCTTCGAATCAATGAAAATCGTTCTTCCAATGTGATTCTCCATTTGTTCGATTTCAAATCTTCCAACTGCCAAAACAAGTCAACGCACCAAGAAACGATAGCAACGTATTGGCCTTTCACCCTCAAACGCCCATAAGGCCGAGCTCAAATCCTAAATCAGACAGATATCCAAGCAAACACTCCTCGAATTCAGACTGTAACTTGATATCTGACCACAACATTTTGCAACTCTAAAGTCGATGGCTGTACATCGGCTGTTTTGTTCTCAAGTCGATGTCCGTGCATCGGCTGTTTTATTCTTAAGTCGATGACCGTGCATCGGCTAAAAAAATTTACTGGCCGATTTAAAAATCGGCCCCCGTATCTCACTGCCCATCATCCCACATACTTGGGAAATACTTCTTGAGATGCTGGCCATTGACAGCCACTGGGAACTTCACACCATCCAATTGCTCAAGCATGTATGCATTCCCCTTTAAAACTTGATCGACTTTGTACGGGCCATGCCAATTTGGAGACCATTTACCATACACTTTGTCCTTAGTCCCCAACGGCAATACAGCTTCCCATACCAGATCACCAACCTGGAACTCCTTTGGCTTCACCTTCTTATTATATGCGCGAGCCACCTTGGCTTTATTCTCCTTGATTTTCTCAAGTGACCATAGTCTGAGTTCCGTTGCGTCCTCAATGCCGTCGCTCATCGGGCTGCATATTCTTCAGCAGTTAAATCATTCTGAAATGTAATCCGTCTCGACCCAGCCTTGATTTCCCAGGGTAACACAGCTTCTTGTCCATAGACCAGCTGGTATGGCGAGGTTTTTATTGCTCCATGACACGACATGCGATAAGCCCACAAAGCTTCTGACAATACCTCATGCCATCGTCTAGGGTGCTCGTCGATTTTCCTCTTAATCAGCTTGATCAGGCTCTTGTTGGACGCTTCAGCCTGCCCATTTGCTTGAGCATAGTATGGAGATGTTGACTGCCAAAACCCACCGGCGGGCAGCGGCCTGTCAACACAGTGGAGAGCCGGGAAGAGCCTAGAGCTGCGGCTGGCTGAGACCCCTCCGAGCGACGGCCCGCAATGCTCTTCCGGTCACACGCGGCGATGCGAAGTGCAAGGGCGTGCCACCTGACCTATACCGGTCGGAAGGTGATGGGGATGCCTCGCTTAGTTCCTGCATGGCATACACGTAAACATTAAATACGAGCCTCGATCGGCTCTCAGGTTATCCTGTGAATCGGCTCAAAGAGCCGATTCACCCATGATCCGTACGGGGTGCACGAATACTTGGTGATCCTGCTTGATCAAGATATAGCTAATGAGATCTACGACGATTTAGGGTTTTCACCGCATAATCGGATCATCCTACTCCAGGTTGGGCCTCGCGGCCACGCACGGTGCTCATAAGCCGATCCTAAACAAGGCCTAAAAACCAACATGACGTTGATCCTCGGAACATCCTGTTTAGGACTTGCGAACGCCACCCTACGTGCCGCTGGATCCTCCACCCCTTTGTAAGGCCTAACTATTGCAGATATTAAACTAATCCTCGCAGCAAGGAGCAATCGTAACGGATCAGATCTACTAGACGATGAATAAGCAGGGTGCCGCCCCCACGCCTGAGATAGGCGTGAGGGCGGCTAGACATGCAAGGGCTGCACTACGTAAGCATGTTATACGAAGAGCTATGCTAACCCTAACACATCTATGATAATGAAGGAGATATGCCCTAGAGGCAATAATAAAGTGGTTATTATTTATATCTTTATGTTTATGATAAATGTTTATATATCATGCTAGAATTGTATTAACCGAAACATTAGTACATGTGTGATATGTAGACAAACAAGAAGTCCCTAGTATGCCTCTTAAACTAGCTTGTTGATTAATAGATGATTAGTTTCATAATCATGAACATTGGATGTTATTAATAACAAGGTTATGTCATCGTGTGAATGATATAATGGACACACCCAATTAAGCGTAGCATAAGATCTCGTCATTAAGTTATTTGCTATAAGCTTTCGATACATAGTTACCTAGTCCTTATGACCATGAGATCATGTAAATCACTTATACCGGAAAGGTACTTTGATTACACCAAACACCACTGCGTAAATGGGTGGCTATAAAGGTGGGATTAAGTATCCGGAAAGTATGAGTTGAGGCATATGGATCAACAATGGGATTTGTCCATCCCGATGACGGATAGATATACTCGGGCCCTCTCGGTGGAATGTCGTCTAATGTCTTGCAAGCATATGAATGAGTTCATAAGAGACCACATACCACGGTACGAGTAAAGAGTACTTGTCAGGACGAGGTTGAACAAGGTATAGAGTGATACCGAAGATCAAACCTCGGACAAGTAAAATATCGCGAGACAAGGGAATTGGTAATATATGTGTATGGTTCATTCGATCACTAAAGTCATCGTTGAATATGTGGGAGCCATTATGGATCTCCAGATCCCGCTATTGGTTATTGGTCGGAGTGAGTACTCAACCATGTCCGCATAGTTCTCGAACCGTAGGGTGACACACTTAAAGTTGGATGTTGAAATGGTAGCACTTGAATTATGGAATGGAGTTCGAATATTTGTTCGGAGTCCCGGATGAGATCCCGGACATCACGAGGAGTTCCGGAATGGTCCGGAGAATAAGATTCATATATAGGATGTCATTTTATGTGAAATAAAATGTCGCGGAAGGTTCTATGGAAGGTTCTAGAAGGTTCTAGAAAAGTCCGGAAGAAACCACCAAGGAAGGTGGAGTCCACAAGGGACTCCACCTCCATGGCCGGCCAGCCCTAGTGGGGGTGGAGTCCCAAGTGGACTCCACCATAGGGGGCCGCCCCCCACATGGGAGGTGGGAATCCCACCTTTGGGTGGGAGTCCTAGTTGGGCTAGGTTTCCCCCTCCTATGGAAGGTTTTGGTTTCGGGTCTTATTCGAAGACTTGGACACCAACACTTGGGATCCACCTATATAATGAGGGGCCAAGGGAGGGGCCGGCCACCCCAAGACCATAGCTTGGCCGCCCCCCTTGAGTGGCCGGCCACCCCCTCCCAAACCCTAGCTTTGCTCCTCCACTCCATATTGCCCGCATAGCTTAGCGAAGCTCCGCCGGACTTCTACACCGCCACCGACACCACGCCGCCGTGCTGTCGGATTCAAGAGGAGCTACTACTTCCGCTGCCCGCTGGAACGGGAGGTGGACGTCGTCTTCATCAACAACCGAACGTGTGACCGAGTACGGAGGTGCTGCCCGTTCGTGGCGCCGGAACCGATCGTGATCAAGATCTTCTACGTGCTTTTGCAAGCGGCAAGTGATCGTCTACCGCAGCAACAAGAGCCTCCTCTTGTAGGCTTTGGAATCTCTTCAAGGGTGAGACTCGATACCCCCTCGTTGCTACCGTCTTCTAGATTGCATCTTGGCTTGGATTGCGTGTTCGCGGTAGGAAAATTTTTGTTTTCTATGCAACATTATCCTACAGTGGTATCAGAGCCGTGTCTATGCATAGATGGTTGCACGAGTAGAACACAATGGTTTGTGGGCGTTGATGCTCTTGTTATCTTTAGTTTGAGTACTTTGCATCTTTATGGCATAGTGGGATGAAGCGGCTCGGACTAACTTTACATGACCACGTTCATGAGACTTGTTCCTCGTTCGACATGCAACTTGTATTGCATAAGAGGCTTTGCGGGTGTCTGTCTCTCCTACTATAGTAAAGATTCAATTTACTCTTCTATTGAAAACATTAGTATCAACGTTGTGGTTCATGTTCGTAGGTAGATTAGATCTCTCTCGAAAACCCTAAACCACGTAAAATATGCAAACCAAATTAGAGACGTCTAACTTGTTTTTGCAGGGTTTGGTGATGTGATATGGCCATAATGTGATGATGAATATGTATGAGATGATCATTATTGTATTGTGGCAACCGGCAGGAGCCTTATGGTTGTCTTTAAATTTCATGTTGAGTAGTATTTCAAAGTAGTTGTAATAGTTGCTACATGGAGGACAATCATGAAGACGGCGCCATTGACCTTGACGCTACGCCGACGATGATGGAGATCATGCCCGAAGATGATGGAGATCATATCCGTGCTTTGGAGATGAAGATCAAAGGCGCAAGAACAAAAGGGCCATATCATATCACATATGAACTGCATGTGATGTTAATCCTTTTTATGCATCTTATTTTGCTTAGATCGCGACGGTAGCATTATAAGATGATCCCTCACTAAAATCTCAAGATAATAAAGTGTTCATCCTTAGTAGCACCGTTGCCAAGTCTTGTCGTTTCGAAGCACCTCGTGATGATCGGGTGTGATAGATTCAATAAGTACATATGACGGGTGCAAGACAGTTTTGCACATGCGGATACTAAGGTGGCCTTGACGAGCCTAGCATGTACAGACATGGTCTCGGAACACGTGATACCGAAAGGTAGAGCATGAATCATATGGTTGATATGATGAACACTTTGAGTGTTCGCCATTGAAATCACACCTTTTCTCGTGATGATCGGGTTTAGGTGCGGTGGATTTGGTTCGTGTGATCACTAAGACAATGCGAGGGATATTGTTTTGAGTGGGAGTTCACTTAGGTTTTTAATTATGTTGAATTAAAATTTGAACTCAATTTGTCATAAACTTAGTCTAAACTATTGCAAATATATGTTGTAGAGATGGCGTCCCCAATCAATTTTAATCAGTTCCTAGAGAAAGAGAAACTTAAGAGCAACGGTAGCAACTTCACCGATTGGTTCCGTCATGTGAGGATTTTCCTCTCTGGCGGAAATCTGCAATTTGTGCTTGATGCACCGCTAGGTGACCCTCCTGCAGAAGATGAATCCGATGAAGTAAAAGCTGTTTACGCGACTCGGAAAACTCGGTACTCTCAAGTTCTGTGCCATCCTATGTGCAGTCTGGAATCCGATCTTCAAAAACGTTTTGAGCACCATGATCCTCATGAGTTGATGAATGAGCTGAAAGCTATATTCGAGACTCATGCGGCCGTGGAATGCTATGAAGCATCGAAACATTTCTTCAGCTGTATGATGGAAGAAGGCAGCTCCGTTAGTGAGCACATGCTCGCCATGACCGGGCATGCGAAGAAACTCAGTGACTTGGGAATAGTGATTCCTAACAGACTGGGGATTAATCGTGTCCTTCAATCACTGCCACCAAGTTACAAGAACTTTGTGATGAACTACAATATGCAGAACATGAACAAGGAGTTACCTGAACTCTTTGGCATGCTAAAAGCTGCTGAGATTGAGATCAAGAAAGAGCACCAAGTGTTGATGGTCAACAAGACCACCAGTTTCAAGAAACAGGGCAAGTCTAAGGGAAAATTCAAGAAGGGTGGCAAGAAAGCTGCCACGCCTCCTATGAAACCTAAGAACGGCCCTAAGCCTGATGCTGAGTGCTATTACTGCAAGGAGAAGGGACACTGGAAGCGTAATTGCTCCAAGTATCTGGCTGATCTGAAGAGCGGCCTTGTCAAGAAGAAGAAAGAAGGTATATTTGATATACATGTTATAGATGTTCATTTCACTGGTTCTCGTTCTAGTACCTGGGTATTTGATACTGGTTCGGTTGCTCATATTTGTAACTCGAAACAGGAACTAAAGAATAAACGACAAAAGATGAAGTGACGATGCGCGTTGGAAACGGATCCAAGGTCAATGTGATCGCAGTCGGCACACTTCCTCTACATCTACCTTCGGGATTAGTTTTAAGCCTAAATAATTGCTATTATGTACCTGCGTTGAGCATGAACATTATATCTGGATCTTGTTTAATGCAAGACGGTTATTCATTCAAGTCTGAGAATAATGGTTGTTCTATTTTTATGAATAATATCTTTTATGGTCGAGCACCACAAAAGAATGGCTTATTTCTATTAGATCTCGATAGTAGTGATACGCATATACATAACATTGATGCTAAGCGAATTAAACTTAATGATAATTCTACTTATATGTGGCACTGTCGCCTTGGTCATATTGGAGTGAAACGCATGAAGAAACTCCATACTGATGGATTACTTGAATCACTTGACTTTGAGTCACTTGATAGATGCGAAGCATGTCTAATGGGTAAAATGACAAAGACTCCATTTTCTGGTATGATGGAGCGAGCTACTGACTTATTGGAAATCATACATACAGATGTATGTGGACCAATGAGCGTAGCATCGCGCGGTGGTTATCGTTATGTTCTAACCTTCACAGATGATCTGAGTAGATATGGGTATATCTATTTCATGAAACATAAATCCGAAACTTTCGAGAAGTTTAAGGAATTTCAAAGTGAAGTAGAAAATCAACGTAACAAGAAGATCAAATTTCTACGATCCGATCGTGGAGGTGAATATCTGAGTTATGAGTTTGGCATGCATTTAAAGAAATGCGGAATACTTTCACAATTGACACCGCCGGGAACACCTCAACGAAACGGTGTGTCCGAACGTCGTAATCGAACTCTCTTAGATATGGTTCGTTCTATGATGTCTCTTACTGATTTGCCGTTATCATTTTGGAGTTATGCATTAGAGACAGCCGCATTCACTTTAAATAGAGCACCATCAAAATCCGTAGAAACGACACCGTATGAATTATGGTTTAATAAGAAACCTAAGCTGTCGTTTCCTGAAAGTTTGGGGTTGCGAAGCCTATGTAAAGAAGTTACAACCGGACAAGCTAGAACCCAAAGCGGAGAAATGCATCTTCATAGGATACCCTAAGGAAACTATAGGGTACACTTTCTATCACAGATCCGAAGGCAAAATCTTTGTTGCTAAGAACGGAACCTTTCTTGAGAAAGAATTTCTCACTAAAGAAGTGACTGGAAGAAAAGTAGAACTCGATGAGATTGATGAATCTATACTCGTTGATCAGAGTAGCGCAGTACCGGAAGTTGTACTGTACCGCCTACACCGGCAACAGAGGAAGCTAATGATAATGATCATGAAACTTCGAACGAGGAAACTACTGAACCTCGCAGATCGACAAGGGAACGTGCCACTCCCGATTGGTATGATCCTTGTCTAAATGTCATGATTGTGGATAACAATGATGAGGACCCTGCGACGTATGAAGAAGCGATGATGAGCCCAGATTCCAACAAATGGCAAGAAGCCATGAAATCCGAAATGGGATCCATGTATGATAACAAAGTATGGACTTTGGTAGACTTACCTGATAGCCGTAAGGCTGTCGAGAATAAATGGATCTTCAAGAGAAAAACAGATGCTGATGGTAATATTACTGTCTATAAAGCTCGACTTGTCGCAAAGGGTTTCCGACAAATTCAAGGAGTTGACTACGATGAGACTTTCTCACCTGTAGTGAAGCTAAAATCTGTGAGGATTTTGTTAGCAATAGCTGCATTTTTCGATTATGAGATTTGGCAGATGGATGTCAAAACGGCGTTCCTTAATGGTGACATTGAGGAAGAGTTGTATATGGTACAACCCAAAGGTTTTGTCGATCCTAAAAATGCTGACAAAGTATGCAAACTTCAGCGTTCAATCTATGGACTGAAGCAAGCATCAAGAAGTTGGAACCGACGCTTTGATAAGGTGATCAAAGACTTCGGGTTTATACAGTGTCATGGAGAGGCCTGTATTTACAAGAAAGTGAGTGGGAGCTCTGTAGCATTCCTGATATTATATGTAGATGACATATTATTGATCGGGAATGATATAGAACTATTAAGCAGTGTAAAGGGTTATTTGAATAATAGTTTTTCAATGAAAGACCTTGGTGAAGCATCGTATATATTAGGCATCAAGATTTATAGAGATAGATCAAGACGCCTAATAGGGCTATCACAGAGTACATATCTGGACAAGATTCTAAAGAAGTTTAGAATGGACGAAAGTAAGAAAGGGTTCTTACCTATGTTACCAGGCAAGGTATTGAGTAAAACTCAAGGACCGGCTACGGCAGAAGAAAGAGAAAGGATGTGTAACATCCCCTATGCCTCGGCAGTAGGATCTATCATGTATGCCATGCTATGTACTAGACCGGATATAGCACATGCTGTTAGTTTGACTAGCAGATATCAAAGTGATCCAGGAATGGAACACTGGACAGCGGTCAAGAATATCCTGAAGTACTTGAAAAGAACTAAGGATATGTTTCTTTGTTATGGAGGTGACCAAGAGCTCGTTGTAAACGGTTACACCGATGCAAGTTGGAACACTGATCCTGATGACTCTAAGTCTGGGTACGTGTTTATATTGAATGGTGCTGCAATAAGCTGGGCAAGCTCGAAGCAGTGCACGGTGGCGAAGTCTTCAACAGAATCGAGTACATAGCGGCTTCAGAGGCTTCATCAGAAGCGGTATGGATGAAGAGGTTCATTGTAGAGCTCGGTGTGGTTCCTAGTGCATTGGACCCATTAATCATTTACCGTGATAACATGGGTGCCATCGCCAATGCACAAGAGCCAAGGTCACACAAGAGGCTGAAGCATATCAAGCTGCGTTACCACTCGATTCGCGAGTACATCGAAGATGGAGAAGTAAAGATTTGCAAAGTACACACTGATCTGAATGTAGCAGATCCGTTGACTAAAGCTCTCCCTAGGGCAAAGCATGACCAACACCAGAATGCCATGGGTGTTAGGTATATTACAATGTAATCTAGATTATTGACTCTAGTGCAAGTGGGAGACTGAAGGAGATATGCCCTAGAGGCAATAATAAAGTGGTTATTATTTATATCTTTATGTTTATGATAAATGTTTATATATCATGCTAGAATTGTATTAACCGAAACATTAGTACATGTGTGATATGTAGACAAACAAGAAGTCCCTAGTATGCCTCTTAAACTAGCTTGTTGATTAATAGATGATTAGTTTCATAATCATGAACATTGGATGTTATTAATAACAAGGTTATGTCATCGTGTGAATGATATAATGGACACACCCAATTAAGCGTAGCATAAGATCTCGTCATTAAGTTATTTGCTATAAGCTTTCGATACATAGTTACCTAGTCCTTATGACCATGAGATCATGTAAATCACTTATACCGGAAAGGTACTTTGATTACACCAAACACCACTGCGTAAATGGGTGGCTATAAAGGTGGGATTAAGTATCCGGAAAGTATGAGTTGAGGCATATGGATCAACGGTGGGATTTGTCCATCCCGATGACGGATAGATATACTCTGGCCCTCTCGGTGGAATGTCGTCTAATGTCTTGCAAGCATATGAATGAGTTCATAAGAGACCACATACCACGGTACGAGTAAAGAGTACTTGTCAGGAGACGAGGTTGAACAAGGTATAGAGTGATACCGAAGATCAAACCTCGGACAAGTAAAATATCGCGAGACAAAGGGAATTGGTAATATATGTGTATGGTTCATTCGATCACTAAAGTCATCGTTGAATATGTGGGAGCCATTATGGATCTCCAGATCCCGCTATTGGTTATTGGTCGGAGTGAGTACTCAACCATGTCCGCATAGTTCTCGAACCGTAGGGTGACACACTTAAAGTTGGATGTTGAAATGGTAGCACTTGAATTATGGAATGGAGTTCGAATATTTGTTCGGAGTCCCGGATGAGATCCCGGACATCACGAGGAGTTCCGGAATGGTCCGGAGAATAAGATTCATATATAGGATGTCATTTTATGTGAAATAAAATGTCGCGGAAGGTTCTATGGAAGGTTCTAGAAGGTTCTAGAAAAGTCCGGAAGAAACCACCAAGGAAGGTGGAGTCCACAAGGGACTCCACCTCCATGGCCGGCCAGCCTAGTGGGGGTGGAGTCCCAAGTGGACTCCACCATAGGGGGCCGGCCACCCCCCACATGGGAGGTGGGAATCCCACCTTTGGGTGGGAGTCCTAGTTGGGCTAGGTTTCCCCTCCTATGGAAGGTTTTGGTTTCGGGTCTTATTCGAAGACTTGGACACCAACACTTGGGATCCACCTATATAATGAGGGGCCAAGGGAGGGGGCCGGCCACCCCAAGACCATAGCTTGGCCGCCCCCCTTGAGTGGCCGGCCACCCCTCCCAAACCCTAGCTTTGCTCCTCCACTCCATATTGCCCGCATAGCTTAGCGAAGCTCCGCCGGACTTCTACACCGCCACCGACACCATGCCGTCGTGCTGTCGGATTCAAGAGGAGCTACTACTTCCGCTGCCCCTGGAACGGGGAGGTGGACGTCGTCTTCATCAACAACCGAACGTGTGACCGAGTACGGAGGTGCTGCCCGTTCGTGGCGCCGGAACCGATCGTGATCAAGATCTTCTACGCGCTTTTGCAAGCGGCAAGTGATCGTCTACCGCAGCAACAAGAGCCTCCTCTTGTAGGCTTTGGAATCTCTTCAAGGGTGAGACTCGATACCCCCTCGTTGCTACCGTCTTCTAGATTGCATCTTGGCTTGGATTGCGTGTTCGCGGTAGGAAAATTTTTGTTTTCTATGCAACGTTATCCTACAGATAACTACGTTGCTCGCCATCAAAGACGCTTCAGTACGAGCAACGCATGAACAACGTGGGGCTTGTGCTGCCTAGATCGCAAGATGCGATCTAGGCAGCATGTCGCTTACCTGATTGAAACCCTCGAGATGAAGGAGTTGGCGATGCGCCGAGATTGGTTTGTTTTGGGTTGAACGTGAGTTGTTGTTTATTCCATAAACCCTAGATACATATTTATAGTCCAGCGGACTTTCTAATCGTGGGAATAGTCCCAACCGGGCACGGGCCCAAATCTAACTAACCAACACGTATCCTACTATGTTACAGATACAAGGGCAAACTAGCCCAAACTTGCTAAGCAAGGCCGATTCACGTATATTCTTCAACATAAAATCTTCAAGTCCACCTTGGTCGCGGCCCACCTCTGACTCGGTCAAATTCTGGTGATAACACATGCCCCCCTGGTTTTGGAATTGGTAATTCCAAAATCACTCCTTCGTCGGGTCATGTCGTGGCAGAACCGTTGCAGTATCCTTCATCATGATGTCCTGCCTTCTCAACTTCTCCGCGTGATCTGGCAGTTTTTTTTTTCTTTAGGCACCACTTCCTCGGAAACTGCTGTGGCATTGAATTTCCACTATATCCCCCTTTTATTTAACCGCCATGAACAGTTCTCCTCTGCATCTCCTCCGCATTAGCACTCCAAAAGCCCTCCTGCCACCATGTCTTCCTCCTCCTCTGCCCCATCGGATCTTTCCAGCCAGTCTTCCATATCCCGTGAGCCGACGCCGGAGTACAGCCCGGCAGAGGTCCACGCGGCGAACACCCGCCGCGCCATTGCGGCCGGGGAGGAGTCAGACCACGACTTCTCCATCTGGTCCGAGGCGACGAATCCTCGACGGACGGGGAGAGCGACCTCCGCTTCCTCGCCGTTGGGGAAACGGAGGAGGAGAGTGACGACGACAGCTTCTCCTGCGACTTCACCTCTTCCGGGGAAGAGGAGCAGGAAGAGGAGGAGGAGGACGACGACGAGGGCCCTCCGACGAGCCACCGGCCAAGCGGTTCTGCCCTTGGCCGGGCAATCTCAGCGACTTCGACAGCGACGAGGACGACGCTGACGAAGAAGATGAAGACAACGAGGGCCCGGTCGGCGGCCATTGGAGCGATGACGAGCCCGCCGGGAGCAGCGCCGATAGTGGCGACGACGGCGACGACGAAGGCAGTGACGGCCCATAGATAGGGCCTCTAGAATAGGGCCAGTAGTAGTAGATGGGGCAATGGATCCCCTAGTATTTCCCTTTTAAGAGCAATCAGCTCTTTATGTAAGAAATCTCATCTAATCAATGAAGAACTTTTCCCCAATTTTGATTTTGCCGATTCCTTCTGAGTTTAATTGAGCCGATTCCCTCTTCTACTGACCTTGCCGATTCGTCCCCTTTGCTAATGCGTAATGAGCCGATCGCACCGCATCGGTCCTTTGAAATTCACCCTTCTCTTCTTCAGCCGATGATTTTCTGAATCTGGTAGAAAATGCAGGATCTTCAGGAAAACCTTTAAACTTTTCCAACCAAACCCAATAATCCTTTTCAGTACCCATCATTGTGAAGAAGGTTGCAATGAAGGACCAGCCGATGGTATCCCCATCGGCTCTTTAAACAAAGTATCCACTAGGCCTGCTGCCCCCCGAGCCTTACTCGAGCCTGCTGCCCCCCGAGCCTTACTCGAGGCGAGAACGCCAGAGAGAATGCGCCAAAGCCGATCCTCTTCCTTCCTCAGACAGCCGATAACCTTCCGTCTTAGCTAAACTAGCCCCAGAGGAAAGGTTCAGAAACCCGGATCGGCTCGAAGACTTGATAAGCATCGCATGATTCCACTAGAGTCGATGGCTGCGCATCGGCTGTTTCTCAATTCTAAAGTCGATGCCCTTGCATCGGCTGTAAAATTTTGTTTTTTTTTACCGGCCGATTTTTCCCTATCGGCCCCAGTATTTCATTGCACACATGTACCCCTGCATCTGTTCCCCTGTTTAGGTGCCCCCCGAGCCGAAGCTGTCAAGGAATGGCAGATATCGGCTCTATAACTCGCACGTCGGCTCCTGATAGGGTCGAGGGTGAACACAAGCAGAACACGTGGTGAGGATAATTTTGGCCGATTGCTGGGATCGGCCTCCACAATGATTGGAGCGCTGACTGAAGGTTCTGTAATGTCCTTTCATAGACCTTTGGGGCCGATCACAAGGATCAGCCTCGCCAAGTTGCACATCGCTTCGCTTCAACTACATGGTCAGGCCAGTGGATAAAACCAACTTAACCCTTCCCTTTGTCACATCGATGCGCTCGCAGTCGTCCAAGTTGATGCCTGAAAGGGGTCTTGGCCTGCTGCTTCCCATGCGTTCATGCCAGCCGTTGAAATTTCGGCTGAGTCATCGGCCTGGACGACCTCTACCTCATCTCCATCCCACTGTATTATGCATTGGTGCATCGTGGAGGGAATGCAACAGTTGGCGTGGATCCAATCTCTTCCCAGCAGCACAGCATAACTGCTCGTGCTATCGACGATGAAGAACGTTGTAGGGATAGTTTTCCTTCCTACGGTCAGATCCACGTTCAGAACTCCTTGTGCCTCAGACGCTTGGCCGTTGAAATCGCTCAAAGTTACGTTGGTCTTGATTAGATCCGAGCTAGAGCGTCCCAGCCGACGTAGCATAGAGTACGGCATGATGTTAACTGCCGCTCCGGTGTCCACCAGCATCTTATTTATAGGCCTCCCATCGATATATCCTCGCAAGTACAGGGCCTTCAGATGCCTGTAGCTCCTTTCTCGTGGCTTCTCAAAGATAACCGGCCGTGGGCCGCAGTCAAGTTGTGCCACGGATGTCTCATCTAACCCTGGAGCACTGAACTCTGAAGGGAGGATGAACACCATGTTCGTGCCAGCCGATGTTTCACCATCGGCTCTCCTTTGTTTGGGGCGCCACTCCATTCTCCGTGGACGACCCTCTTCATCCAGGGCTCGCTGAACCTTTGCAGCCAGATCAGGTCGTGCCTTCCTTAGCGTATGCAAGTATAACCTTTCGGCTTCCTCCAGGCCGCGCAACCGCTGAACCCTGCGTTTTTGTGAACGGCTGAGTCCGTCAGGGCACCACCTTGGACGGTGGTACCTGTCTTCTTCTTCTTCTAGTCCCTCGTCTTCGGAATCCTCAAGATCTGCCCAACGAGGTGACTCAGCACGTTTGCTCTGTGGCGGGAGAGGCCCTAAGCGCTTGAACACGGACACGTTGGCTGCCTCCTTCTTCTTCTGGTTGCATTCTGGGCAATTGCCGATTGTGGGCAATCGGCTCATTCCTGAATCCCAGCAGTGTCTGAAGAAAGGGCAGTCCCAGTGTCTGGCGTTGTCATCTTGCTCCCTTGACTTGTCCGTGGTACGGCGCTCGTGTTCCTCCTCATCGCGATCCTGCCGACGATGTCTTCTGGCTTCTCTAGCCAGACGATCTCCTTCATCATCATAGTTGGACCGTCGGCGTTGGTCATACTGACTCACATATTTGTTGAGGAGGTGATCAGAGAGAGGTCGTTGATATCTTATGTTCTTCACTTCTCCCTCTGTGACGTAGCGCTTACCATCATGATGGAGCCGATCGCGTGGAGCGGCCTCCTCTGTGCCCTTGCTATGAGAGCAGCTCATCTCCATCTTTGCCAGAGTGGTTCCCAGGTCCTACCATGTTGATGCTGAACGTGGGACCTGGCTGGCAACCCTCAGGGTAGGTGACTTCCACCATGTTAACGGCGGGGAAGGGTTGGGTGTCAACCTTCATGGCGTACTGGTTGAAAATTAGACGCCCCTTCTCTATCGCCGCTTGGATGTGCTGACGCCACACCCTGCAGTCATTGGTGGCATGGGAAAGCGAGTTGTGGAACTTGCAGTACGGCTTTCCGTTTAGCTCTTGCGCCGTGGGGAACTTGAGACCTTCAGGAATCGTCAACTGTTTCTCCTTGAGCAGGAGGTCGAAGATTTGTTCAGTCTTGGTCACGTCAAAATCAAATCCCCTGGGCGGCCCTGGTGGCTTTACCCATTTGCAGGACACGGGGCTCCTCCCCGAGTCCACTCAGCCACTGCTACTTCTTGGTCTCCCGTAGGCACCTCATCTTCCTCTGTATCGACCATGACTACTGCACGCTTGAACTTGTCTTGGTACAGGTCTGGGTGGCGCTGTTCATATGCTGATAATTTCTGAACCATGTGCGCCATCGAGGGATAATCTGCTTGGGAGGCCATGTCCTTGAGCTGTGTTGCAAGGCCAGCTACTGCCAACTCGACTGCTTCCTTTTCAGTTATACGAACCGAATAACATCGGTTCCTAAGATTCCTGAAGCGCTGGATGTACTCTGTCACCGTTTCTCCGTGCTTCTGACGTAGTTGTGCTAGATCGGCAATGCTAGACTCGGAAGCTTCGAATGATATTGCGTATGGAATTGTTCTTCCAATTGCTTCCAAGACTGGATGGAGTTTGCTGGCGAGGTGTACCATCCAAAAGCCGATCCCGTGAGGGACTGTGAAAAGAGCCTCACGCGTAGCTGATCCGACACTGAAGCCGGTCCTAGTTGCGCCAAATATCGGCCGACGTGCTCGATGGAGCTGGAGCCATCTGATCCACTGAATTTGGAGAAGTCGGGGAGCCGATATTTAGGTGGCAGCGGGATCATCTCGTACTCGTCGGGGTACGGCTTGGAATAGCCGATTGCCCTTCTTTTCGGCACCATGCCGAACTGGTCTCTCGTATGGTACTGATCTGATCCGCTGTGCTGGCTGCAGAAGTTGCACTCGAAGGTTCGCCGGGGTGGCGTACTTAGCCAGCCATGCTTGCTTTTCCAGCTCTGAGCCAACTGCAGGAGCTGGGCTCGGGAGTTTCGTCGGGGTGGCGTACTTAGTTAGCCACGTCTGCTTCTCAAGCTGTTGCTGACGTTCCTCCTGTTTGCGCCGGAGTCCCTGATGTTGTAGCCTGATTTGAGAGTGGCCAGTTGCCACAATCCGGCACATACGTGCACGCGTATCCTTGAGGGATCTCCTTAGGCGCCTCGGTCAAGAACTGGTAGTCACTAGGATCACCACCAATCTTGTAGACGACGAATGCCGGTGTAGCCGGCACTTCTGGTGCTGCCAACGCATATGGCAGCGGTGGACGGGACTGGAGCGGCAACTCTCCTTGATGCGTCCCAAGAGCTGGTCCTGACGGCGAGTACCGGTGGCTCATGATCTCCTGGATCACGCGCAGAGCGAGACGCTCCAACACGTTGACCAGGTTTTCAGAGTGGCGGTGTAGCGAGTGAGCCACCAAGTAGTTGATCTCCTGCCGTAGGCCCTGGTGCGTTCCTCCGACGGGGCAGAGAGATCTATCCCATCGAGTGCACCTTGCGGTGAGAATCCCTTCCATCTGATGCCATGGGAACGGGTTCTCTGGAAAGAGCCGATGAGGTCGGCTTCGAGGGTGACCTTGATCTCGTCGTATCTCTTCTTGAGCTCGTCAGGCAGCTCCTCGTAGGTGACTGGCGTGCCGTCCGCCGCCATCTCGATGTAGATGGCGATGTGGTCGATGTAGACGATTGTCCCACCGGGCGTGCGAATGTGTTGATGCCAAAACCCACCGGCGGGCAGCGGCCTGTCAACACAGTGGAGAGCCGGAAGAGCCTAGAGCTGCGGCCGGCGAGACCCCTCGAGCGACGGCCCGCAATGCTCTTCTGGTCACACGCGGCGATGCGAAGTGCAAGGGCGTGCCACCTGACCTATACCTGGTCAGGAAGGTGATGGGGATGCCTCGCTTAGTTCCTGCATGGCATACACGTAAACATTAAATACGAGCCTCGATCGGCTCTCATCCTGTGAATCGGCTCAAAGAGCCGATTCACCCATGATCCGTACGGGGTGCACGAATACTTGGTGATCCTGCTTGATCAAGATATAGCTAATGAGATCTACGACGATTTAGGGTTTTCACCGCATAATCGGATCATCCTACTCCAGGTTGGGCCTCGCGGCCACGCACGGTGCTCATAAGCCGATCCTAAACAAGGCCTAAAAACCAACATGACGTTGATCCTCGGAACATCCTGTTTAGGACTTGCGAACGCCACCCTACGTGCCGCTGGATCCTCCACCCCTTTGTAAGGCCTAACTATTGCAGATATTAAACTAATCCTCGCAGAGCAAGGAGCAATCGTAACGGATCAGATCTACTAGACGATGAATAAGCAGGGTGCCGCCCCCACGCCTGAGATAGGCGTGAGGGCGGCTAGACATGCAAGGGCTGCACTACGTAAGCATGTTATACGAAGAGCTATGCTAACCCTAACACATCTATGATAACTACGTTGCTCGCCATCAAAGACGCTTCAGTACGAGCAACGCATGAACAACGTGGAGCTTGTGCTGCCTAGATCGCAAGATGCGATCTAGGCAGCATGTCGCTTACCTGATTGAAACCCTCGAGATGAAGGAGTTGGCGATGCGCCGAGATTGGTTTGTTTTGGGTTGAACGTGAGTTGTTGTTTATTCCATAAACCCTAGATACATATTTATAGTCCAGCGGACTTTCTAATCGTGGGAATAGTCCCAACCGGGCACGGGCCCAAATCTAACTAACCAACACGTATCCTACTATGTTACAGATACAAGGGCAAACTAGCCCAAACTTGCTAAGCAAGGCCGATTCACGTATATTCTTCAACATAAAATCTTCAAGTCCACCTTTGTCGCGGCCCACCTCTGACTCGGTCAAATTCTGGTGATAACAGGAGACGATCGGATCAGCTTGATTCCCATATCCTCACAGAATTTTCTAAACTCCTTAGAAACGAAGACCGAACCTCCATCGGTCGTGATAGTCTGGGGAATCCCGAATCTATGAATGACATGTTCCAACACGAAACTGATGACATCCTTCGATGCTACTGACTTCATAGGGACGGCCTCCACCCATTTAGTGAAGTAATCTGTAATGGCCAGAACCCATTCATGGCTTTTACTCGATGGAGGATGAATTTTGCCGATCATATCCATGCCCCAACCTCGGAATGGCCAAGGTTTGATGATAGGATTCATTGCTGATGCGGGTACCATCTGAATGCTCCCAAACTTCTGACATGCTTGACACCCTTTATAATACTTGAAACAATCTTCAAGCATGGTGGGCCAATAAAATCCCGATCGCCTGATCAGCCACTTTATCTTATGAGCCGATTGGTGAGTTCCACAGGCACCCTCATGCACCTCATGTAAGAGCCGATTGGACTCGGCTGGTCCCAGACATTTGAGAAGTAACCCTTCCAAAGTCCTGTAGAACATGTCATCGCCAATCAGGACGTACTTCATGGCCCTGTATCTTATCCGTTTAGGTGCCCCCGAGCCGGATCCTTCAAGTAATCGAAGATATCGGCTCTCCAATCATCTGGCTCCATGGAATGTATCTGGACATCGGCTCCTTCCACTGTCTCCTTATAGCCTGACGCCATCTGTGCGAGATCGTTCGCCTCCGTATTCTGCGACCTCGGGACCCAATTGAAGTTTATGTACCTGAACTGTGTCATCAGCTCGCGGCAATGCATCCATAACGGGAAGAGCGACTCGCTCTCACACTTGTACTCGTCCGTGAGCTGGGAGATCACCAACTTTGAGTCTCCAAAGAGTTCTACTGCTTCTGCCCCGACTTCAATTAGCAACTCCATCCCCTTACGTACCGCTTCATACTCAGCAACATTATTGGTGCAAAGGGTAGATAGCCTGATGGAGAAGGTGTAGGTTGCCCCCCGGGGCGACACGAATAGGATGTCGATGCCGCAACCATCATCGCAAACTGACCCATCGAAGAACATGGCCCATGCACGTATAGACAGTGCTGCTATATTAGTGTTGATTCGCTCAGCGATCAGATCGGCCAGGGCCTGTCCTTTAACTGCTTTCGCAGGTTGATACCGGAGATCCAACTCCGATAATGCAAACATCCATTTACCTAGTCGGCCCTTCAGGACAGGAGCCGACAGCATGTGCTTGATGACATCCGATTTGCATATGACGATGATTTCTGCTGACAGCAAGATGTGCTGAATCTTGGTGCAGGTGAAAAATAGACAGAGGCACAACTTCTCAATTTCAGGGTACCTCGTTTCTGCATCCAACATCCTTCTGCTGAGGTAGAAAACCACTTTTCCAGACCATCATAAACCTGCACCACCACTGATGCGATGGAGGTGTCACTACGACAAGTAAATGTAGAATGGCCTGTCTTGCTGTGGGCGGAACCAACAGGTGGCCTCGTTAGGTACTCCTTAATATCGTCAAATGATCGTTGTTGCTCTGCCCCCAGCGAAACTCCTCATCAGACTTGATTTTGACCAATCCCATGAACGGCTCGATTCGTCCTGACAAGTTGGAGATAAACCTTCTGACGAAATTAATTTTGCCGATGAGACATTGGAGCTCCTTCTTCGTGGTGGGTGGCTTCATCGTTCGCACTGCCTCTTGACTTTTCAGGCCGATCTCAATTCCGCGTTCATGAACCAAGAAACCCAGGAACTGACCGGCCGTCACACCAAAGGCACACTTCTTTGGATTCATTCTTAGTCCGAACTTCCTAGTTCGGTCCAGGACGTGTCGCAAATCCTCCAAGTGTCCGTCCATCGAAACAGACTTGACCACCACGTCATCGATGTAAATTTCCACCAATTTGCCGATTAAATCATGAAAGATGTAATTCATGGCTCTTTGGTATGTTGCGCCGGCATTCTTCAGTCCAAACGTCATGACTACATATTCAAACAAGCCCACCGAGCCTGGCACTCTGAATGCAGTCTTGTGTATATCTTCTGGAGCCATAAAAATTTGGTTGTAGCCGGCATTGTCATCCATGAAACTTAAAATTTTATGACCAGCAGCTGCATTGATCAATGTCTCTGCTACTGGCATTGGATATTCATCCTTTGGAGTGGCACTTTTGAGGTTCCGAAAATCTATGGCGACGCGCCATCGGCCATCCTTTTTCTCCACAGGTACGACATTGGAAATCCATTCGGCGTACCTGCATGGCATGATGAACCCGGCGTCCAACATCTTCTGGATCTCTTTCTTGACTTCCACCAGATTTCGGCCTTCATCTGTCGTGCTCGCTGCTGGAACGGCCGAAATCCTTTCTTCAGAGGGAGCCGATGCTCGATGATGCTCCTGTCTAACCCGGCATCTCTGTATAATCCCATGCAAAACAATCTGGGTACTCTTTCAACAAGGCTATCATCAGGCCCCTCAGATGCGGATCCAACTTTTTGCTGATAAATGTTGGTCGTGGCTTATCCCCAGGACCAATGTCAATCTCTTCCAGCTCATCAGCTGATGTAAACCCATACCCCAGCTTTCCATCGCCTGCTAGATCAATGCTGAACACAGGGAAAATGCGTGGTGAGGATAATTTTGGCCGATTGCCAGAATCGGCCTCCTTTTTCATTGCAATGCTCAATGAGGGTTTACAACTTCTTGGTGCTTTACTATGGCTACGTGACGTGCTTGAGGTAAGATTTTTGCTTTTCATTTTTTGGGGCCGATCGCGGGGATCGGCCTTGCCACGTACGTCTAGTGCCTTGGATCTTGCTACTCTATCAGGCCGGTGGATAAGACCAGCCTCACTCCGTTTTTTGAAGCTTCGATGCGCTCACAGCCGTCCAAACTGATTCCAGAGAGCGGCTCTTGGTCGTCTGCATCCCAAATATTCATGGCAGCTAGTGAGATCCTGATTGAGTCATCTGCCTAAACGACCTCTACGTCGTCTCCATCCCACTGTATCAGGCATTGGTGCATTGTAGATGGAATGCAACAGTTAGCGTGAATCCAATCCCTTCCTAGCAAGGCAGCGTAAGTGCTCTTGCTGTCGACGATGAAGAATGTCGTTGGGATCGTCTTTCGGCCTATGGTTAGATCCACGTTCAGGACACCTTGCGTCCCTGATGCTTGGCCGTTGAAGTCGTTGAGCGTGACGTTGGTCTTGATCAGATCGGCACTGGAGCGTCCCAAATGTCGTAGCATGGAATATGGCATTATATTCACCGCTGCTCCTGTGTCAACCAACATCCTGCCGACGGGCTGCCCATTGATATAACCCTTTAGGTACAGGGCCTTCATGTGTTTGTATCCCTTCTCCCGTGGCTTTTCGAAGATAACGGGCTGTGGACCGCAGTCAAACTGTGCTATTGGCGCTTCTTCAGTTCCTGGGGCACGAAACTCTGATGGAAGGAAGAACACCATGTTTGTACCAGCCGATGTTCCCACATCGGCTTTTTCTTGCTTGGGTCGCCAAACCTTCTTTGGTGGACGACTCTCTTCGTCCAAAGTCTGCTGAATTTTCACGGCCAGATCGGGCCGCGCTTTCCTCAACGTGTGCAAGTATCGCGCTTCGGCTTGCTCCAAGCTACGTAGCCGCTGAACCCTACGCTTTTGGGAGTGGCTGAGTCCATCGGGGCACCACCTTGGCCGGTGGTACTTATCCTCTTCTTCATCTTCTGACTCCTCAAAGTCTTCATCTTGAGAGGACTCAGCACGTTTGTTCTGTGGCGGGAGAGGTCCTAGACGCTTGAAAACTGAAACTTCCCCTGCATCCTCCTTCCGGCGTCTACACTCCGGGCAGTTGTCGATTGTAGGCAATCGGCTCATCCCTGAGTCCCAGCAGTGTTTAAAGAAGGGACAGTCCCAGTGTCTATCCATATCTTCCTGCTCCCTTGACCTCTCCTTAGCGCGGTGCTCGCGTCCTTCGTTGTCTCTGTCGTGCCGACGGTACCTTCTTTTATCTTCGTCGGACCGATTGTATCTCTCGTTGAAAGATCGAGATGTCGCCTAGAGGGGGGGGGGGTGAATAGGCGATTACAAACTCTTGCGGATTTGTCTTGTATGAATGCGGAATTAAACTATCGTTTAGTTTACAAGCACAAACCCTAAATATGCTAAGCTCAACTAAGTGTAACAATAGCAACTAGAGCTAAGCAAGATAGGCACAAGATATATGTAGCACAAGTGATAGCAAGATATATGTACTTCAAGCACGATGGCTATCACAAGGAAAGAGAGCTCGGGTATAGAAATAACCGAGGCACGCGGAGACGAGGATGTATTCCCGTGTTCCCTTGCTTTGCAACAAGGTACGTCACGTTTGGAGGAGTGGAGGTCCCACGAAGGATTCCCCGCGCCACGAAGGCTCACCCTATTCTCCGAACCACACCCACGAAGGATAATGGCCCTTTCCTTATGGTTAGCTTTTCCTCCGCTCCGGAGATGGCAAGCTCCACAACCACTTCACAAGCTCCACGAAGGAGAAGCCCGGGCCTCTTCACAATCTTCTTGAAGAGATCACCGGAGCACCAATCGCCAAGCCAACTAGGAGGTCACCCTCCAAGAGTAACAAGCTCACGGTCTCTCACTCGAACAAATCGTGGTGGAGAGCTCAACACTATGCAATGATGCAAAGCAAGAACACCGGAGGTGTTCAAGTCCTTCACACTCAAATCCCACCAAAGCAACAAATGCTAGGATGAGATTGGAGAGGAAGAACAAGGGGAAAAGTCAACCAAAGACTCCAAGATCTAGATCCCAAGAGTTTCCCTCACTTAGAGAAGAAATCGATCGGTGGAAGTGTAGATCTAGATCTCCTCTCCCAAATCCTCAAATATGAGCAAGAATGATTGGAGGAATCAAGGGGAGAGCAAGTTCTTCAAATAGTAGCAATGGAGGAGAGAGAATAGGAAGAACTACCCAGCCCAAGGTGGAAGAAGGGCTATTTATAGCCCAAGAGCAAATATAACCGTTGGGGAAAAGTTGGGCTGAGAAAACTGTCGAGGAAGCCGGTCAACCGGGCCTGGAGCCGGGCCGTCCGGTCCACGGTCAGACCTGAGCCCAGGACCAGCCGGTCCAAACCGGTCAGTGGCGAACCCGAGACATCCGGTTGGCGCCGGTTGCCCGGTTGACCGGCCACGCCGGGCACCCGGTTGGGAGGCCGGCTGACCGGTCGGCAACCGGATCTGCTGGCACTTCGTTTGGAGCCTGGTTGCCGCCCGGTTGACCGGCGGTAGACCGGAACCGGCCGGCGCATGGGCCGGTCCGACCGGGTCCCTGACCGGGTGAGCAGGAAAACATGTTTATACAAAAACTGTGATAACTAATGCTCCCGAACTCCGATTGACATGAAACCAATTTTGTTGGAAAGATAACGACGAATAGAACCCCAACAAAAACTGGAAATATGGAGACTCCTCACAGAACATTTTAGATGATTTTAGAGAGGGAGTCTCCCACCGTCAAGAAACGGTAAAGACGTCCAAACTCGAAAACGCAATAGAAGATGCATGCGGATTCCGTTTTCGATGAACTTGGGCTTGTTGTAAAGCTAGCAACAAGCTCAAGAACCTCACACAGAGAAACACCAAGAAGCAATAGGGATATGCAAAGTATGCAAAGGATTGAGCTCCCTAAGACGATGCGATCAAGTTACCCAACCGAAAGCCCCTCTTGATAGTGCGGCTATCTATCCTATAATCCGGTCTCCCAACAACCACCTTGAGACCGGTAAAAGGAAAACCTAGCAAGGCCATACCTTTGCCTTGCGCATCCCGCTTGATCTTGATGATAGCTCTTCAAGCTCCACTCAAGCCGGAATGCCTCACTTGATCATCGTTGCTTCGTGAAGACTCACAAATGCTCCCCCATACACCATGATGGGAAAGCTCTATTGATGCACATCTTCACATGTCCATCATCACCAAATGGACGGCAAGCTTCAAGTATGTGATCCACTCAAGATGCTCAACTTGAACTTGCCCAACTCAACCTTGTATCTTCTCATACTCACTTAAGATAGAGCATGGCTAATATTGAGTTCACATAAGAACTCCATCTTCATTTCTTCTTCTTGATCATATCACATATGTATCTTCATACCGATGATCTTGATGCCAATACACAAGATATACCTTTATCTTCATGGCATCCATACTTGAATCCAACATATGGAGTACAAGTAGTACCTATGGAATATTCCTTCATATAAAATTCAATGAAAACATTAGTCCATAGGGGTTGTCATTAATTACCAAAACCACACATAGGGCAATGTACCCTTACACTCGTCGTTTCTGTCGTACTGCCGACGTCGGTCATACTGATATTCATATTTGTTGAGGAGGTGCGTGGAAAGTGGTTTTTGGTATCGCACGCTTCTCACTTGTTCCTTGGTGAGGTACCGCTTGTCATCATATCGGGGCCGGTCGCGTGGATCGGCCTCCTCCTTTTCCTTGCTGCGGGAGTGACTGCTTTCCTCTTTATCCTTGCCATGGTGGCGTTCAGGCCCTGCCATGTTAACATCGAATGAGAAATCCAGTCGACGCCTCGCGGAGTGGTTAGGTTCCACCATGTTGACGCCAGGGAACGGATGTGTGTCCACTTTCATGGCAAACTGTCCGAAGAGCAATCGGCCTTGTTCTATCGCCATTTGGATCTGCTGACGAAACACCTTGCAGTCATTGGTGGTATGGGTGAACAGTGATGCCATTTGCAGTACGGCCTCCCGTTCAGTTCTTGTGCTGTAGGGATTTTATGGCCTTCGGGTAACTTCAGCTGTTTTTCCTTAAGCAATAGATCGAAAATCTGCTCAGCTTTGCTCAAATCGAAGTCAAACCCTTTTGCAGGCCCTTGTGGTTTTACCCATTTGCAGGACACGGGGTTTGCCCCCCGAGCCCATTCAGCTACAGCTACTTCTAGGTCTGGTGCAGGATCTTCAGTTTCTTCCATCTCAACCAGGCCTATCGGACGCTTGAACTTGTCTTGGTACAATTCAGGGTGTCGCTGCTCATATGATGTGAGTTTCTGCACCATGTGCGACAATGAACTGTACTCTGCTTGGGAAGTCAGGTCCTTGATCGGCGTTGCGAGACCCAGTACTGCCAGATCGATCGCTTCCTTCTCAGATAAATGAACCGAATAACATCGGTTCATGACAGTCCTGAAACGTTGGATGTATTCAGATACTGTTTCTCCCCGCTTCTGCCGCACCTGTGTTAGATCGGCAATGCCAGCCTCGGTAGCTTCTGAGTGATATTGCACGTGAAACTGTTCCTCTAGCTGCTTCCATGTGCGGACTGAGTTTGGTGGCAACGAGGTGTACCATCCAAAGGCTGATCCCGTAAGAGATTGTGCGAAAAACCTCACACGTAAAGGGTCTGATACTGAAATCAAGCCCAGCTGTGCCAAATATCGGCTTACGTGCTCTATTGAGCTAGCCCCTTCTGCTCCATTGAATTTTGAGAATTCAGGGAGCCGATACTTGGGTGGCAGCGGGATCAGATCATACTCGTCAGGGTACGGCTTGGAATAGCCGATTGTTTTCCTCTTCGGCAGGATGCCGAACTGGTCTCTCAAGATAGTGCTGATCTGCTCCATGGTATTAGCTGTAGGGACCGAACCTTCATGACTCGTTCCAGTAGCATATTTAGCCAGCCATGCTTGTTTGTCAGCATCTACTCCAGAGATCCCTGTTGGTGCGATCTGGCTTGTGCGCGCCAAGGCATTGCAGTCCGGCACGTATGTGCACACGTATCCATGTGGGATCTCCTTGGGCGGCTCATATAGGAATTGGCAATCGCTAGGATCGCCTCCAACCTTGTAGACAACGTACGCCGGTGAACCCGGCGGTTCTGGTGCTGCGAGCGCGAATGGCAGCGGTGGTCTAATCTGGAGTGGTATCTCTCCCTGGTGAGTTCCCAGGGTAGGTCCTGACGGAGAGTACTGATGCTTCATGATCTCTTGCACCACTCGGACCGCAACGCGCTCAAAAGCGTTCACCAAGCTCTCAGAATGGCGGTGTAGGGAATGAGCTACCATGTAATTAATCTCCTGGCGTAGAGCTCTGGTGCGTTCCTCTGAAGAGGTAGAGAGGTCTACTTCATCGAGGGCACCTTCAGGGGAGAACCCTTTCCATCTGATGCCATGTGAACGGGTCTTCATGAAAGAGCCGATGAGATCGGCTTCTAAGATGGCTTTCATCTCATCGTACTTCTTCTTGTGTTCTTCCGGCAGATCTGCGTACGTGACTGGTTCGCCCACCACCTCATCCGCGGCTTTTGACATGGTTGCTGCAGATGTCGACGTAGTGGTTGCTGTAGAGTGTCCCACCGGGCGTGCCAGAATGTGTTGCGGTCAGAAACCCACCGGCGAGCAGCGACGGGCAACACGTAGAGCCGGGAGGCTCCCAGGATTGCGGCTGACCCTGGTCCCTCGGGCGAGGGCCCGCAATGCCTTCGGCACACGCGTCCTGGGTGCTTACGGGGCGTGCCACGACCTATACCTGGTCAGGAAGGTGATGGATTGCTTCGACTAGTTTCCTGCATGGCAAACACGTAAACATTAAATACGAGCCCCAATCGGCTCTTAAATTGTTCTGTGGATCGGCTCAAAGAGCCGATTGCCCCATGGTTCATGTTAGATTTATAAGGACATGGGGATCATGCTTTATCAATATCAAGCTAAACTAATCTACGATAGTCTAGGGTTTTCACCGTATAATCGGAACATCCTATGCGTAGTTGAGCCTAACAGATACGCAAGATAATGGAAAACCAGCCCTAAAGAGGCCTAAAAACCAACGTGAAGTTGATCCCCGGAACAATCCCTCTAGAGCTTAATAAACCACACCTTACGCACTACCGGATCGTTCAACCCGTTTATAAGGCCTAACCATACGGATATCAAACCAATCCTTGAAGAACAAGGAGCAACTATAACGGATTAGATCTACTAAATAAAGAACAAGCAAGATGCTGCCCCTACACCTAAAATAGGTGTAAGGGCAGCTAGATATCGAGGGGTAGCGTAGCTAAACAAGTGCATCGTGAAAGCATTGTGATCAACCCCAAAACACCTAAGATAAGGGTGTTGCTCGCCATCAAAAAGGCTTCAGCACGAGCAACACCAATAACGAATAAACTAATACTGCCTAGATCGCAAGATGCGATCTAGGCAGCATGTTGCTTACCCGGGAGAAACCCTCGAAACAAGGGGTGGCGATGCGCCTAGATTGATTTGTTGTGAACGTGTTCGTCCTCCTTCTCAATAACCCTAGATACATATTTATAGTCCGTAGACTTTCTAATGCGGGAATAAACTAACCCGTGTACGGGCTAGACTCTATCTCTTAATTCTAACCGACACGTATCCTACTATAATATACAGATACACGGGCAATTTAGCCCAAACTCTCGTGCAAGGCCGCTTCAGAGATTCTCCACGTGTATATCCTTCAAGCCCATCTCAATTACGGCCCACCTCTTGGCCCGGTTAAAATCTGGTGATAACAGTCTGCCACCACCTCCAGCGGGGCGACGCAAATTGACCGGGCCGTCCGCGGAGACGCAAACCTGGCCCAAATATGCGTCAGGTTTGCGTCTCCGCGGACGCTCGCCGGTCGCGGAATCTGTCCGCCTTGGGTGCATCCGGGCCCGGTCGACAGTGAGTAGTGATGCGTGCAATTAATACACGTCCGTTGGGAACCCCAAGAGGAAGGTGTGATGCAGACAGTAGCAAGTTTTCCCTCAGAAAGAAACCAAGGTTTAATCGAACCAGTAGGAGTCAAGAAGCACGTTGAAGGTTGATGGCGGCGGGATGTAGTGCGGCGCAACACCAGAGATTCCGGCGCCAACGTGGAACCTGCACAACACAACCAAAGTACTTTGCCCCAACGAAACAGTGAGGTTGTCAATCTCACCCGCTTGCTGTAACAAAGGATTAACCGTATTGTGTGGAAGATGATTGTTTGCGAAAAGTAAAACAAGTATTGCAGTAGATTGTATGCGATGTAAAGAATAGGACCGGGGTCCACAGTTCACTAGAGGTGTCTCTCCCATAAGATAAAAGCATGTTGGGTGAACAAATTACAGTCGGGCAATTGACAAATAGAGAGGGCATAACAATGCACATACATGTCATGATAAATATAGTGAGATTTAATTGGGCATTACGACAAAGTACATAGACCGCTATCCAACATGCATCTATGCCTAAAAAGTCCACCTTCAGGTTATCATCCGAACCCCTTCCAGTATTAAGTTGCAAAACAACAGATAATTGCATTAAGTATGGTGCGTAATGTAATCAATAACTACATCCTTAGACATAGCATCAATGTTTTATCCCTAGTAGCAACAGCACATCCACAACCTTAGAACTTTCTGTCACTGTCCCAGATTCAATGGAGGCATGAACCCACTATCGAGCATAAATACTCCCTCTTGGAGTTAAGAGCAAAAACTTGGCCAGAGCCTCTACTAATAACGGAGAGCATGCAAGATCATAAACAACACATAGGTAATAACTTGATAATTAACATAACATAGTATTCTCTATCCATCGGATCCCGACAAACACAACATATAGTATTACGGATAGATGATCTTGATCATGTTAGGCAGCTCACAAGATCCAACAATGAAGCACAATGAGGGGAAGACAACCATCTAGCTACTGCTATGGACCCATAGTCCAGGGGTGAACTACTCACTCATCACTCCGGAGGCGACCATGGCGGTGAAGAGTCCTCCGGGAGATGAATCCCTCTCCGGCAGGTGCGGAGGCGATCTCCAGAATCCCCCGAGATGGGATTGGCGGCGGCGGCGTCTCAAGAAGGTTTTCCGTATCGTGGCTCTCGGTACTGGGGGTTTCGCGACGAAGGCTATTTGTAGGCGGAAGGGCAGGTCAGGGGGCCACACGAGGGGCCCACACTATAGGTCGGCGCGGCTAGGGCTTGGGCCGCGCCGCCCTATAGTCTGGCCACCTCGTGGCCCCACTTCGTCTCCTCTTCGGTCTTCTGGAAGCTTCGTGGCAAAATAGGACCCTGGCGTTGATTTCGTCCAATTCGAGAATATTTCTTTACTAGGATTTCTGAAACCAAAAACAGCAGAAAACAGAATGGCACTTCGGCATCTTGTTAATAGGTTAGTTCCAGAAAATGCACGAATATGACATAAAGTGTGCATAAAACATGTAGATATCATCAATAATGTGGCATGGAACATAAGAAATTATCGATACGTCGAGACGTATCAGCATCCCCAAGCTTAGTTCTGCTCATCCCGAGCAGGTAAAACGATAACAAAGATAATTTCTGAAGTGACATGCCATCATAACCTTGATCATACTATTTGTAAACATATGTAATGAATGCAGCGATCAAAACAACGGTAATGACATGAGTAAACAAGTGAATCATAAAGCAAAGACTTTTCATGAATAGTACTTCAAGACAAGTATCAATAAGTCTTGCATAAGAGTTAACTCATAAAGCAATAAATCAAAGTAAAGGTATTGAAGCAACACAAAGGAAGATTAAGTTTCAGCGGTTGCTTTCAACTTGTAACATGTATATCTCATGGATAATTGTCAACATAGAGTAATATAATAAGTGCAATATGCAAGTATGTAGGAATCAATGCACAGTTCACACAAGTGTTTGCTTCTTGAGGTGGAGAGAAATAGGTGAACTGACTCAACATAAAAGTAAAAGAATGGTCCTTCAAAGAGGAAAGCATCGATTGCTATATTTGTGCTAGAGCTTTTATTTTGAAAACATGAAACAATTTTGTCAACGGTAGTAATAAAGCATATGAGTTATGTAAATTATATCTTACAAGTTGCAAGCCTCATGCATAGTATACTAATAGTGCCCGCACCTTGTCCTAATTAGCTTGGACTACATCGCAATACACATGTTTTAACCAAGTGTCACAATGGGGTACCTCATGCCGCCTGTACAAAGGTCTAAGGAGAAAGCTCGCATTTTGGATTTCTCGCTTTTGATTATTCTCAACTTAGACATCCATACCGGGACAACATGGACAACAGATAATGGACTCCTCTTTAATGCATAAGCATGTGGCAACAATTATTATTCTCATATGAGATTGAGGATATATGTCCAAAACTGAAACTTCCACCATGAATCATGGCTTTAGTTAGCGGCCCAATGTTCTTCTCTAACAATATGTATGCTCCAACCATTAAAGTGGTAGATCTCTCTTACTTCAGACAAGACGGACATGCATAGCAACTCACATGATATTCAACAAAGAATAGTTGATGGCGTCCCCAGAAACATGGTTATCGCACAACAAGCAACTTAATAAGAGATAAAGTGCATAAGTACATATTCAATACCACAATAGTTTTTAAGCTATTTGTCCCATGAGCTATATATTGCAAAGGTGAATGATGGAATTTTAAAGGTAGCACTCAAGCAATTTACTTTGGAATGGCGGAGAAATACCATGTAGTAGGTAGGTATGGTGGACACAAATGGCATAGTGGTTGGCTCAAGGATTTTGGATGCATGAGAAGTATTCCCTCTCGATACAAGGTTTAGGCTAGCAAGGTTATTTGAAACAAACACAAGGATGAACGGTGCAGCAAAACTCACATAAAAGACATATTGTAAACATTATAAGAATCTACACCGTCTTCCTTGTTGTTCAAAACTCAATACTAGAAATTATCTAGACTTTAGAGAGACCAAATATGCAAACCAAATTAGCAAGCTCTAGGTGTTTCTTCATTAATGGGTGCAAAGTATATGATGCAAGAGCTTAATCATGAGCACAACAATTGCCAAGTATCAAATTATTCAAGACATTTTAGAATTACTACATGTAGCATTTTCCAATTCCAACCATATAACAATTTAACGAAGAAGAAACTTCGCCATGAATACTATGAGTAAAGCCTAAGGACATACTTGTCCATATGCAACAGCGGAGCGTGTCTCTCTCCCATACAATGAATGCTAGGATCCATTTATTCAAACAAAAACAAAAACAAACCGACGCTCCAAGCAAAGCACATAAGATGTGACGGAATAAAAATATAGTTTCAGGGAGGAACTGATAATGTTGTCGATGAAGAAGGGGATGCCTTGGGCATCCCCAAGCTTAGACGCTTGAGTCTTCTTAGAATATGCAGGGGTGAACCACCGGGGCATCCCCAAGCTTAGAGCTTTCACTCTCCTTGATCATATTGCATCATACTCCTCTCTTGATGAAAACTTCCTCCACACCAAACTCGAAACAACTCATTAGAGGGTTAGTGGACAATAAAAATTAACATGTTCAGAGGTGACACAATCATTCTTAACACTTCTGGACATTGCATAAAGCTACTGGACATTAATGGATCAAAGAAATTCATCCAACATAGCAAAAGAGGCAATGCGAAATAAAAGGCAGAATCTGTCAAAACAGAACAGTCCGTAAAGATGGATTTTATTGAGGCACCAGACTTGCTCAAATGAAAATGCCCAAATTGAATGAAAGTTGCGTACATATCTGAGGATCACGCACGTAAATTGGCTTAATTTTCTGAGCTACCTACAGGGAGGCAGGTCGAAATTCGTGACAGCAAAGAAATCTGAAACTGCGCAGTAATCCAAATCTAGTATGAACTTTACTATCAAAGACTTTACTTGGCACAACAAAACACAAAACTAAGATAAGGAGAGGTTGCTACAGTAGTAAACAACTTCCAAGACTCAAATATAAAACAAAAATACTGTAGTAAAAATATGGGTTGTCTCCCATAAGCGCTTTTCTTTAACGCCTTTCAGCTAGGCGCAGAAAGTGTAAATCAAGTAACATCAAGAGATGAAGCATCAACATCATAATTTGTTCTAATAATAGAATCATAAGGTAACTTCATTTTCTTTCTAGGGAAGTGTTCCATACCTTTCTTGAGAGGAAATTGATATTTAATATTACCTTCCTTCATATCAATAGTAGCACCAACGGTTCGAAGAAAAGGTCTTCCCAATATAATGGGGCAAGATGCATTGCATTCAATATCCAAGACAACAAAATCAACGGGGACAAGGTTATTGTTAACCATAATATGAACATTATCAACTCTCCCAAAGGTTTCTTTTTAGCATTATCAGCAAGATTAACATCCAAATAACAATTTTTCAATGGTGGCAAGTCAAGCATATCATAGACTTTCTTAGGCATAACAGAAATACTTGCACCAAGATCACATAAAGCATGACAATCAAAATCATTGACCCTCATTTTAATGATGGGTTCCCAACCATCCTCTAGCTTTCTAGGAATAGAAGTTTCAAGTTTTAGTTTCTCTTCTCTAGCTTTTATGAGAGCATTTGTAATATGTTTTGTGAAAGCCAAGTTTACAGCGCTAGCGTTGGGACTCTTAGCAAGTTTTTGTAAGAACTTTATAACTTCAGAGATGTGGCAATCATCAAAATCTAAATCATTATGAGCTACAGCAATGGGATCATCATCCCCAAGGTTGGAAAAAATTTCAGCAGCTTTATCACAAGCAATTTCAGCAGTTTTAGCAATTTCAGGCAGTTTTGCACGCTTTGCACTAGGAGTAGAAACATTGCCAACACCAATTATTTTACCATTAATAGTAGGAGGTGCAGCAACATGTGAAGAATCAACATTACTTGTGGTGGTAATAGTCCAAACTTTAGCTACATTTTTCTCTTTAGCTAGTTTTTCATTTTCTTCTCTATCCCACCTAGCACGCAATTCAGCCATTAATCTTATATTCTCATTAATTCTAACTTGGATGGCATTTGCTGTAGTAACAATTTTATTTTCAATATCCTCAGGTTTAGCAGCCATTTTATTAATTAAAGAAGATTGTGACGCAGACATGTATGAGATTCGGTTTTCAGCATTTGCAAGTTTAGTTTGCAACCCAGAAATCTCCATATTCAGATTTTCAAGTTGATTTCCTATATTCTTCAACAAGGTAGATTGTTCATTCATAGTTTTAGTAAACAATTTATTTTGCTCATATTGTGATTGCATAAAGCTCTTGGTGGATCTTTCAATTTCTAACATCTTTTCCTCATTAGGTGAAACATATCTACCATAAGAGTTACCATTAGCAGGATATGGCCTAGAATTTTGAGCAACCAATGAAGCTAACGGAACATTATTAGGATCAACATTTGTCCTATCATTCACAAGCATAGACATAATAGCATCAATCTTATCACTCAAGGAAGAGGTTTCTTCGACAGAATTTACCTTCTTACCTTGTGGAGCTCTTTCCGTGTGCCATTCAGAGTAATTGATCATCATATTATCAAGAAGCTTTGTTGTTTCACCAAGAGTGATGGACATAAAGGTACCTCCAGCAGCTGAATCCAATAGGTTCCGCGAAGAAAAATTCAGTCCTGCATAAAAGGTTTGGATGATCATCCAAGTAGTCAGTCCATGGGTTGGGCAATTTTTAACCAAAGATTTCATTCTTTCCCATGCTTGTGCAACATGTTCAGTATCCAATTGTTTAAAATTCATTATGCTACTCCTCAAAGATATAATTTTAGCAGGGGGATAATATCTACCAATAAAAGCATCCTTGCATTTAGTCCATGAATCAATACTATTCTTAGGCAGAGATAGCAACCAATCTTTAGCTCTTCCTCTTAATGAGAAAGGGAACAATTTTAATTTTATAATGTCACCATCTACATCTTTATATTTTTGCATTTCACATAGTTCAACAAAATTATTAAGATGGGCAGCAGCATCATCAGAACTAACACCAGAAAATTGCTCTCGCATAACAAGATTCAGTAAAGCAGGTTTAATTTCAAAGAATTCTGCTGTAGTAGTAGGTGGAGCAATAGGTGTGCATAAGAAATCATTATTATTTGTGGTTGTGAAGTCACACAACTTAGTATTTTCAGGGGTGGCCATTTTAGCAGTAGTAAATAAAGCAAACTAGATAAAGTAAATGCAAGTAACTAATTTTTTTGTGTTTTTGATATAGCAAACAAGATAGCAAATAAAGTAAAACTAGCAACTAATTTTTTTTTTGTATTTTGATTTAGTGCAGCAAACAAAGTAGTAAATAAAACTAAGCAAGACAAAAACAAAGTAAAGAGATTGGGAAGTGGAGACTCCCCTTGCAGCGTGTCTTGATCTCCCCAACGGCGCCAGAAAAAGAGCTTGATGCGTGCAATTAACACACGTCCGTTGGGAACCCCAAGAGGAAGGTGTGATGCAGACAGTAGCAAGTTTTACCTCAGAAAGAAACCAAGGTTTAATCGAACCAGTAGGAGTCAAGAAGCACGTTGAAGGTTGATGGCGGCGGGATGTAGTGCGGCGCAACACCAGAGATTCCGGCGCCAACGTGGAACTTGCACAACACAACCAAAGTACTTTGCCCCAACGAAACAGTGAGGTTGTCAATCTCACCGGCTTGTTGTAACAAAGGATTAACCGTATTGTGTGGAAGATGATTGTTTGCAAAAAACAGTAAAACAAGTATTGCAGTAGATTGTATGCGATGTAAAGAATAGGACCGGGGTCCACAGTTCACTAGAGGTGTCTCTCCCATAAGATAAAAGCATGTTGGGTGAACAAATTACAGTCGGGCAATTGACAAATAGAGAGGGCATAACAATGCACATACATGTCATGATAAATATAGTGAGATTTAATTGGGCATTACGACAAAGTACATAGACCGCTATCCAGCATGCATCTATGCCTAAAAAGTCCACCTTCAGGTTATCATCCGAACCCCTTCCGTATTAAGTTGCAAAACAACAGACAATTGCATTAAGTATGGTGCGTAATGTAATCAATAACTACATCCTTAGACATAGCATCAATGTTTTATCCCTAGTAGCAACAGCACATCCACAACCTTAGAACTTTCTGTCACTGTCCCAGATTCAATGGAGGCATGAACCCACTATCGAGCATAAATACTCCCTCTTGGAGTTAAGAGCAAAAACTTGGCCAGAGCCTCTACTAATAACGGAGAGCATGCAAGATCATAAACAACACATAGGTAATAACTTGATAATTAACATAACATAGTATTCTCTATCCATCGGATCCCGACAAACACAACATATAGTATTACAGATAGATGATCTTGATCATGTTAGGCAGCTCACAAGATCCAACAATGAAGCACAATGAGGAGAAGACAACCATCTAGCTGCTATGGACCCATAGTCCAGGGGTGAACTACTCACTCATCACTCCGGAGGCGACCATGGCGGTGAAGAGTCCTCCCGGGAGATGAATCCCCTCTCCGGCAGGGTGCCGGAGGAGATCTCCGAATCCCCCGAGATGGGATTGGCGGCGGCGGCGTCTCGGTAAGGTTTTCCGTATCGTGGCTCTCGGTACGGGGGTTTCGCGACGAAGGCTATTTGTAGGCGGAAGGGCAGGTCGGGGGCCACACCCACACTATAGGTCGGCGCGGCCAGTGACAAGGTATCAACTTGTCAATGCCTATGGATTGTAGGCTAGGGTTTAGTTGGAAGTAGAGGGTAAGTAGATCTCGAAGGTTTCAGCCGGAAAGTACTCGACGAATATGAAATCTAGGGTTTGCAGACAATGATTCAATTGATTCTTTGTCTCTCGACTCCCTTTATATATGAGGTGGAGCCGAGGGATTCGTGCTATACAAGTTTACAGAGTCCGGGACGGTTTCTAACTCATCCCGCCAGATTACAAATAACACTTCCTATTACAACTCTATCTTTTCCTTAAATACATCTTGGGCTCTCGAATCTTCTTATTCTTCGGGTAGTGGGCCTTCATTAAACCCCGGGTACTATATTCGGCAGGCCCATTTGGGATGCCTATGTCAGTAGCCCCCGAGATTTTGCTTGAATCGTAGAGTCAGGGAAAATCTCCACTGTTTGAAAGCTTTAACTTTTTTTATATTTCTTCACATAAAATTCTATATTGTACAGGGATAATGGTAATTGGGGCTAGTTCATCCGACGGATCAGGTACTAGTTAACTGCTCTAGTGGCAATCCGCAAAAACCTACTTCAAAATCACGTCCCTGGACATGATCTCGGGATACTGGTGTAAACTTCGACAGGTGCCGCTTAAGGTCTTACCATTCTGTCGAGTCCCACCAAATTTATCGGCACTAACGCGTCCGTTAGGATTTTTCTTCGTATCGTGATACGGATAAAAGTAGCAGAGCAGTCTTCGGCGATGCCACGCAGAAACGGATCTGGGTCTTACCTTCGCAAATTTGCGGCATTCAGAAATTGATCGCAACTTCGCGCTCGAGAATATATTGTCGAGTGCTTTTCCGGCTGTTGGAATGGCACATTTTATCGAGTCAAATATGACTTATATTGCTCTCCCGATGGGAGTATATGTAGAGTTAACTACAACTCGAAATATACTCTCTTGCTTTTCTATTTTTCCTTTGTTAATTTCATCGGGCACGCGAACAGCGTGCCCCCGAGGCTACAGCCAAGAACTTGTGCTTGGTTGTAGGCTCAACATTTTAGTCCACCTTGTCGCTATATTGTCATTATTTCTCAATATGATCTTTTTCTTCTTTTTTTTTATCTCTCGGGTGCGCGAACAGCGCTCCCGATGGGAGTAGCCCCCGAGGCTACAGCCAAGAACTTGTACTTGGTTGTAGGCTCCGCAATTTCTATATTGTCATAGTCGAATTTTTACTTTTTGTCGAAGTAGCCCCCGAGCATTTGGGGAAAAACTTGTTTTTGATCAAAGGCTCCCGAAGTATTGAATAATTCTTCCTGTCGCCAATCTTCTTTAACTTTTCTTATCGACATGCTTCCCTTAACCAAATTTACTTCATCCTTCTCGAATAGTCGTGATTTTTCTGCCCTGTGGGTCCATTGCTTCCACCACGTTGACACGTCGTGCAAGTGGGGGACACACGTCCTCCGCTTTTTCTGGCGCACGTACAGTAACGCCTATCTCAGTAAAAATACCTTTTTACCCTTGTATCTAGAAGATCTATTCTCACCATACGATTTCTTCATCCAACGGCACACTGCTTCACCCGATTCTTATATAAACCTTTCTTCAACCTCCGTTCATCCCCTCGCTTGCGCCGCTCACCTGTTCCTCTTCGCAAAACTTCTCCTGCGCCCAATCTTTCTCTGATTTTCCGCACTCACACACATTGCTCTGTCATTGCCGTTGATGCCACCGCGCGCGCGTCTGACTCGCCACAGCACTCCGGAATCCAAGATGGCCGCCGAGGATCTTGAGTGGGAGAGATCCAAAATCTCCAACCAAGACACCAACATGCTGAAGAGGCTTGGCCTCATGAAGAAGGAGGACGCCATCCGCTTCCCTAGCGAAGAAAGCTACCCCAAGCCTCCAATGGAGTATCGGGTTAGTTTTGTTGATCATCTCATCCGCGGCCTCTCGACCCCAATCCACGATTTCCTCCGCGGTCTTCTTTTTGTTTATGGGATTCAATTGCACCAATTGACTCCCAATTCCATCCTTCACATTTCTATTTTCATCACACTTTGCGAATGCTTCCTCGGAATCCCTCCCAATTGGGCTCTGTGGAAACGCATCTTCTGCCTCCGCCGCAATGGCTCCCACAACGTCACTTATAACATAGGTGGCGTTGTTATCTGTGTTCGCACTGATGTCGACTATTTCGACGTCAAATTTCCTGATTCTGTCCAAGGATGGCGCAAAAAGTGGCTCTACATTCACGAAGAAAGCGCCAACTCCGTTGAGCACAACATAGTTCCTTTCGACGGAAGTGCCAAAATTCAGCGCCGCCGCTCCTGGGATGCCGAAGCTTCCGAGGAAGAGAAAAAGGCGACAGAGGCGCTCATGTCTCGTATTCGCCAGCTTCAAAACACTCGAGGCAAAGAGCTTTCTGGTGTTCAAATCACTGCCTATTTCCTTAGGATTAGAGTGCAGCCTCTTCAGGCTCGCAAAAATCCCCTTTGGACATATTCTGGTAAAAATGACGCCAACAGAATCTCCGGTGATCTTTCCACCAAGGACTTGGAGAAGTTGATTCGAAGACTTTCTCGCCTGGGTAAAGACCCAATTCCTTCCTCTTGTCGCGTGGAACCGTACAGCGCCGCCAATCCACTCCCCGAGGTATTTTGTCTTGCCGAGTTTTTACCTTATTTTGCACTTTCTCTGCACCTCATTATATTGTCATCTCTTTTAATTTTCCTTCTGGTCACTATTTTTTACAGAACCATCCTACCATGACTTCCCTTCCTCCTCTTCCGGAGGGTGGAGAAGTCGAAGAACAGGCCATCGTTGCCGAAGATACTCAAGGTTCTTCTATTCGTGAAAGTGAAGTCGCGGGTTCTCACAAATCTGCGGCTTCTCATGAAAAAGAAGTTGAGTCTGAAGCCAGTGAATCGACGCAATCCCTTCCTCCTGCTGTTTCTCCCAAGAACAAAAGGAAAAGGACTGATGTTGAAGATTCTGGCACCTCTAAGGCTGAAGAAGTTGTTCCTTCTCATCCGAAGGCAACTTACGATCTTTATGCTGAATCCCTCATCAGCTCGTAAGTCGTCTTTATTTCTCTCTATTTTTGTACTCGAAATATTTAGCTTGTCTTGCTTTTTATGCTGCCGATTTTTTGATTATTAGCGATGACGAGGAAGAAGTTCCAACTACTGACGTGGCTCCTCGGACAAGCACGTCACGTACTGTACTTGCCTCAGACACGCTAGTTGAAGGAGAAGAAACCTCGCCTCCTCAACAAAATGTCGTCACCACTACTCCGCCATCAAGCCCCCTTGCTCCTTCACCAAAAAGGGCAAGGGTTGAAAAGATTATTGAACCTGCCCCTCAGTTGGGCAGTTCGTCGACTCTGCTCCTAGATGATGTAAGCTTGTCGACATCTATATTTTCCTTATTTTGTTTTTTCACACCTTTTCTCTTTTTCATGCCGATGTTTTTCTTTCTGTGTTCACGTTGAACAGCCTATGATCAAGGATCTTCTCCGCATCGGTTCCCAATTTATTGGGTACCGTGAATATGCTAATAGAGCCGAAGGTAACGACTTTTGTACTTGCTGTTTTTCCTTGATTTTTTACTCTTGGTGCTTGTCGCGATTTTTGATCTTTCTCCTCTCTTTTTTCATATCTCGACAGAGAAACTTGCAGAGGCTAACGAACGCGCCGACGCACTTTCTCGAAAACTTGAGCAAAGTGAGGCGGCTCGCAAGAAAGCGGACCTCGCTGCTAGCAAAGCCAAGACCGAAGCTGATGAAGCCAAGGCGAAAGCTGCTGGTGTCGAGGAACTGCAGAAAAAGCTTAAGGATGCTACAGCTGCTTTAGATGAGCACAAAGCTGCGCAAGCTTCTCGTGAAGAAGGAATCCTCAAGCGCCTGAAGACTCAGAGTCGCCGTACTTTCGGTAATTTTACTGCTCCCTTCTATTTTTAGGAGAATCTTTGTTTCTTGTCTTTTCACTAATACTTTGTTTCCTTGACAGTCCAAACAAACCAGGATTTTGACCTGACGAATCCTGTCGATGATCCGGTCCTTGACGCACTTTCCTATCTGGAGCTTCATGGGTCCGAGATTCGTGAAGGTGTATCGAACGCTAACGCAGTATTGTCGGCATTGTTCCCCTACTTCTTCCCGAAGAAGGAGGAGCCTGCGACTTTCCTCAACCTTGCCAAGATGTTCAATACACCGGAAGACCTTGGACTGAAGATGCGCCAAGAGAATATGAAGGTTGCCGTTGAAAACACTGTCGCCTTGGTTGCTGACAGTCGACAGACTATCGACTGGATGAAAGTTGGCGACACCGAGCAAATAGAACAATCAAGGTGGAAGTCGCTGATCAAGGCAGCCAAGCCTAACACGAAGAAGATCTTGGCCTATCTCGGGATTAAGCCAGCGTCGACTCCTAGCTCGTCAAGGCCGGAGGTCTAGTTGCATGCCTCTGTTTTTCTTTGTTTCTTTTGCTTTTGTCGCCAAAGTAGTCGTTTAGCGACACGTATTTCCTTAGCTCCACTGTAATGCCCTTGTAATTATTCCAAGAAATTAATGAAAAATTCTATCTTTGCTTGTCGTTTGATTTTATCCTGTTTATATTTCAGTTGATATTTGATAACTATACTCCAACTTCCGCTCCTTCCAATGTGTCGCCTTCTTCTTCTCACGCGAGGAGAGCTTTTGCTGATACTGCACCTGTCGACGATACCTTGTCGCAAGAACTGGACGAACTTCGACAGCAGCTTCAGTATGCAAAGAAGCAAACACTTGTGATGATGGAACAATCTCGCAAGTCATCTGAAGCCGAAAAAGTTGCTCTCCAGCAAGCTCGCGAGGCCGTGGCTGCCAAGGAATTTGCTGCTTCCGAGGCTGAAAAGGCGACTACTCGAGAAAATTTCATGCTCGAATTAATGAATGAAGCCAGTGCAGATATGTCGGGTATGCCTGTTTCATCCTCTGATATCTTTCATCTTCATGCTATTGTCTCTTAAAGGTTTCCACTTCTTTGTTTTGATAGGTGCCTTTACTGATGCTGCTGCCGAGGAAGAGAGAGTAAGTGCTAGGACAAACCTCCTTGTTAATCTTTCCCTGGATCATGGTTCTTTGTTTTGGGCTACCCCGGAGAGGACCCGCCAAATTGTCAGATTTCAAGATCGCACCTCTCAAACTCGCGATTTCCTTGACTTCTGTACCAAGACCTTGTCCATGGTTTACAACTCCATGTTTCCTCGGAACGTCCAACCAAAAACTCTTCCTGAATTGATGGAAAGGTTTAAGGATGCTCGCAGTATCCATGATTTTGTCAAAGCTCAACTAGTAGCTGGCGCCAGATTTGCTCTTATCATGCTCCAGATCTGCCACTCGAAACTTGACCTTACCCAGGTTGTCGAGAAGGTTCACCAAAAGGTAAAACGTCGGAGAGTTGGTGTTGACAGGATTAACACGAAGGTTACGCCCATAGCCGAAGAAATGATTGAGGACCTGCTTCGGATGGATGCCGACTTTTTTGCCGATGGCCATTATGCCGATTTTCTTGGTGCTGCTCCTGAGGAAAACAGAGTCACACCAGCAGCGATCTGTTTACCTCGATCCATTGTGTTGCTTGCGGTTGACGATGTCGAAGATCTTGAGCGTGCCATCGAGATCAGCTCCTTACGCCTCTAGTTCCCACAGACGGCGCCAATTGACAAGGTATCAACTTGTCAATGCCTATGGATTGTAGGCTAGGGTTTAGTTGGAAGTAGAGGGTAAGTAGATCTCGAAGGTTTCAGCCGGAAAGTACTCGACGAATATGAAATCTAGGGTTTGCAGACAATGATTCAATTGATTCTTTGTCTCTCGACTCCCCTTTATATATGAGGTGGAGCCGAGGGATTCGTGCTATACAAGTTTACAGAGTCCGGGACGGTTTCTAACTCATCCCGCCAGATTACAAATAACACTTCCTATTACAGCTCTATCTTTTCCTTAAATACATCTTGGGCTCTCGAATCTTCTTATTCTTCGGGTAGTGGGCCTTCATTAAACCCCGGGTACTATATTCGGCAGGCCCATTTGGGATGCCTATGTCACCAGGGGCCGCGCCGCCCTATAGTCTGGCCACCTCGTGGCCCCACTTCGTCTCCTCTTCGGTCTTCTGGAAGCTTCGTGGCAAAATAGGACCCTAGGCGTTGATTTCGTCCAATTCCGAGAATATTTCTTTACTAGGATTTCTGAAACCAAAAACAGCAGAAAACAGCTGGCACTTCGGCATCTTGTTAATAGGTTAGTTCCAGAAAATGCACGAATATGACATAAAGTGTGCATAAAACATGTAGATATCATCAATAATGTGGCATGGAACATAAGAAATTATCGATACGTCGGAGACGTATCAAGTAGGTAAGCAAAAGATTTTTTCATTACTATTGATTGGCCAAAAGGACCATCTTTACAGAGATGGTTAGTCGAGTTAACCTAAAACTACAACGGCCGTACCTACTCGCCGTCGCGCGGCCTACACCGGCCTCGGTTACTCGCAGTCGCGCGCCCTACTACTGGCCGCCGGAAGGGCCGGCGCCGTCGTCGAAGCGGGAGCGCTTCGCGCACTCCGCGCGCCGCGCACGCCGGCGAACGGACATCTCGTCCTGCCGCCTGCGCCGTTCGAGGGCCTCGGCCAGGGAGCTGTCCCACAGGGCCTGGGCCGCCACCTTGGCAGCCGCCGCCTCCGCCGCCGCCTGGGCTTCCTCCTCCGCCGCCGCCTGGACCGCCGCCGTCGCCGCGTCCTCGTTCGCCTGGACCGCCGCCTGGATCGCCGCCACGTCGGCGACGAAGCGGGCCCTGTCCCTAGCCGCCGCCGCCACCGCTTCGTCCCTGGCGGCGATGGCGACCTCCAGCTCCCGGTTCTCCTGCTCGACCCGCGCGGGAGAAGGGCCCCTACGCTGGAGCGAGTCCAGGTCGGAGCACATTAACCCCCGAGCCATGGCCATCGCATAGCTGTGGGCTTCCTCCTCCGCCACCCAAGCCTGACGGCGCTGGGCGTCCCCAGCCAGGGACTCGAAGGACGCGAGCAGAACCCGCTGGTCGCCGGCGCACTCGAAGCGCATGGGCACGGGGGGGTCGTCGTCCGCGATGTCGTGGATGACGGCGTCGGCCGGAGGGGCCGCGATGGCCGCCCGCGCCTCCGCGAGCTCGGCCCTGGCGTCGGCGAGCTCGGCCATGGCGTTGGCGATCTCCGCCCTGGTCGCCGCGAGGCGCCCTTCCGCGCGCTCTGCCGCCTCCGCCTCCGCGACCTCCGCCTCCGCCTCCGCCTCCAGGTCCAGTGCCAAAACCAGGGGGGCATGTGTTATCACCAGATTTTGGACAAATCCAGAGGTGGGCCGTAAGAGAGATGGGCTTAGAGGACTACACGTGGAAGATCTCTGAAGCGGCCTTGCACGGAGAATTTGGGCTAGTTTGCCCGTGTATCTTTAATTATAGTAGGTTATATCTTAGATCAAGATTTAGAATTTGTATCGCACACGGTGGGATATTCCCACGTTAGAAAGTCCGCTGGACTATAAATATGTATCTAGGGTTTATGGAATAAACAACAACACAACGTTCACCCCAAAACAAACCAATCTCGGCGCATCGCCAACTCCTTCGTCTCGAGGGTTTCAATCAGGTAAGCGACATGCTGCCTAGATCGCATCTTGCGATCTAGGCAGCACAAGCTCCACGTTGTTCATGCGTTGCCCGTACTGAAGCGTCTTTGATGGCGGGCAACGTAGTTATCATAGATGTGTTAGGGTTAGCATAGCTCTTCGTATAAACATGCTTACGTAGTGCAACCCTCGCATGTCTAGCCGCCCTCACGCCTATCTCAGGCGTGGGGGCGGCACCCTGCTTGTTCATCATCTAGTAGATCTGATCCGTTACGATTGCTCCTTGCTCGCAAGGATTAGTTTAATATCTGCAATAGTTAGGCCTTACGAAGGGGGGGAGGATCCAGCGGCACGTAGGGTGGCGTTCGCAAGTCCTAAACAGGATGTTCCGATGATCAACGTCACGTTGGTTGTGTGGCCTTGTTTAGGATCGGCTTACGAGCACCGTGCGTGGCCGCTAGGCCCAACCTGGAGTAGGATGATCCGATTATGCGGTGAAAACCCTAAATCGTCGTAGATCTCATTAGCTTTATCTTGATCAAGCAGGATCACCAAGTATTCGTGCACCCCGTACGGATCATGGGTGGATCGGCTCTTTGAGCCGATTCACAGGATAACCTGAGAGCCGATCGAGGCTCTGATTTAATGTTTACGTGTATGCCATGCAGGAACTAAGCGAGGCATCCCCATCACCTTCCTGACCAGGTATAGGTCAGGTGGCACGCCCTTGCACTTCGCATCGCCGCGTGTGACCGAAGAGCATTGCGGGCCGTCGCTCGAGGGGTCTCAGCCAGCCGCAGCTCTAGGCTCTTCCCGGCTCTACCGTGTTGACAGGCCGCTGCCCGCCGGTGGGTTTTGGCGATCAACACATTCTGGCACGCCCGGTGGGACAATCATCTACATCAACCACATCGCCATCTACATCCGAGATGGCGGCGGACGGCACGCCAGTCACCTATGAGGAGCTGCCTGCTGAGCTCAAGAAGAAACACGACGAGATCAAGGCCACCCTCGAAGCCGACCTCATCGGCTCTTTTCCCGTACCCATGGCATCAGATGGAAGGGGTTCTCACCACAAGGTGCACTCGATGGGATAGATCTCTCTGCCCCGTCGGAGGAACGCACCAGGGCCCTACGGCAGGAGATCAACTACTTGGTGGCTCACTCGCTACACCGCCACTCTGAAAACTTGGTCAACGTGTTGGAGCGTCTCGCTCTGCGCGTGATCCAGGAGATCATGAGCCACCAGTACTCGCCGTCAGGACCAGCTCTCGGGACGCACCAGGGAGAGTTGCCACTCCAGTCCCCCACTGCCATATGCGTTGGCAGCACCAGAAGTGCCGGCTACACCGCATTCGTCGTCTACAAGATCGGTGGTGACCCTAGTGACTACCAGTTCTTGAGGCGCCCAAGGAGATCCCTCAAGGATACGCGTGCACGTATGTGCCGTTGGCAACTGGCCACTCTCAAACCAAAGCCACGTCGGGGACTCCGGCGCAAACGGAGGAACGTCGGCGACGAGCTTGAGAAGCAGACGTGGCTAACTAAGCGCCACCCCGACGAACTCCGAGCCCAGCTCCCCAGTTGGCTCGGAGCTGGAAAAGCAAACATGGCTGGCTAAGTACGCCACCCCGGCGAATCTTCGAGATGCATCTCCTGCAGCCCACACGGCGGATCAGATCGTACCATCGAGAGACCAATTCGGCATTATGCCGAAAAGGGAGGGCAATCGGCTATTCCAAGCCGTACCCGACGAGTACGAGATGATCCCGCTGCCACCTAAATATCGGCTCCCTGACTTCTCCAAATTCAGTGGATCGATGGCTCCAGCTCCATCGAGCACATCGGCCGATATTTGGCGCAACTAGGACCGGCTTCGGTGTCGGATCAGCTACGCGTGAGGCTCTTTTCACAGTCCCTCACGGGATCGGCTTTTGGATGGTATACCTCTTTGCCAGCAAACTCCATCCAGTCTTGGAAGCAATTGGAAGAACAGTTCCATCCATACGCAATACCATTCAGAAGCTTCCGAGTCTAGCATTGCCGATCTAGCACAACTACGTCAGAAGCGCGGAGAAACGGTGACAGAGTACATCCAGCGCTTCAGGAATCTTAGGAACCGATGTTATTCGGTTCGTATAACTGAAAAGGAAGCAGTCGAGTTGGACGTAGCTGGCCTTGCAACACAGCTCAAGGACATGGCCTCCCAAGCAGATTATCCCTCGCTGGCGCACATGGTTCAGAAACTATCGGCATATGAACAGCGCCACCCGACTGTACCAAGTTCAAGCGTGCGTAGTCATGGTCGATACAGAGGAAGGTGAAGTGCCTGCGGGAGACCAAGAAGTAGCAGTGGTGAGTGGACTCGGGGAGGAACCCCGTATCCTGCAAATGGGTAAAGCCACCAGGGCCGCCCAGGGGATTTGATTTTGACGTGACCAAGACTGAACAAATCTTCGACCTCCTGCTTAAGGAGAAACAGTTGATGATTCCTGAAGGTCTCAAGTTCCCTACGGCGCAAGAGCTAAACGGAAAGCCGTACTGCAAATTCCACAACTCGCTTTCCCATGCCACAAACGACTGCAGGGTGTGGCGTCAGCACATCCAAGCGGCGATAGAGAAGGGGCGTTTAATTTTCAACCAGTACGCCATGAAGGTAGACACCCAGCCCTTCCCCGCCGTTAACATGGTAGAAATCATCTACCCCGAGGGCTGCCAGCCAGGTCCCACGTTCAGCATCAACATGGTAGGGCCTGGGAACCACTCTGGCAAAGATGGAGATGAGGGCAGCTGCTCTCATAGCAAGGACACAGAGGAGGCCGCTCCACGCGATCGGCTCCATCATGATGGCAAGCGCTACGTCACGGAGGGAGAAGTGAAGAACATAAGATATCAGCGACCTCTCTCTGATCACCTCCTCAACAAATATGTGAGTCAGTATGACCAACGCCGACGGTCCAACTATGATGATGAAGGAGATCGTCTGGCTAGAGAAGCCAGAAGACATCGTCGGCAGGATCGCGATGAGGAGGAGCACGAGCGCCGTGCCACGGACAGGCCAAGGGAGCAAGATGACAACGCCAGACACTGGGACTGCCCTTTCTTCAGACACTGCTGGGATTCAGGAATGAGCCGATTGCCCACAATCGGCAATTGCCCAGAATGCAACAAGAAGAAGAAGGAGGCAGCCAACGTGTCTGTGTTTGAGCGCTTAGGGCCTCTCCCACCACCAAGCAAACGCGCTGAGTCAACTCGTTGGGCAGATCTTGAGGATTCCGAAGACGAGGGACCAGAAGAAGAAGACAGGTACCACCGTCCAAGGTGGTGCCCTGACGGACTCAGCCGTTCACAAAAACGCAGGGTTCAGCGGTTACGCGGCCTGGAGGAAGCCGAAAGGTTATACCTGCATACGCTAAGAAAGGCACGGCCTGATCTGGCTGCAAAGGTTCAGCGAGCCCTGAATGAAGAGGGTCGTCCACGGAGAATGGAGTGGCGCCCCAAACAAAGGAGAGCCGATGATGAAACATCGGCTGGCACAAACATGGTGCTCGTCTTGCCGACAGAGCTTAGTGCTCCACGATTATACGATGCACTCAAGGTGGATGACAGCAGGCGCATCAAGTCAGAGGTTGGGTTGGTTTTATCCAGCCTAACCGAGTAGCAAGATTAAACCAATGAGCGAACCGTGCGAGGCTGATCCTTGCGATCGGCCCCAAAAATTTTATGGAGGAACATTACAAAACCTTCATCGAACAAGCAATGTGGAGGCCGATTCCAGCAACCGGCCAAAATTATCTTCTGCACATATTCTGTTTATGGTCAGCAACGATCTACTGGGCAGCGGCCACGTCGGCAGATGAAAGTCAGCATGTCGCGAAGTGTGCCCTGACTTACCAAGAAAGCCGATATCTGCAATCATTTGGCAGATTCGGCTCGGGGGGCATATAGTCAGATGAACATGTGCGGATAAACATGTGCAGACATGCGTGCGGTGGAACATTGGGGGCCGATTAAGAAAAATCGGCCAAACAAAAAAAACAACACAAAAGTTTAGCCGATGCAGATACGTGGCCATCGACTCAAGAGGTACAGCTACAGCTGTTATGAGCAGAAAGGGTCAACGGAGCAGGAAGTGAGTCACGAAAAGAGACTCTAATGGAAGAGCTCCTCAATTGAGTGGCTTGATAACTTCGATTTTCTCTTCAAGAACCTCTGGTTTCCTCTTTGCGAGCAATGTGCAGATCAGGTTAAGGATGGGTTACATCAGATCCACCACAGGGGAGGAGCCGATCTGACTTGCAAAGCGCGAAAGTGGACTGAAGAAGCTCGGGGGGCAGCTCACCCTGAAGGTTCTCTGCTCTGGAGAGCCGATTTTGCTGAAATCGGCTGGTTCCGCGTCATGACTTGGAAACCGATGGCGACACATTTGGTTAGTCCACTGATATGCTCGCCTTGATAAAGGCTCGGGGGGCAACTGATGGCGCAGAATTTGCCGTTCTTAAGAAGCCGATTGAGATTTCATCAGGCTGAAAACACAATGGTATCGACTTCAGGATCAAGTCGTTTTCGGCAGTAATTCTGGTTCTCTCGTGAGAACGTCGATTTGCCTAGTTGTCCGCCAGAACTCAAAGGGATGGGGCATTAAGTTACCGGTGCGTTGTCATCGGCTTGTTGGCCATTGGCTAAGTGACGATCGGTGGGGTCAGCAGAAGAGAGAATCGGCTCAATCAAACTCAGAAGAAATCGGCAGAATTAAGATTGGGGAAGAGTTCTTCAACGATAAACCAGATTTCTTACATAGAAGAGCTGATTGCTCTCAAAAGGGAGTACTAAGGGGATACATTGCCCCGTCTACTGTTGCTGATCCTATTCTAGAGGTCCTATTCTACGGGCCGTCACTGCCCTCGTCGTCACCGTCGTCAGCGCTGTCAGCGCTGCTCCCGGCGAGCTCGTCGTCGCTGCTGTAGCGGCCGCCGGCAGGACCTTCGTTGTCCTCGTCCTCCACGTCGTCGTCGTCGTCGTCGCTATCATAATCACTGAGATTCCCTGGCCAGGGGCAATGGCGCTTGGCCGGCGGCTCGTCGGAGAGGCTGTCGTCGTCGTCCTCCTCTTCCTCTCCCTCCTCCTTCACCTCGGGGGAGGTAAAGTCATCCCAGGAGAAGCGATCGTCATCGCTCTCCTCTTCCGATTCCCCGTTGGCGAGGAAGCGGAGGTCGCTCTCCCCGTCCGTCGAGGATTGGTCGTCCTCGGACCAGATGGAGAAGTCATGGTCTGACTCCTCCCCGGCCTCAATGGCGCGGCGGATGTTGGCCGCATGGACTTCTTGTGGGCTCGGTGCTGGCATCGGCTCGGGAGAAGAGGACTCGAAGGAAAGTCCCGACGAGGCAGAGGAAGAAGAGGACATGGTGCGCAGAAGGGTTGTTTTTGGAGTGCCGATGGCTGGAACAGAGGAAGAGGATAAAGATGACTATTTAGTCGGCACAGTTAAATAATGAGGAGCCTGGTGGAAATTTACTGTCATTACAGTTTCCAAGGAGATGACGCCAGAGCTATCGAATTTTGCAGAGAAGCTGAGAAGACAGGGCATAATGATAACGGATACTGCAACAGCTCTGTTCTGCCACGACATGACCCTTCGAAAGGAAAGCATAATGATTTTGGAAAAATTATTTCCAAAACCAGGGGGGCATGTGTTATCACCAGATTTTGGACAAATCCAGAGGTGGGCCGTAAGAGAGATGGGCTTAGAGGACTACACGTGGAAGATCTCTGAAGCGGCCTTGCACGGAGAATTTGGGCTAGTTTGCCCGTGTATCTTTAATTATAGTAGGTTATATCTTAGATCAAGATTTAGAATTTGTATCGCACACGGTGGGATATTCCCACGTTAGAAAGTCCGCTGGACTATAAATATGTATCTAGGGTTTATGGAATAAACAACAACACAACGTTCACCCCAAAAAACAAACCAATCTCGGCGCATCGCCAACTCCTTCGTCTCGAGGGTTTCAATCAGGTAAGCGACATGCTGCCTAGATCGCATCTTGCGATCTAGGCAGCACAAGCTCCACGTTGTTCATGCGTTGCCCGTACTGAAGCGTCTTTGATGGCGGGCAACGTAGTTATCATAGATGTGTTAGGGTTAGCATAGCTCTTCGTATAAACATGCTTACGTAGTGCAACCCTCGCATGTCTAGCCGCCCTCACGCCTATCTCAGGCGTGGGGGCGGCACCCTGCTTGTTCATCATCTAGTAGATCTGATCCGTTACGATTGCTCCTTGCTCTGCAAGGATTAGTTTAATATCTGCAATAGTTAGGCCTTACGAAGGAGGGGAGGATCCAGCGGCACGTAGGGTGGCGTTCGCAAGTCCTAAACAGGATGTTCCGACGATCAACGTCACGTTGGTTGTGTGGCCTTGTTTAGGATCGGCTTACGAGCACCGTGCGTGGCCGCGAGGCCCAACCTGGAGTAGGATGATCCGATTATGCGGTGAAAACCCTAAATCGTCGTAGATCTCATTAGCTTTATCTTGATCAAGCAGGATCACCAAGTATTCGTGCACCCCGTACGGATCATGGGTGGATCGGCTCTTTGAGCCGATTCACAGGATAACCGAGAGCCGATCGAGGCTCGGATTTAATGTTTACGTGTATGCCATGCAGGAACTAAGCGAGGCATCCCCATCACCTTCGACCAGGTATAGGTCAGGTGGCACACGCACTTCGCCGCCGCGTGTGACCAGAAGAGCATTGCGGGCCGTCGCTCGGAGGGTCTCGGCCAGCCGCAGCTCTGGGCTCTTCCCGCTCTCCGTGTTGACAAAGCCACCCCGGTGGGTTTTGGCGATCAACAGGCGGCGGCGACCTCCTCCTCATCCTCGTCCGCGTGGAGCTGACGGCACATGCGAACAACGTGCTCCCAATTCATGTGGTCGGCCATGGATGGATGGTAGGGTTAGCTTGAGGTGTGTCCGTCGCCCCCGCCGAAGTGATATATAGCCACGTGATAACGCGTGAAGCACACGTCCGTTGGGAACCCCAAGTGGAAGGTGTGATGCGCAGCAGCAGGTTTCCTCAGTATGAAACCAAGGTTGTCGAACAGTAGAGATGAAGGCCACGTGAAGGTTGTTGGTGAAAGAGTGTAGTGCGGCGCAACACCAGGGATTCCGGCGCCAACGTGGAACCTGCACAACACAACCAAAATACTTTGCCCCAACTTAACAGTGAGGTTGTCAATCTCACCGGCTTGCTGTAAACAAAGGATTAAACGTATGGTGTGGAGAATGATGTTTGCTTATGAAGAACAACAGAGAACAATGATTGCAGTAGATTGTATTTCAGATGTAAAAGAATGGACCGGGGTCCACAGTTCACTAGTGGTGTCTCTCCAATAAGATAAATAGCATGTTGGGTGAACAAATTACAGTTGGGCAATTGACAAATAGAGAGGGCATAACAATGCACATACATATCATGATGACTACTATGGGATTTACTTAGGGCATTACGACAAAGTACATAGACCGCTATCCAGCATGCATCTATGCCTAAAAAGTCCACCTTCGGGTTAGCATCCGCACCCCCTCCAGTATTAAGTTGCAAACAACAGACAATTGCATTAAGTATGGTGCGTAATGTAATCAACACAAATATCCTTAGACAAAGCATTGATGTTTTATCCCTAGTGGCAACAGCACATCCACAACCTTAGAACTTTCTGTCACTGTCCCTGATTCAATGGAGGCATGAACCCACTATCGAGCATAAATACTCCCTCTTGGAGTCACAAGTATCAACTTGGCCAGAGCCTCTACTAGCAACGAAGAGCATGCAAGATCATAAACAACACATATATGATAGATCAATAATCAACTTGACATAGTATTCCATATTCATCGGATCCCAACAAACACAACATATAGCATTACAAATAGATAATCTTGATCATGATAGGCAGCTCACAAGATCTAACATGATAGCACAATGAGGAGAAGACAACCATCTAGCTACTGCTATGGACCCATAGTCCAAGGATGAACTACTCACGCATCAATCCGGAGGTGGGCATGATGATGTAGAGCCCTCCGGTGATGATTCCCCTCTCCGGTAGGGTGCCGGAGGCGATCTTCTTAATCCCCCGAGATGGGATTGGCGCCGGCGGCGTCTCTGGAACTTTTTCCGTATCGTGGCTCTCGGTAATAGGGTTTCGCGACGGAGAGTTTAAGTAGGCGGAAGGGCGGAGTCGGAGGAGGCACGGGGGCCCCACACCATAGGCCGGCGCGGGCCCCTCCTTGGCCGCACCGCCCTATGGTTAGGGCGCCTCGTGGCCCCACTTCGTATCCTCTTCGGTCTTCTGGAAGCTCCATGGAAAAATAAGACCCTGGGCGTTGTTTCGTCCAATTCTGAGAATATTTGCTGTGTAGGATTTCTGAAACCAAAAACAGCACAAAACAGGAACTGACGCTTCGGCATCTCGTTAATAGGTTAGTGCCGAAAAATGCATATAAATGATGTAAACTGTATATAAAACATGTGAGTATTGTCATAAAACTAGCATGGAACATAAGAAATTATAGATACGTTTGAGACGTATCATCACGGCGGGGCGGGAAACGACGTTGGCGCGCAGTGCGTTTCCCGCGCGCTCGAAACGCCGGCGAAACTTGCCAATGTATTGGGCACGCGCGGGAATGATCGTCGTCGCGCGGGGACAGTTAATCGCCGGCGGCAGTCTTCGACGGGACGTAAAACGCATTAGCGAAGCTTGACGCTATCCGGTTTAAAAATGCGTCGGCACTTTGGAATCTGCAGACAAACGATCACCCTGAGCCACATCGCGTCCGTGAGCCGACGCAAACGGACATTTCGGACGTCCGAAATGCGTCGCCAGATGCCCTCACAGCCGAAGCGGTCGATGATGGACAAGGACAAGGGTCTCGGTCTCTCGGAGCTCGGGTAAACAATCTTGCGCATATCCCAGCGCCATTGGTCTCGCGTCATATGCAACCTAGTACGTGAGTGAACAGTGTATGTATAATAATTACTACTCTATTGCTCATGCATCATGCATGTAGCCGTCGCAGTAACATGCACGGTCGTAGCTGACGGCTCTCCTCACCGTGTATACCCCAAAAGCGACGGGAAATGCATTTTGGCTTGTACGTGTAGATGCATTTTTTTATTTAGAAAACCTATTTTAAAAGGTAAAATAATCTGATTTTCTTTGGCTAGTATGCTTAGATGCATTTATTATTTAGAAAACCTATTTTAAAGGGTAAATGAATCTGAAAAAAATAGCTGTATGAAATTTTATCGATAAAATGATTTTTTTACTGCTTGTGTAAAAAAGATAATTTTTGGTGCTTAAAGTGGCTTCTCACAAGACATTTATTTGTCATTTTTACACAGAAAAATGTCTCTTCCCAATTTTTTTTTTGTGTGTGAATATAGTATGTCTCGATGTACACCCAGGATTTATTTCAAATTTTTGACATATTGAAATATATTTAAATTGCATTTTTCTTAATAGGTGCATTTGGACCTATGAGCCAAAACACCATGTCCCAATAAGCAATAGTGACCCCATAGATTCTATTAGAGTTTGGCGCCGTTTTTCAGCAGACATCGGCGCGGCTCAAAAGCAACAGCTGCTTTTAGAGCCTAATAGAATAGTCGACACTTCCGTGCCACCCCCTATATATGACGTGGAGCGGGGGTGCCAACGCTCTACGCCGCATCGGATTTCGCCGGTGGGATCCGACTGGCTGCTATATGGTCCAAACCCTACATCTATTCCCCAAATGTATCCCTTCCCATCTGGTAGTCCAATACACGCCCGCCTCTCCAGTTCTTGCACAGACCACATCCCCTCCCCTCCCCTTCCCTCCCCTCCCCCCTCGTCGCCACTTTCGACATGCCTCCAGAAAAGAAGACGACGACACGGACGAAGCCACGCGAGGCTTCGTTAAAGGAGAAGCTAGTGACCATGAAAGGAGGATTGGAATGACGAGCCCATGATGGAAGCCACCAAGATGGAAGCCCAAGCCGGCATGATGAAGGCCATGAAAGAAGCATCACACATTGTATTGTCAAAGATGAGGCAAGAATCAAAGATCTTGATGGCGAACTTGTCGGCCATGGATCCATTGGCGAGGGCACGACACAAAATGTACCGTGAATGCATCAACAAGGAGGTGATTTTTTCCCAAGCATCGGCGGCCATGGCGGTGGCAACACCACCGCTGATGGAGGAGCCACCGATGACTGAGGAACCATCGATGATTGGCGAGCTAGACTTTGATTTTTTTTTCCAAAAACTGGACTAAGAATTTCTATCCCGCTTTGTGTGTTTTGATTTATTTTGGGCCAAAATTTCAATTGGGGCTAGTGTTGTGGGTATACTTCATGGGTGTACCATCGACAGTGCCTAGATCCGGCAAGCCCGGGTGGCCCATAGATGGTGATGTGGCATGTGGCCCATCGGGCGGTCCTTGATCATGAAGGATGAAGTCCGGCCCAGGATCAGTTAGCCAGATCTGCACCGACCTTAGGAGGAACCCGGATCCGTGGAGGCCCATGAGGAACCCGGATCCAGTACGACGTATAAGGGAAGGCGGATCCTTGACGTACACGGCAAGACATTGTACCGTAGTTAGGCAACTGTAATCCGGCTAGGACTCTCCATGTAAACCCTAGATCCGTGCGCCTTTATAAGCCGGATCCTGGGAGCCCTAGAGGCACAACCACAACTCATTGTAACAACGCGAAAGCGCCCCGATAATTCCAAACAAGCAGTAGGCCCTGACATCGTGCGGGTGTTCCGAAGGGGGTAACTCGCGTACCACCGTCCCGTGTGCACTCCGCCCTATGGCCCCTACTTCTTCTCCCTCTCGTGAGGATCCCTCCTCCGGGGTACCGTCGAATAGGTAACGACAGTTGGCGCCCACCGTGGGGCCAGCGGTGTCTGGAGGCCGGAACCGGGAGGGTTCCGCCATGGGAAGCTATGACGACACGATCGCGGTGGGGCGTGTTCTTTACGCCGGAAATTTTCCGATCGTCCCTCCGGACGAGTGCTGGATTCCGGCTAAGACCGACCCCGTCAAGCTCTCCATCGTCCCAATAGGCGGCATCCACATCTTCATCGGCGTGACCGTCGATTCCGACGGGAACGCACTGGTAAGTAACGCTGACGCGATCGCCGCTGAGCAGGACGCAGTCGCGAAGATCCGATCAGAGACGCAGGAACTTCCTAAGGAAGATTCCGCCTTAGATCTGGAAAAATCAACGCCCACCCAATCCGCCCCTGAGCAGGAAATAACAGTGGAAGACCAATGCAGATCCGTCTGGGTCTCCCAGGTGTTAGAGAAGCAAAGGTGTCACTTCGTACACTTCATAGCCCTGATGATGAATCGCGCACCGGATCCACGGAGCGCAGAAGAAAAACAAGGGAGCACCCGAATCCAATCCCCGTGCCGTCAAAGACGCCTCCGTCAGATCCGAAGAAGGGAAAGGATGCAATGTACCTGGTAGGAACAAGTACCGGAACCCGTCACCTCCGCCTAACGGGTACCCGCGTCCCCCGCCTCCTCGCCGCAGTCAGCCGGAAACACCAGACCCCATGGGCCTGGTGGAATTAACATCCGCGACAACATGCCGCCGCCAAGGACCAGGGCGCGTACACCGGAACCACGTTGGAACCAGAACAACGATCATGAGCCCGAGCCCAGAAGGAGCCGGAATAGCGATCGCGAGCCTGAGCCCAGGAGGAGCCGGAACGCGGAACGTGAGCAAGAGCCTCGCCGGAGCCGGAACGACGGAGGAGACTATCACCAAGGTGAAGGTAGCCACCGAAGCCGGAGCGAGCCACGGGAAGACCGCCGGGATTCAGACGGCGGAAGCAAAAAATCTTACAGGCCCCCTCGCAGGTCCCCTTCACCGCCACCCAGCGGCGGAGGCGGAGGCGGAGGCGGTGGCCGAAGATCCCGCTCCCGCTCAAAAACCCCGGGCGGCGGCCCACGCGATGCCCGAGAACGCCTCAATGAGTACAGATCTGACTACATCGGCCCAAAGTGCTTTGGCAGGATGATTCGAGAGGAACCAAAGCCAAGGATGAACCTCAAGCTACCCGGAAACCTGAAGAACTATGATGGCACGGAAAGGCCGGATACCTGGATTGAGGATTACTACAATGCAGTAACCTTCGCCGGAGGAACCCCTAATATCGCCTGCCGCATGCTTCAGTTGTACCTTGTAGGTCCAGCCCGGATCTGGCTCAGCGACCTCGAGAAGAACTCCATCTTTTGCTGGTTTGACCTGAAGAATGCCTTCGAGAAACACTTCAGGGGCACCTACAAGAGACCTGCCACAACAAGCGACCTACAGGCATGTATCCAGAAGAAGGGTGAAACATCGAGGAATTTCCTCACCCGATGGTTGGCATGCAGAAACGAGTGCGAGAACGTTGATAACCGCACAGCAATGCACGCCTTCATTGGTGGCTTGCAGCGAGGAGGACTGCTGCGGCACAAGTTGACCTGCTTGGTCAACGCAAATAAACTGACGTTGGATGACATGATCACCATCGCCAGTGATCATACTGATGCGTGCAATTAACACACGTCCGTTGGGAACGCCAAGAGGAAGGTGTGATGCAGACAGTAGCAAGTTTTCCCTCAGAAAGAAACCAAGGTTTATCGAACCAGGAGGAGCCAAGAAGCACGTTGAAGGTTGATGGCGGCGAAATGTAGTGCGGCGCAACACCAGGGATTCCGGCGCCAACGTGGAACCTGCACAACACAACCAAAGTACTTTGCCCCAACGTAACGGTGAGGTTGTCAATCACCGGCTTGCTGTGAACAAAGGATTAACCGTATTGTGTGGAAGATGATTGTTTGCGAAGAAAACAGTAAAGAACAAGTATTGCAGTAGATTGTATTTCAGATGTAAAGAATAGACCGGGGTCCACAGTTCACTAGAGTGTCTCTCCCATAAGATAAATAGCATGTTGGGTGAACAAATTATAGTTGGGCAATTGACAAATAAAGAAGGCATAACAATGCACATACATATATCATGATGAGTACTATGAGATTTAATGAGGCATTACGACAAAGTACATAGACCGCCATCCGGCATGCATCTATGCCTAAAAAGTCCACTTTCAGGTTATCATCCGAACCCTTTCGGTATTAAGTTGCAAGCAACAGACAATTGCATTAAGTATGGTGCGTAATGTAATCAACACAAATATCCTTAGACAAAGCATCGATGTTTTATCCCTAGTGGCAACAGCACATCCACAACCTTAGAACTTTCTGTCACTGTCCCAGATTTAATGGAGGCATGAACCCACTATCGAGCATAAATACTCCCTCTTGGAGTCACAAGTATCAACTTGGCCAGAGCCTCTACTAGCAACGGAGAGCATGCAAGAACATAAACAACATATATGATAGATTGATAATCAACTTGACATAGTATTCAATATCCATCAGATCCCAACAAACACAACATGTAGGATTACAAAGAAACGATCTTGATCATGATAGGCAGCTCACAAGATCGAGCATGATAGCACAATTAGGAGAAGACGACCATCTAGCTACTGCTATGGACCCATGGTCCAGGGGTGAACTACTCACACATCAATCCGGAGGCGATCATGGCGATGAAGAGACCTCTCCGGCGGGGTGCCGGAGGCGATCTCCTGAATCCCCCGAGATGGGATTGGCGGCGGCGGCTCTGGAAGGTTTTCCGTATCGTGGCTCTCGGTACTGGGGGTTTCGCGATGGAGGCTTTAAGTAGGCGGAAGGGTAGGTCAAGAGGCGCCACGGGGCTCCACACAATAGGGCCGCACGGGCCCCTTGCTGGCCGCGCCGCCCTGTGGCGGCGCCTCGTCTTTCGGTCTTCTGAAGCTTTGTGCAAAAATAGGACCCCAGGCGTTGATTTCGTCCAATTCCGAGAATATTTCCTGACTAGGATTTCGAAACCAAAAACAGCAGAAAACAAAGGGCTCTTCGGCATCTCGTCAATAGGTTAGTGCCGGAAAATGCATAATAATGACATATAATGTATATAAAACATGTGAGTATCATCATAAAAGTAGCATGGAACATAAGAAATTATAGATACGTTTGGGACGTATCAAGCATCCCCAAGCTTAGTTCATACTCGCCCTCGAGTAGGTAAACGATAACAAAGATAATTTCTGAAGTGACATGCTATCATAATCTTGATCAATACTATTGTAAAGCACATGAGATGAATGCAGCGATTCGAAGCAATGATGAAGATAATGAGTAAACAAATGAATCATGTAACAAAGACTTTTCATGAATAATACTTTCAAGACAAGCATCAATAAGTCTTGCATAAGAGTTAACTCATAAGCAATAAGTTCTTAGTAGAAAGCTTTGAAACAACACAAAGGAAGATATAAGTTTCAGCGGTTGCTTTCAACTTCAACATGTATATCTCATGGATAATTGTCAACACAAAGTAATATAACAAGTGCAATAGGTAAACATGTAAGAATCAATGCACACAGTTTACACAAGTGTTTGCTTCTAAGATAAAAAGAATAGGTAAACTGACTCAACAATAAAGTAAAAGATAGACCCTTCGCAGAGGGAAGCATGGATTACTATTTTTGTGCTAGAGCTTTTATTTTGAAAACAAGAAACAATTTTGTCAACGGTAGTAATAAAGCATATGAGTTATGTATAAGACATCTTATAAGTTGCAAGCCTCATGCATAGTATACTAATAGTGCCCGCACCTTGTCCTAATTAGCTTGGGTTAACACGGATTATCATTGCATAACATATGTTTCAACCAAGTGTTACAAAGGGGTACCTCTATGCCGCCTGTACAAGGGTCTAAGGAGAAGGTTCGCATTGGATTTCTCGCTTTTGATCATTCTCAACTTAGACACCCATACCGGGACAACATAGACAACATATAATGGAATCCTCTTTTAATGCTTAAGCATTCAACAACAGTTAATATTTCTCATAAGAGATTGAGGTTTTATGTCCAAACTGAAACTTCCACCATGAATCATGGCTTTAGTTAGCGGCCCAATGTTCTTCTCTAACAATATGCATACTCAACCATTTGATTGTGAAAACCGCCCTTACTTCAGACAAGACGAACATGCATAGCAACTCACATGATATTCAACAAAGGTAAAAGTTGATGGCGTCCCCAGAAAACATGGTTACCGCTCAACAAGCAACTTACTAAGAAATAAGACACATAAGTACATATTCTTCACCACGATAGTTTTTAAGCTATTTTATCCCATGAGCTATATATTGTAAAGGTAAAGAATAGAAATTTAAAGGTAGCACTCAAGTAATGTACTTTGGAATGGCGGAGAAATACCATGTGGTAGGTAGGTATGGTGGACACAAATGGCATGGTTATTGGCTCAAGGATTTGGATGCACGAGAAGAATTCCTCTCAATACAAGGCTAGGCTAGCAAGGTTGTTTGAAGCAAACTCAAGTATAAAACGGTGCAGCAAGACTCACATATAAACATATTGTAAGCATTATAAGACTTTACATCGTCTCCTTGTCGTTCAAACACCTTAACTAGAAAATATCTAGACTTAGAGAGACCAATCATGCAAACCAAATTTTAACATGCTCTATGTAGTTATTCATTAATGGGTACAAGGTACATGATGCAAGAGCTTAAACAAGATCTATATGAGCACAACAATTGCCAAGTATCACATTATTCAAGACATTATACCATTTACCACATGCGGCATTTTCCGTTTCCAACCATATATCAATGAATGAAATAGTTCAAATTTCGCAATGAACATTAAAGATAAAGCTAAGAACATATGTGTTCATACGAAACAGCGGAGCGTAATATCTCCAATATAAAGAATGCTAGGATCCGACTTTATTCAAACAAAACAAAAATAAAAACAAACAGACGCTCCAAGTAAAGCACATAAGATATGACTGAATAAAAATATAGTTTCATTAGAGGAACCTGATAAGTTGTCGATGAAGAAGGGGATGCCTTGGGCATCCCTTAGACGCTTGGGTCTTCTTAAAATATGCAGGATGAACCACGGGGGCATCCCCAAGCTTTGACTTTTCACTCTTCTTGATCATATTGTATCATCCTCCTCTCTTGACCCTTGAAAACTTCCTCCACACCAAACTGAAACAAACTCATTAGAGGGTCAGTGCATAATTCATATATTCAGAGGTGACATAATCATTCTTAATACTTCTGGACATTGCACAAAGCTACTGAAAGTTAATGGAACAAAGAAATCCATCAAACATAGCAAAACAGGCAATGCGAAATAAAAGGCAGAATCTGTCAAAACAGAACAGTCCGTAAAGACAAATTTTAAAATGGCACCAGACTTGCTCAGATGAAAATGCCCAAATTGAATGAAAGTTGCGTACATATCTGAGGATCATGCACGTAAATTGGCAGATTTTTCTGAGTTACCTACAGAGAATTCTGCCCAGATTCGTGACAGCAAGAAATCTGTTTCCGCGCAGTAATCCAAATCTAGTATTGACTTTACTATCAAAGACTTTACTTGGCACAACAATGCAATAAAATAAAGATAAGGAGAGGTTGCTACGGTAGTAAACAACTTCCAAGACTCAAATATAAAACAAAATACTGTAGTAAAAACATGGGTTGTCTCCCATAAGCGCTTTTCTTTAACGCCTTTCAGCTAGGCGGAAAAAGTGTGTATCAAGTATTATCAGAGAGGTGAAGCATCAACATTACCTCGGGCTTTATGCATACCCTTCTTATTCTTTTTCTTACTCTTTGGTTTAGGGAATACGTGTCTACCTCCCGCGTAGAAGTGAATTTTAGGGTGCCTTCTCCCACATTTATGATTGCTCCCAATAGTTTCAGCAGGGATCTTCCAAGTGTGATTTGTCCTGTTCCTACACATTCAATAACAAGATAATCAGTGGATATTGTTCTTCCAAGAATGGTTGTATGCACACCCTCGGCTATTCCCTTAGGAATTATAACAGAGTTATCAATAAGAGTTATTCCTTCTCCCCCTTCAACGAGTCCCCAAAGTGTCAAAGATTCATAGATACTCTTAGGCATAAGGCAAAATTCAGACATAATATCACAATGGGCATGAAAAGTTTCACCACCAATAACAACTTTAATAGTAGGGTCCCATTTTGAAGGTTCAGAGTTCACTAAAACTTGATCAAGACGATTACGAACATAACTATAATTTTCTTTCAAGTAAGATGCACTTGTCTCAAGAGTGTTTAATCTATTATAAATGCTAATAAGAGCTGAATCAAAGTTATTAGCTGAACTATGTGATGCAACCAATTTCTTTATGGCATTAAAAGCTTGATCCCCATTGCAATGAAGGAAATCTCCTCCCACTACAACATCTAAGGCATATCTATAGCGAATCATAAGCCCAAAATAAAAATTACTAAGGAGCAAACTTAGAGTCATTTGAGGTTCAGCTTTACGATAAGAATCAAAAATTCTAGACCAAGCATCTTTAAAACTCTCCTCATCCCCTTGTTTAAAAGTAAAGATTAATTCATGAGGTGAAGAAGTAACAGGTTCAGAGCTAGACATGATAACAAATAAACTAAATGCAAGTAACTAATTTTTTTTTGTTTTTGATATAGAGAACAAGACAGTAAATAAAGTAAAACTAGCAACTAATTTTTTTGTGTTTTGTTTAAGTGCAGCAAACAAAGTAGTAAATAAAATAAAGCAAGACAAAAACAAAGTAAAGAGATTGGAAGTGGAGACTCCCCTTGCAGCTTGTCTTGATCTCCCCGGCAACGGTGCCAGAAATTTGCTTGATGCGTGCAATTAACACACGTCCGTTGGGAACCCTAAGAGGAAGGTGTGATGCAGACAGTAGCAAGTTTTCCCTCAGAAAGAAACCAAGGTTTATCGAACCAGGAGGAGCCAAGAAGCACGTTGAAGGTTGATGGCGGCGAATGTAGTGCGGCGCAACACCCCGGGATTCCGGCGCCAACGTGGAACCTGCACAACACAACCAAAGTACTTTGCCCCAACGTAACGTGAGGTTGTCAATCTCACCGGCTTGCTGTGAATAAAGTATTAACCGTATTGTGTGGAAGATGATTTTGCGAAGAACAGTAAAGAACAAGTATTGTAGTAGATTGTATTTCAGATGTAAAGAATAGACCGGGGTCCACAGTTCACTAGCGGTGTCTCTCCCATAAGATAAATAGCATGTTGGGTGAACAAATTACAGTTGGGCAATTGACAAATAAAGAAGGCATAACAATGCACATACATATATCATGATGAGTACTATGAGATTTAATCAGGGCATTACGACAAAGTACATAGACCACCATCCAACATGCATCTATGCCTAAAAAGTCCACTTTCAGGTTATCATCCGAACTCCTTCCGGTATTAAGTTGCAAGCAACTTGCATTAAGTATGGTGTGTAATGTAATCAACACAAATATCCTTAGACAAAGCATCGATGTTTTATCCCTAGTGGCAACAACACATCCACAACCTTAGAACTTTCTGTCACTGTCCCAGATTTAATGGAGGCATGAACCCACTATCGAGCATAAATACTCCCTCTTGGAGTTACAAGTATCAACTTGGCCGAGCCTCTACTAGCAACGGAGAGCATGCAAGAACATAAACAACATATATGATAGATTGATAATCAACTTGACATAGTATTCAATATCCATCGGATCCCAACAAACACAACATGTAGGATTACAAAGAAACGATCTTGATCATGATAGGCAGCTCACAAGATCGAGCATGATAGCACAATTAGGAGAAGACGACCATCTAGCTACTGCTATGGACCCATGGTCCAGGGGTGAACTACTCACACATCAATCCGGAGGCGATCATGGCGATGAAGAGACCTCCGGGAGATGATTCCCCTCCCCGGCGAGGTGGTGCGAGGCGATCTCCGGAATCCCCCGAGATGGGATTGGCGGCGGCTGCGTCTCTGGAAGGTTTTCCGTATCGTGGCTCTCGGTACTGGGGGTTTCGCGACGGAGGCTTTAAGTAGGCGGAAGGGTAGGTCAAGAGGCGCCACGGGGGCCCCACACAATAGGGCCGCACGGGCTTCTTGCTGGCCGCGCCGCCCTATTGTGGCGGCGCCTCGTGGCCCCACTTCGTCTCCTCTTCGGTCTTCTGGAAGCTTCATGCAAAAATAGGACCCAGGGCGTTGATTTCGTCCAATTCGAGAATATTTCCTTACTAGGATTTCTGAAACAAAAACAGCAGAAAACAGCACTGGCTCTTCGGCATCTCGTCAATAGGTTAGTGCCGGAAAATGCATAATAATGACATATAATGTATATAAAACATGTGAGTATCATCATAAAAGTAGCATGGAACATAAGAAATTATAGATACGTTTGGGACGTATCACATACTGCCGCCGATGACGACGCAGGCGGAGATCTAGCAGGTACAGCAATTCCCCTGCATCAGCAAAAGAAGAACCGTGACAACGGTAGCAGCAGCGGCACCAAGCGGAAAAATCCCCCTGATGACCAAAAGAGTGGCGGATCCGACTTGATCGCCATGGCCTTCCAGCGCGGAGGCCAAGGAGGGGGAAGAGGCCGCAGCCGCGGTGGCGGAGCTGGAAGGGGCCAACAGCGTGGTGATGAAGTCACCATGCCGGAACCGCGCCCCCAAACTTATGAAGAGTACAGAGACATGCCTTGCCTGGCCCACTCCGGTTACGGGGAAGTCCACCCACACAAACCGCAACTGCAAGTGGGTCAATGATCTCAAATCTGACCCGGAAGCAGGATACAAGCCCGGAAGCACCGCCCACGCGGCAAAGGAGGCAAGGGCAAGAACAAGGACAAGGATGAAGACAGTTCCGAGGCGATGGACGAGGATGACGCTCGCCGGATCCCAAAGCCGGATCCGCAGCTAAACCTAACCCATTCGACAAAAAGAGTGCGGGCGCATACCACACCTTCCTTGGAACTCCAACAGTCCGTGCAAGCAAATCAGCTCTCCGGATCCTGAACGCCACAGTTCCCGCTGTGCCGCAGTATGTCAGGTGGTCGGAAACTCCGTGTACGTTTGACAGAAAGGATCATCCTACTGTCATTCCGAAAGAGTGCTACGCCTTGGTTGTAAGTCCCCGCATCGACGGGTATGATTTCTCCAAGTGCCTCATGGATGGAGGAGCCAGCCTAAACATCATGTACCTGGAAACTTTGGAGCGGATGAACCTTACCAAGGAACAGCTAAAGCACAGCACCACTGAGTTTCATGGTGTGGTTCCGGGTAAAAAGGCAAATTCCCTGGGCAGCATCAGACTTCCCGTGGCCTTCGGCGATGCAAATAACTTCCGCCAAGAGATGATCACGTTTGAGGTTGTGCCCTTCAAGGGCTCCTACCACGTCATCTTCGGCAGGCCCACCTACCACAAGTTTCACGCTAGAGCGTGCTACATCTACAACAAGCTCAAGATTCCGGGTCCAAAAGGTATGATTACCATATCCGGAGACTACAAGAAGGCTCATGAATGCGAGTTAGGCGAAGCCGCCTTTGCAGAGTCTGTGATATCTGGAGAGGAGCTGCAGAGCCGCGGTGGATCCGACTGAGATGCGACCACCAAGAAGCAGATCTCCGAACAGAAGACCTCCTTCAAGGCCGCGATAGAAACCAAGAAGCACGACCTCATCGTAGGCGACGGCTCCAAGCAGGTTTCAGTCGGAGCCAACATGGACCCCAAATAGGAAGACACGCTCGTCGAGTTCCTCCGCGCTAACATGGATATCTTCGCATGGCAACCTTCTGACATGTCCGGAGTACCAAGGGAACTCGCCGAGCACTACCTCAACATAAATCCGGGGGCTAAACCGGTGAAGCAAGCTATGCGATGCTTTGGAGATAAGAAGCGCCGCGCCATAGGAATGGAACTAGCTAAGTTACTAGAGGCAGGTTTTGTAATAGAAGTTATCCATACTGATTGGGTCGCAAATCCCATCCTTGTACCCAAAAAGAACACTGAAATACTAAGAATGTGCATCGATTACTCTGGCTTGAACAAGCATTGTCCGAAGGATCCGTTCCCCTTGCCGCGCATTGACCAAGTCATTGATTCGACGGCGGGGGCGGAACTTCTGTGTTTTCTTGACGCATATTCCGGGTATCATCAGATCCGGATGAAGGAGTCTGACCAAAAGGCGACTTCGTTCATCACCCCCTTCGGCACTTACTGCTATGTCACCATGCCCTTTGGTTTGAAAAATGCAGGTGCCACCTACCAACGTACGATGCAGCGGTGCCTGAAGGACCAAATTGGCCGGAACGTGCACGCCTACGTCGACGACATCGCGGTCATGACCCGGAAAGGATCCGACTTGATCAGCGACCTCACGAAACCTTTGACAATCTCCGCGGTACAAGATGATGTTGAATCCGCTAAAGTGCATCTTTGGCGTGCCAGCCGGAAAACTCCTTGGCTTCATAGTCTCTCACAGAGGCATTGAGGTTAACCCGGAAAAAATCAAGGCAATCCTGTGTATCAAACGACCAACTTGTCTCAAAGATGTGCAACGACTAACTGGTTGCGTCGCAGCAATCAGTAGGTTTGTTAGTCGTCTTGGCAAGAAGGCGCTACCTTTGTACAAGCTGCTGAAGAAAACAGACAAATTCGTCTGGGACGACGCAGCTGACGCAGCACTTCAGGGGTTGAAGAAAATACTCACCTCCCCACCTATCCTGGCGGCTCCAGTAGAGTCAGAGCCATGCTCCTTTACCTGGCAGCTACCAACAGAGTCATCAGTCTCGTCATCGTGGTGGAGCGAAAGGAAGAAGGTCATGAATATGACGTCCAAAGACCTGTCTATTACATTAGCGAGGTACTGACGGAGTCAAAGCAAAGATACCCTCACTTTCAGAAGCTAGCTTATGGAGTGTTCCTAGGCAGCCGGAAGCTGAGACACTACTTCCAAGAGCACCCAGTAACAGTCGTGAGCAAGGCTCCGCTGTCGACGATTCTCAACAACGCTGACGCAACAGGACGTACGGCAAAATGGGGCATCGAGTTATCCGCCTTCGACATCGCTTACAAGCCTAGGACTGCGGTTAAATCCCAAGTCTTGGCGGATTTCGTTGCAGATTGGACAGAAGCTCCGGATGCAAATCTGGAGCCGGAACCAGAAACATGGGTCATGCACTTCGATGGATCCAAGCAGCATCAAGGCTCAGGAGCCGGAGTCACCCTGAAGTCCCCTACCGGAGAAGAACTGCAGTATGTTCTGCAGATTCACTTCGAAGCTACAAACAATATGGCGGAATACGAGGCTCTACTACACGGTCTGCACATCGCTAAGGAAATTGGGATCAAGCACATCATATGTTGTGGAGATTCCGACCTGGTGGCACAACAAGTAGCCGGAACCTGGAACGCCAGAAACTCCGTCATGGCGGCCTATAGAGACGAAGTTGAAGATCGCCAAGTGCTTCTCGGATACGAAGTCAAGTACGTCAGGAGAGATGAAACGCAGCGGCAGACATGCTATCCAAGCTTGGATCCGGCAGGAACAAATTCCGCCCGGCATTTTCCTGGAGCACCTACGGATACCCTCAGTTAAGGGCGCTAACCCAAAAATCCAGGGTGGCGGTATCTCCAGCAAAGGAAGTGATGGCTATCATTCCGGCTTGGACGCAACCTTTCCTGGACTACCTCATTGATCGGTTGCCGGAGGACGAGGTCCTCGCACGACAGATCATCAGACGACGAGCAAGATCCTACACAATCGTTGACGGACAGCTCTACAAACGAAGCGCAACGGGAGTATTCCTCAAATGCGTCTCCAATCAAGATGGCATTGAAATCCTCAGAGAGATCCACGCAGGGGATTGTGGGCATCACGCCGCTCCCAGGTCCCTCGTTGCCAAAGCTTTTCGGCTTGGATTTTACTGGCTCACAGCTAAAGAAGATGCTGACAAGTTGGTAAAAACCTGCCGAGGTTGTCAGTACTATGCTACTCAACCAAATGCTCCAGCCCAAGAGCTGAAGACCATTCCTATCACCTGGCCGTTTGCGGTCTGGGGGCTCGATATGGTTGGTAAGTTAAAGAAATCATCTCCTGGCGGTTTTGAGTACCTCCTGGTCGCTATTGATAAATTCAGTAAATGGATCGAGGCAAAGCTAGTGAGAAAAGCCGACGGTGCTACGGCACTCAAATTTGTCTGCAGCCTCGTGACGAGATTCGGCATCCCGCACAGCATAATCACAGATAATGGCACAAACTTCGCCCAAGGAGAATTGAAGGATTACTGCCATGACGTTGGGATCCGACTAGACTTGGCATCAGTGGCTCATCCACAGTCCAATGGTCAGGTCGAAAGAGCCAATGGACTCCTCTTATCCGGAATAAAACCACGCCTTGAAGAACCGCTGCGCCGCGCAGCCGGGGCTGAGGAGTTGGACTCCGTCCTGTGGAGTTTACGAACTACCCCCAACAGGTCAACGGGATTCACTCCGTTCTTCCTAGTATACGGATCCGAAGCCGTGCTCCCCTCCGACATCATCCACGATTCACCGCGAGTTTCCGCCTATGATGAAGAAACTGCTGACGAGGCCAGACAGCTATCTGTGGACCTGACGAAGAAGCTCGGAACTTGCATCAACGCTCCACCATTTACCACAAGCTCCAGCTATCATAGCCGTCGTCCGAATCGCTCGTTCATGGCCGGAGACTGGTTCTCCGCCTTCGCCAGGTGAAAGATCACAAGTTGCAATCTCCATGGGAAGGACCCTTCGTCGTTAGCAAAGTGCTTCACAATGGATCGTACTACCTTGTCGATTTCCGAGAGCTAAAGGATAGACCTGCTAACTGGCGCCGGAAACGCAAGAGGGAGGATCCGGATGACATCTACGACGAAACAGAGCGTCCTTGGAACATTGCACAGCTACGTCCTTTCCACACTTAGCATAGAATTACATACATTGTAATAATCATACATGATCAATTAAATAAAGCTTTTGGTTCACTCTTTGAGTCTTTTACCTCCTTTACTTGTTCATTTTAGATCGTGTATGTTTTTTCCGACTAAAACCGCAGAGCTGGATATTTCCGCCTAGGCGTGTATGAAAGTTGTGATTTCTCAAAATCGTCCTTTAGGATGTAAGCTTAAGTTTTCTGATGGAAATTTTTTCTGTTGTGAATTCGTGGATTCCTAGTAGCGATTTCTGGCACCTTGGCTGGGGGCTTGTTTCCGCGGTTATTGACGGATTGCCATTGGGCTTCGTCGCCGGCGAGCGTTTCCGGCTAAAGGTCTTCCGGCTCGCGGAAGGTCAAGTGAGTAAGCCGGAAAACTTAGAAATCAGCACTTGCTTTCCAACAAAACGAAACATGCCAATAATATGAAAGGATAGCAGGATAAGTATTTTCCACCCGTGCATAGTTGTTTCGTCCCTAACTACTTAAGAATTTAAAGTTATATTACAAACCCACTCCGGGGCCAAAATGATGCATCAGTTTTATTTGATCCACAGGTTCTACTCGGAGGCTTGATCCTCGTCAGAAGCAACGTAGGCGGAGCCATCGCCAGAGTCGTCGCCGGAGTTGTCTTCTTCATGATCAGAGCTTGACCCGGAGCCTTCCTCAGCGAAATCATCTTCGGGGAGGTCCTCCTCATCTTCATCCTCCGCGTCAGAGAACCCCGCGGGAAGATCATGCTTATTGTACCAAAACGAGTGGTTAACTCGTCCGACAAAGAGCCGATCATACCCTTGGGTCTCCGCGAGGAGGGCCCTCATATTGGTGCCTTTGGGGGTTCCGCGTGAGACTTCAGCGAAGTTCATGGTTGGGAAGTGCGCCTTGCACGTCGCCAACACGAGGGAAGCAACTCCGCGAGCAGAAGACTCCTGCCAATCCTTGATGAGTTCCGGCACCTGCTTGATAAGCTTGGTCATGGTGTCGATCACCGTAGTTCCGGCTCTCTTCAAGGATAGCGATTTGGCGACTCCGCGACATGCCTCGAAGAGGTTATCAATAGAGCTCTGCGCTTCCTCATACGCTTCAGTCGTTTTCAGGGTGGCATCCTTCGTCCACTCAAAACCAAGGCTCGCTGCGAAAAATACAATAAGTTTTCGCGAGCAGAAGCACAAGTCTGAAGAGGTCGGAGTCACAAAAAAAAAAAAAGAGGTTCTTACGGAAGATCATTTTATCAATTGCCTCCGCCTCCGCCTCGTACTCCTTGTTCTTCGCGACCAAGGTCTGGATCCGCTGTTGACTTTTCTTCAGTTTCTCAGCGAGATCCGACAGCTCTTGGGCATGTTTCTCCAAGAGTTCTTTTTTCTTCTTGGACTCCTCCTCGGAGGATTCCTTCAGGAATTTCTTGAGAGTTTCATTCTCTGCCTCAAGTACTTCTATCTTGGCGGAAAGGGAGTCGATTGAGGGGCGTTTGGCAATATCATCTGGAATTCGGAATTTCAACAACAAAGTTAATATAGTTGCATTGACGATACTGGGGGCTCAGTCGGAGTTATTACCTTCAAAACCCTTGATACGGGTCTCCAGCAGCGCATTGGCCTTCTGATTATCCGCGTCCCTGGTTTGAAGCAGTTCAATTTCTTTTCTCTGCTCCAGCACGTGGGTGCGCAAATCTTCGTGCAGTTTCCGCGTGTTCTGTGAGAGCAGTTTAAGGATTAGACAGAAATTCAAACTTGTGGGGGCTGGACGGAAGTTAAAGTGTTTAGCATGTGAAAATTTTGATTTTCCGCTACAATCTACAAGTTTAAGACATTGGCTCATACATGTTACTCGGAAAAATGCATAAACCAATGCCTGGGGGCTGGTGTTACCTGACGCACATTCTTGTGCTTGGCGAAAAAAGGCCTTGATGCCGCCTTCAAGCTCATTCAGCTCCTGCTCCTCCGTGTTCGCAGGCCCCCACACTTGCTCCATCATGTCGGAAATTTCCTTGTGGCGCTGTGAAAGGGGGACCTTTTGCAGAACTGGGAAGAAGTGGGGATGAGTCTGGGGCGTTCCGGTGGCGCCGCTCAAGCGGAGTTTCCGGTCGACTAGGTCAGTCGGAACTTCAGTGGAGGTAGCCGTGGGCTGCTCAGGCGGAGGTGCAGATGAGGAGGCGCCCTTGCCGGAATCGCCCTTGTCAGATTCGACAATTGGATCTTCCGGAAGGTCATCAACGTTGATGACGTCCTTGGGATCCGACTTGGCGGCGGATGAGGCCTTGGGCGGAACCTCCACCTCTGGGGTAGCTAGAATAGAAGCCGGAGACGGCTTGACCCTCTTCTTGGTAATCTTGGGGGCTTGGCTTCCGGAGCTTTTGCTGCAATAAAAGAACAAGGAGCATAAACAAGTTAGTATATGTTAACTCACAGCAGCAACAAAGATCTCATTACGGAAACCAAATGCTTACCCAGTTGGTATAAAGAATTGCTGGATGTTGGGTTGAGCGCGGTTGCTGGTATCAATCATCTTGAGACGTTTCTTCTCCGCCTCCAGCTTACGGGTGGCCGCGATGCTAGGTGCTTCGCGGGCGCGTTTGGCTGCAGGGCTGGAGGGAGCAGCTTTCTTCCTCTTGGAAAGACGCGGAGCTTCGGGAGCTTCCGCCTCAGACGCGGCTTCCGGGTCGGTATTGAGGGGCTCGGAGGAGAGTTCCGAGCTCGCCTTCTTCGAGGGCTTCGAGCTTTGATACCAAACCAAGACTTAGACAAAATTTAAGGCATGAAGGAATTAGCAGGCACATCAGGATAACGTACCGCGGTCCCGGAACCATTGTTGTGGATGTCTTTGTTACACACGTGAATGTGAAGTTCACGCGGAATCTTGATGAGGAGCAGGATCCTCTTGTCGATGGCGTCGGTGGAGAGATTATCTTTCGTGGAGCGCATCGGATCGTCGCGCCCCGTGTAGTGGAACATCAAGCGGTCCCGATGCTGAAGTGGCTGGATCCGCTTGGTGAACCAAGACATGGTAAGGTCTTTCCCCGACAGCCCCTCCTCCGTGAGCTTGCAGATCCGCCTAGGCGCGGTTAGCGGCGCGACTCGGAGAGGTGAGGGGCAACGTGTCCATGCGGAGTTTCGTTGCGGGGCTGTTCTTGAATAATGGCGGTTTTACGTCGCTCGCCGGGTCGAGAGACGTCCTTTAGATAGAAGAAGCCTCCTGATCATGACCACGCTGGATTCGTGGGCGGCCTGCATGGGGGCAGACGCGTCGGTGGCGGGACCATGAAGGTGATGGATCCGGCAAGTTGCCAAACTCGCAGGTTTGGCGGATCTTCTCCTTCTGGATTGAGGAAATAGTATTGAAAAGAGGAAGTTCGAGGACCCGAGGTGGCCCCCGCAGAGTGACATGGTTGCTGATCGCCAGGACGCTGTTTGGCGATATGTTGTGGGGCTGAGCCCGTACGCCTTCAGGATTTCCGAGAAGAAATCCGATGGCGGAAAAGAGAAACCTCGCTCCACCAGCGCCTTTGTTACCACCATCTCGCCATCCTGAGGGGCTGGAGCCAGGGAACCCGGAACTGTTCGCCAGCTTCCGGGGAGCAGAAAACCTTCCGCCTCCAAGTTCTTCAGCTCCGTATCAGTGGTGGTGCAGGGCCACCATTTCCCTTTGGCTTCGGAGTCTCGCTGACGAGCCTTGGACTTCTTGGCGGCAATCTCTTCCGCCTTCTGTTCTGCATGTTCCTCCCCGGAGGCTTTCTCCGGGTTAGCAGAGGTTCCTTCGGTGTCTTTGCCGGAGTCCTTGGTGGAATCCAGGTGGACCGGGGCGAAGGGTGGAGGGGCGGAGGAGATGGGAGTTGCCATGATTGGCTCGGAGGTTGGAGGCGGAGTCGCAGAAGACATCTGAAGAGAAAAGCAGTGGCGGAAAACGTAATTTAGTCGGATCCACATCGTCTTCCTAAAGTATCATCCCTTCTAACTGCGGCGAAAGATTGAAGCTCGAGAACTTACTGTAATGGATTCCGCGGTGGTCGAAGTCGCCGGCGACGAGGATTTTGCGTGGTGGCTCGCTGACGTTAAGAACACGATGAACTGTGCGGTGGCGCAACAGCTCCGGCGAGACTGCGGAAAGTCAGCAGCATCGCGCGGCGGAGGAGGAGCTCAAGGGCTAAGTGCTCGCAGAGAGGTAGAGCTGGGGTGAATGGGAGGTCGAGGGTTGACGGATGCCACGAGGCCTTGGGAGAGATTCGTGCTCCGCATCCTGTGGTCGGAACGCAAGCGTCGCGCCGTTGGATGCATGACACGTGTCGAAACCCTAAACGGTAAAAATGGCTAAGGATAAGTTACCGCTCAGATTGCGCGAAAATGGCGCCAGAATTGGCGGAACCGTTTGAACCTTTTAAGGTTCCGGGTTGCAGCACGAAGATACTCGGATCCTTGTCTGCTGCAGGGGAGTAACCCGGAGACGTGCTGTGTGCTGTCGATGGATGAAGTCCCGCAGGATGAGGGGATTTTCCGACTAAAAGTTGGGAAAGAAGAAAATGTGAAGTTGGAGTTCTTCAAGTTTCTCCGCATTACCAACATTGCCGGAGACCATAAGGTGCTAGCAAGGCGGAAACTGAAGGTGAAACTCGGAGAACTCAATCGTTGGTGGGTATACTCTTCATGGGTGTACCATCGACAATGCTTAGATGCAAGCCTGGGTGGCCCATAGACGGTGATGTGGCATGTGGCCCATCGGCCGCCTGGCCTGTCGTTGATCACTTAAGGATGAAGTCCGGCCCGTGGATCGCGCTTAGCCGATCCGCACCGACCTGTGGCGAACCCGGATCCGTGAGGCCCACGATAACCCGCGGGACCGCACGACGCATAGGGAAGGCTGGGATCCTCGACGACACTCGCAAGACATTGTACCGTAGTTAGGCAATCTGTTTCCCGCTAGGACTCTCCATGTAATCCTAGATCCGTGCGCCTTTATAAGCCGGATCTCGGGAGCCCTAGAGGCACAACCACAACTCATTGTAACAACGCGAAAGCGCTCAGAGCACCTGCATACACAGAGGGCCCGCACGTGCTGCAAACCCGGCCGGGTAACTCGCGTACCAATCTTCCCGTGTGCACTCCACCCTATGGCCCCTACTTCTTCTCCCTCTCGTGAGGATCCCTCCTCCGGGGTACCGTCGAATAGGCAACGACAGCTAGGCTATTAGGATCGTCGGTGTGTGGAACCCCTCCCTATATTAAGGAGGGTTGTGCCGACGTCTCGAAAAATGTTGTGCCGACGTTGCTGCTTGGGCCTATTTTGAATGCGCCGGCGAAAATGCTCTTAGAACCAGAAAGAAGTTGTAGTATACCGAAACAAGCTAGATGGTGAAACTGATTAACCAAAGACTCAGCAGGAAACATAAAAAGCAAAATACTACTACTTATTTAGGCCAGTAATACTTATCGCAGATTTAGTTAAAATACATGCCAAAATGTGTCTAAGCTCATTAAACCTACGACAAGTATTAAAAGTCGGAGGGAAGAGTATTCTATCTGTCTCAAAATAAGCGCGTAGAAAATAAATGCGTAGATACATCTGTATCTGTATCTGTATCAAGATTAAGTTCTCCATACTTATTTGGGGAAGGATGCGATTTAAGCAAAGAAAGGTCCAAATGATTAGGACGTACGTGCTTGTTTGATGCCAAGAAAGGTCCAAATCATCATCTCCCACCCCACAGCCGGTTCCCCTCTCAGGCTCTCACCCCGAAGCAACATCACCTCGGACGGTAGCACGTACGTGGCCCCCTCGAAGTCGTCTCCATGAGTGGCTCTCACGTAACTGCGTATATGACGAAACTAGTCTCGGATGCACGACGAGCCGCCACATGTCGACCCCATCAACTGGGAAGATGAAGATGAAAGGAGGTGTACAGAAAAATAATTGGCATCACATGCAAGATCCAGGCTCTGCGTGCGTTTGGTTGATGGACTAATGTGGATGGGATGGGATGGTCTACATTTTGTGGATGGGATGGCTCACATTATGCTGATCCCACATTTTGTTTGGTTGGTAGAATCCGAGGGATGGGATGGGAAGTGTTTAGCATATAATCTTTAATGGTAATTGATTAACTAAGAAAAAACAGCAATTAACAGAGCGTTGGGGCAGGTGCCGCCGGGAACAGCCCACCGGCGTCGCGAGGACGCGAACCCTGGCTAGCATGACGCCGGCCTTGCCTGCGCCGGCCTCTGCGCCCCGCACCCCACTCCCGTCCGATGCGGCCATGACGACCAAGGGCCCGACGAGATCTTGGACCGGTGGTTGCTGCGGGTCTTGGAGAAAGCACATATCCGCGTGGTCATGGGGAATCCGGCGAGTGAGCTCGCTGCTCTCGACCTACTCGAGCCGCCGGCCGGGATCAAGGCGAGTGCAGGTGGGAAGCTTGAGGAGGGGAGCGCAGACGTTGGGGCCGGCGGCCGGCGGGAAGATGTGGTGGCGCCGGTGACAGGGAAGATGCGGCGGCGGAGAGAAGTGGCCGGCAACGGGGACGAGCGACAGGGAAGATTAGTCGGTGGTCCACGGATTAGCAAAACGTGGATGAGGAGGTTCGGCCGATTTTGCCGGATCACTTGATCCACCTTTTTGAGGGAATATTCCCTACCAGTGGATGGTACCATCCATATGAGTTACAACCAAACATAAGCAAAAGAGGGATCATCCCATCCCATCCCTCTTTAAGTCACCAACCAAATGCACGCTGCTACCGACGTCTGTTGCTTGGGTCCACGACCGATCACCGGCACGGGCACGCATATCGCCGCCCCAAGCGCTGCTGATCGAGACTCGATATTCCCATGCTAGCTGCTTGTCGCCACGTCGATGCTACTGCTGCTAGTTCACTCAGATACTGATAACATCCTCGCTTCCGATTAATTATTAACACATGACATGACCTGATGCACTTTTCTCTGTTAATTTTTTGCGAAGAATACGTGCATTACTTGAGGTACACACGCATCTGTACGCTGCGGCACCACCAGGTTTTGTACGCCAAAAGGGCAGTACAGGACAAAAGAAATGCTTCAGGAAGGAAGGCCAAAGATATATTTTTCCCTTTATGGAACTCCACAATGCCAGAGAAAAGGAATGGTAAGGCAGCACCGTCCATCTCCCTAACAGGTTCAATATGCCCGTGGGCCTTGTCTCTTTGGTCCACGTAAAATCGCTGGATGTTCGTTTGGGCTCCTTTCGACTGAATCCCAGCTCTCAAGCACCCGGGCCGGCCGCCGGGCCAACTTTCGGCGAACCTTATTTATCGCCCACGTTTTTTCGAAAATAGGCCCCGCGCACGCGGGGTGGCCATTCGATCAACGGCCCATTTACCACGGTGCTCTTTGTCTTTGCTAGTTTGGGCTTGGTTCTCGCGTGTCTCATGGTTTTCTTCTGTTTTTCTGTTTTTCGTTTTTCAGTCTCATTTCTTTGCTCTTTTCATCTTTTGATTTAAATTTTAGGAAAAGAATGATTACATGAACATTTTTAAAGATAAACATTTTCGATTTCATTTTTTTATAATTTGAAAAATTTCCAAGTTCGAACAGGTTTTAAATTTGCACATTTTCTTCTGAACTTTTTTTCTAAATTTTTTATGGAACATTTTCTTAATTTTGAAAATTCAAAATTTAGGATTTTACATTTTCAAAGTTTTCAAAATTTGATTTTCAAAAAAATTAAAACTGAAATATTAAATATAGAGAAAAACTGGGAGGTGAAACCTTACCTTGCCCCACCAGGAAAGCCGACGCGGGGCGGACTAGGGGGCGCCCGCAGTGGTCTGGCTAACATTTTGGCCCATTAAGAATTTCTTTTGTTTCTTTTATTTTTTTATCAGTTTTGTTTATTTTATTTTCTAGTTCTTTTTTGTTTTCTTTCCTTTTTCTCTGTTTCTTTCCTTTGATCTTATATCTTTTGTTTATTTTTCTGCATTTTATATTAAAACTGTTTTACATTGTGGAAAAATTTCATGTTTTTTATACTAGTTGTGAATCATTTAAAAAGAATATTCACAATGATCCAAAAAAAGGATCATCTTCACAAGTGTGCCGGTTACAACATAGCTGGGTTACAACATTAATTCATGAGATAAAAAAGATGTGATTTTAAAATATGTTCACAAGTTTATAACATTATTTTACGAGATATTTTTTTTATCAACTCAAGAAAATGTTCATTAGGTTAGCAAAATATGTTCACGGGGTTTACAAAAAGTACGTTTTACGAGTTCCAAAAGAATACATTGACGGAAAATGGGTTCAAGAAATATTCATAAGTTTTTTTGTTTATTCCTTCTACCGTTCTACCTGCTCGGGCCGAGAAGGGGTACTTCCGTTGTTTTGAAGAAAAAAAAAGTGTTTTTTAAGGATAAACTTTTATTTCAAGCAGTTTTCAAGAAAGTGCTTGTTTTCGTTTTTGTGTCGTATTGGGGCTGTGTATGGCTCGTGTTGAGAGTTTTTTTTTACCTCCTTGTATATCGTTTTTCAAAAAATTATATTTCATTATATAAACATCAGTATATTTATATCAAGTTTCTGCTGTGTATACTGCAACAAGATCCAGCAAGAAAACCACCCGGAAAAGAAGTACATGTGGGATTAATATTTCTTTTCGCTTCAAAAATAAGATGTCAATAGAAGTTGGAAAGAACACCTGAGAGCATCTCCACCGGCAAGCCCAATAACGCCCGTTAGCTATTTGGGGGTCAGTGATAACCCACAAGTATAGGGGATCGCAAATAGCCCGAGGGAAGTAAAACCTAAATTTATTGATTCGACACAAGGGGAGGTAAAGAATACTTATAAGCCTTAACAACCGAGTTGAGCATCCAGCCGCACCTCGAAAAGCACTAGCAATGTGGGTGATGAAAGCAACAACAATATGAGAGAAATAGTAATGTAACACAGCAGCAAGAATAAAGAATACGTGAGCAATGGCACCGTAAAAGGTTGATACTACTTCCAATGACATATAGAACGAGTATATGATGATGAGAGATATGGATCCCGACGATCTACACTAGTGGTAACTCTCCAATAACAAGTGACAAGTTGGGTGAACAAATTACAGCTTGGGAAATTGATAGGATTGAAAGCATTAAGACAACATCAAGATTATTAATCATATAGGCGCATGTTTCCATATATAGTCATACGTTCTACGAGAAACTTGTGACATTCGTCCTACCAAAAATGTGGCAAATGCCTCATGAAATTCCATCGGCTATTAAGGTACTCCTCTTTAATAGAGCACCGGAGCAAAGCATTAACACTTGGTGAAAACATGTGATCCTCATACCTACGCCTTCCCTCCGGTTGTCCCACTTTCTGTCACTTTGGGGCCTTTGGCTCCCGGATATAGACATGTGCATACAACTTGTAGATAATCTAAGCAATAAGTATAGAGCTTAAATCTAAGATCATGCCACTGGCCCTAGTGACAAGCATTAAACACAACAAGATTGCAACAACAACATCACAAACTTTATAGATAGACTAATCATAATGTATCATCCATCGGATCCCAACAAACACAACACCAATAACTCAGATGGATCTCAATCATGTAAGGTGCTCATGAGATCATTGTATTGAAGTACATGGGATAGAGAGTACCAACTAGCTATAGCTAGAAAACCCGTGGTCCATGGGGGAACTACTCACTGAGCAATGATGGAGGCGATGGCGTTGATGGAGATGGTTTCCCGGGGCACTTCCCCTCATTCCGACAGGTGCCGGAACAAGAGATCACACCCCCGAATTGAGTTTCGCGACATGGCGGCGCCTCGAGTCTTCTCTCGAGTTTCACACTGTATCAATGCTTAGGCTCTAAAGGGCTTTATATAGGCTAAGAGGCTGTGACGAGGCGCCTCGGCCTTCCCATAGCCGGTGCGGTTGTAGGAGCCCGTTGCAACACCTGCGTGTGGTGGGCCTCCCTGCCCGCCTCCGACTCTCCTTCGTTGTTCTGGGGTCTTCCGGGAAAATAAGATGTTTGGTCTTTGTTTCGCCGAATTCCGAGAATATTGCCCGAACAGCCTTTCCGGAACCAAAAACAGCAAAAACAGGAACTGGCACTTCGCATCTTGTTAATAGGTTAGTTCCTGAAAACGCATAAAAATATTATAAAGTGTGAGCAAAACATGTCGGTATTGTCAATAAACAAGCATGGAACATCGTAAACATGTATACGCTGGAGACGACGCATCCCCAAGCTTGTCCGTATCATTCGACAGGTAAACGATAAAAAGAATAATTTCTCAAGTGAATGCCACTTACATAACCTTGATCATACTATTATAAAGCATATGAGATGAATAGAAGTGACTCAAGGCAATGATCTATAGTTGCTAAATAAATAGATAACATATAGCAAAACTTTTCATGAATAGTACTTTCAAGACAAGCATCAAAAAAAGTCTTGCATAAGAGTTAACTCATAAAGCAATAAATTCAAAGTAAAGGCATCAAAGCAACACAAAGGAAGATATAAGTTTCAGCGCTTGCTTTCAACTTTCAACATGCATAACTCATGGATAATGTCAACACAAAGTAGAATAATAAGTGCAATACAAGTATGTAAGAATCAATGCATAGTTACCACAAGTGTTTGCTTCTAAGATGGAAGGAAGTAGGTAAACTGATCAACATAAAGTAAAAGACAAAAGCCCTTCGCAGAGGGAAGCAAGGATTAAATCATGTGCTAGAGCTTTTTAAGTTTTGAAATCATATAGGGAGCATAAAAGTAAAGTTTTGAGAGGTGTTTGTTGTTGTCAACGAATGGTAGTGGGCACCCTAACCCCCTTGCCAAACAGACCTTCAAAGAGCGGCTCCCATGAAGGACGTTATCTCTACCAGCAAGGTAGATCATCCATCTTCTATTTTGGGTGACACCTTCCAACCTTGCTTTCACAAACCATGGCTAACCGAACCTCGGGTGCCCGCCAACAATCCTCATACCATGAAGGAGTGCCTTTTATTTTAGTTTTATTTAGATGACACTCCTCCCCACCTTTGCTTTCTCAAGCTAACCGAATCCTCTGGTGCCTTCCAACATTTCACATACCATGGAGGAGTGTCTATTTGCAAATTAAGTTGCTTAATGATAAATCAGAGCGAAACATGTGAAGAGAATTATTAATGAAAGTTGATTAATTGGACTGGGAACCCCGTTGCCATCTCTTTATAAAATTATTGGATGTTTTGATAGCTACTCAAATTATCAAGAAAAGCTGCCCAACAAGATTGAAAGATAAAACACTACATACTTCTCTCATGAGCTATAAAACATTGACACAAATTGAGAAGCATTTTGAATTGTTTAAAGGTAGCACATGAAGTATTTACTTGGAATGGCAGGAAATCCACATAGTAGGTAGGTATGGTGGACACACATGGCATATGTTTTGGCTCAAGGTTTTGGATGCACGAGAAGCATTCCCTCTCAGTACAAGGCTTTGGCTAGCAAGGTTGTTTGAAGCAAACACAAGTATGAACCCGTACAACAAAACTTACATAAAAACATATTGCAAGCATTATAAATCTCTACACTGTCTTCCTTGTCAAGCCAAACACTTTTACCAAAATATCTAAACCTTAGAGAGACCAATCATGCAAACTAATTTCAACAAGCTCTACGGTAGTTCTCCACTTATAGGTTTAAACTACATGATGCAAGAACTTAATCATGATCTACTTGAGATCTCAAAACAATTGCCAAGTATCAAATTATCCAAGTCAATATGAGGCATTTTCTGTTTCCAACCAAATAGCAATAAATGCAACAGCTTCCAACTTTTGTCATTGAACATTAAAAGTAGAACGAAGAACAAGTGTTCATATGAAAAAGCGGAGCGTGTCTCTCTTCCCAAACAAGGATTGCTAGATCCGAATTTTATTCAAACATAAACAAAACGAAAATAAACACACAAACGCTCCAAGCACACAAGATGTGACCGAATAAAAATATAGTTTCAATAGAAGAAACTCGATAAATTGTTGATGAAGAAGGATGCCTTGGGCATCCCCAAGCGTAGACGCTTGAGTCTTGAAATATGCATGGATGAACCACGGGGCATCCCCAAGCTTAGACTTTTCACTCTTCTTGATCATATATCATTCTCCTCTTAACTCTTGGAAACTTTCTTCACACCAAAATTCTCAGACTTCATTAGGAGGGGTTAGTACTCAAAACTTGAATCCACCTGTGGTCCCGTAGTGACACATTGCAAGAACTCAATAAACATTAGCTACAGCTTCCACGTCTAGAAAGCCTCACTTAGAGTCCACAAGAGACAATGCAAAACAGAGACAAAATTCCCAAGCAAACCGTAACAACCAAAGAAGACGAATTTTTTAAGAGGTACTCACACCTAAATCGTAAAAACTCAAAAACTAATGAAAAGTTGCGTATATATCCGAGGAACACGCACGTAAATTGGCAGATTTTTCCAGTTACCTACGTAGAATCTGACCTAAATTCGTGATGTATAGAAATCATCACAAGCAGAAACTAAATCTAGTATCAACCTTCTATTAGAGACTTTACTTGGCACAACAATGCAATAAAAATAATTATAAGGAGAGGTTGCTACGTAGTAACAACTTCCAAAACACAACAAAACAGTAATAAAATAAAGACATGGGTTATCTCCCTAAGAAGTGTTATAGCCATTGATGGCTCAAGAAGCTTTAACGATGCACTCACAAGAAATAAGAGTTGGAAGCAAAAGAGAGCATCAAAAGGCAAGTTCAAACACATTTAAGTCTAACCCACTTCCTATGCATAGGAATCTTGTACACAAATAAATTTATGAAGAACAAAGTGACAAGCATAGGAAGATAAAACAAGAGTAACCTCAAAATTTTAAGCATATAGAGAGATGTTTTAGTACCATGCAAATTTCTACAACCATATTTTCCTCTCTCATAATAATTTTCAGTAGCTTCATGAACAAACTCAACAATGTAACTATCACATGCAGCATGCTTTTCATGATCCACAAACACATAATTTTTATCAAGCTCAAAAATAGTGGGATCCAAACTTTCAAACCCACTTTTATCAACAATATAACATGATGATTGATCAATCTCAAATATAGGACTCATAGATAAAGTCAAGAATTCTCCAATCCCATTTTCATTAGTAGTACAATTAATATTATCAAGTAACATAGGACCATTATCTAGAGATTTATCATAAACATTTGCTACGCAAAACTCTTTAGTACCATGCATTTCGACATCAGGCACAAACAAAGCATTATCATAAGATTTATCAAAGTAGCATGGATTATCATAAATAACAGTAGTAGCATAATTATTCTCAAAAGTTTTACTCATAGGTAATATTTCAAGAGATTCCACAGGAGCATAACATTCAACCTCTTTCGAGGTAAGCACGGAGGACAATCAAATAGTGTAAGAGATAAAGAGTTACTTTCATTAGAAGGTTGGCAAGGGTAGCTAATCCATTCTTCCTCCTTTTGTTCATCACTCTCTCTTTCTTTTCATCCAATGAGCTTTCGGGTTCATCACTCTCCTCTTTTTTTCATCCAATGAGCTTTCAAGTTCATCAATTTCTTCTTCCACAGGTTCCCGCAAATTGTGAGTGCATTCTTGTGCATTAATGAGTCTCTCTTTATAATCAATGATATAAGGATTATCACTGTAACTTTCTATGCAAAAATTAAGGATATAAGAGACATAATCTTCAAGGTCCTTACAAACAACACAAGTTTCATAATTTTTAACCACGAAGGATTCTATCTCGGAGGCTCCCATAAATAAGACAAATTGTTCTACCTCTTCGAACCCAAGATGAATATATAGTTATTCCAATTATAGTTCTTAATTAAAACTTCTTTCACTAAAGCCACATTGAAATTCTAGATGTTTAGTATCCTCTTTAGAGCAACAATTTATATCATGTCGAGCAAGATTTAGCAATTGTATTCAATTTTTTTATCATAGCACTCATTACTTTACCCGTTCTTGATTCTCTATTAATTATTATAATATTCTATAAGCTCCAACATGGTTATGCGTTCTTCCATAACAACAGCTTTTAATTTTTATTTTTCAAATTTTTATGGATTTTGGGTATATGGGAAAATAAACAAATAAAACAAACTAGACAAAGTAAACTAAGCAAAATAATACTAGACAAAATAGAAATAAACTAAGCACAACAAAATAAAAAAAAGTAAACCAAGCAAAACAAAATAAAAACAAAATAAAAACATAGAGAGAGGTAGAGTGTCCCCATGTGAACTTATGAGTAGAGCTATGCCTCCTCGGCGCCAGAAAATAGTCTTGATAACCCACAAGTATAGGGGATCGCAATAGTAGTCTTCGAGGGAAGTAAAACCCAAATTTATTGATTCGACACAAGGGGAGGTAAAGAATACTTATAAGCCTTAACAACTCAGTTGTCAATTCAGCTGCACCTGGAAAAGCACTAGTAACAGGGGTGATGTGAAAGCAGCAGTAATATGAGAGCAGTAGTAACAGTAACACAGCAGCAGTAATAGTAATATGAGAGCAATGGCACCATAAAATAGTTGATACTACTTCCAATGACATATAGAACGAGTATATGATGATGATAGATGGACCGGGGTCCCGATCTACACTAGTGGTAACTCTCCAATAACAAGTGACAAGTGTTGGGTGAACAAATAACAGTAGGCAATTGATAGGATTGAAAGCATTAAGACAGTAACATCAAGATTATTAATCATGTAGCATGTTTTCCATATATAGCAATCTTTGTGGTGTAACTTTTCTTCAGATCCCCGGCAACGGCACCAGGAATTTAGCTTGACACGCGTACATCACGCGACCGTTGGGAACCCCAAGTGGAAGGTGTGATGCGTACATCAGTAAGTTTCCCTCAGTAAGAAACCAAGGTTTATCGAACCAGTAGGTAGGATGGCAGAAATACATTTCTTACCAGAAGTTTGTAGGATAACGTTGCATAGAAAACAAAAATTTCCTATCGCGAACACGCAATCCAAGCCAAGATGCAATCTAGAAGACGGTAGCAACGAGGGGTTTATCGAGTCTCACCCTTGAAGAGATTCCAAAGCCTACAAGAGGAGGCTCTTGTTGCTGCGGCAGACGTTCACTTGCCGCTTGCAAAGGCGCTCGTAGAAGATCTTGATCACGATCGGTTCCGGCGTCACGAACGGGCAGCACCTCCGACTCGGTCACACGTTCGATTGTTGATGAAGACGACGTCCACCTCCCCGCTCCAGCTGCAGCGGAAGTAGTAGCTCTGAATCCGACAGCACGAGCCGGCGTGGTGTCTGGTATGTGGAGACCTCATGAGCTTCGCTGTTACGCGGGAGATATGGAGGAGAAAGGCTAGGGTTTGGGGGGTGGCCGGCCTCAAGGGGGTGCGGCCAACTTGTGGCTTTGTCGTGGCCGGCCCCCTCCCCTATGCCCCTCATTATAGGTGGAACTCCAAGTGTTGGTATCCAAGTCTTCAATAAGACCCGAACTAAAAACTTCCATATGGAGTAAACCTAGCTGCTTTCAGATTCCCACTCAGAGGTGGGAGTTCCACCTCCCATATGGGGGGGAGCCCCCTAAGGGGAGTCCACTTGGACTCCTCCCCCACTAGGGTTGGCCGGCATGGAGGTGGAGTCCCATGTGGACTCCACCTTCCTTGTTGGTTTCTTCCGATCTTTCTAGAACCTTCTAGAACCTTCCATAGAACCTTCCGCGACATTTTAATTCACATAAAATGACATCCTATATATGAATCTTATTCCCCGGACCATTCCGGAACTCCTCGTGATGTCCGGGATCCCATCCGGGACTCCGAACAAATATTCGAACTCCATTCCATATTCAAGTACTACCATTTCAACATCCAACTTTATGTGTCACCCTACGGTTCGTGAACTATGCGGACATGGTTGAGTACTCACTCCAACAATAACCAATAGCGGGATCCGGAGATCCATAATGGCCCCACACATTCAACGATGACTTTAGTGATCAAATGAATCATTCACATACAATACCAATTCCCTTTGTCACGCGACATTTGTCCGAGGTTTGATCTTCGGTATCACTCTATACCTTGTTCAACCCCGTTTCCCGACAAGTACTCTTTACTCACTGTAGTATGTGGTCTCTTATGAACTCATTCATATGCTTGCAAGACATTAGACTACATTCCACCGACGAGAGGGCCCATAGTATATCTATCCGTCATCGTGATGGACAAATCCCACTGTTTGATCCATATGCTCAACTCATACTTTCCTGAACACTTAATCCCACCTTTATAGCCACCCATTTACGTAGATGGTGTTTGGTGTAATCAAAGTACCTTTCTCAATATAAGTGATTTACATGATCTCATGGTCATAAGGACTAGGCAACTATGTATCGAAAGCTTATAGCAAATAAATGACGAGATCTTATGCTACGCTTTAATTGGGTGTGTCCATTACATCATTCATATAATGATATAACCTTGTTATTAATAACATCCAATGTTCATGATTATGAAACTAATCATCCATTAATCAACAAGCTAGTTTAAGAGGCATACTAGAGATTTCTTGTTTGTCTACATATCACACATGTACTAATGTTTCGGTTAATACAATTATAGCATGATATATAAACATTTATCATAAACATAAAGATATAACTAATAACCACTTTATTATTGCCTCTAGGCATATCTCCTTCAGTCTCCCACTTGCACTAGACTCAATAATCTAGATTACATTGTAATATACCCAACACCCATGGCATTCTGGGTAGGTCATGCTTTGCCCTAGGGAGAGTTTTAGTCAACGGATCTGCTAACATTCAGATCAGTGGGTACTTTGCAAATCTTTACTTCTCCATCTTCGATGTACTAGCGAATCGAGTGGTAGCAGCTTGATATGCTTCACCTTCTTGTGTGACCTTGGTTTTTGTGCATTGGCGATGGCACCCAATGTTATCACAAAAGAATGATTAATGGGTCCAATGTACTAGGAACCACACCGAGCCTACAATGAACCTCTTCATCCATACCGCTCGATGAAGCTCTGCCGCGCAGGTACTCTCCGATTCGTTGAAGACTTTCGCCACCTGCAATCGCTTTCGAGCTTCTGCCCTGGCCTTACCGCAGCACCATTCAATATAAACACGTACCCAGACTGAGACTTAGAGTCATCAGGATCAGTGCTCCAACTTGCATCGGTGTAACCACTTAAAACGAGCTCTTGGTCACCTCCATAACAAAAAAACATATCCTTAGTCTTTTCAAGTACTTCAGGATATTTTTGACCGCTGTCCAATGGTGTCCCATTCCTGGATCACTTTGATATTTGCTAGTCAAACTAACATCATGTGCTATATCCGGTCTAGTACATAGCATGACATACATGATAGATCCTACCGAGGCATAGGGGATTTTACTCATCCTTTCTCTTTCTTCTGCCGTAGCCGGTCCTTGAGTTTTACTCAAGACTTTGCCTGGTAACATAGGTAAGAACCCTTTTCTTACTTTCATTCATTCTAAACTTCTTTAGAATCTTGTCCGGGTATGTACTCTATAGCCCTATTAAGCGTCTTGATCTATCTCTATAAATCTTGATGCCTAATAGATACGATCTCCACCAAGGTCTTTCATTGAAACTATTATTCAAATAACCTTTAATACTGCTTAATAGTTCTAATCATTCCCTATCAATAATATGTCATCTATGATAATATCAGGAATGCTACGTAGCTCCCACTCACTCTCTCTTGTAAATACAAAGCCTCTCCATGACACCGTATAAACCCGAAGTCTTTTGATCACCTTATCAAAGCGTCGGTTCCAACTTGATGCTGCTTCAGTCCAGATTGAACGCTGGTTTGCATACTTTGTCGATTTTAGGATCACAAAACCTTTGGTTGTACCATACAACTCTTCCTCAATGTCTCCATTATGGAACACCGCTTTGACATCCATCTGCCAAATCTCACAATCGAAAAATGCAGCTATTGCTAACAAAATCTCACACATTTTAGCTTCGCTACAGGTGAGAAAGTCTCATCGTAGTCAACTCCCTGAATTTGTCCGGAAACCCTTTGCGATAAGTCGAGCTTTATAGACAGAATATTACCATCTCAGATCTGTTTTTTCTCTTTGAAGATCCATTTATTCGACAGCCTTTCGATCGTGTAAATCTACCAAAGTCCATACTTTGTTATCATACAGGGATCCCATTCGGATCTCATGGCTTCTTGCCATTTTTTGGAATCCGGGCTCATCATCGCTTCTTCATATGTCGCAGGGTCTTCATCATTGCTATCCACAATCATGACATTTAGACAAGGATCATACCAATCAGAGTGGTACGTTCCCTTGTCGATCCGCGAGGTTCAGTAGCTTCCTCGTTCCAAGTTTCATGATCATTATCATTAGCTTCCTCGGTTGTAGGCGGTACTGGTACAACTTCCGGTACTGCGTTACTCGATCAACGAGTATAGATTCATCAATCTCATCGAATTCTACTTTTCCAGTCACTACTTTAGTGAGAAATTCTTTCAAGAAAGGTTCCGTTCTTAGCAAAAAAGATTTTGCCTTTGGATTTGTGATAGAAAGTATACCTCTATAGTTTCCTTAGGGTATCCTATGAAGACGCATTTCTCCGCTTTGGGTTCTAGCTTGTCCTATTGTAACTTCTTTACATAGGCTTCGCAAACCCAAACTTTTAATGAACGACAGCTTAGGTTTCTTATTAAACCATAATCCATACGGTGGTGTCGTTTCCACGGATTTTGATGGTGCTCTATTTAAAGTGAATGTGGATGTCTCTAATGCTTAACTCCAAAATGATAACGGCAACTCAGTAAGAGACATCATAGAACTAACCATATCTAAGAGAGTTCGACTACGACGTTCGGACACACCGTTTCTTGAGGTGTTCCCGGCGGTGTCAACTGTTAAAGTATTCCACATTTCTTTAAATGCATGCCAAACCTATAACTCAGATATTCACTTCACGACGATCGTAGAATTGATCTTCTGTTACGTTGATTTTCATTTCACTTTGGAATTCCTTGGAACTTCTCGAAAGTTTCGGATTTATATTTCATGAAATAGATATACCCATATCTACTGAAATCTCTGGGAAGGTTAGAACATAACGATAACCACCTGGGCAGCGATGCTACCCTCATTGGTCCACACACATCGGTATGTATGATTTCCAATAAGTCAATAGCTCGCTCCATCATACCAGAAAATGGAGTCTTAGTCATTTTTCCCATTAGACATGCTTCGCATCTATCAAGTGACTCAAAGTCAAGAGATTAAGTAATCCATCAGCATGGAGTTTCTTCATGCTTCACTCCAATATGACCAAGACTACAGTGCATATAAGAAGAATTATCATTCAATTTAATTCGCTTAGCATCAATGTTATGTATATGCGTATCACTACTATCGAGATCAAAAAAATAAGCCATTCTTTTGTGGTGCTCAACCATAAAAGATAAAATTAGAACAACCATTATTCTCAGATTTGAATGAATAACCGTCTAGACAAACAACATCCAGATATATTGTTCATGCTCAACGCGGGTACAAAATAACAATTATTTAGGCTTAAAACTAACTCGAAGGTAGATGTAGAGGAAGTGTGTCGACAGTGATCACATCGACTTTGGATCCATTTCCAACGCGCATCGTCACTTCATCTTTCAGTAGTCTTCGTTTATTCTTTAGTTCCTGTTGCTCGAGTTACAAATATGAGCAACCGAACCAGTATCAAATACCCAGGTACTAGTACGAGAACCACTGAGATAAACATCTATAACATGTATATCGATATACCTTCTTCTTCTTGACAAATGCCTCTTAAGATCAGCCGTATACTTGAGCAATTACGTCTGTCCCTTCTCCTACAAAGAATAGCACTAAGATCAAAGCTTAGGGCCATTCTTAGGTTTCATAGGAGAGCGGCAGCTTTCTTGCCACCCTTCTGGAATTTTCCCTTAGACTTGCCTGCTTCTTGAAACTTGTGGTCTTGTTGACCATCAACACTTGGTGCTCTTCTTGATCTCACCTCACAGTTTTTAGCAAGTGCCAAAGAGTTCGGTGTAACTCTGTTCATGTTCGCATATTGTAGTTCATCACAAAGTTCTTGTAACTTGGTAGCAGTGATTGAAGGACACAATTAATCCCCAGGTTAAGAATCACTATTCCCAAGTCATCAGTTTCTTCGCATGCCCGGTCATGGCGAGCATGTGCTCACTAATGGAGCTGCCTGCTTCTTCCATCATGCAGCTGAAGAATTGTTTCGATGCTTCATAGCATTCCACGGGCCGCATGAGTCTCAAAAATAGCTTTCAACTCTTTCATCAACTCATGAGGATCGTGGTGCTCAAAACGTTTTTGAAGATCGGATTCCAGACTGCATGTGATGGCACATCTAACTTGAGATGCATCAATTTTCCTGAGTCTCAGAAATTGTGCTTTTACTTCATCGTTCTAGCTCGTAGGAGGGTCACTCATGTGCATCACACATATTGCGATTTCCACAGAGAGGAAGATCCTCACATGACGGAACCGGTCGGTGAAGTTGCTACCGTTTCTTAAGCTTTTCTTTCTCTAAGAACTGATTAAAATTGATTGGGGACGCCATCTCTCCAAATATATATTTGCAAAAGTTTAGACTAAGGTTATGATAAAATGAAGTCCAAATTTTAATTCAACATAATTAAAATCTAGGTGAACTCCCACTCAAAACAATATCCTCGTGATTGTCTTAGTGATCACATCTAACCAAATCCACCAAGACCTATGTCCGATCATCAATGTAGACAATGTGATTTCAATGGCGAATACTCAAAGTGTTCATCATATCAACCATATGATTCATGCTCTACCTTGGTATCACTTGTTCGTAGACCATGTCTCAGAGCATGCTAGGTTTCGTTAAGGCCACTCCTAGTATCCGCGTGCAAAACTGGCTTGCACCCGTTGTATGCACTTGTTGATTCTATCACACCCGATCATCACGAGATGCTTCGAAACGGCAAGTCTTGGCAACGGTGCTACTAAGGATGAACACTTTATTATCTTGAGATTTTAGCGAGGGATCATCTTATAATGCTACCGTCGCGATCTAACAAAATAAGATGCATAAAAGGATTAACATCACATGCAGTTCATATGTGATATGATATGGCTCTTTTGTCTTTGCGCCTATGATCTTCATCTCCAAAGCACGGACATGATCTCCATCATCTCCGGGCATGATCTCCATCATCGTGTCAAGGTCAATGGCGCCGTTTTCATGATTGTCCTCCATGTAGCAACTATTACAACTACTTTGAAATACCACTAACATGAAATTTAAAGACAACCATAAGGTTCCTGCCGGCGGTTGCCACAATAAAATAATGATCATCTCATACATATTCATCATCACATCATGGCCATATCACATCACCAAACCCTGCAAAAACAAGTTGGACGGCTCTAATTTGGTTTGCATATTTTACGTGGTTTAGGGTTTCGATTAAGATCCAATCTACCTGCGAACATGAACCACAACAGTGATACTAATGTTTTCAATAGAAGAGTAAATTGAATCTTCACTGTAGTAGGAGAGACAGACACCCGCAAAGCCACTTATGCAATACAAGTTGCATGTCAAGCGAACGAGGAACAAGTCTCATGAACGCGGTCATGTAAAGTTGGTCCGAGCCGCTTCATCCCACTATGCCACAAAGATGCAAAGTACTCAAACTAAAGATAACAAGAGCATCAACGTCACAAAACCATTGTGTTCTACTCTCCGTGCAACCATCTATGCATAGACACGGCTCTCATACCACTGTAGGATAACGCTGCATAGAAAACAAAATTTCCTACTGCCAACACGCAATCCAAGCCAAGATGCAATCTAGAAGACGGTACCAACGAGGGGTTTACCGAGTCTCACCCTTGAAGAGATTCCAAAGCCTACAAGAGGAGGCTCTGGTTGCTGCGGTAACTTGCCGCTTGCTAAAGCGCGTAGAAGATCTTGATCACGATCAGTTCCGGCGCCACGAACGGGCAAAGAACCTCCGTACTCGGTCACACGTTTGGTTGTTGATGAAGACGACGGGCCCACCTCCCCGTTCCACGGCAGCTAAGCAGGTAGCTCTTGAACTGGCTGAAGACGACGGCGGCAGTGTCGGTGGCTGTGAGAACTCAAGGAGCTTTCGCCAGCCACGCGATATGGAGGAGAGGGGGCGGCTAGGTTTGGGGGGTGGCCGGCCTCAAGGGGGTGCGGCCAACTTGTGGCTTTGGCCGGCCCCCTCCCCTTTGCCCTCATTATATAGGTGGAACTCCCAAGTGTTGGACTACAAGTCTTCACGAACCAAAAACCTTCCATATGGAGGGAAACTCAGCTGCTAAGACTCCCACTAGAGGTGGGAGTTCTACCTCCCATATGGGGCCGGCCCCCTAAGGGGAGTCCACTTGGGACTCTCTCCCCTAACTAGGGTTGGCTGTTACGGAGTGTGGGAGTCCCATGTGACTCCACCTTCCTGGTGGTTTCTCCGGACTTTTCAGAACCTTCTAGAACCTTCCATAGAACCTTTCCGCGACATTTTAATTCACATAAAATGACATCCTATATATGAATCTTATTCTTCGACCCATTCCGAACTCCTCGTGATGTCCGGATCTCATCCGGGACTCCGAACAAATATTCGAACTCCATTCCATATTCAAGTTCTACCATTTCAACATGCAACTTTAAGTGTGTCACCCTACGGTTCGTGAACTATGCGGACATGGTTGAGTACTCACTCCGACTAATAACCAATAGCGGGATCCGGAGATCCATAATGGTTCTACATATTCAACGATGACTTTAGTGATCGAATGAACCATTCATATACGACAATTCCCCTTGTCACGCGATATTTTACTTGTCCGAGGTTCGATCTTCGGGATCACTCTATACCTTGTTCAACCTCTTCTCCTGACAAGTACTCTTACTCGTACCGTGGTATGTGGTCTCTTGTGAACTCATTCATCATATGTTTGCAAGACATTAGACGACATTCCACCCAGAGGGCCCCGTGAGTATATCTATCCGTCATCGGGATGGACAAATCCCACCGTTTTGATCCATATGCCTCAACTCACTCTTTCCATTAATCCCACCTTATAGCCACCCATTTATGCAATGGCGTTTGATGTAATCAAAGTATCTTTCCGGTATAAGTGATTTACATGATCTCATGGTCATAAGGACTAGGTAACTATGTATCGAAAGCGTATAGCAAATAACTTAATGACGAGATCTTATGCTACGTTTAATTGGGTGTGTCCATTACATCATTCATATAATGATATAACCTTGTTATTAATAAAATCCAATGTTCATGATTATGAAACTAATCATCCATTAATCAACAAGCTAGTTTAAGAGGCACACTAGGGACTTCTTTGTTGTCTACATATCACACATGTACTAATGTTTCGGTTAATACAATTATAGCATGATATATAAAAATTTATCATAAACATAAAGATATAAATAATAACCACTTTATTAATGCCTCTAGGGCATCTCTTCAAAGAGGTGCGGCGCAACACCAGGATTCCGGCGCCAACGTGAACCCGTACAACACAAACCAAGTACTTTGCTCCAACGAACAAAGGAGTGTTGTCAATCTCACCGGCTTATTTAACAAAGGATTAGATGTATATGGATGATGATTGTTTGCAGAAAACAGTAGAACAAGTATTACAGTAGATTGTATTCAGATGTAAAGAATTGGACCGGGTCCACAGTTCACTAGTGGTGTCCTCCCATAAGATAATTAGCATGTTGGGTGAACAAATTACAATTGGACATTGAAAAATAAAGAGGGCATGACCATGCACATACATATTATGATGAGTATTGTGGGAGATTTAATTGGGTATTACGACAAAGTACATAGACCGCTATCCAAACATGCATCTATGCCTAAAAAGTCCACCTTCAGGTTATCATCCTAACCCCTTCCAGTATTATTGCACAATGTGACAATTGCATTAAGTATTATGCGTAAATATAATCAATAACTACATCCTCGGACATAGCATCAATATGTTTTATCCCTAGTGGTAACAGCACATCCATGTCCTTTAGAGGTTTCTATTACCTCCCAGATTCACGGAGAGACATGAACCCAATTATCGAGCATAAATACTCCTTGAGTTACTAGCAAAAACTTGGCAGAGTCTTCACTAATAACGAGCATCATCAACAACACATAGGTATAAATTGATAATGAACATAACATGGTATTCTCTATTCATCGGATCCCAACAAACACAACATATAGCATTACAGATAGATGATCTTGATCATGTTCGGTAGCTCACAAGATCCAACAATTAAGCACAATGAGGAGAAGACAACCATCTAGCTACTGCTATGGACCCATAGTCCAGGGGTGAACTACTCACTCATCACTTCAGAGGCGACCATGGCGGTGTAGAGTCCTCAGGAGATGATTCCCCTCTCCGCAGGTGCCTGATCCGATCTCCAAATTCTCCAAACCACGCCCACGAAGGATAATGGCTCTCTCTTTGAGGTTTGAAGGAGATATGCCCTAGAGGCAATAATAAAGTGGTTATTATTTATATCTTTATGTTTATGATAAATGTTTATATATCATGCTATAATTGTATTAACCGAAACATTAGTACATGTGTGATATGTAGACAACAAGAAGTCCCTAGTATGCCTCTTAAACTAGCTTGTTGATTAATGGATGATTAGTTTCATAATCATGAACATTGGATGTTATTAATAACAAGGTTATGTCATTATATGAATGATGTAATGGACACACCCAATTAAGCGTAGCATAAGATCTCGTCATTAAGTTATTTGCTATAAGCTGATACATAGTTACCTAGTCCTTATGACCATGAGATCATGTAAATCACTTATAGGAAAGGTACTTTGATTACACCAAACACCACTGCGTAAATGGGTGGCTATAAAGGGTGGATTAAGTATCCGGAAAGTATGAATTGAGGCATATGGATCAACAGTGGATTTGTCCATCCCGATGACGGATAGATATACTCTGGGCCCTCTCGGTGGAATGTCGTCTAATGTCTTGCAAGCATATGAATGAGTTCATAAGAGACCACATACCATGGTACGAGTAAAAGAGTACTTGTCAAAGAGACGAAAGAACAAGGTATAGAGGATACCGAAGATCAAACCTCGGACAAGTAAAATATCGCGTGACAAAGGGAATTGGTATTGTATGTGAATGTTCATTCGATCACTAAAGTCATCATTGAATATGTGGGAGCCATTATGGATCTCCAGATCCCGCTATTGGTTATTGGTCGGAGAGAGTACTCAACCATGTCCGCATAGTTCACGAACCGTAGGGTGACACACTTAAATATGGAATGGAGTTCGAATATTTATTCGGAGTCCCGGATGAGATCCCGGACATCACGAGGAGTTCCGGAATGGTCCGGAGAATAAGATTCATATATCGGATGTCATTTTATGTGAATTAAAATGTCGCGGAAGGTTCTATGGAAGGTTCTAGAAGGTTCTAGAAAAGTCCAGAAGAAACCACCAAGGAAGGTGGAGTCCACATGGGACTCCACCTCCATGGCCGGCCAACCCTAGTGGGGGAGGAGTCCCCCGTAGGACTCGGTCAACCCCCATATGGGAGGTGGAACTCCCACCTCTAGTGGGAGTCCTAGCTTGGCTAGGTTTCCCCTCCATATGGAAGGTTTTTGGTTCGGGTCTTATTCGAAGACTTGGAGACCAACTCTTGGGGATCCACCTATATAATGAGGGGCCGAGGGGGCCGGCCACCCCAAGACCACAAGTTGGCCACCCCAAGACCACAAGCTGGCACGCCCCCTTGAAGTGGCCGCCACCCTCCCAACCCTAGCCGCCCCCTCCTCCATATCTCCCGCGTAGCTTTAGCGAAGCTCGCCGAAGCTTCACCGCCACCGACACCACGCCGTCGTGCTTCGGACTCAAGAGGAGCTACTACTTCCGCTGCCCGCTGAACGGGAGGTGGACGTCGTCTTCATCAACCCGAACGTGTGACCGAGTACGGAGGTGCTGCCCGTTCGTGGCGCCGCCGATCGTGATCAAGATCTTCACGCTTTTTGCCAGCGGCAAGTGAACGTCTACCGCAGCAACAAGAGCCTCCTCTTGTAGGCTTTGGAATCTCTTCAAGGGTGAGACTCGATAAACCCCTCGTTGCTACCGTCTTCTAGATTGCATCTTGGCTTAGATTGCGTGTTCGCGGTAGGAAATTTTTGTTTTCTATGCAACGTTATCCTACAGTGGTATCAGCCGTGTCTATGCATAGATGGTTGCACGAGTAGAACACAATGGTTTGTGGCGTTGATGCTCTTGTTATCTTTAGTTTGAGTACTTTGCATCTTTGTGGCATAGTGGGATGAAGCGGCTCGGACTAACTTTACATGACCGCGTTCATGAGACTTGTTCCTCGTTCGATATGCAACTTGTATTGCATAAGAGGCTTTGCGGGTGTCTGTCCTACTATAGTGAAGATTCAATTTACTTTTCTATTGAACATTAGTATCAACGTTGTGGTTCATGTTCGTAGGTAGATTAGATCTCTCTAGAAAACCTAAACCACGTAAAATATGCAAACCAAATTAGAGACGTCTAACTTGTTTTTGGGGTTTGGTGATGTGATATGGCCATAATGTGATGATGAATATGTATGAGATGATCATTATTGTATTGTGGCAACCGGCAGAAGCCTTATGGTTGTCTTTAAATTTCATGTTGAGTAGTATTTCAAAGTAGTTGTAATAGTTGCTACATAGGACAATCATGAAGACGGCGCCATTGACCTTGACGCTACGCCGACGATGATGGAGATCATGCCCGAAGATGATGGAGATCATGTCCGTGCTTTGGAGATGAAGATCAAGGCGCAAAGACAAAGGGGCCATATCATATCACATATGAGTTGCATGTGATGTTAATCCTTTTATGCATCTTATTTTGCTTAGATCGCGACGGTAGCATTATAAGATGATCCCTCACTAAAATCTCAAGATAATAAAGTGTTCATCCTTAGTAGCACCGTTGCCAAGACTTGTCGTTTCGAAGCATCTCGTGATGATCGGGTGTGATAGAATCAACAAGTGCATACAACGGGTGCAAGACAGCTTTGCACATGCGGATACTAAGGTGGCCTTGACGAGCCTAGCATGTAGTACATGGTCTCGGAACACGTGATACCGAAAGGTAGAGCATGAATCATATGATTGATATGATGAACACTTTGAGTGTTCGCCATTGAAATCACACCTTGTCTCGTGATGATCGGACATAGGTGCGGTGGATTTGGTTCGTGTGATCACTAAGACTTGCGAGGGATATTGTTTTGAGTGAGTTCACCTAGATTTTTAATTATGTTGAATTAAAATTTGAACTCAATTTGTCATAAACTTAGTCTAAACTTTTGCAAATATATGTTGTAGAGATGGCGTCCCCAATCAATTTTAATCAGTTCCTAGAGAAAGAGAAACTTAAGAGCAACGGTAGCAACTTCACCAACTGGTTCCGTCATGTGAGGATCTTCCTCTCTGGCGGAAATCTGCAATATGTGCTTGATGCACCGCTAGGTGACCCTCCTGCAGAAACTGAAACCGATGAAGTAAAAGCTGTTTACGAGACTGGAAAATTCGGTACTCTCAAGTTCAATGTGCCATCTTATGCAGTCTGGAATCCGATCTTCAAAAACATTTTGAGCACCACGATCCTCATGAGTTGATGAAAGAGCTGAAAGCTATTTTTGAGACTCATGCGGCCGTGAAATGCTATGAAGCATCGAAACAATTCTTCGGCTGCATGATGGAAGAAGGCAGCTCCGTTAGTGAGCACATGCTGCCATGACCGGGCATGCGAAGAAACTCAGTGACTTGGGAATAGTGATTCCTAACAGACTGGGGATTAATCGTGTCCTTCAATCACTGCCACCAAGTTACAAGAACTTTGTGATGAACTACAATATGCAGAACATGAACAAGGAGTTACCTGAACTCTTTGGCATGCTAAAAGCTGCTGAGATTGAGATCAAGAAAGAGCACCAAGTGTTGATGGTCAACAAGACTACCAGTTTCAAGAAACAGGGCAAGTCTAAGGGAAAATTCAAGAAGGGTGGCAAGAAAGCTGCCACGATGAACCTAAGAACGGCCCTAAGCCTGATGTTGAGTGCTATTACTGCAAGGAGAAGGGACACTGGAAGCGTAATTGCTCCAAGTATCTGGCTGATCTGAAGAGCGGCCTTGTCAAGAAGAAGAGAAGGTATATCTGATATACATGTTATAGATGTTTATCTCACTGGTTCTCGTTCTAGTACCTGGGTATTTGATACTGGTTCGGTTGCTCATATATGTAACTCGAAACAGGAACTAAAGAATAAACGAAGACTACTGAAGGATGAAGTGACGATGCGCGTTGGAAATGGATCCAAAGTCGATGTGATCGCTGTCGGCACACTTCCTCTACATCTACCTTCGGGATTAGTTTTAAGCCTAAATAATTGTTATTTTGTACCCGCGTTGAGCATGAACATTATATCTAGATCTTGTTTAATGCAAGACGGTTATTCATTCAAATCTGAGAATAATGGTTGTTCTATTTTTATGAATAATATCTTTTATGGTCGAGCACCACAAAAGAATGGCTTATTTCTGTTAGATCTCGATAGTAGAGATACGCATATACATAACATTGATGCTAAGCGAATTAAATTGAATGATAATTCTACTTATATGTGGCACTGTCGTCTTGGTCATATTGGAGTGAAACGCATGAAGAAACTCCATACTGATGGATTAATTGAATCACTTGACTTTGAGTCACTTGATAGATGCGAAGCATGTCTAATGGGAAAAATGACAAAGACTCCATTTTCTGGTATGATGGAGCGAGCTAACGACTTATTGGAAATCATACATACCGATGTGTGTGGACCAATGAGCGTAGCATCGCGGGTGGTTATCGTTATGTTCTAACCTTCACATGATGATCTGAGTAGATATGGGTATATCTATTTCATGAAACATAAATCCGAAACTTTCGAGAAGTTTAAGGAATTCCAAAGTGAAGTAGAAAATCAACGTAACAAGAAGATCAAATTTCTACGATCTGATCGTGAGGTGAATATCCGAGTTATGAGTTTGGCATGCATTTAAAGAAATGCGGAATACTTTCACAATTGACACCGCCGGGAACACCACAACGAAACGGTGTGTCCGAACGTCGTAATCGAACTCTCTTAGATATGGTTCGTTCTATGATGTCTCACTGATTTGCCGTTATCATTTTGGAGTTATGCATTAGAGACAGCCGCATTCACTTTAAATAGAGCACCATCAAAATCCGTAGAAACGACACCGTATGAATTATGGTTTAATAAGAAACCTGCTGTCGTTCCTGAAAGTTTGGGTTGCTAAGCCTATGTAAAGAAGTTACAACCGGACAAGCTAGAACCCAAAGCGAGAAATGCGTCTTCATAGGATACCTAAGGAAACTATGGGGTATACTTTCTCACAAATCCGAAGGCAAATCTTTGTTGCTAAGAGCGGAACCTTTCTTGAAAGAATTTCTCTAAAGAAGTGACTGGAAGAAAAGTAGAACTCGATGAGATTGATGAATCTATACTCATTGATCAGAGTAGCGCAGCTTGTTCTGTACCGCCTACACCGGCAACAGAGGAAGCTAATGATAATGATCATGAAACTTCGAACGAGAAACTACCGAACCTCGCAGGGAACGTACCACTCTGATTGGTATGATCCTTGTCTAAAATGTCATGATTGTGGATAACAATGATGAGGACCCTGCGATGTATGAAGAAGCAATGATGAGCCAGATTCCAACAAATGGCAAGAAGCAATGAAATCCGAAATGGGATCCATGTATGATAACAAAGTATGGACTTTGGTAGACTTACGATAGCCGAAAGGCTGTCGAGAATAAATGGATCTTCGAGAGAAAAACAGATGCTGATAGTAATATTATGTCTATAAAGCTCCACTTGTCGCAAAGGGTTTCCGACAAATTCAAGGAGTTGACTACGATGAGACTTTCTCACCTGTAGCGAAGCTAAAGTCTGTAAGGATTTTGTTAGCAATAGCTGCATTTTTCGATTATGAGATTTGGCAGATGGATGTCAAAACGGCGTTCCTTAATGGAGACATTGAGGAAGAGTTGTATATGGTACAACCCAAAGGTTTTGTCGATCCAAAAATGCGGACAAAGTATGCAAACTTCAGCTTTCAATCTATGGCTGAAGCAAGCATCAAGAAGTTGGAACCGACGCTTTGATAAGGTGATCAAAGACTTTGGATATACGGTGTCATGGAGAGGCCTATATTTACAAGAAAGTGAGTGGGAGCTCTGTAGCATTCCTGATATTATATGTAGATGACATATTATTGATTGGGAATGATATAGAACTATTAAGCAGTGTAAAAGGTTATTTGAATAATAGTTTTTCAATGAAAGACCTTGGTGAAGCATCGTATATATTAGGCATCAAGATTTATAGAGATAGATCAAGGCGCCTAATAGGCCATCACAGAGTACATATCCGGACAAGATTCTAAAGAAGTTTGGACGAAAGTAAGAAAGGGTTCTTACCTATGTTAATGTGCAAGGTCTTGAGTACGACTCAAGGACCGGCTACGGAAGAAGAAAGAGAAAGGATGAGTAAAATCCCCTATCGGCAGTAGGATCTATCATGTATGCCATGCTATGTACTAGACCGGATATAGCACATGCTGTTAGTTTGACTAGCGATATCAAAGTGATCCAGGAATGGAACAGCGGTCAAGAATATTCTGAGTACTTGAAAAGAACTAAGGATATGTTTCTTTGTTATGGAGGTGACCAAGAGCTCGTTGTAAGTGGTTACACCGATGCAAGTTGGAACACCGATCCTGACACTTGTCACGACTGGCAACGTGTTTATATTGAATGGTGTCAGTAAGTGGGCAAGCTCGAAGCAGTGCACGTGGCGAAGTCTTCAACAGAATCAGAAGTACATAGCGGCTTCGGAGGCTTCATCGGAAGCGGTATGGATGAAGAGGTTCATTGTAGAGCTCGGTGTGGTTCCTAGTGCATTGGACCCATTAATCATTTACTGTGATAACATGGGTGCCATCGCCAATGCACAAGAGACAAGGTCACACAAGAGGCTGAAGCATATCAAGCTACGTTACCACTCGATTCGCGAGTACATCGAAGATGGAGAAGTAAAGATTTGCAAAGTACAACATCTGAATGTGCAGATCCGTTGACTAAAGCTCTCCCTAGGACAAAGCATGACCAACACGAGAATGCCATGGGTGTTAGGTATATTACAATGTAATCTAGATTATTGACTCTAGTGCAAGTGGGAGACTCAAGGAGATATGCCCTAGAGGCAATAATAAAGTGGTTATTATTTATATCTTTATGTTTATGATAAATGTTTATATATCATGCTATAATTGTATTAACAAAACATTAGTACATGTGTGATATGTAGACAACAAGAAGTCCCTAGTATGCCTCTTAAACTAGCTTGTTGATTAATGGATGATTAGTTTCGTAATCATGAACATTGGATGTTATTAATAACAAGGTTATGTCATTATATGAATGATGTAATGGACACACCCAATTAAGCGTAGCATAAGATCTCGTCATTAAGTTATTTGCTATAAGCTTTCGATACATAGTTACCTAGTCCTTATGACCATGAGATCATGTAAATCACTTATACCGGAAAGGTAATTTGATTACCAAACACCACTACGTAAATGGGTGGCTATAAAGGTGGGATTAAGTATCCGGAAAGTATGAATTGAGGCATATGGATCAACAGTGGGATTTGTCCATCCCGATGACGGATAGATATACTCTGGGCCCTCTCGGTGGAATGTCGTCTAATGTCTTGCAAGCATATGAATGAGTTCATAAGAGACCACATACCATGGTACGAGTAAAGAGTACTTGTCAGGAGACGAGGTTGAACAAGGTATAGAGTGATACCGAAGATCAAACCTCGGACAAATAAAATATCGCGTGACAAAGTGGTATTGTATGTGAATGGTTCATTCATCACTAAAGTCATCATTGAATATGTGGGAGCCATTATGGATCTCCAGATCCCGCTATTGGTTATTGGTGGAGAGAGTACTCAACCATGTCCGCATAGTTCACGAACCGTAGGGTGACACACTTAAAGTTGGATGTTGAAATGGTAGTACTTGAATATGGAATGGAGTTCGAATATTTATTCGGAGTCCCGATGAGATCCCGGACATCACGAGGAGTTCCGGAATGGTCCGGAGAATAAGATTCATATATAGGATGTCATTTTATGTGAATTAAAATGTCGCGGAAGGTTCTATGGAAGGTTCTAGAAGGTTCTAGAAAAGTCCGGAAGAAACCACCAAGGAAGGTGGAGTCCCCATGGGACTCCACCTCCATGGCCGGCCAACCCTAGTGGGGGAGGAGTCCCAAGTGGACTCCCCCTTAGGGGGCCGGCCACCCCCATATGGGAGGTGGAACTCCCACCTCTAGTGGGAGTCCTAGCTTGGCTAGGTTTCCCCTCCATATGGAATGTTTTTGGTTCGGGTCTTTGTTATCACCAGATTTTGGCCAAATCAGGAGGTGGGCCGTAAGGAGATGGGCTTGGAAGATTACACGTGGAAGATCTCTGAAGCGGCCTTGCACGAAGAGTTTGGGCTAGATTGCCCGTGTATCTTTAATTATAGTAGATTGCATCTTAGATTGAAAGTTAGAGTTTGTATCGTGCACGGTGGGGATTGTTCCCACGTTAGAAAGTCCCCTGGACTATAAATATGTATCTAGGGTTTATGGAATAAACAACAACCAACGTTCAACCAACAAATCAATCTCGGCGCATCGCCAACTCCTTCGTCTCGAGGGTTTCTACCGGTAAGCAACATGCCTAGATCGCATCTTGCGATCTAGGCAGCACAAGCTTCATGTTGTTCATGCGTTGCTCGTCTTGAAGCCTTTTTGATGGCGAGCAACGTAGTTATCATAGATGTTCTAGGGTTAGCATAGTTCTTCGTATAACATGCTATCGTAGTGCAACCCTTGCATATCTAGCCGCCTCACACCTATCTTAGGTGTAGAGGCGGCACCCCGCTTGATCATTATTTAGTAGATCCGATCCGTTACGGTTGCTCCTTGTTCATCAAGGATTAGTTTAATATCTGCAATAGTTAGGCCTTACAAAGGGTTGGAGGATCCAGCGGCACGCAGGGTGTCGTTTGCTAGTCCTAGACAGGATGTTCCGGGATCAACCTCGTGTTGGTTTTAGGCCTTGTCTAGGATCGGCTTACGATCACCGTGCGTGGCCGCGAGGCCCAATCCTGAGTAGGATGATCCGATTATGCGGTGAAAACCCTAAATCGTCGTAGATCTCATTAGCTTTATCTTGATCAAGCAGGACCACCATATATTCGTGCACCTCGTACGAATCATGGGTGGATCGGCTCCTTGAGCCGATTCACATAACCTGAGAGCCGATCGAGGCTCGTATTTAATGTTTACGTGTATGCCATGCAGGAAACTAAGCGAGGCATCTCCATCACCTTCCTGACCAGGTATAGGTCAGGTGGCACGCCCTTGCATCAGCATCGGACGTGTGTACCAGAGGCTTTGCGGGCCGTCGCTCGGAGGGACCTCGGCCAGCCGCAGCCCTAGGTTGTTCCCGGCTCTACGGTGTTGCCGTCGCTGCCCGTCGGTGGGTTTTGGCAGCAACACATTCTGGCACGCCGGTGGGACAAGCTTCTACATCAACCACATCGCCATCTACATCTGAGATGGCGGATGGCACGCCAGTCACGTACGAGGATCTGACCGCAGCTCAAGAAGAAGTATGACGAGATCAAAGTCATCCTCGAAGCCGACCTCATCGGTTCTTTCCAGAACCCGTTCACATGGCATCGGGTGGAAGGGTTCTCGCCTAATGGTGCACTAGATGGGATAGACCTCTCTGCCCCGTCGGAAGAACGCACCAGGTCCCTGCGGCAGGAGATCAACTACTTGGTGGCTCACTCGCTACACCGCCACTCGAGAACCTGGTGCGTTGGAGCGTGTCGCTCTTCGCGTGATCCAGAGATCATGAGGCACCCGTACTCGCCGTCAGGACCAGCTCTCGGGACGCATCAGGGAGAGTTGCCACTCCAGTCCCGTCCACCGCTGCCATTTGCGTTGGCAGCACCGAAGTGCCGACTTCACCGGCATTCGTCGTCTACAAGATCGGTGGTGACCCTAGTGACTACCAGTTCTTGCATGAGGCGCCTAAGGAGATCCCTCACGGGTACACGTGCACGTATGTGCCAGATTGCGGCACGCCACAAACCAGGCCACAACATCGGGGACTTCCGGGAAAACGGGAGGGACGTCGGCAGATCTTGAGAAGAGACGTGGCTAACTAAGTCGCCACCCGACGAACCTCCGAGCTCAGCTCCTGCAGTTGGCTCAGAGCTGAAAGCAAACATGGCTGGCTAAGTACGCCACCCCGGCGAATCTTCGAGTTCAACTCCTGCGCCAGCACAGCGGATCAGATCAGTACCATGCGAGAGATCAGTTCGGCATGGTGCCGAAAAGGAGGGCAATCGGCTATTCCAAGCCGTACCCCGACGACTACGAGATGATCCCGCTACCACCTAAATATCGGCTCCCTGATTTCTCTAAATTCAGTGGATCAGATGGTTCCAGCTCCATCGAGCACGTAGGCCGATATTTGGCACAACTAGGACCGGCCTCAGTGTCGGATCAACTACGCGTGAGGCTCTTCTCACAGTCCCTCACGGGATCGGCTTTCGGGTGGTACACCTCGTTGCCACCACTCGATCCGGACTTGGAAGCGATTGGAAGAACAGTTCCATATGCGGTACCATTCAGGCTTCCAGTCGGCATTGCGATCTAGCACAATTACGCGAAGCGTGGAGAAACCGTGAGGATACATCCGGCGCTTCAGGAATCTTAGGAACCGATGTTATTCGGTTCGTATAAAGAAAAGGAAGATCGAGTTGGCGATGGCCTCGCAACACCGCTCAAGGACATGGCCTCCCAAGCGGACTATCCCTCACGCCATGGTGTCGACGTCAGCATATGAACAGCGCCACCGGTCTGGCCAGGACAAATTCAAGCGTGCGTAGTCCTGGTCGATGCAGAGGAAGACGAAGTTTCTGCGGGAGATCAAGAGGTAGCAGTGGCTGAATGGACTCGGGGGGAACCCGTGTCCTGCAAATGGGTAAAGCCACCGGCCCACCCGGGGGTTTGATTTTACGTGACCAAACTGAGCAAATCTTCGACCTCCTGCTCAAGGAGAAGCAGTTGACGATTCCCGAAGGTCTCAAATTCCCCACGGTGCAAGAGCTGAATGGAAAGCCATACGCAAATGGCATAACCGCTCTCCCATGCCACCAAGCCGCAGGGTGTGGCGTCGGCACATCAAGCGGCGATAGAAAAGGGCGTCGATTTTCAACCAGTACGCCATGAAGGTCGACACCCAACCCTTCCCCGCCGTTAACATGGTAGAATGCACTTACCACGAAGGTTGCCAGGGTCCTCGTAAGCCATCAACATGGTAGGACCTGCACCACTGCAAAGATGGAGACGAGGCACTGCTCTCTAGCAAGGACACAGAGAGGCCGCTCCACGCGATCGGCTCGTCATGATGGCAAGCGTTACGTCACAGAGGGAGAAGTGAAGAACATAAGATATCAGCGACCCCTCTCGATCACCTCCTCAACAAGTATGTGAGTCGGTATGACCAACGCCGGATCCAGCGATGATGATGAAAGAGATCGTCTGGCTAGAGAAGCCAGAAGACATCGTCGGCATGATCGCGATGAGGAGGAGCACGAGCGCCGTGCCACGGAAAAATCAAGGGAGCAAGACGACAACGACAGGCACTGGGACTGCCCCTTCTTCAGACACTGCTGGGATTCAAGAATGAGCCGATTGCCCACAATCGGCAATTGCCCAGAATGCAACCAGAAGAAGAAGGTGGCAGCCAACGTGTCCGTGTTCAAGCGCTTAGGGCCTCTCCCGCCACAAAGCAAACGCGCTGACCCCTCGGTGGGAAGATCTCGAGGATTCGGAAGACGAGGGACAAGAAGAAGAAGAGGTACCACCGGCCAAGGTGGTGCCCTGATGGACTCAGCCGTTCACAAAAGCGCAGGGTTCAGCAATTGCGCGGTCTGGAGGAAGCCGAAAGGTTATACTTGCATACGCTAAGGAAGGACGCTGGCTCGCGAGTTCAGCGACCCTGGACGAAGAGGGTCGTCCACGGAAAATGGAGTGGCGTCCCAAGCAAAGGAAAGCCGATGATGAAACATCGGCTGGTACAAACATGGTGCTCGTCCTTCCGACGGAGCTTAGTGCTCCACGATTATACGATGCACTCAAGGTGGACGACGGCAAGCGCATCAACATGATAAAGTCAGAGGTTGGGTTGGTTTTATCCAGCCTGACCGAGTAGCAAGAACAAACCGATGAGCAAACGGGGCGAGGCTGATCTTTGTGATCGGCCCCAAAAATCTATGAAGGGCATTACAGAACCTTCAGTCAGCGCTTCAATCGATATGGAGGCCGATTCCAGCAATCGGCCAAAATTATCTTCACCACATGTTCTGCTTATGTTCAACATCGATCTACTGGGCAGCGGTCACGTCGGCGGATGAAAGTCAACACGAATCCTCGCGGAGCCGACGTGCAAGCAGTGCCTTGGCTAACCACAAAGCCGATATCTGCAGTCACCTGCAGAGTCGGCTCGGGGCATGTCAGATGAACATGTGATAAACATGTGTAAACATGTGTGCGTGAAACACGGGAGCCGATTAGGAAAAATCGGCCAGTAAAAAAAATTTTTTACAGCCGATGCAAGGGCATCGACTTTAGAACTGAGAAGCGAAGCCGATGCGCAGCCATCGACTCTAGTACAGTTACACAAGACCAAGACCTACTGGCTATGTGCTCATAGTTCACATCAACATCGACGTCCAGTGGAAGAAAGCTGATCAATGACCTGTGCATCCTCGCCGGTATTCTCGCCTTGATTAAGGCTCGGGGGGCAGCTAACTTGGCAGATGTTCTGTTTTGGGAGCCGATTGGAGTCGCATCGACTGACCCTGCATCGTGATCTTCTCTGAAAGCGGTTCAGGTGTGGCAAAAGAAAACTGCTAAAGCTACGGAGAGGAATCAGAAAAGGAGGCCGTCGGTTTTACAGATTTTTGGACCGTCCTGTTGCTGCAAGAATAGGAAAGGGACTGGATTCTCAAAATGGCCGATGAGTAGTCATCGGCTAAGGGATTGCGAAAATTATGGTCAGATATCAAATCGCAGCCTGAATTTGAGAAGTGCTTGACTGACGGTCTAATCGACATGTGAGTCCGGCTTCACGGGCGTCCAAAGGAAAAGAAATCCGATACGTTGCTATCGGTCTTGGCATGACAGGCGGAAGGAATGAAATTGGATTAATTGAAAGAACAATTTTCATTAATTCAAAGGAGCGGCTTTACAAGAAAGAGCCGATGGCTCTCAAAAGAAGGATCTAGTGGCTAGTGCACTGCTACTACTAGTCCTACTCTACTAGTCGTCGCTGTCCTCATCGTCGCCGATGTCGTCGGCGCTGCTCCCAGGAAGCACCTCGTCCCCCAGCCTTTGGCCGGAGCTTCGTCTTCCTCATCATCATCATCATCCTCGCTGTCCGCCCAGGAGCGGAAGCGCTTGGTCGGCGGATACCCGATGGAGGAGGAGGATTCATCCTCCTCCTCTTCCTCCTCGTCATCATCATCGTCCTCGCTGTCCGCCCAAGCGCGGAATCGCTTGGCCGGCAGAAGCTTAGCGGGGGAAGGGGGGCCGCCCTCCTCTTTTTCTTCCTCTTCCTCTACTTCTTCCCCCTTCCCGTCGGGGGAGGTGGGTTTCGCCCAAGGATGGAGGTCGTCTTCACTTTCGCTTATCAGCTCCCCATCGATGAGGAACTTGAGGTCCTCTTCCCCATCGGTCAGAGGCAGGTCGCCCTCTGGCGCGTGATCGGAGTTCCACTCCGGCTCGCTCGAAGAGAAGGACTGGAGGGAGAGGCCGGAGGAGACAGAGGAAGAGGAAGGCATCGCTACAAAGGAAGAGGGTTTTTTGGTGCCGATGGCTGGAACAGAGGAAGGGGATGAAGAGGGCTAATCTATCGGCACAGTTAAATAATGAGAAGCCTGGTGAAATTTAATGCCATTGCAGTTTCCGAGGAAGTGATGCCAAAGCTATCGAATTTTGCAGAGAAGCTGAAAGACAGGGCATCATGATGAAGAATACTGCGGCAGTCTGCTCTGCACGACATGACCCTTCGAAGGAAAAACAGAGTGGTTTTGAAATTATCATTGCCAAAACCAGGGGGCATGTGTTATCACCAGATTTTGGCCAAATCAGGAGGTGGGCCGTAAGGGAGATGGGCTTGGAAGATTACACGTGGAAGATCTCTGAAGCGCCTTGCCGAAGAGTTTGGGCTAGATTGCCCGTATCTTTAATTATAGTAGATTGCATCTTAGATTGAAAGTTAGAGTTTGTATCGTGCACGGTGGGGATTGTTCCCAGAAAGTCCCCTGGACTATAAATATGTATCTAGGGTTTATGGAATAAACAACAACCAACGTTCAACCAACAAATCAATCTCGGCGCATCGCCAACTCCTTCGTCTCGAGGGTTTCTACCGGTAAGCAACATGCTGCCTAGATCGCATCTTGCGATCTAGGCAGCACAAGCTTCATGTTGTTCATGCGTTGCTCGTGTTGAAGCCTTTTTGATGGCGAGCAACGTAGTTATCATAGATGTGTTAGGGTTAGCATAGTTCTTCGTATAACATGCTATCGTAGTGCAACCCTTGCATATCTAGCCGCCCTTACACCTATCTTAGGTGTAGGGGCACCCCGCTTGATCATTATTTAGTAGATCCGATCGTTGCTCCTTGTTCATCAAGGATTAGTTTAATATCTGCAATAGTTAGGCCTTACAAAGGGTTGGAGGATCCAGCGGCCGCAGGGTGTCGTTTGCTAGTCCTAGACAGGATGTTCCGGGATCAACCTCGTGTTGGTTTTTAGGCCTTGTCTAGGATCGGCTTACGATCACCGTGCGTGGCGCGAGGCCCAATCCTGAGTAGGATGATCCGATTATGCGGTGAAAACCCTAAATCGTCGTAGATCTCATTAGCTTTATCTTGATCAAGCAGGACCAGAGTGAAGCTCTCATGGTGAGGGGAAGCTTGGGAGAGGAGGGAAGTGCATCTTGGAGAGGTTTCCATGGCCATGGCCGGCCATGGGAGCAAGGGGCAGCAGCATTTCGTGGTGGAGGGCAGGAGGAGAGTGTGAGGGAGTGGAGAGTGAAGGAATTGAAGCCAAAGGGAAGGAGGTGGCCGGCTAGGGCCAATTTATAGAGGGAGAGGGGTGGCTGCCTCCTTTTTTCATTGGCTATGGTGGGTGGCTGCCCATTTAGTGATTGGGGTAGTTGGGAGGTAAGCCTTGTGGAGGAAGGAAGTGAGGAGAAGAGGGCTGGCCGAAATTTGCATGCACATACAATGGCCGGCTCCATTCTTATGTCATGCAAAAATGATTCATCAAAAGGGAGTTCCCATCATGCATGTAGATCATGGAGGAGCTACATAATTCCTTGCCGAGATGGTGGCTTAGATGATGTGTAGGAAAATATAAAATAGCTAGAGATGGAGGAAGAGCGTGATGGTGATGGGGGTGTACAAGTTTTCATGTGCAAGCTATTTTGGAGATGGCCGCCACAAGATTTTGAGACTTGGCCATTCCAAACAAGATGAGACACATGGTACCCAAGTGCCTAAGCAAGACACACGACACCACTTGTGTTATGCAAAGAAAATAGGTTTCTTCAAGTGGTAAAGAGTCTAAGGTTTAGAAGGATAGTGATGGATATAATGATACAATAACAATGATGAATATGGTGACATCAATTCATCAATTCATGAGGTCAAGAAGGATGATGGAAGAGAATAGAGGGGTGAGATAGGTATGATGAAATATAAGTTGCTCTTCAAATAAGAGGTCAATTGGGAGTGGTTTGAAATACTCTCTGAGTCTAGGGTTTAGTTGAAGGGAGTCCAATAGAAAGTATCAAGAGATCATCTACTTGATCCCGAATTGGAGGATGAAGGAACATTATGGGGTAGATCAGAGATGTACACAAGATGTGCAAGAGTTGTCATTTGAAATGGAACTTATTTGAAAAGTATTTGAAACACATCAATTGTCTAGGGACAATTGGGAATGAACTCAAGTGGAATAGAATTTGAGAGTGTTGAGAGAAAACTAGTTGGAACTTAGGAGTTCAAAATATTCTACTTACTTTCCCAAGTAAAGTAGAATTTTTCTCAAATGTAAAAATAAGCAAGAGGAAAACAAGAAATGGTATAAGTACCATAAACAAACCTTTTGTTAAAAAGAAGGCAAGATAGAAAATAATGTTTTTAGAAATCAGTACTAGGTAGAAATGGGATGAAAAACAAAACCCATTTCATTTCCTTGTTTTCTTTGCAGAAATATTTTGAAAAGATTTATAAAACTAGAAGTAGTTTTGTGATCAAAACTAGAGAAGGAAAACAATAGGGTTTTTGAGGAGGAAAAACTAATTTAGGGAGGAGTGTTCTCAAGGGTAGATGGTGGCTTCAAAATGTACCCATCATTCCACTCTTGGTTTTGTGAAGATTAAACTTGAATAAACACAAGAGGTAAAATTGAAGGAAGTGATCTAGTGTTGAATCATCGAATAGGGTACAAGATCAAGTTGAATATATGAGCTGCAAGGATTTACTGAGACATGCAAGACGTGGAGGTTGAAGAGGGTGTTGCATAGATGGGATCCATGCACTGAGATCACCAATAACAGTGGTGGTTGCTTAGATATCCACTGCCAAAGTCTGGACATTTTAAGCCTGTCAACACAGATGGTCGACATGGCCTCAAAACCAACAAGGATGAGTGGGTATAAGAGAGGGATGTAGCTAGAGGTAGAGGATCCCAAGTTTTGAATTAAGGACGATTGAGCTATCTTGTACCACAAAGAGAAAAATCAAGATGGCACACTCATGTTGTCATCAGGAGAGAGGTTTGATGTAGTAAAAAGGAAAACAAATTTTTCCTAGGTCACACATGTGTTTTATTAGGTGAGTTGCTTGTTTTACCACTAGGGGTGTTGTTCTTTGAAGTGGCTCAAGACAAAACTCAACAAGAAATCAAGACAATACATCTACCAACAGATCAAGGCAATTCATCACAACAAACAAATCAAGGCAATTCATCTTAATTAGTCTATAGAAAAAAGTTTTTGTTCCCCCTAATTTTTGCAATAAGGACAACTAATCAAGGTTGCAAAAGTTGGGGTGTTACAGATCTTCCACCCTTAAAATAATCTCGTCCCGAGATTACTGAGCGCAGAACTAGAGGGGTTGTAAAGCTTAACGAAAGTTAGACTCCATTCTTCTGTAGACGTGCCGTTGTAGAGAAGGTCGTTGCTTCATCTTCTGGGAGACATGATGGATTTCTGCCGGTGGCGAGCTTCATGAAGAGGTTGACTACTCCATGCAGATGTTAGACATGTAGCTTCTTAACGACCCTAGTGGAGCTCACGACTCAGAAAATTTAGTGCACTCCAATGGTGCCTTAGCGGGGTTGAAAACGTTTTAGAGTTAGCTTAAATTTAGTGGAAGACGAAGTCTTCCACCCTTAAAATTGTTCACCGGGGAGGGGGCGTTAAAAACTGTAAGCTTCGGCCACGGGTCTTGTCGGGCGCTTCTTGGAGAAGTCATTGATCTCCTGTCTTGAGTTGAAAACATCTTCAGAGGGCGTTGTGTAGTCCACGGCTTCAAGAGGGGTTAGTGCATCCTACGTTTCCAACGGTGTGTTAGAAAGGTTTAAAATGTTAGGGTTAGCTCCAACTTTTAGTGGAAGACGAAGTCTTCCACCCTTAAGATTTTTCATCGGGCTTTCGGAAAAACTCAGAGCGTCTGCCTTGCGGTTCTGTCGGGGCTTCTGAAGGAGTCGTCGATCTTCCTTGTTCAGTTGAAGAATCTTCAGGGAGACATGTAGACCACGGCTTCAATAGACTCTCACGGTGTTTTATAAACCACAGGACGCGCGGCAAGTTAGTAAGTCAATAAAACGCCTGGTTGGTATCCATATGAAGCAGCAACATATGTCATCGAAGACAATCTTCAGCTGGCGGGTCGGTGTTGACCAGTTAAGAAGTGAGCGGGTAAATTGCACCTAGTCTTGAGTTCTTGAGGCATCTTCAGGAGTCTTCACTTGATGAGGACCAGATGAACCATGTGATGTAGCTCGGCTTTGACGCTATTGTTCTCTCAGCTTGTTAGATGGTGTGTTAGAGGGTGGTTTCAAGAAGATATCCTCGAGGTTAGCGCGATTGTACTCCAAGGTTAGACCAAGTTAGTAGGTCTTCTCGCAGAGGTGCAGTCACTCTTGAAGGTAGGGGCTTCTGTTTTCTTGATGAAGTGGAGATGCCTCAGCGGATCTTGAAGGTATTGGCTTTTGCTTTGTTGGTGTAGTAGAGATGCTTCAGATGACCTTGAAAGTAGTCGGCGTAGATAGGGGTCTGAGTTAATCTCCCTGACGGTTGAAAAACAACTGCTAACGGGTTTAGAGTTAGAGCTTTCCGTTAACCTATCCAACTAACTAACAGTTAGCATTCATCGGCGAGGCAAACTTTAATCCTATCATAGCATGTGACACCCATACAATCATAACCAGAGACAAAATACCACTAACAGAGGCTACCGGTATTTTTTCTAGATGCACAGTAACAAAACAAGACCAACACAATTGGAATCATTCAAAAATATTTATTTTTCAATTTTGAGACTCAAAATACTAACCAGAAACAGTGATCAAGTTTTATTTATTAAAGATCGTACAAAAATCCTAAAAATACACGGTCAGTGGCATCTGAAAGATAATTTCATACTGGTTCTAGTGCAATTTGAATCACATCAATCGGAGCTACCAAACTATTTTTATTAGCAAAATAGTACACTGGCAGATTTCCATTTTTAATTTCTGTTTTACAAATTTCAAACAATTAAAAAGGGCGGGAACGTCTAAATAGCAAGACATACATGCACACAACAAACAGATACAAACACTCAAGGCAGCACACTAGGGAATCTACAAGCAATCATCAAACCAGACATGGTACTCTAAGTACCCAGAAATTCCTAATGCGCGAGGGTAGCTCAATCAAGTGATTGAGTTTGTCCTATCCATCCTATAGGTTTGGGGCTGGTCGCATATGTGGACGTCTTCATATCGTCAGCATCAGCTTCAACTTGGATCCTTGTAGCAGTTGGTGGTGAAGGGGCCGGGTGTTGAGTCATTGATGTTGAGGCGGAGGAGAAAACTGTGTAGAACTTCTGATCTCAACATCTCTGTGACGTGAGGTCTTCAGAGGGGTAGCTATTGAGGAACTCCCAAGGTCAACAACTTCTTGTAGCTGGCCTAAAAATTACTAGTCAAGAAACTGAGGACTTGATCCCTGACGACTGCAAAAAGTGCGAGTCCATGGAGGAAGAAGGTCAGCTCCTTGACAGACTTTGGTGACAACCAAAGGCATGATCTTATTATCCCTTTATGTGCAGGACTAAGTCGGCGTCCGATCTTCAATAGTTGTCGTTGGAGATACGTGAGACTTCATAAAAGGTTGATCCATCTTCGACTTCGAGTCTCCGGTCTGAGTCGGGGACATCGTCCAATAGGTAGGTTTGAATTGGATGAGACAATAGAGCAAGAATTTTCAAACCTTTTTATTAAGCGGAGAGGTAAGAATTTAGAAGCTTTGAATAAATAAGAGGAGTATAAGCTAAACTTCCGATTAAAGAAAGAATTTGTTTCGTAAATAGTCTTCCCCAAGTAATGGTTTCCTAACTAACGTCCATGCTAACTAAGGTCTCCTACAGTCAGGATGGCTCTGATACCAGCTCTGTGGACCCGGACTGTCCGAAATTCCTGTTATGTATAGTCCACGATCCCATGATCGGCGCCGTGAACACATAACCGAACTGATATCAAATTACACCATCCATTACAAAGCGGAATAAGAAAATTACAACATGGTCACACGACCAATACTTACATAATAGCCTCGAAGGGCTTAACTAAACATCAGAGTAGCATCATCACTTCAGCAGCGCAGTACCCAAGTCATCTGCCATAACCCTACAGGCAACTGACTGGGAAGACGTTCCTAGCTCGCATAGACGTCGCCAACTCCTTCTTCATCCGTCGTGTTCCTCCAAGTCTGGCCAAGTAAATAGCCAGGGACAAAGCCGTGAGTACATTTGGAATTGTACTCGCAAACCATCAAGAAAGGTACTTTGCAAGAGTGCAAGATAACAAGTGCTAAACTAAGATGACAAGAGGGAAGAGCTAATTTCTCTTGTGGAAATAGCATGAGAAAGAGAAATAGTTTCTCTTGTGGATATAACATGCACAAGAGCGTCGGTTTCTCTTGTGGACATAGCATGCCGCCATCTCAATTGATGGGGACGCTTAGGAAGTTCTATGACATATCTATATTTTTATTGGAGACGAGGTAGCATAAGTCCATCTCAGTTGATGGAAATGCTAGAGGATTCCTATGACATACCTATATCTTTATTGAAGAAGGTACTTCAAAAAATACTTATGACATCTCTATATCTTTGTTAAAGAAGAGTTCCTCTACATGACACACTAGGAAAAAGTTCCCCACTTGGTCTTATTTTTCCACGACCATCTCCATATGGTCGACACACGCCATTTTTCCGTACCCTTCCGGTACATCCAACACAACACTTTCTTTGCAAAGCATTTATCAAAACAAAACTCAAGCCCCGGTAAAGGTAGACCTTTGCAACCCGTCCATGACCGCGGACGCGGCTATTCGAATAGATTTGACTCTGCAGAGTTTGCACACTTTCCCCACAACTATCCGGATACCTATCGTGTGGGCATCATCCCCGCATAACAACATATGCCACGACGGATACCCGGACATAACCTTTCGCCCATCTCCACTGGCACGAGTCCTTCCCTGCGGGCTTACCCCTTCCCGGCACCCCGGCAGCATACCTCCTTTTGAGCGTATCTCCGGCGCCATGACAGAAGACCCTCAGTAATCGTCCGGCTATAGACAACTACAGTGTATTGCCTCCTCCAGAGCGCAACCCGGCGTCGGAGGTCGTCGTGACCCTCCCTAGAAAGTTGTGAAGGGTGCTCCTGCCAGCTTCAACAAACTACGGGCTAAGCACCGTGCCCACATTGGGGTAGAGTGGTTGCGCGATAAAAGTTGGGCTGGTGTACACTTATACGCAGTGCTCCTTTTTAGAAACCATTTCTTTTTCCCCACAACACCTCGGTTGTTCAACCAACCTCCATACACCTCTTTTCCAAACATCTTTATCAAGATCCTTTGCTTTCATAAACCATTCACTTGGATTAACTCACCCAAGGTTTTCATAAACATTTAAAACAAGGTAAACCTTGAGGGGTTCCCAACCTATAGTTTCATGAGAATGAACTAATACAACACCATGGCCGAGATGCGGGTCATCACGCCATGAGGGGTATTTGTGAGTGGCTCAAAGAGGATTATACTTGCTTAAGGTAAGCATGTATGATGACAACATAGGATGGACCCAACTTTCAGATTTGTGGTACTACTATACAACTTGGATGGTGAAGGTGCACTATCCAACCAACATTCACAAGGGTACACGGCATACTTCTCTCAATGTTGAGAATACACCAAGATCATGACATTGATACCTCTAGACTACAAGAGTGGTGGGTGTGGTGTAAGTTACTATCTTGAGATGGAACATGCTCAAGTTGAGCATACGAGATAACCAAGTGGAATAGCACGGCCATGATACCATGCATCCCACAATCACAACGACAATAGTGGAGTATCACCACTAGGGAGTACCCCACTTGCAATCACACATAGATGACATAAATAGAGAGAATAACACACATAGAAATAAGGTGCTTTGGACATCAACAAATGACATCCAACTAGACACCGAATCAGAGATCAAAAGATGGCTTGCCTTGGCTTATTTGTCCATGTACTTCTTCAACTCCATCAATATAAGAATTCCAACAATATAAAAAATCTCCTCATCCGATTCCACTTCTTCTTCTTCTCCGGAATTGTTCGCATCTATCGCCGAAAAATATAAAAGGAACACAATCAATCACATTGCATCAACAAGACAACATTCAACAATCAACAACTAACCATGCATCCAAGGTATAACATACTAAGGACCTATAGATACCACAAAACAGGTTTAAGAGTTTTAATTTAGAAAGCCCCATTTATTTACCTAGTAAAGGTATGAGTGCACCACAACTTAGCAATTGCCTCTCTCGGTTATCACCATGGTATAAACCAAATATCCCCTGGTAGATAACATCATAAAGATGACAAGTGCATTAGTTTGGCATCAAAAACATTCACATTATAATTTGAAACATTTTTGGAAAAGCGGCAATCATTCTCCCTAAAAAGCTTACATAACACTACACATGAATAGGAGCAAATGATATGCCCCACCATTAGAAGACTTAAGCAAAACAAAGGAGATAATGTTAGGTTGTAGAGGTTTTGTTTTGCAAGCATAAAACAAAGGTTGCCCACCTCTAATAAAAAGAGTTGGTCAAGGGTTTTAAATAAACCAAAAAGTTTTGCTTCAGCAATGCATGTCACACATAAACATTACTAACAGAACAAATATGTATGAACAGATACTAATAATATTTTTCCTAGATAGCCAGTACTAATACAAGACTAACCCAATTGGAATCACTCAAAAATATTAAACCTACAATTTTAGGAATTTCTTTGAATCTGACTGTACAGAAAACAAGATCTGTAAGCCATAAATCGTAGAAAAATCCTAAAAATATGAGGCCACTGGCATTTGAAAGGAAATTAAACAGAGAAGCATACAAAATTGGATTTAGGTTCAAATTGTTTCTTAAACTCTCACAAATGGATTTACAAGTTTACTGCATGTTTTCACCATTTGCTTTAACTATGGAGTTGCACAACAGATAAAGGTTTGAAACTTGTTTGAGATGATTAAGAAAACATTCAGTAATCCTACAGAATTGGAATCACTCAATTAGGCTCCAAAATGGATTTTTGATGAATTAAAAGCTAACAGTCATGTCTGCAGAACACACAGAAAAAGTTTAATTCACCACAAATCGTACATAAATCATAAAAATATGTGGTCAGCTGCATCTGAAATATATTGAATAGGTGGTTCTTACCCAATTGGTTTCATTCAAAAATTCGTTTCCAAGCTCCTGTTTTAATTCGACAAATTCAGATCTGACCAGATCTTGATCTGTGAACCATTTCAATTTCAGGAAGTCATTTGAAGTGAAACCAACGCCAAAATGAAGGTACTGGAGAGGGATTTCACCCACAGTTGAGTTTGCTCAAAAAGGTTTTGTAAAACGGGAGAAATCTAACAAACAGTGATTCTGCATGTTTGCAGAACTTTATTTACCATGCAAAATCCGTAACGAATTTGACGATGAGGCCAACGCCAAGTTGTAGATCTTTTCAATACCTATTTTTGGAACTTTGAATCACTCGATTTGGATCTGCACACAAGATTTGGCGGATTTTACAAGTTCGTACCAGAATCTGAAACAGCAAGATAGCAGGAATTACAGCAAGTTTTTGGACGAACTTTGGTCAAGAGCTTCAGATCTGAGGATAACTCAACCTCCTCCATGCTTGGACCAACATGCACCTGCATCAAGATCCAATATTGTGAGAGGAGAAGGAAGAAATAGGGCTGGATTCATCAAAGATTAGGGGAGAAGAGAGTGAGAGTGAAGCTCTCATGGTGAGGGGAAGCTTGGGAGAGGAGGGAAGTGCATCTTGGAGAGGTTTCCATGGCCATGGCCGGCCATGGGAGCAAGGGGCAGCAGCATTTCGTGGTGGAGGGCAGGAGGAGAGTGTGAGGGAGTGGAGAGTGAAGGAAATGAAGCCAAAGGGGAGGAGGTGGCCGGCTAGGGCCAATTTATAGAGGGAGAGGGGTGGCTGCCTCCTTTTTTCATTGGCTATGGTGGGTGGCTGCCCATTTAGTGATTGGGGTAGTTGGGAGGTAAGCCTTGTGGAGGAAGGAAGTGAGGAGAAGAGGGCTGGCCGAAATTTGCATGCACATACAATGGCCGGCTCCATTCTTATGTCATGCAAAAATGATTCATCAAAAGGGAGTTCCCATCATGCATGTAGATCATGGAGGAGCTACATAATTCCTTGCCGAGATGGTGGCTTAGATGATGTGTAGGAAAATATAAAATAGCTAGAGATGGAGGAAGAGCGTGATGGTGATGGGGGTGTACAAGTTTTCATGTGCAAGCTATTTTGGAGATGGCCGCCACAAGATTTTGAGACTTGGCCATTCCAAACAAGATGAGACACATGGTACCCAAGTGCCTAAGCAAGACACACGACACCACTTGTGTTATGCAAAGAAAATAGGTTTCTTCAAGTGGTAAAGAGTCTAAGGTTTAGAAGGATAGTGATGGATATAATGATACAATAACAATGATGAATATGGTGACATCAATTCATCAATTCATGAGGTCAAGAAGGATGATGGAAGAGAATAGAGGGGTGAGATAGGTATGATGAAATATAAGTTGCTCTTCAAATAAGAGGTCAATTGGGAGTGGTTTGAAATACTCTCTGAGTCTAGGGTTTAGTTGAAGGGAGTCCAATAGAAAGTATCAAGAGATCATCTACTTGATCCCGAATTGGAGGATGAAGGAACATTATGGGGTAGATCAGAGATGTACACAAGATGTGCAAGAGTTGTCATTTGAAATGGAACTTATTTGAAAAGTATTTGAAACACATCAATTGTCTAGGGACAATTGGGAATGAACTCAAGTGGAATAGAATTTGAGAGTGTTGAGAGAAAACTAGTTGGAACTTAGGAGTTCAAAATATTCTACTTACTTTCCCAAGTAAAGTAGAGTTTTTCTCAAATGTAAAAATAAGCAAGAGGAAAACAAGAAATGGTATAAGTACCATAAACAAACCTTTTATTAAAAAGAAGGCAAGATAGAAAATAATGTTTTTAGAAATCAGTACTAGGTAGAAATGGGATGAAAAACAAAACCCATTTCATTTCCTTGTTTTCTTTGCAGAAATATTTTGAAAAGATTTATAAAACTAGAAGTAGTTTTGTGATCAAAACTAGAGAAGGAAAACAATAGGGTTTTTGAGGAGGAAAAACTAATTTAGGGAGGAGTGTTCTCAAGGGTAGATGGTGGCTTCAAAATGTACCCATCATTCCACTCTTGGTTTTGTGAAGATTAAACTTGAATAAACACAAGAGGTAAAATTGAAGGAAGTGATCTAGTGTTGAATCATTGAATAGGGTACAAGATCAAGTTGAATATATGAGCTGCAAGGATTGACTGAGACATGCAAGACGTGGAGGTTGAAGAGGGTGTTGCATAGATGGGATCCATGCACTGAGATCACCAATAACAGTGGTGGTTGCTTAGATATCAACTGCCAAAGTCTGGACATTTTAAGCCTGTCAACACAGATGGTCGACATGGCCTCAAAACCAACAAGGATGAGTGGGTATAAGAGAGGGATGTAGCTAGGGGTAGATGATCCCAAGTTTTGAATTAAGGATGATTGAGCGATCTTGTACCACAAAGAGAAAAATCAAGATGGCACACTCATGTTGTCATCAGGAGAGAGGTTTGATGTAGTAAAAAGGAAAACAAATTTTTCCTAGGTCACACATGTGTTTTATTAGGTGAGTTGCTTGTTTTACCACTAGGGGTGTTGTTCTTTGAAGTGGCTCAAGACAAAACTCAACAAGAAATCAAGACAATACATCTACCAACAGATCAAGGCAATTCATCACAACAAACAAATCAAGGCAATTCATCTTAATTAGTCTATAGAAAAAAGTTTTTGTTCCCCCTAATTTTTGCAATAAGGACAACTAATCAAGGTTGCAAAAGTTGGGGTGTTACAATTACTTAATATCTTTAGTTTCATTAGGCATAACTTTCGATTTTAAAAGATCAACATCAGCGGCAAGACTATCAACCTTAGAAGCAAGAACATCAATTTTACCAAGCTTTTCTTCAACAGATTTGTTAAAAGCAGTTTGTGTACTAATAAATTCTTTAAGCATGGCTTCAAGACCAGAGGGTACACTCCTACTATCGTTGTAAGAATTACCATAAGAATTACCATAATCATTACTATTATGAGAAGGATATGGCCTATAGTTGTTACGAGAATTATTCCTATAAGCATTGTTGTTGAAATTATTATTTTCAATGAAGTTCACATCAACATGCTCTTCTTGAGCAACCAATGAAGCTAAAGGAACATTATTAGGATCAACATTAGATCTACCATTAACAAGCATATACATAACAACATCAATTTTATCACTCAAGGAGGAGGTTTGTTCAACAGAATTTACCTTCTTACCTTGTGGAGTCCTTTCAGTGTGCCATTCAGAGTAGTTGATCATCATATCATCAAGAAGCTTTGTTGCGGCGCCTAAGGTGATGGACATAAAAGTACCTCTAGCAGCTGAATCCAATAGGTTCCGCGAAGAAAAATTCAGTCCTGCATAAAAGGTTTGGATGATCATCCAAGTAGTCAGTCCATGGGTAGGGCAATTCTTGACCAAAGATTTCATTCTTTCCCATGCTTGGGAAACATGCTCATTATCTAATTGCTTAAAATTCATTATGCTACTTCTCATAAATATAATTTTAGCGGGAGGATAATATCTACCAATGAAAGCATCCTTACATTTAGTCCATGAATCAATACTATTCTTAGGCAAAGATAGCAACCAATCTTTAGCTCTTCCTCTTAAGGAGAAAGGAAACAATTTTAATTTTATAATGTCACCATCTACATCGTTATACTTTTGCATTTCAAAAAGTTCAACAAAATTATTAAGATGGGCAGCAGCATCATCAGAACTAACACCAGAAAATTGCTCTCTCATAACAAGATTTAGTAAAGCAGGTTTAATTTCATAAAATTCTGCTGTAGTAGCAGGTGGAGCAATAGCTGTGCATATGAAATCATTGTTATTTGTGCTTGTGAAGTCACACAACTTAGTATTCCCAAGAGTACCCATTTTAGTAGTAGTAAATAAGGCAAACTAAATAAAGTAGAGTAAATGCAAGTAACTATTTTTTTTGTGTTTTTGATATAGAGAACGCAAACAAGACAGTAAATAAAGTAAAGCAAGTAACTAACTTTTTTGTATTTTTGATTTAGAGAAAGCAAACAAAGCAGTAAACAAGGTAAAGTAAAGCAAGACAAAAACAAAGTAAAGAGTTTGGATGTGGGAGACTCCCCTTGCAGCGTGTCTTGATATCCCCGGCAACGGCGCCAGGAAAAGAGCTTCATAACGCGTGAAGCACATGTCCATTGGGAACCCCAAGAGGAAGGTGTGATGCGTTGCAAGTTTTCCCTCAGTAAGAAACCAAGGTTATCGAACCAGTAGGAGTCAAGGCCACGTGAAGGTTGTTGGTGAAGGAGTGTAGTGCGGCGCAACACCAGGATTCCGGCGCCAACGTGGAACCCGCACAACACAATCAAAATACTTTGCCCCCAACTTAACAGTGAGGTTGTGAATCTCATCGGCTTGCTGTAAACAAAGGATTAAATGTATGGTGTGGAAAATGATGTTTGTTTGCAAAGAACAGTAGAGAACAATGATTGCAGTAGATTGTATTTCAGATGTAAAAGAATGGACCGGGGTCCACAGTTCACTAGTGGTGTCTCTCCAATAAGAAATAGCATGTTGGGTGAACAAATTACAGTTGGGCAATTGTAATAACCCAGAACATAGGAACAACGAAGGGTAGATTTAGAAATGGGATGTGCATTTCATCGCAAAACGGGGGAAATTTTCGCGCCTTATTGCAACCAAACCTAAGAAGGATCGAGGTTCTCTCTCATTTTGCACATAGGGTTAGGCAATGTGAGTTAGGGAAATTTCGACATGATCTCTTTTGTATCTTGTTACTTTGGGGAATAATTGCATTTGATAAGTGTTAAACATTTAACTATAAACATCACACAATATAAACAATGAATTTAAAATTCAAACACAAGATATAAAATTCAAATCACTTTGAATTTCAAAATGAATATCAAATACAATATTTAGTCAAAAATGTAAACATTACATAATACAAAGCTCATAAACCAAAACTTGAGCTTTATTGATATACAACACATATACAAGGTCTTTACAATATTCTTGATACAAGAATTGTGACATAATAAACAGAATAAATAGAAAAGGAAAAATTACAAGTTTAATTCTAAACTAAACCTAAACTAAGTGGCTTGAGGATGATCTTTTGGCCATAGCATAATTCAAACCTGCAAAATAAAACAGAGAACAAGAACTAGCCAGAATATAAGTGTTAACACAAGGTTCAGTTTGGACAGTTAGCAAAATAACACAAGATTCAGTTTGGACAGTGCAAACTGTCACAGCACACTTGTGCTTGTCCAAAATCCTGGACAGCACCAGATAAACATAGGCAGACCAACACTGAGCAAGCCACAGGGGCTCAAGTTTCACCATATGAAGGCTGTTGCTAGGCAAGCAACAGCAAGGCAATGCAAGGGGTGAGTCATAAAGTAAATGAGCTTGTGTGTCATGGCCAGGGAAGAAGTAGAGGCCATATAAATAGCACACAAACCCTAGAACCATGACAGTCGACCAGAAATGCAAATCACCAGGTAAGGGTGAAGCAAGAACAAGCATTAGTTCATCCAGTTCATAACCAAGAACAGAAACCAACACAACCACTTAGCCACCAGGAATCATGGTGACCTGAGAAGATCAACCAGAGACTGGAGGTGAAGGGCTGTGCACAAAAACCCCAAGTCTGCATCAACCAAATATTTCACACTAGGAGCTGGAACAAGGTATACCAAGTTCCTGGACAGATCCCATGGATCTGATCCATCATATGCATGAAATAAGCATGGGATGAGCAGATGCTCATATGGGTAGATCATCACTTGGTTTTCACCAAGGATCACTGCCAGTCAAAAAGCTACTAAAAATAGAAAGCATCTAGGTACAGATCTTGTACACAGAAACTAGCACACATGCACAGATGCACACACTAGCCAGATCACATGCACAGATAGCACCAGTAGATGAATTGCAAGGATTAGCAGCTAAGACTACACAGTAAATCCTAAGCTATGAACCATCAGTAAACCCTAGATTTTCATCAGGCAAACATATTGGCATTCATATCAAGTATGATTCCCAAATATGCAAGCAAAGGTTGAGTAGCCACAAGATCCAACTAAATAGGTGAGCAACCAATCAGTAGCAAGGCTACTGAGGTCACATCACACTTAAGCACCATTTAAATGACAGCCAAATATAGCACATCATTATCCAAGAATGGATTCAGATCCAATTGCTTGCTGACAATCATGAATAACCAAATCATTTGCAAGCAAGTCATTTAAATCATTACTGCATAAGCAGTTCATCATAACTTAAATAATACAAGCATGAATTTATCACAGATCCATGCTTAATACTGACAACAACATAATATAAGGCAACACAGTGTAATCACTGCATCATAGCTACTAGAGCAAGTCCAGGTAGCTTGAATGAGCAACAACACCAGTAAGCAACAGTATAGTGATGCTTGAGCATCAGCATCACAAGGTAATTGAATTACTTAGCCACAGAATCAATCAGTAAGCCATCACTGACATTGAATTGATCAAATGGATCAATTAAATTAAGCCAAGCTACACAGGGAAGTTAGCCAACAAGCAAAGAATGATCCAATGGATCAATAGCTTGCATAGGAAGCATAGAAGCATATCACAGGCACCACTGGCACACACACAAGTGTCACTGATGCATCACAAGTACACCTAGACAAGCAAGCATGATATACCAGTAAGCACAAGCAAGCCATAATCAAGCATAGCATGGCATAGCTAGCTTTTGAGCAAGCACAGCAGAGCATGGCAAGTACAGGGCATGCTAGGAACAGCAAGGTAAGCAAGCACATCATGAATAGCAAGCAAAGCAACATTGGTCAGTACCAGTAACTGGTAATTCGGCCATGGGCTTGCAGTAGCTAGAAGCATAGGAAGATTGAGAGCTATGGCATAGCTCTGCGTGATCACAGGATCACCAGAGAGCAACAGAGCATGAGGAGGAAGAAGAACAGTAACAAGGGGAGGCGCACAGATATGGAGAAGAGGAAGAAGCAACTTACTTGCGCCTGGAAGCAGAGCTAGGGCATGGCGAGGCAGTGCTCGCGCGGCCCTAACAGCTGCAAGTCCAGGGTAGGCGCGACGTTACGCCGGCGAACCCAAACACGAACCAACACCACCGTAGCGAGCACCTGAGGACGCACGAGTACTGCGAGCAGACTCGCGCCAGTCAACCCCAGGAGTGCACCCATCGTTTATGAGGATGAGCGCCGCCGGAGTTCGTCGAGGCGATTCTTCCGAGATCCAGAACGGAGGCGATTCGCCAGTAGAGGAAGAAAAGGGGAAAACCACGCGGACAGATCGATAGATCTGAACGCGGCGGTTCAGATTCGGTAGGTGGCTACGGCGGGGAAGCACGGAGCTGGCCGGAGCAAGGCGGCGGCCATGGCGGCGACGCCATCGCCACGGCGTCGCAGAGAGGCTAGGGTTAGAGACGAAGCGTGAGAGAGGGCCGAGTGAGTGAGTGAGGTGGGCCGTTCGGCGCCACCGAGCCACTATGGGGCAAGCCTTAGTGGGCTGTCCCATGGGCTTAAGTAAATGGGCTGGGCCCAATAGGGGCCAGAGGGTTATTTTAGTCTTTTGACAATTAATAAAAGGCCAGAATTTTACCAATTTTTAATAATCAAATACAACTCTAAAAATCCATTAAAAATTGGATTAATGAATGACAAATAAATCTTAACAAGAATAAAATATAAAATGGAATCTATGAAACAAATTCAAAATTATGAATTTTAAGAATTTAAATAATAACTTGGAATTTTAAACTATTATTTCCTTGTATTTAAAATTCAAGGAAAAATCTCAAATAAGTTCAAATACTTATTTTCAAATATTTCAAAATGAAATTTTACTATTCCAAGTCATTTCCATTGAAAAGGGTATTTTTCCAAGAAAAATACTACATTCCTTTTTCCAAAAACCATAGAGGTAACTCTATGATTTCAAATTATTTTTGGAATAATTAAGGAAATAACCAAGTAAAATAGTTTTACTTTGAATTGTTGTACTTTGTGTGAATTAAAATGGTGTATACTTTTAAATCAATTGTAAATTACTGTCAAAGACATAAATCTTAAACGCAACCCTAAATTGCTATAACTCAGCGGGGTAAAGGGAATCAACATAAAATAATACATCCATGATTGCATTATTTGGATTTTATAACATTGTCCTTACCGGACAATGATGCTTCTTACAGAACCCGAGGTCCAGGTTCCATCAACTGCATTGAACTGCACTATCTCGCAGTCCACATGCAAGTTCACCCTTGCTCATGTCAACTTGAGTATTTTCTACTACTTTAATGCAAAGCTATATACTTATCATTCCTGCATCGCAAATGAAATGTTACTTTCCAACTATGAATATGACTATGTGGCTGGCAATGGAACCATGGTTTGTGTTGATATGGTGGAGGTTCCATTGCAATGGGTTATATCACCCTATGATTAATTACCAATGCCGTCCAGTGATTCTAGCGCCGTACAAACCGCGTTGACCATGAGATCTATAATGGCTCTGGGGAAGCCAGCCGTATCTTTTCCCTTCTGCACGCCAACGGATTGGTAGAGCCGGTGGGGTGTTGGAGGCACTTCCGCAATAGGTTGGGATATCCTTTTAAATCCCCATCCATTAGTGATGATAAGCTCTACCATCTATGAAGGATTGTCCGAGTACACCGTGAGTAAAGCCGTATCGGGGAAGTCTACTGGGGTGTACGGTTGGACAAAAGGGTGGGTTTGCAGTCGCGGAGAAGGCGGTGTGGGCTTGGATCTTTATACCTGGCCTCACACCAAAGGAAGTGTGAACGGGGCAAGTCCCTGCGGATGGCAAAAAGGGTGAGATCTCTTGTGGGAAAAGTAACGCACCTCTGCAGTGTATCAAATTGTGTCACTCCCCTGTTCCGGAAGGGAAGCGAACGCGGCAGGAAAGGAACTCCACGAAGTTCTAGTCAACCTGTGAAGACTGACGGGCATAGTTTTCATAATAAAAGCAACCTTTTGAAGAAATGATTGCAAAACATGCATTGACCAGCGATTTCCTAATCAATGGTCGTAGCTAGTGCATCAAACACCTTTTTATTCTTTTAGAACTTGCTGAGTACCCCTGTACTCACTTTCTTTCGACACCCTTGCTAGACTGTGATCCGGAAGTGGAGGCCATCAACGATGGAGCACCGGAAGGAAGTTATGAGCTGGTCTACGAAGAACCTGATCTTACCGGCGGAGTGGAAGGCGTAGACTATGGGATAGTCTACGGACCAGATGACACGGAGGTGGAGGAGTAGTGACATACCCTAGCATCATAGAGCCGAGCAACGTAGAACTTACCTAAATAAGTTGTTGAGCTCTCTTATATTTGTTATGAGTTGTAATCGTACTTAAGTAGTATCTTAGGGTGTTCTCATAGGACCTGTGAGAATACCAACTTGTTAAGACAATGATTGTAATAAAGTATGGAGTGTTATGACCTGCAATGTTTCTGTTGTACCACTCTGAGGGATATGGCAAATTGTGAAGAAGTCCCTTCGCAAAGATCATATCAACGACTTGTATACTACAATATGCAGTGGTATGCTGGGTCACCGCAGCTGGTATCAGAGCAAATGTTGTGACCTTAGGTTGGAAAAGCCTAGTATAGGGAAGAAACCTGTAGGAGTCTAGTAGAAATAGTAAAGGATTCTCTAGAAATATGGTGATTATTCACTTGAGAATAGCAAAACCATATATTTTAGTGCGATAATTCTTTATTATAGCTATTATGATGCATTATCACTACTAATATTCTACTTTTGTATACAGCCGTAATGGCGAACACTTTTCCTAAGAGGACTTTGAGGAAGGTTGAGGGATGGCTCGGTGATTATGATGGACCAATAACAGCTCTCCTGTGTGGGATGCTGAAGGAACTTCATTGTGATCCACGGATACCTGTTATCAAGTATACCTACTATGATGGGGAAATCCTAGCCAAGTGCAGAGTATCGGTCCAACTACCGACAAAACTACTGATGAGTCGTGTAATGCCATATGGAGAAGCCAAAACTATCACCACAGCCTACCACATGGGCCTATTCAAGGCAATCCTTGAGATAAGGCAGCACAAGTCAGTAGAACTGCTATGTTCAGAGTTTTCTCATATACCTCATGCCGAGGAAGATGAGGATCCCACTCTAAATCATTTGGTGTTAGCACACAGAAGTCCTGAAGCTGCAGCACAGCACATGGATAGCTGTAAGTCTTTATTGACCACGATGTACCTTTTACACATGAAGATGAGAGGTGAGATTGACCACATGCTAGCTGAGTTCACGGACCCTGATAAAGTCCAAACTCGGATGAGTGATTTGAGGGCACAACCACAACATACTACACCTTTCTTTAGCCTAGACAGCTATGTAGATTTGAGTGACCAGTTGTCCCATAAAGATCCACTCACACCCAACTTTGTTCCACACTATCCACATGTGTCAGCATCATATGAGTCTGGATATGGGGGAGATGATTCCAGGAATCTAAACTGCTCGGAGTCACCAATCGAGAATTCGACTGGTTGGCGTTTCGGGGAACCATTTGGAGATGAAGGAGAACCCATCACTTGTGAGTCAGAGGATGACGGAGGCGCGGTTAACCAGAATGTTAACCAAAGCTTTGGGCAGGAAGAGAAAGACACCAACTCCATTTCTTTAGATTTGGAGATGGGATTACCCAAAACATCCCAGTACGTCGTAGGTGAGAGTTCTGGAACCAAGAAAAAGAAGAAGAAGATGAGGGGTCAAGTGAATAGGAATCCTCCATGGATGACAGAAGAAGATGAGCTGTATCCCACTGGGGATACATATGAGTCTTTATCTAGCTACTTTGGCATGACAGATCTCTGTCTCGGCACTTCGTCCGATTCAGACTACATACCTACTGGAAGGACCTTCATTCCGGACGGTGTTCGGAAGACAAACCGCTATACCGGATGGACCCCAGGAATGTACGCGGAGGCGAGTTATGATGACGAGGAGTAGAGTTCCAAGGAAGAATAAAGTAATCTAGGTGGTATTGTAATAGAGCGTATTTTAAATTCCCGTTGGCTTGGGTTTTGAGCCAAATAAGTGGTTTATATGTACCACATGTAATATAAGTTTGTGAGTGTGTTATGTATTATACAAAGTATATGCATAATAAATGTTTGTTTTGTATTTGCTTCTTGATTTCATTGTGTGACTAGTGCTGGGCATTGAGTTGAGCTCAGAAAGCATTCGCATGGTGTAATTATGAGTAATCGCTCTTGTTACAGGACTAGGGGGAAATGGCGTTAGTAGAAACCGAAGAGGCTCGCAGAGAGCGGGAAGCAAGAGAAAAAGAGGAGGCAGATGCAGCAGCTAGAGCAGAGAATGCACCACCACCACATCCAATGATGCACCCAGACTTCCAACAGTATATGAGGGCAATGGAGGAAGATAGGAGGCGTTACCAGGAAAGCCAGAGCAAGAACATGCAAGATTTCTTTACCCACGTCATCAATGATAGGGGTAATGAAGGCAAGGGAGTAACTCTATCGGACTTCCAAAATGCAAGACCACTACCATTTACATCAGCTCCAGAACCAATGGATGCTGAAGATTGGCTTATGGACACGGAACGGAAGCTGAAGACCGTTGGTTGCAACGATGAGGAGAAGATCAGATATACCACTTATCTGTTGTCAGGACCAGCAGCGTCATGGTGGGAGAATCTTGTAGCAGACACCCTGATAAGGTTTTCACCCGGGAGGAGTTCAAGAGAAGTTTCGGGAGGCTCATGTTCGGGACAAGTGGTGGAGTGAAGAAGAGGGAATTTGACGAACTACGACGATCACGCACCCATTATGCAGTATGTTGGGATTTCAACAGGCTATCCAGGTATGCACCGAGGATGTAGATACAGAGGAGAAGAGGAAGAAGCGGTTCATGAAAGGCATGAATCCATACATGAAGATGCAACTGAGGTTGGCACGGACTGCAATTCCAGGAACTGATTGACTCGGCAATCACTTTCGAGGATGATTATCGGCAAGTCCAGGAGGACAGAAGGAAGAGGGCTCGTATCGAGCCAAGGAAGTACCCAATTAGTAAACCAACACCTGATCGGAGTTTCAAACCTCGATACCGACCTACTACTGGTAATCAATACAACCGGGGAGGTCAGAGTCAGAACCCAATCAACCAGATCATCTGCAACAATTGTGGCCTGAGAGGTCATTTGCAGAAGGATTGTCAGAAACCCAGAATCATTTGTTATGGTTGTGGGAAGGAAGGACACATCAAGCCGGATTGTCCAAACAAGGCGTCTTGGAGCGGACAGAGCTCTGGAGGACGAGGTGGAAACAACAACAACAACAACCGCAACAACAACAACAACAACCGCAACAACAACAACAACAACAACAAGAGGGGAAAGCCTTATGGAAAGCTGAATTGCACATCTTTGGAACAAGCGAAAGAGTCGGATCAAACAGTCTTAGGTACGCTAAGCATTCTTACTCATCCTGGCAAAGTATTATTTGATACTGGAGCAACCACATCATTTCTTGCATTGGAGTTTGTGGAAAAATTCGGGCTTAGATGTTCTAAGTTAGAAACTCCTATAACTGTTCTATCCGCGGGGGAACGATCTTAGTAACCCACGTGAAAGAAGCACAAGTCCTAACCATATGTGATTGTGTGTATTTCGCGGACCTATTCATCATACCTATGAAGGACATATCAGTCATCCTAGGGATGGATTGGTTGACAGAAAATAGAGCGGTGATTAACTGTGGAGACAAAACAGTATCACTTCGCAACTCCATCGGAGGTCGAATAGTGTTCCAAGGAGATAAGTACAGTGAGTTGGAGATCGTATTGGAACTCAATAGTCTGAAGGAGGTGAGAATTGAAGATATTCCTGTAGTGAATGAGTTCAAGGATGTATTTCCTAAGGAACTACCGGGAATGCCACCCGATAGAGAGATAGAATTCACAATCGATCTGATTCCAGGCACAGCACCAATAGCACAACCACCATATAAGATGGGGCCGAAGGAATTAGTGGAACTGAAAGCTCAGATTGATGAGTTAGAACAGAAGGGATTCATTCAAGAAAGTGTGTCACCATGGGGTACACCAGTTATTTTTGTGGATAAAAGAGATGGCGGAAAGAGAATGTGTGGAGATTACAGAAATTTGAACAATGTAACTATCAAGAACAAGTATCCTTTACCTAGAATCCAAGACCTTTTTGATCAAGTTCAAGGAGCTGGAGTCTTCTCGAAGATAGATTTAAGGTCAGGATACCATCAAATCAAGATCAAGAAGGAGGATGTACCAAAAACAGCGTTCGTATCAAGGTATGGACACCATGAATACTTGGTTGTACCATTTGGGCTAACAAATGCACCAGCAATTTTCATGAATTTGATGAACAAGATATTCATGAAGTACTTGGACAAGTTTGTGATAGTGTTCATAGATGATATTCTAATCTATTCCAAAGATAAAGAAGAACATGCCAAACATTTGAAGATAGTTCTGCAAACTTTGAGGGAACATCAGCTATATGCAAAGTTTAGTAAGTGCAAATTTTGGTTAGACAATGTTGAATTTCTTGGACATGTCATAACTAAAGAAGGCATAGCGGTGAATCCAAGCAAGGTTCAGTCCGTATTGGAATGGAAATCACCTAAAAATGCTAAGGAGATACGAGGATTTCTTGGTATGGCAGGCTATTATCGGAGATTCATAGAGGGATTTTCGAAGATTGCAGGACCAATGACCAAGTTACTCAAGAAAAATACTCCATTTGTGTGGACTGATGAGTGTGAAGCCAGCTTCCAAACACTCAAAGATAAGTTAACCACAGCACAGGTGTTAGCAGTTCCTGAACCTGGAAAGGATTACACGGTGTATTGTGATGCTTCCAAGAATGGACTTGGATGTGTTCTTATGCAAGATCGGAAGGTAATAGCTTATGGATCAAGACAGTTGAAACCACATGAACACAACTACCCAGTACATGATCTAGAGTTAGCGGCAGTTGTGTATGCTCTGAAGAGTTGGAGACAATTTCTATATGGATCCAAGTGTGAGTTATACACCGATCACAAAAGTTTGAAATATTTCTTCACCCAGAAGGAATTAAACATGAGGCAGAAGAGATGGTTAGAATTGATTAAGGATTACGACCTTAAGATCAACTATACACCAGGCAAGGCTAATGTAGTAGCAGATGCCCTAAGTAGGAAGAGTACGGAGAATCAACCTACGGAATGGGAGATTCCAAAGGAACTTCGGAAAGAGTTAGAGGATGCTCAGATTTTGTTTATTCAAGGTGATGATAAGGGAAGTATAGCAACCATGAGGATTATGGATGAGATGTATTCAGATTTGAAATATGAGATTATCCGAAAGCAAGCGGATGATTTGTTCATCCAAGAGGAAATCAAGAGGATTGGAGAAGGAAGACCATCGGAATTCCATCTAGGGGATTTTGATTCATTATACTTCCAGAAAAGGATCTGTGTACCGGATGATCCAGAAGTGAAGTCAATCATATTAAAGGAAGCACATGAAACCCCTTATTCAATACATCCGGGAAGTACTAAGATGTATATGGATTTGAAGGAGATGTGAACAACATGAAAAGAGAAATAGCACAATATGTCTCGGAATGTCATACATGTCAACGAGTGAAGGCAGAGCATCAGAGTCCTCCGCGATTACTCAAACCACTGGAGATACCGGAATGGAAATGGGATGAAATCGGAATGGATTTTGTTACTGGTCTACCAATGACTAGTAAAAAGAAAGATATGATATGGGTAATAGTGGATAGGCTTACCAAGAGTGCTCATTTCATAGCCGTAAACACAAAAGATACTGCAGAGAAGCTTGTGGATATATATGTGAAGGAGATTGTGAGTAAGCATGGAGTACCAAAGAAGATAGTCTCAGATAGAGGTTCAATTTTCACATCAGCATTTTGGAAACAACTACAAGAAGCTTTGGGATCCAAGTTGGATTTCAGTACAGCATATCATCCACAAACCGGAGGACAAACCGAAAGAACCAATCAGATACTTGAGGACATGCTTAGAGCTTGTGCTCTGAACTTTGGAGGCTCATGGGAGGACCATTTACCTTTAGCGGAGTTCTCATATAACAATAGTTATCAGAGTAGCATCCAGATGGCACCGTACGAAGCATTGTACGGAAGAAAGTGTCGATCACCAATTTGTTGGTTTGAAACCGGAGAAAACAAGGAGTTTACACCGGACTACATCAAGGAGAGACAAGAAGTCATCGAGGTGATCCGGGATAGACTCAAAATAGCTCAGAGTCGTCAGAAGAGTTACGCCGACTTAAAAAGAAGAGATTGGGAACCGAAAGTGGGAGACATGGTTTATTTAAAGGTTAGCCCAATGAAAGGACTTAAGAGGTTCGAGTGAAAGGAAAGTTAAGTCCTCGATATATTGGACCATTTAAGATACTCAGTCAGAATCGAGGAACAACTTTTGAGTTGGAGTTACCGGCACAACTAAGTCAAGTTCATAATGTGTTTCATGTATCACAACTCAGAAAGTGTTTGAAGGCACCGGATGATCCCATCACATATGAAGAAATATAATGGAAGAAATCGTGAATCTAACTTTGTGGAAAGGTTGCCCTTGTATCTGTAACATATAGATACGTGTCGGTTAGTTAGAGTTTGCCTCGTGCACGGTTGGGATTATTCCCACGTTAGAAAGTCCCCTGGACTATAAATATGTATCTAGGGTTTATGAAATAAACAACAACCAACGTTCAACCACAAATCAATCTCGGCGCATCGCCAACTCCTTCGTCTCGAGGGTTTCTACCGGTAAGCATCATGCTGCCTAGATCGCATCTTGCGATCTAGGCAGCATAAGCTTATTTCGTTGTTCATGCGTTGCTCGTACTGAAGCCTTGTTGATGGCGAGCAACGTAGTTATCTTAGATGTGTTAGGGTTAGCATTGTTCTTCGTATCATATGCTGTCGTAGTGCAACCCTTATACATCTAGCCGCCCTTACACCTATCTTAGGTGTAGGGCGGCACCCCGCTTGATCATTATTTAGTAGATCCGATCCGTTACGGTTGCTCCTTGTTCTTCAAGGATTAGTTTAATATCTGCAATAGTTAGGCCTTACAAAGGGTTGGAGGATCCAGCGACGCGTAGGGTGTCGTTTGCTAGCCCTAGACAGGATGTTCCGGGGATCAACCTGTTGGTTTTTAGGCCTTGTCTAGGATCGGCTTACGATCACCGTACGTGACCGCGAGGCCCAATCGTGAGTAGGATGATCCGATTATGCGGTGAAAACCCTAAATCGTCGTAGATCGTTTTAGCTTTATCTTGATCAAGCAGACCACCATATATTCGACACCTCGTGCGAATCATGGGTGGATGCTCCTTGAGCCGATTCACAGATAACCTGAGCCGATCGAGGCTCGTATTTAATGTTTACGTGTATGCCATGCAGAAAACTAAGCGAGGCATCTTCATCACCTTCCGACCAGGTATAGGTCAGGTGGCACGCCCTGCGCCGCATCGGGCGTGTGTGTACGAGGCTTTGCGGGCCGTCGCCGAGGGACCAGGGCCAGCCGCAGCCCTAAGTTGTTCCCGGCTCTACCGTGTTGCTGCCCGCCGGTGGGTTTTGACCGCAACACATTCTGGCACGCCGGTGGGACAAGCTTCACATCAACCACATCGCCATCTACATCCGAGATGGCGGACGGCACCCCAGTCACGTACGAGGATCTGACCGACGAGCTCAAGAAGAAGTATGACGAGGTCAAAGCAATCCTCGAAGCCGACCATCGGCTCTTTTCACAGAACCCGTTCACATGGCATCAGGTGGAAGGGGTTCTCGCCCGATGGTGCGCTCGATGGGATAGACCTCTCTGCCCCGTCGGAAGAACGCACCAGGTCCCTACGTCAGATATCAACTACATGGTGGCTCACTCGTGCACCGCCACTCGAGAACCTGGTGAACACTTTGGAGCGTGTCGCTCTCCGGGTGATCCAGGAGATCATGAGGCACCAGTTCTCCGTCAGACCAGCTCTCGGGACACACCAAGGAGAGATGCCACCCAGTCCCCGTCCACCGCTGCCATTTTGCACAAGAATGCCGACCCACCGATTCATTCGTCTACAAGATCGGTGGTGACCCTAGTGACTGCCAGTTCTTGCATGAGGCGCCTAAGGAGATCCCTCACGGGTACATGTGCACGTATGTGCCGCATCACGGAATCGGGCGCTCACAAACCAGGCCGCAACAGAGGGACTTCTGGAAACAGAGGAACGTCGGCCAGATCTTGAGAGCGACGTGGCTAGCTAAATATGCCACCCGACGAACTCTGCAGCCCAGCTCCTGCAGCTTGGCTCAGAGCTGGAAAAGCAAGCATGGCTGGCTAAGTACGCCACCCCGGCGAATCTTAGAGTTCGACTACAGCCCAAGACCGTGGATGGATCACACGATCTAGGGGACCAGTTCGGCATGGTGCCGAAAAGGAGGACAATCGGCTATTCCAAGCCGTACCCCGATGAATACGAGTTGGTCCCGCTACCACCCAAGTATCGGCTCCCTGACTTCTCCAAGTTCAGTGGATCAGATGGTTCCAGCTCCATCGAGCATGTGAGCCGATATTTGGCACAGCTAGGAACGGCCTCAGCGTCGGATCCACTACGCGTGAGGTTCTTCGCACAGTCCCTCACGGGATCGGCTTTCGGGTGGTACACTTCGTTGCCACCAGACTCGATCCGGACTTGGAAGCAGTTGGAAGAACAGTTCCACATGCAGTATCACTCAGAGGCTTCCGAGTCCGGCCTTGCCGATCTAGCACAGATACGTCAGAAGCGTGGAGAAACCGTGGCAGAATACGTCCAGCGCTTCAGAAATCTAAGGAACCGATGTTATTCGGCTCGTGTGACTGAAAAAGAAGCAGTCGAGTTGGCAGTGGTGGGCCTTGCCTCACAAATCAAGGATATGGCTTCCCAAGCAGACTACCCTTCACTGGCGCACATGGTTCAGAAATTGTCAGCATATGAACAGCGCCATCCGGACTTGTACCAGGACAAATTCAAGCGTGCGGTAGTCCTGGTTGAGGCAGATGAAGACGAAGACTCTGCGGGAGATCAAGAGGTAGTAGTGGCTGAATGGACTCGGGGGGCAAACCCCGTGTCCTGCAAATGGGTTAAGCCACCAGGTCCGCCCAGAGGGTTTGATTTTGACGTGACCAAAACTGAGCAAACCTTCGACCTCCTACTCAAGGAGAAGCAGTTGAAGATACCCGAAGGTCTCAAATTCCCCACGTGCAAGAGCTGAACGGAAAGCCATACCGCAAATGGCATAACTCGCTCTCCCATGCCACCAACGACTGCAGGGTGTGGCGTCAGCAAATCCAAATGGCGATAGAACAAGGACGACTGATTTTCAACCAGTACGCCATGAAGGTCGACACCCACCCCTTCCCCGCCGTTAACATGGTGGAGTGCACTTACTCAAGATTGCCACCAGGATCCTCGTTCAGCATCAACATGGTAGGACCTGGACACCACACCGGCAAGGATGGGGACGAGGGCAACCTCTCGTAGCAAGGACACGAGGAAGCCGCTCCACGCGATCGGCTCCGGCACGATGGCAAGCGCTACGTCACGGAGGGAGAAGTGAAGAACATAAGATATCAGCAACCTCTCTCTGATCACCTCCTCAATAAGTGTGTGAGTCAATATAGCCAACGCCGACGATCCAGCGACGATGATGAAAGAGATCGTCTGGATAGAGAAGCCAGAAGACATCGTCGACATGATCGCAATGAGGAGGAGTACGAGCGCCGTGCCAAGGAAAAGTCAAGGGAGCCAGACGACGAGGATAGGCACTGGGACTGCCCCTTCTTCAGACACTGCTGGGATTCAGGAATGAGCCGATTGCCTACAATCGGCAATTGCCCAGTGTAACCGAAGAAGAAGGAGGCAGCCAACGTGTCCGTGTTCCAACGTCTAGGGCCTCTCCCGCCGAAGCAAACGCGCTGAGTCCCCTCGGATGGAAGATCTCGAGGATTTGGAAGACGAGGGAGAAGAAGAAGACAGGTACCACCGGCCAAGGTGGTGCCCTGATGGACTCAGCCGTTCCCAAAAGCGTAGGGTTCAGCGATTGCGCGGCTTGGAGGAAGCCGAAAGGTTATACCTGCACACGCTAAGAAAGGCGCGGCCTGATCTGGCCGCGAAAATTCAGCGAACCCTGGATGAAGAGGGTCGACCACAAAAGATGGTGTGGCGCCCCAAGCAAAGGAAAGCCGATGATGAGACATCGGCTGGCACAAACATGGTGCTCATCCTTCCGACGGAGTTTAGTGCTCCAGGATTACACGAGGCACCAAATTTTGACGACTGCGAGCGCGTCAACGTGACCGTGTAGCACGAGCAAACCGACGAGAAACGTGGCGAGGCCGATCCTTTGGATCGGCCCCAAAGATCTATGAAGGAACATTACAAAGCCTTCATTGAGCGCTCCGATCAACATGGAGGCCGATTCCAGCAATCGGCCAAAATTATCTTCACTACATATTCTGCTTGTGTTCAGCATCGATCTACTGGGCAGCGGTTTACGTCGGCTGACGAGGAAGATCAACATTGGTCACCCGACGTGCAAGTGCGATGCCTTGGCTAAACTACAAGCCGATATCTGCAGACCCGCAGTTCGGCTCGGGGCACTGATCGGATGAACATGTGCGAACATGTGTGCAAGGAAACATTGGGGGCCGATTAGAAAAATCGGCCAATAAAAAAAATATATACTATACGGCCGATGCATGGCCATCGACTCAAGAGGCACAGCTGATATAGCAGAAGCCCGATGGAGCAGTTGTTGAGTTACAAGGATAGGCTCTACTGGATGAATTCCTTCTCAAAACCTCCAACTCCTTCTGCAAGTCTTCAAGTTCAGCCGTGCCAGTGAAAGCATGCAGATCAGGTTAAGGGTGAGTCCAACAAGGGGAGCATACCTATCCTAGGAGCATGAGCACAGCCGATGACAAATCAAGCGGCTATAGCATTTTTGTCTGGCGTGAACCAGGGTGGCGGCTTGGTCGATATCACTTTCAGAGGTTGTTACATCCAGAATCTTGGAGGGCACAGGAAATTCAAAACATCCTCACCGGAAGTTGCATCAGTCTGCCAAAGATGGTGAGCCGATCTGATCAGCAGGGCGCTGCCAAAGATGATTGAACTAGGAGGAGTCGGAAGGCCATTATGGTTGAGGTTTCTTAGTTCAAGGAACGGATTTGCTGATCTTCCGAACCCTTTCAGTGCGTCGGTTCTTTGGGCGTAAGCTTTCCTGCCGCGTTTTGATGGGAGCTGAAGAAGCTCGGGGGGCAGCTCGCCCTGAAAAATCTTTGCTCTGGAGAGCCAATTTTGTTGGAATCGGCTGGTTCTGCATTATAACTTGGAAGCTGATAGTAACGCATTTGGCTGATTCATCACTGTTCTCGTTTTGGATGAGGCTTGGGGGGCAACTCGCCCGAAAGGTTCTTGGCTCTGGAGGGCCAATTTGATTGGAATCGGCTGGCTCTACATCGCAACTGTCCTGAAGAGTGGTGCTTTGTTACAGAGTTATCGGTTTCAGCATCCAAACTGATTCAGCGATTCCAGGGTTCTCTTAAAGACGCTCGCTCAAGACCAAATCGCAGGCCTGTCGCGATCGCTGTGCCAAATGCTGTCGTCACCGGCCTGTCTCGCAGATTATCGTAAGAGACCGATGCGTTGCCATCAGTCCTTGAGCATTGACTAGGCTAACAGTCGACAAAGTCAGATGAGGAAAAGTCGGCTAAATCAGCATAGAGGACATCGGCGAAATCAAAGGGAGTTTTCATTAATAATAAGATTTCTTACAAAGAGAAGCCGATTGTTCAACAAAAGGGAACAGATTACTACTGCTAACCCTATGCTAGTAAATCCCTACTCTAAGGGCTGTTGCTGTCTTCGCCGTCGCTGGGGTAGCTGCCGTCATTCTGTTGCTGCTACTGTGACCTTCAGCGGAGGCTTCTTCCTCGTCATCATCATCGTCCTCGTCTGACCAAGCCCAGCCCCGGATGCGTTTTGGCGGCGGTTCGTCGGAGGAGGTGTCGTCCTCCTGTTCCTTCTTCATGTCGGAGGAGATGTCTTCGTCTTCGTCATCCTCTTCTTCTTCTTTGGTGATGGAGGTGAATTTACCCCGGAAGGGAGGGTCGTCGTCGTCGCTCTCCGCCTCCAGTGCTCCGTCAATCAGGAACCGGAGGTCATCTTCCCCGTCAGTCAAGGGCATGGCCCCATCTGACCAGACGAGGTCCTCACCCTCTGGCACGAAATCGAAGTCCCACTCCCGTTTGTCCCAATGCTTGGGAGCGCGCTTGTTGTACGCCTCCATCTGGTTGTGCCCTGGGATCGACTCGCTTGAGGAAGAGGATTGGAGAGAAACGGAAGAGGAGGAAGAGGACGACATGGCTATGGAAGGAGAGGGTTTTTGGTGCCGATAGCTAGAACAGAGGAAGGATGAAGAGGTCTAATCAGTCGGCACGGTTAAATAATTAGGAGCCTAGTGGAGATTTAATGCCATTACAGTTTCCGAGGAGGTGATGCTAAAGCCATCAAATTTTACAGAGAAGCTGAGAAGACAGGGCATCATGATGAAGGATACTGCAACGGTTCTGCTCTGCCACGACATGACCCGACGAAGAAAAACAGAGTGATTTTGGAATTATCAATTCCAAAACCAGGGGGGCATGTGTTATCACCAGAATTTGACCGAGTCAGAGGTGGGCCGCGATCAAGATGGATTTGAAGAATATATATGGAAGAAATACGTGAATCGGCCTGTTATGCAAAGTTTGGGCTAGTTTGCCCTTGTATCTGTAACATAGTAGATTACGTGTCGGTTAGTTAGAGTTTGCCTCGTGCACGGTTGGGATTATTCCCACGTTAGAAAGTCCCTGGACTATAAATATGTATCTAGGGTTTATGAAATAAACAACAACCAACGTTCAACCACAAATCAATCTCGGCGCATCGCCAACTCCTTCGTCTCGAGGGTTTCTACCGGTAAGCATCATGCTGCCTAGATCGTATCTTGCGATCTAGGCAGCATAAGCTTATTTCGTTGTTCATGCGTTGCTCGTACTGAAGCCTTGTTGATGGCGAGCAACGTAGTTATCTTAGATGTGTTAGGGTTAGCATTGTTCTTCGTATCATATGCTGTCGTAGTGCAACTTATACATCTAGCCGCCCTACACCTATCTTAGGTGTAGAAGGGCACCGCTTGATCATTATTTAGTAGATCCGATCCGTTATTGCTCCTTGTTCTTCAGGATTAGTTTAATATCTGCAATAGTTAGGCCTTACAAAGGGTTGGAGGATCCAGCGACGCGTAGGGTGTCGTTTGCTAGCCCTAGACAGGATGTTCCGGGGATCAAGCTCGTGTTGGTTTTTAGGCCTTGTCTAGGATCGGCTTACGATCACCGTACGTGACCGCGAGGCCCAATCGTGAGTAGGATGATCCGATTATGCGGTGAAAACCCTAAATCGTCGGTAGATCGTTTTAGCTTTATCTTGATCAAGCAGGACCACCATATATTCGTACACCCGTGCGAATCATGGGTGGATCGGCTCCTTGAGCCGATTCACAGATAACCTGAGAGCGATCGAGGCTCGTATTTAATGTTTACGTGTATGCCATGCAGAAACTAAGCGAGGCATCTTCATCACCTTCCTGACCAGGTATAGGTCAGGTGGCACGCCCTGCGCCATCGGATGTGTGTACCGAGGCTTTGCGGGCCGTCGGAGGGACCAGGGCCAGCCGCAGCCCTAAGTTGTTCCCGGCTCTACTGTGTTGCCCGTCGCTGCTCGCCGGTGGGTTTTGACCGCAACAGTTTCATGTTTCACAACTCAGGAAGTGTTTGAAGGCACCGGATGATCCCATTACATATGAAGAAATAGAATTGCAATCTGACTTAACTTATGTGGAAAGACCGGAAAAGATCTTAGAAATACAGTGGAAGAAGTTAAAAAACAGAGCAATCAAATACTGCAAAGTTCAATGGCAACATCATCCTGAGCGAGAAGCAACTTGGGAGACGGAAGAAGAATTAAGGAAGTCTTACCCCGAGATGTTCAGGTACCAATCTTAACTTCGGGACGAAGTTTCTGTTAAGGGGGAGAGGCTGTAATAACCCAGAACATAGGAACAACGAAGGGTAGATTTAGAAATGGGATGTGCATTTCATCGCAAAACGGGGGAAATTTTCGCGCCTTATTGCAACCGAACCTAAGAAGGATCGAGGTTCTCTCTCATTTTGCACATAGGGTTAGGCAATGTGAGTTAGGGAAATTTCGACATGATCTCTTTTGTATCTTGTTACTTTGGGGAATAATTGCATTTGATAAGTGTTAAACATTTAACTATAAACATCACACAATATAAACAATGAATTTAAAATTCAAAACAAGATATAAAATTCAAATCACTTTGAATTTCAAAATGAATATCAAATACAATATTTAGTCAAGAATGTAAACATTACATAATACAAAGCTCATAAACCAAAACTTGAGCTTTATTGATATACAACACATATACAAGGTCTTTACAATATTCTTGATACAAGAATTGTGACATAATAAACAGAATAAATAGAAAAGGAAAAATTACAAGTTTAATTCTAAACTAAACCTAAACTAAGTGGCTTGAGGATGATCTTTTGGCCATAGCATAATTCAAACCTGCAAAATAAAACAGAGAACAAGAACTAGCCAGAATATAAGTGTTAACACAAGGTTCAGTTTGGACAGTTAGCAAAATAACACAAGATTCAGTTTGGACAGTGCAAACTGTCACAGCACACTTGTGCTTGTCCAAAATCCTGGACAGCACCAGATAAACATAGGCAGACCAACACTGAGCAAGCCACAGGGGCTCAAGTTTCACCATATGAAGGCTGTTGCTAGGCAAGCAACAGCAAGGCAATGCAAAGGGTGAGTCATAAAGTAAACTAGATGATACCCCGCGCGTTGCGGCGGGAATTTTTAGTGATGAATTTATAAAATTTCACATGACTCTCTAAAAACTTTCATGTAAAACGGAGCGTCTCATGATTTGAGTTCAAAAATGTTTATTACATGATCAGAATACTCGATGAGTGCTTGTCATATTTTTGTGAACAAAGGCGTGCGGAAATTAATATTAAATATTCTCTTGATCATTCATAGTATTTGCTATAACAATGTTTCAACAGGTGAAAACCGAACTAAGGTGAGGTACGAAATTATCCACAAATATTATTACCATCAGACAAAGCTCGTACATATCATAGAAACTTCATGAGTAGCATTCACGTTGGCACTCGATCCCTATCTTCTGCAGTAAATATTGAACCTCCGATCTAAAAGAAAGATGTTGCGACATTGGGTCATTTGGTAGTTCACCTTACTAATGGAAGGCAATTCCTACCGACGTAAGACACTCAATACTCATCTATATTATTTGACTAAGCTGGTCTATTTACTCAGGCCTGAAAAGAAACAGTAGAAAAATAAGTTGCACTTGCAAATACACATTAGTGCTCATCATGTCTATCCTGCTTCTTCATGCCTAATTATATAGATCCAAGTTGTGATAATGAATCCACTCTTCCTATCTGGATTAGGTATTTTTTTAAAGATTGAGCATGAGTTGAAAGCTATAAGAAAAAATACCAAATAATGCAGCACTGTCCAACTGCCAAATGTTGGTAGAACATACAAACAGTAGCATCAGTATTGCTAGTTGGCAGATTTTTTAGGTAATTCAAAATTGAAGGTTGAACTTACATGCAAAATTCATAAAGAACACCTTAAGGAGCATTATTAATAAATACATCAACCGACATTTGATAGTTTAATGTTAGATTTGATGATGAATTTACTGAAGATCCAATCTGTTAGTGGATGAAATATGCCATAATCCAACTTCTCATTCGAGGTAATTTTTCTTGTTATACTTATACAGTAGCCGAAATTGATTAAATTCTCAGAGAATATCCAATCTCTACAGATTGGCTCAGTAACATAAGCCCAACTCACACATACATGACACCCTGCAAGGGGAGAAAAGGTAAAAATAAGAATCAGGTGTCTCGTGCATAAGATAATTGGTATGCTAATGTGACATGATACATCAAACAGCCGAGTTAAAAGACTGTGCAGAAATAGCCATATGCAACTAATTAATCCAGGATAACAACGTAAACAATAAATTCAGGGGATATTACATGGTAAGGAATACATGCAGCCAGCGAGAGTAAGAAAGTAAAAGACGCATTTTCTCATCCAATGTAAATTAGTCATTTAGAGTAAGAGATGAGGGTTTGTGTACCGATGCAAGCAGGTACCGCTGCCGTAGTTCATCCATTGATGATAGCCTCTGTAGCTTCGGTGAGCAGCACACACAATCCAATCAATTCAGAGGAGCTTGAGCATCCCGTACAATCCAATCACACCGTTTTTGGGTGAGCAAAACGTGGAGCAGATCTCGAGCCAGGCCGGCCGGAGAACAACCTGACAGATTGAAAGACAGATGTTGGGGGCGGTACCCGGAGGCAACAGGCGTCGACGGCAGATCTAACGCATGGACGGGGGTATCCAATGTAGAAGACGAGAAATAATCTTACAGATGGACCGCTTAAAAAGATTTAGAGAGGAGATCGCCTTCATCGGTTACTCTTGCATTTACTCGCGGAGAAGATGAATAGAGGAAATTCATGGGTCGTGATAAGATGAAGAGGAAGAGGTGTCAAGAAAGATTCGATGCTGACAACACGCCTCAGCTAGCCCACGAAAGAAGTTCTTTATCTGGCCCATCTGCGAAAAATGCGTGAGGGAGCCAGGAGAGACGCAAGATGCAACGCGCGACGAAGTGCGGCACCAGAAAAAAATGATGACGTGGCTTCACGAGAGTGTAGGAAAATCACCTAGTGGGGGTTTGCTATTAAGAGATAAAAGATGAGCTTGTGTGTCATGGCCAGGGAAGAAGTAGAGGCCATATAAATAGCACACAAACCCTAGAACCATGACAGTCGACCAGAAATGCAAATCACCAGGTAAGGGTGAAGCAAGAACAAGCATTAGTTCATCCAGTTCATAACCAAGAACAGAAACCAACACAACCACTTAGCCACCAGGAATCATGGTGACCTGAGAAGATCAACCAGAGACTGGAGGTGAAGGGCTGTGCACAAAAACCCCAAGTCTGCATCAACCAAATATTTCACACTAGGAGCTGGAACAAGGTATACCAAGTTCCTGGACAGATCCCATGGATCTGATCCATCATATGCATGAAATAAGCATGGGATGAGCAGATGCTCATATGGGTAGATCATCACTTGGTTTTCACCAAGGATCACTGCCAGTCAAAAAGCTACTAAAAATAGAAAGCATCTAGGTACAGATCTTGTACACAGAAACTAGCACACATGCACAGATGCACACACTAGCCAGATCACATGCCAGATAGCACCAGTAGATGGCAAGGATTAGCAGCTAAGACTACACAGTAAATCCTAAGCTATGAACCATCAGTAAACCCTAGATTTTCATCAGGCAAACATATTGGCATTCATATCAAGTATGATTCTCAAATATGCAAGCAAAGGTTGAGTAGCCACAAGATCCAACTAAATAGGTGAGCAACCAATCAGTAGCAAAGCTACTGAGGTCACATCACACTTAAGCACCATTTAAATGACAGCCAAATATAGCACATCATTATCCAAGAATGGATTCAGATCCAATTGCTTGCTGGACAATCATGAATAACCAAATCATTTGCAAGCAAGTCATTTAAATCATTACTGCATAAGCAGTTCATCATAACTTAAATAATACAAGCATGAATTTATCACAGATCCATGCTTAATACTGACAGCAACATAATATAAGGCAACACAGTGTAATCACTGCATCATAGCTACTGGAGCAAGTCCAGGTAGCTTGAATGAGCAACAACACCAGTAAGCAACAGTATAGTGATGCTTGAGCATTAGCATCACAAGGTAATTGAATTACTTAGCCACAGAATCAATCAGTAAGCCATCACTGACATTGAATTGATCAAATGGATCAATTAAATTAAGCCAAGCTACACAGGGAAGTTAGCCAACAAGCAAAGAATGATCCAATGGATCAATAGCTTGCATAGGAAGCATAGAAGCATATCACAGGCACCACTGGCACACACACAAGTGTCACGGATGCATCACAAGTACACCTAGACAAGCAAGCATGATATACCAGTAAGCACAAGCAAGCCATAATCAAGCATAGCATGGCATAGCTAGCTTTTGAGCAAGCACAGCAGAGCATGTCAAGTACAGGGCATGCTAGGAACAGCAAGCAAGCAGCATGAATAGCAAGCAAAGCAACATTGGTCAGTACCAGTAACTGGTAATTCGGCCATGGGCTTGCAGTAGCTAGAAGCATAGGAAGATTGAGAGCTATGGCATAGCTCTGCGTGATCACAGGATCACCAGAGAGCAACAGAGCATGAGGAGGAAGAAGAACAGTAACAGGGGAGGCGCACAGATATGGAGAAGAGGAAGAGGAAGTGCAGCAACTTACTTGCGCCTGGAAGCAGAGGCTAGGGCATGGCGAGGCAGTGCTCGCGCGGCCCTAACAGCTGCAAGTCCAGGTAGGCGCCGACGTTACGCCGGCGAACCCAAACACGAACCAACACCACCGTAGCGAGCACCGAGGCGACGGCACGAGTATCTGAGCGACACGCGCCAGTCAACCCCAGAGAGCGCACTCCATCGCGGCGAGACGAGCGCTCGCCGGAGTTCGTCGAGGCGATTCTTTCCGAGATCCAGAACGGAGGCGATTCGCCAGTAGAGGACGAAAAGGGGAAAACCACGCGGACAGATCGATAGATCTGAACGCGGCGGTTCAGATTCGGTAGGTGGCTGCGAGGGAAGCACGAGCTGGCTGGAGCAAGGCGGCGGCCATGGCGACGCCACGCCGGCCGCAGAGAGGCTAGGGTTTAAGACCAAGGCGAGAGGGCCGAGTGAGTTGAGTGAGGCCGTTCGGCGCCACCGGCCACTATGGGGCAAGCCTTAGTGGGCTGTCCCATGGGCTTAAGTAAATGGGCTGGGCCCAATAGCGAGGGTTATTTTAGTCTTTTGACAATTAATAAAAGGCCAGAATTTTACCAATTTTTAATAAATCAAATACAACTCTAAAAATCCATTAAAAATTGGATTAACGAATGAAAAATAAATCTTAACAAGAATAAAATATAAAATGGAATCTATGAAACAAATTCAAAATTATGAATTTTAAGAATTTAAATAATAACTTGGAATTTTAAACTATTATTTCCTTGTATTTAAAATTCAAGGAAAAATCTCAAATAAGTTCAAATACTTATTTTCAAATATTTCAAAATGAAATTTTACTATTCCAAGTCATTTCCATTGAAAAGGGTATTTTTCCAAGAAAAATACTACATTCCTTTTTCCAAAAACCATAGAGGTAACTCTATGATTTCAAATTATTTTTGGAATAATTAAGGAAATAACCAAGTAAAATAGTTTTACTTTGAATTGTTGTACTTTGTGTGAATTAAAATGGTGTATAATTTTAAATCAATTGTAAATTACTGTCAAAGACATAAATCTTAAACGCAACCCTAAATTGCTATAACTCAGCGGGGAAAAGGGATCAACATAAAATAATACATCCATGATTGCATTATTTGGATTTTATAACATTGTCCTTACCGGACAATGATGCTTCTTACAGAACCCGAGGTCCAGGTTCCATCAACTGCATTGAACTGCACTATATCGCAGTCCACAGGCAAGTTCACCCTTGCTCATGTCAACTTGAGTATTTTCTACTACTTTAATGCAAAGCTATATACTTATCATTCCTGCATCGCAAATGAAATGTTACTTTCCAACTATGAATATGACTATGTGGCTGGCAATGGAACCATGGTTTGTGTTGATATGGTGGAGGTTCCATTGCAATGGGTTATATCACCCTAGGATTAATTACCAATGCCGTCCAGTGATTCTAGCGCCGTACAAACCGCGTTGACCATGAGATCTAATGGCTCTGGGAAGCCAGCCGTATCTTTTCCCTTCTGCACGCCAACGGATTGGTAGAGCCGGTGGGGTGTTGGAGGCACTTCCACAATAGGTTGGGATATCCTTTTAAATTCCCATCCATTAGTGATGATAAGCTCTACCATCTATGAAGGATTGTCCGGAGTACACCGTGAGTAAAGCCGTATTCTGGGAAGTCTACTGGGGGTGTACGGTTGGACAAAGGGTGGGTTTGCAGTCGCGGAGAAGGCGGTGTGGGCTTGGATCTTTATACCCGGCCTCACACCAAAGGAAGTGTGAACGGGGCAAGTCCCTGCGGATGGCAAAAAGGGTGAGATCTCTTGTGGGAAAATAACGCACCTCTGCGAGTGTATCAAATTGTGGCTGTCACTCCCTGTTCCGGGAAGGAACTGCGCGGCAGAAAGGAACTCCACGAAGTTCTAGTCAACCCGTGAAGACTGACGAGCATAGTTTTCATAATAAAAGCAACCTTTTGAAGAAATGATTGCAAAACATGCATTGACCAGCGATTTCTGATCAATGGTCGTAGCTAGTGCATCAAACACCTTTTTATTCTTTTAGAACTTGCTGAGTACCCTGTACTCACTTTCTTTCGACACCCTTGCTAGACTGTGATCCGGAAGTGGAGGCCATCAACGATGGAGCACCAGAAGGAAGTTACGAGCTGGTCTACGAAGAACCTGATCTTACCGGTGGAGTGGAAGGCGTAGACTATGGGATAGTCTACGGACCAGATGACATGGAGGTGGAGGAGTAGTGACATACCCTAGCATCATAGAGCCGAGCAACGTAGAACTTACCTAAATAAGTTGTTGAGCTCTCTTATATTTGTTATGAGTTGTAATCGTACTTAAGTAGTATCTTAGGGTGTTCTCATAGGACCTGTGAGAATACCAACTTGTTAAGACAATGATTGTAATAAAGTATGGAGTGTTATGACCTGCAATGTTTCTGTTGTACCACTCTGAGGGATATGGCAAATTGTGAAAAAGTCCCTTCGCAAAGATCATATCAACGACTTGTATACTACAACATGCAGTGGTATGCTGGGTCACCGCAGCAATTGACAAATAGAGAGGGCATAACAATGCACATACATATCATGATGACTAATATGAGATTTACTTAGGGCATTAACAAATAAAGTAGACATCGCTATCCAAAGATGCATCTATGCCTAAAGTCCACCTTCGGGAGCATCCGCACCCTTCCAGATTAAGTTGCGAACAACGCAATTGCATTAAGTATGGTGGTAATGTAATCAACACAAATACCCTTAGACAAAGCATTGATGTTTTATCCCTAGTGGCAACATCACATCCACAACCTTAGAACTTTCGCACGTCCTGATTCAATGGAGGCATGAACCCACTATCGAGCATAAATACTCCCTCTTGGAGTTACAAGTACAGAGCCTCTACTAGCAACGGAGAGCATGCAAGATCATAAACAACATATATGATAGATTGATAATCAACTTGACATAGTATTCCATATTCGGATCCCAACAAACACAACATGTAGCATTACAAATAGATGATCTTGATCATGATAGGCATCTCACAAGATCTAACATGATAGCACAATGAGGAGAAGACAACCATCTAGCTACTGCTATGGACCCATAGTCCAAGGATGAACTACTCACACATCAGTCCGGAGGCGATCATGGTGATGTAGAGTCCTCCGGGAGATGATTCCCTCTCGGGTCCTATTTTGCCACGTATTTCCAAGACCGAAGAGGAGACGGTGGGGCCACGAGGTGGCCAGACTACAGGCGGCGCGGCCACCCCGGCCGCGCGCGGGTGTGGGCCCCTCGTGCCGCCTCTTGACCTGCCCTTCCGCCTACTTAAAGCCTCCGTCGCGAAACCCCGTACCGAGAGCCACGACACGGAAACCTTCCAGAGACGCCGCCGCCAATCCCATCTCGGGGATTCAGGAGATCGCCTCCGGCACCCTGCCGGAGAGGGGAATCATCTCCGGAGGACTCTACGCCATGGTCGCCTCCGGAGTGATGTGTGAGTAGTCTACCCCTGGACTATGGGTCCATAGCAGTAGCTAGATGGTTGTCTTCTCCCCATTGTGCTTAATTGTCGGATCTTGTGAGCTGCCTAACATGATCAAGATCATCTATCTGTAATTCTATATGTTGCGTTTGTTGGGATCCGATGAATAGAGAATACTTGTTATGTTGATTATCAAAGTTATGTCTATGTGTTGTTTATGATCTTGCATGCTCTCCGTTACTAGTAGATGCTCGCCAAGTAGATGCTTGTAACTCCAAGAGGAGTATTTATGCTCGATAGTGGGTTCATGTCTCCGTGAATCTGGGGGTAAATCTCTAAGATTATGGATGTGTTGCCACTAGGGATAAAACATTGGTGCTATGTTCGAGGATGTAGTTACTATTACATTACGCGCAATACTTAATGCAATTGTCTCTGTTGTTAGCAACTTAATACCGGAGGGGTTCGGATGATAACTCGAAGGTGGACTTTTTAGGCATAGATGCATGGGATAGCGGTCTATGTACTTTGTCGTAATGCCCAATTAAATCTCACTATACTCATCATAATATGTATGTGCATGGTCATGCCCTCTCTATTTGTCAATTGCCCAACTGTAATTTGTTCACCCAACATGTCGTTTATCTTATGGGAGAGACACCTCTAGTGAACCGTGGACCCTTCCAATTCTCTATACTGAAATACAATCTACTGCAATCTTTCTACTGTTTTCTGCAAACAATCATCATCCACACTATACATCTAATCCTTTGTTACAGCAAGCCAGTGAGATTGACAACCTCGCTGTTTCGTTGGGCAAAGTACTTTGGTTGTGTTGTGCAGGTTCCACGTTGGTGCCGGAATCTCCGGTGTTGCGCCGCACTACATCCCGCCGCCATCAACCTTCAACGTGCTTCTTGGCTCCTACTGGTTCGATAAACCTTGGTTTCATACTGAGGAAAACTTGCCGCTGTACGCATCACACCTTCCTTTTGGGGTTCCCAACGGACGGCTGACCACACGCATCACTCTGGCGCCGTTGCCGGGGACGTGAAGGAACAAGATTTCTAACTCCCACGTCAACTACACGCCAGCAAATCTTTTTCTGGCGCCGTTGCCGGGGAGATCAAGACACGCTGCAAGGGGAGTCTCCACTTCCCAATCTCTTTACTTTGTTTTTGTCTTGCTTAGTTTTATTTACTACTTTGTTTGCTGCACTAAATCAAAATACAAAAATTAGTTGCTAGTTTTACTTTATTTGCTATCTTGTTTGCTATATCAAAAACACAAAAAAAAAATAGTTACTTGCATTTACTTTATCTAGTTTGCTTTATTTACTGTCTTGCACTCTATATTAAAAATACAAAAAAATTAAATTAGTTACTTTTGTTACCATGTCTAGCTCTGAACCTGTTACTTCTTCGCCTGAAGAATTAGTCTTCACTTTTAAACAAGGGGATGAGGAGAGTTTTAAGGATGCTTGGTCTAGAATTTTTACTTCTTATCATAAAACTGAACCTCAAATGACTCTAAGTTTGCTCCTTAGTAATTTTTATTTTGGTCTTATGATTCGTTATAGATATGCTTTGGATGCTTTAGTGGGAGGAGATTTCCTTCATTGCAATGGGGATCAAGCTTTTAATGCCATAAAGAAGTTGGTTGCATCACATGATTCAGCTAATAACTTTGATTCAGCCCTTATTAGCATTTATAATAGATTAAACAATCTCGAGATAAGTACATCTCGCTTGGATGACAACTATCACCATGTTCGTAATCGTCTTGAACAAGTTTTAGTGAACTCTAAACCTTCATTATGGGATCCTACTGTTAAAATTGTTATCTATGATCAAACTTCGCGCCAACTGTGATATTATGTCTGAATTTTGCCTTATACCTGAGAGCATTTATAAATCTTTGAAACTTTGGGGAGTTGATGAAGGAGGAGAAGAAATAGCTCTCATTGATAACTCTGTTATAATTCCTAAGGGAATAGCCGCAGGTGTGCATACAACCATTCTTGGAAGAACAATATTCATTGATTATCTTGTTATTGAATGTGTAGGGACATCGGAAGATCCCTGCTAAAACTATTGGGAGCAGTCATAGATGTGGGAGAAGGCATCCTGGATTTCACCTCTATACCGGGGGGAATCATACATTTCCTAAATCAAAGAGAAAGAAAAACAACAAGAAAGGTAAGGGTAAAGCCCAAGGTAAGGATGATGCACCACCCTTCGATAATACTTGATACACACTTTCTGCGCCTAGCTGAAAGGCGTTAAAGAAAAGCGCTTATGGGAGACAACCCATGGTTTTTACTACAGTACTTTGTTTTATATTTGTGTCTTGGAAGTTGTTTACTACTGTAGCAACCTCTCCTTATCTTAGTTTAGTGTTTTGTTGTGCCAAGTAAAGTCGTTGATAGAAAAGTTCATACTAGATTTGGATTACTGCGCAGAAACAGATTTCTTTGCTGTCACGAATCTGGGCTGTTTTCTCTGTAGGTAACTCAGAAAATTATGCCAATTTACGTGAGTGATCCTCAGATATGTACGCAACTTTCATTCAATTTTAGCATTTTCATTTGAGCAAGTCTGGTGCCTCGATAAAATTCGTCAATACGAACTGTTCTGTTTTGACAGATTCTGCCTTTTATTTCGCATTGCCTCTTTTGCTATGTTGGATGAATTTCTTTGATCCATGAATGTCCAGTAGCTTTATGCAATGTCCAGAAGTGTTAAGAATGATTATGTCACCTCTGAACATGTTAATTTTTATTGTCCACTAACCCTCTAATGAGTTGTTCTAAGTTTGGTGTGGAGGAAGTTTTCAAGGATCAAGAGAGGAGTATGATGTAATATGATCAAGGAGAGTGAAAGCTCTAAGCTTGGGGATGCCCCGGTGGTTCACCCCTGCATATTCTAAGAAGACTCAAGCGTCTAAGCTTGGGGATGCCCAAGGCATCCCCTTCTTCATCGACAACATTATCAGGTTCCTCCCTGAAACTATATTTTTATTCCATCACATCTTATGTGCTTTTCTTGGAGCGTCGGTTTGTTTTTGTTTTTTGTTTTATTTGAATAAAATGGATCCTAGCATTCACTGTATGGGAGAGAGACACGCTCCGATGTAGCATATGGACAAGTATGTCCTTAGGCTCTACTCATAGTATTCATGGCGAAGTTTCTTCTTCGTTAAATTGTTATATGGTTGGAATTGGAAAATGATACATGTAGTAAATTGCTAAAATGTCTTGGGTAATGTGATACTTGGCAATTGTTGTGCTCATGTTTAAGCTCTTGCATCATATGCTTTGCACCCATTAATGAAGAAATACATAGAGCATGCTAAAATTTGGTTTGCATATTTGGTCTCTCTAAAGTCTAGATAATATCTAGTATTGAGTTTTGAACAACAAGGAAGACGGTGTAGATTCTTATAATGTTTACAATATGTCTTTTATGTGAGTTTTGCTGCACCGTTCATCCTTGTGTTTGTTTCAAATAGCCTTGCTAGCCTAAACCTTGTATCGAGAGGGAATACTTCTCATGCATCCAAAATCCTTGAGCCAACCACTATGCCATTTGTGTCCACCATACCTACCTACTACATGGTATTTCTCTGCCATTCCAAAGTAAATTGCTTGAGTGCTACCTTTAAAATTCCATCATTCACCTTTACAATATATAGCTCATGGGACAAATAGCTTAAAAACTATTGTGGTATTGAATATGTACTTATGCACTTTATCTCTTATTAAGTTGCTTGTTGTGCGATAACCATGTTTCCGGGGACGCCATCAACTATTCTTTGTTGAATATCATGTGAGTTGCTATGCATGTTCGTCTTGTCTCGAAGTAAGGGAGATCTACCACCTTATGGTTAAGCATGCATATTGTTAGAGAAGAACATTGGGCCGCTAACTAAAGCCATGATCCATGGTGGAAGTTTCAGTTTTGGACAATATCCTTAATCTCATATGAGAAAATTATTAATTGTTGCCACATGCTTATGCATAAAAGAGGAGTCCATTATCTGTTGTCTATGTTGTCCCGGTATGGATGTCTAAGTTGAGAATAATCAATAGCGAGAAATCCAATGCGAGCTTTCTCCTTAGACCTTTGTACAGGCGGCATGGAGGTACCCCATTGTGACACTTGGTTAAAACATGTGTATTGCGATGATCCGGTAGTCCAAGCTAATTAGGACAAGGTGCGGGCACTATTAGTATACTATGCATGAGGCTTGCAACTTGTAAGATATAATTTACATGATACATATGCTTTATTACTACCGTTGACAAAATTGTTTCATGTTTTCAAAATCAAAGCTCTAGCACAAATATAGCAATCGATGCTTTTCCTCTATGGAGGACCATTCTTTTACTTTCATTGTTGAGTCAGTTCACCTATTTCTCTCCACCTCAAGAAGCAAACAATTGTGTGAACTGTGCATTGATTCCTACATACTTGCATATTGCACTTATTATATTACTCTATGTTGACAATTATCCATGAGATATACATGTTACAAGTTGAAAGCAACCGCTGAAACTTAATCTTCCTTTGTGTTGCTTCAATACCTTTACTTTGATTTATTGCTTTATGAGTTAACTCTTATGCAAGACTTATTGATGCTTGTCTTGAAGTACTATTCATGAAAAGTCTTTGCTTTATGATTCACTTGTTTACTCATGTCATATACATTGTTTTGATCGCTGCATTCACTACATATGCTTTACAAATAGTATGATCAAGGTTATGATGGCATGTCACTCCAGAAATTATCTTTGTTATCGCTTTACCTGCTCGGGACGAGCAGAACTAAGCTTGGGGATGCTGATACGTCTCCGACGTATCGATAATTTCTTGTGTTCCATGCCACATTATTGATGTTATCTACATGTTTTATGCACACTTTATGTCATATTCGCATTTTCTGGAACTAACCTATTAACAAGATGCCGAAGTGCCAGTTCTGCTGTTTTTGGTTTCAGAAATCCTAGTAAAGAAATATTCTCGGAATTGGACGAAATCAACGCCAGGGTCCTATTTTGCCACGAAGCTCCAGAAGACCGAAGAGGAGACGGGGCCACGAGGTGGCCAGACACAGTAGCGGCGCGGCCCAAGCCCTGGCCGCGCGGCCTCGTAGTGTGGGCCCTCGTGCCGCCTCTTGACCTGCCCTTCCGCCTACTTAAAGCCTCCGTCGCGAAACCCCAAGTCGAGAGCCACGATACGGAAACCTTCCAGACGCCGCCGCCGCCAATCCCATCTCGGGGGATTCAGGAGATCGCCTCCGGCACCCTGCCGGAGAGGGGAATCATCTCCCGGAGGACTCTACGCCGCCATGGTCGCCTCCGGAGTGATGTGTGAGTAGTCTACCCCTGGACTATGGGTCCATAGCAGTAGCTAGATGGTTGTCTTCTCCATTGTGCTTAATTGTCGGATCTTGTGAGCTGTCTAACATGATCAAGATCATCTATCTGTAATTCTATATGTTGCGTTTGTTGGGATCCGATGAATAGAGAATACTTGTTATGTTGATTATCAAAGTTATGTCTATGTGTTGTTTATGATCTTGCATGCTCTCCGTTACTAGTAGATGCTCTGGCCAAGTAGATGCTTGTAACTCCAAGAGGGAGTATTTATGCTCGATAGTGGGTTCATGTCTCCGTGAATCTGGGGAAGTGACAGAAATCTCTAAGATTATGGATGTGTTGTTGCCACTAGGGATAAAACATTGGTGCTATGTTCGAGGATGTAGTTACTGATTACATTACGCGCAATACTTAATGCAATTGTCTGTTGTTAGCAACTTAATACTGGAAGGGTTTCGGATGATAACCTGAAGGTGGACTTTTTAGGCATAGATGCATGCTGGATAGCGGTCTATGTACTTTGTCGTAATGCCCAATTAAATCTCACATACTCATCATAATATGTATGTGCATGGTCATGCCCTCTCTATTTGTCAATTGCCCAACTGTAATTTGTTCACCCAACATGCTGTTTATCTTATGGGAGAGACACCTCTAGTGAACTGTGGACCCCGGTCCAATTCTCTATACTGAAATACAATCTACTGCAATACTGTTCTACTGTTTTCTGCAAACAATCATCATCCACACTATACATCTAATCCTTTGTTACAGCAAGCCGGTGAGATTGACAACCTCGCTGTTTCGTTGGGGCAAAGTACTTTGGTTGTGTTGTGCAGGTTCCACGTTGCCGGAATCTCCGGTGTTGCGCCGCACTACATCCCGCCGCCATCAACCTTCAACGTGCTTCTTGGCTCCTACTGGTTCGATAAACCTTGGTTTCATACTGAGGGAAAACTTGCCGCTGTACGCATCACACCTTCCTCTTGGGGTTCCCAACGGACGCGTGCTGTACGCGTATCATCGTCCGGTGGCACTAGCAGCAGTTGATGCTGGTGAGCCTTGCCCGCCTCCGCCAACCCATTGTAGCCTTGGCTGCGCCTCGGCGTGGCGGTTGAAAGGTTGGCAAGAAGAAGAACAAGGAGCGGAATTGTTAAGCCGGCGCGTTGCTGCTTGACTCCGATTACTTCGCCGACGATGCAACTCACATGCCGAAGGATTTTTGGCACTGGTTCTGAATGAACAAGGATCTGTTCATGAAGATTGCCTTCGGCGTTAGGGAGTACGACGACTACTTCATGTGCAAGCTAGATTGCACCGGTTTGTGGGGATTCTCCTCAATCCAGAGGTGCACTGCTGCATTGCGTTGTCTTGCATATGGAGCTCCCCCAGATGCAGCTGATGACTACCTGTGCATGACGGAGTCAACATGCTCCTAGACTGTCTACAGGTTTGGCCGAGCCATCATTGTAGAGTTTGCTGGAGATTATTTGAGAGCATCTACGGCAGATGATACAACTCGGATCCTGGCACAAAATACCGCTCGAGGGTTTCTTGGAATGTTCAGAAGCATCGAATGCATGCATTGGGGTTATAAGAATTTCCCTTTTGCTTGGCAGTGGATGTACAAGGGGCATAAAGGTCAGTGTAGTGTCATTCTTGAGACGGTGGCAGACCATGATCTCTACATTTGGCAGGCTTTCTTTGGTATGGCAGGAACCCCCAGTGATATCAATATGTTGCATCGCTCTCTAATGTTTGCTAGGCTAACTGAGGGACAAGCCCCTGCTGTGAAATTTGAGGTCAATGGTCATACATACAACAAGGGGTACTATCTAGCCAATGGTATCTATCCAATGTATACTACATTTGTGAAGATAATCCCTGCTCCAAGCTTTGGAGATGGACGCTTATTTTGCGATATGCCAGAAGCAGCTCGCAAGGATGTTTAGCGGGCTTTTAGTGTACTCTAGCAAAATTTCGCCGTTGTTAGGTACCCTGCTCGCACTTCGTCGGAGTCTCGGATGTGGGAGGTGATGAACGCTTGTGTGATCATGCACAACATGATCATTGAGAGCGAGTGTGATGCACATGTAAATGATGATCAACCATTTGATTATCAAAAGCCTCTTCTCAATTTGAGCATGTACCCCAAGATTTTGCGGCTTCCTTCACATGCATGCAGAAATCCAAGGATCAGATTTTCATGCTCAACTTCATGCGGATCTGGTTGTGCATCTGTGGGCGAGGAGAACACATGATTTAAATTTAAATTATTGTATAAATAATTCCATTTGTATTTACGTTTAATTATTGTATGAATAATTATTGTTTGAATAAAATTTAAATTGTTGTATTAAAAATTTGGGGGAAGCCGGTATGGGGGATGCCGATGCGGGACGGCCGTCTCTATAGTTCAGGAGGTCATGCCGACGTCCCCCATAGACTCGTGCCGAAGCAGCTGCGGTGACTATTTAGTGATCGCCGGTGGAGATGCTTTGAGTGACCAAGTAGTACATGTGAGGTCAAATTTTATTTCAAACCGTTTCTATCTATTTTGCTGAACAGAACTTAGGACAGACAAGCTCAACATGCTTCAGCATCGTTGCATCTATTTTGCTAAACTTAGCACTTTTCTCCCTAATTATCGGACCTAACTTTCCTAGACGCCTTCGCCGCCGTTTGTATGAGCACGTCCCCTCGCGCGGGCGACGCCCCATGATCACCCATCTCCTTCCTCAGCTTGTTGACCCTCTTGATGACGGCCTCCACCGTGAAATCCACGGCGTCCTTGAGCGTCTCCAGCTTCGACCTCGGGTCCGCGTACACCAGCCTGGGTATCAGCCCGATCACCGTCTCTGTCATCTGCTCCGCCACCTTTTGCGGGATCCTCCGCAACGTCTCCTCCACGCTGCTGGCGTTGCCGCTCCGGATGTCCTCCTCGGAGATGAACACGGAGTAGGAGGCGTGGTCGTCGGGGAGGTGCCACCGGTACTGCCTGTACGCGGAGTCCAGGTGGAAGAACACCGGCACGCAGCCGGCGAGGATGGCGTCGAACACCGACCGTCGCGTGTACGTGTCGCCCGGCGGCTGCAGGCAGAAGCGCGCCGTCTGGAACACGCGCATGAAGGTGCTGGGGACGAGGCAGCGCTTCTCTCCCTTCCGGCACTGAACAAGGTTGCACGAGCTGGAACCGTTGCACTCCCTGATGAGGTTGTGCCGGATGGAGGTCGGGTCGCCGGGGCGCTCGCCGCCGGCGAAGGAGAAGAGCCAGTCCCGCTTCATGCCGCGCATTCTGTGCTGCCACTGGAGGATGTCTGCGTCCTTGGCCGGGTGGAAGTAGGTCGGGTAGGGCACGGCGAAGTCGAAGTCCGTCCACGGCGCCTTCTCGACGAAGAGCACCGTCATGTTCTGCACCGCCGGTAAGCGGAGCAGCTTGTTGCCCCACTCGGAGTCGCTGTCCGTCTGCCTCTGGTGGTCCCACGCCGTCCTCCCGGACATGAAGAAGTGATCGCGCCCGCCCATGGCGCGCCACTCGGGCCGCCGCGTCAGCCAGTCGACGAGCGCGAGCGGCGTGCCGTCCTTGGCGGTGGCGTTGTTGCTCCACAGGTGCTGCACGACGTCGAAGCCGGCGTAGTAGGGCACGAAGACGGCGGCGGCGCGGGCGGAGTCGTTGGTGAGGCAGCCGTACTGGCGGACGCGGCTGTGGAAGATGACGTCGAGGCCGAAGTGGTCGGTGGCGTACCAGCCCCGGTCGGCGAAGGCGCCGTCCGCGTTGTCCAGGGGCGCGCCAAGGCCGGCGTTCGCGAGGTACTGGCACATGTCGATCCACTGGTACCAGTGGCGGCAGTTGGCGAGGATGTCGGCGTTGAAACGCCGGGGCAGGTCGTGGATGTAGAGGTACCGGCCACGGCAGGGATCACTGTCGTTGGCGTCGACGTTGCTGCGCCGGTGCGCGTTGCGGCCCCCTGCCGCGGCGGAGAGCGCGCGTGAGGAGGTGGTGGTCGGGAGCTTCTTGAGCTGCGCCTCTTGCAGGGAGTGGAAATGCAGCTGGGACGGCGGGTGCGGCGAGCCGACCGGCGGCGCGTTGAAGACGGAGCGGTGGCAGTAGACGATGAGGAGCCATGGCGTGACCGACATGGCGGCGAGCAGGAGGAGGCGAGGCAGCCAGCGCTGGCCGCTCTTCTCCATGGTCTCTCACTCTCACTCTTGCACGTCGCAGCGGGAGCCTGGAGAGGTCCCGAGTTCTCAGAGCGGTGCAGTGTAACAAGACGTGCCGGAATCTTGAGATCGATGGAGCGAAGAATCAGATCGGCCATCTCTGACTTTTTCTCCCATTTGTTTCAGCTTTCAACGAGCTCTGACTTTGTAATTACGAGCTGTAGAGTAATCAAACCACAAATTGATGTGTAGTACTAGCAACGACCGAGGAGAATGCATGTGTTGCTATACATGGAATCATCGGATCCCTCGATGTATTTGAATCCCCAACAAGTCGACGATCTGCCAGCATTGACCCTAGATCGACGTGATTCCTTGAGATCGGACACATGGGTCGCAGAGCAATGCGAGCGCCCTCGATCGCGCCGCCTTGTATATATTGTATCCTGCAGTAGCTTCGAGACCGTGTGGGAGTGTGGGATTGATCAGGAAAAGAGAAGAAAGTCTCACCGCCGGCACCGTAACGCACGGTAAGGACTTATTTTCTGCTTGCCCTGCCTGCACAGATCGATGCATCCGTCCCCAGGTTTCGACCAAAGACCATGTCTTTTGTGATAAATCGTCGGCGCTGCTAGGTTTTCGGGAAGAGTTAGGGACTTCTTTCATAGGAGTATAAAAATAGGAAAAACATAGAATTCATACGTTACATATATTTGAATTCTATTAAAATATGAAGTGTATTTAATTGTAGCAAAGAATGTATGATCTAATGTTTTTTGTATAACAATGTGTATGAGGTTTCAGAACCATACTTACCTAATTACGCTCAATGTAAATGGCGACCTCCACCTCCCACCTCCCCTATGGCGACACCAATGGCGACCACCACACCCACCACCAATAAGCCAACCCTAGCCGGCGTCCCACCATCCCCTGCAACATGGATCTTCCTGAGGACTCCATCTCCCTCGCCCTCGATCTGGCTAGATCTCACATTTGGAGATTTTTTCAGATCTAAGGTTCGTGATACTCTCTCCTCATCTGTGTGCCCTTCATCCCCATATCATGGTTTTTTCCTTAGTGATCTCATTTGGACGTGCCAATTTCAATCTAAACAATACCAATGTTGGTTTGGCCATGTCTGCATGTCTGGGTGATCGACATGACTCTTTTCAAGTCAGCTTGTCTCCGAGATCAAGTGTTCATTTTCGATGTTTGTTCCAAAGCTGTTGGTTTCATGATTTGCAACCTTAGATCCTACACTTGCAAAGATTTTGTTTGTTAATTTCATCGCTGGAGTAACGGTGGACCAAATTGGGAAAGAGAAGAAAAGCTCTGGTATTATGAACAAAATAAGGAATGGACTTTGATACAACCCAAGGCAACACAACTACATATCTCTCAAGATCAAGGTAATTATCGCAGACACAGTACCAATGGTAATGTGATATCTAGATTTACCTCCCCTAGGTACAATCGTCGCATTCCCTCATCCGATATTTTTTCCATCACATGATATGCATGTTGATCACCAAACACGGAGCATAGATGAATTGGTTCAATATGCCAACGTTAATTAATCAAGTTTTCAATCTGGCCAACGTTCTCCTAGCACACCTCTTAGCCCCTTTTTGCGGCCTGCATACGATAATGGGCCGCCAGATCCAAAATATCGTTTTCGTGCAAGGAACATGAGTTGTTTCAGATGACTTGCATACAATCATCTTGTTCGTGACTGTCAAAATCAAATCAGATGCCGTAGTTGCTACAAATATGGACATATAGCCAAAGCATGTTTATCCAAGCGTAACAAAATCCCCATCTATAGGATCAAAAGAACCCGTGACACCGGAATTCAAGATCCTCCATATAAACCCTCGTCGATCCCTTCCCCAACGCCTCACACATCACGGCAAGCCACCCCCTCCCACGTATCTGAAACACCACCAACATCACCTCCAATTGCGAACTATCCGGTTGATCCTTCTCCCCATGTACATGCTGGCATGCAGGTGATCCCTCCTGGACCGGTACGCTCCCAACGCAGCTACATCTTCCTTGGTGGCGAGCCGCCAATGCATGCTGATGACTAGGCGGTCGCCACGTTCACACCTTAACCTGAGGATGGAGACTTCCTGTGTGCGGTGGCCACTATTGGTCTTCACCTACACGATCTAGGTATTCAGGTATGGAGCACCTCTAGATGTGCAATGGGGACAACCCTGATTAGGTTCTCCATGGTTACAGATAGGGATGCTACTGTAGGGAGTAATCCATACTTTATTGGAGGTACAGTTCTTAGATTTGTCAATGAGGATAATGGGATAAACAAGCGTAGTTCAATTCCGACTCATGACATATGGTGCATGTTACTGAATTATCCTCAAGAACTCTCGGAACTCGAAACGGTTATGCGCACCTTCGTCCACTTTGGTAGGTTTCTGGTGTGGAACGAGGATCTGTCTAACAGAGCCAGAATCCTAGTCAAATTTAGGGCGCATAATGTGGACACCCTGCCCCTTAGTGTTGTTGTTGGAAAGAATGTAGCTGATGATGGTCATGCAGATACCTGGACCTGCCCAATGATTCTCCTATCCACTACCATGCTTGGAGGACATGCAGGGGATGAAGATCCTCTCCCACCGAACGGCGCCAATCCACATCCGATGCCTCTAGTGCATGTTGGTTTCTGGCATGATTTAAATATGGATCAGCAGATGGATGAGATGGCTGATCAAGGCGATAACTTTCAAGAACAGTTGGCACATGATAATGTTGCGGCACCAGTAGACAATGCACCTGCACCCGATATAAACATAAACCCTGCCACCCAACCCATTCAGCCAGAAAACTTTATCCCAATTGCAAAGCCAGAACAGGAACCAGACACCATCACTCAGCTCACCAATTTAATCAGCAAGATTATGGACACTGACGTTGACCACGAATTGATCTAGAAGCTTGTCAGATCAATGGGGCCACTATCAATATTGAAGAATCTGAGGTCAATGGAATAGAGGTCATGAAATGATCCATTGAAATCAACACCGTGTCGGCGAACTATGCCCCTCCCACTAAGCCAACACAAGAGATTCAAGTCCCACAAGCCAATAACTCTGACAGTGATGTTGTGGTGATATCTAAACCTGCACACTTCAACATACAGAAGCACAAACAAGCTGCCCCTCGTGATGTCAGTACCATCAGACGCAGCAGGAGGATCGCCAACAAGGCAGCTGGATACAAAGATAAGGCCAGTGCAAGCGCGGCAATCTGCATCAAAGGGGTCGAGCCTCTAAACCTTGGCAACAAATTTGACGCTAGTGTAGCTGACCACCAAGCTGCCCCTCCACCTTACCTTCCAATCGAGACGGTGCAATCACTTGGGACAAGGTTCTGTCATATACCTCCTGGGGAGATGTCAGCAGCTGCACTGAACTACAACAGCTCTGATGATTAAATCGTTCTTCATCATCTCCCTGCCTAGATGTAGAGGCATCTTCTACATCATTATCTTAGTTTCATATCACTGCTTCTCAGTTAGTTTTTTTTCAGATTTCAGTTTTCTTTGTAAGAACCATCGATCAGTTTATGTTCCAATAATATCTTATGTTTTTTTTTGCTTTGAATTATTCCCCTGTCTTTGTATGCATGAGATTCAATCTCCTTGTCCACTTCCTCACATATCTGTCTGTGGATCCATACATGCTGATACACAGCTATATAATGTCAGTATCTGATATTATTCATACCATCACATACAAAAGTTGCCAATATGAATAGAACAATACATATCATGGATTGGAACATTAGAGGAGTAAACTCTATAGAAAATTGTGAGGATTTAGCAAACAAAATAAGTCAAAGCAACCCCTCCATCACCTGTCTCCAAGAGACAAAAAAAGATATTTTTGATAACACTTATCTCAGAAAATTTTGTCTGAGACGTCTAAACAAATTTGCATACCAACCATCTAATGGTTTATCTGGTGGCATCATTACCATATGGAATGGATCTCTTTTTTATGGTACTATTCTCAGCCAATCAAGATTTCAAATTTCGGTGAAACTAAGATGCAATGCTTCACATGAAATATTATATGTCACTAATGTTTATGCCCCATGTGATACTGACGGCAGAACATATTTTATAGAGTGGTTTATGTCACTTGACTCTAGCATGTTTGATCTCTAGATTATTATGGGAGACTTCAACATGATTTGCAGCACATCTGACAGAAACAGGCCAGGTGGCAACCTCAGCAACATTCTCCATTTCAACTCTGTCATACAAAAACATGACCTAGAGGAAGTACCTCTGAAAGGAAGAAGCTACACTTGGTCCGGTATGCACGATAATCCATTATTAGAGAATCTTGATTGGGTATTTACATCACACAATTGGACAGCTAGCTTCCCTAATACTTTAGCATCCCCAATGGCCAGATTAGGGTCGGATCATGTCCCAATTCTGATTCAAATTGGAACAGATATTCCGAGAGCACAAATTTTCAGATTTGAAGAATATTGGATCGACATTGATGGATTCTCTGAGGAAGTGAAAAAGGCCTGGTTTAACAATGGACTATATCACAACGCTGCACAAGACATCACAACTAGATTCAAAAACCTACGTTATGCTCTGAAAAAATGGAGTAAAAATATTTCAAAACTTTCAAGGGTCATTGATAATTGCAGTTACGTGCTTGCATTATTAGATGGTATTGAGGAACAGAGAACTCTCACTCTTATGGAAAAGAACTTCAGGAAAATTATCAAGAAACATCTAGCTAAATTACTGGAAGCTAAAAGAATTTATTGGAGGAAAAGAGCTAATATCAGATGGGCCAAATTAGGGAATGAAAACACAAAGTTCTTCCATGATATTGCCACCAGGAACTATAGACAAAATCTCATTGCCATGCTAAAAAATGAGCAAGACATTGAATTTACAGACCATGAGAATAAAGCTCAATTCTATGGAATTCATTTAAAAGGAGACTGGGACAATCAGTTGATACTACATGGAGATCTGACCTACACACTATGATCTCACCTCAGGACTTGAGCAATGTGGAAATTCCTTTTTCACATGAGGACATAGATAATTTCATAAAGCACATACCAAATGACAAAGCCCCAGGGCCAGATGGTTCAAATGGTATCTTTATGAAAAAATTCTGAAATATTATAAAACATCAGTTCTACAATATGTGCAACAAATTCTATGAGGGAAACCTGGATCTTAGCAGTATCAATATTGCATAGATTAACCTGATACCAAAAAATAGCTGCCATGTATGTCCTTCAGATTTCAGGCCAATCTCTCTTGTTACTATGGCACTAAAGGTTTTGACAAAATTGATTGCTAACAGAGTACAAGATGTCATTATTCCCTTGGTTCATAATAGTCAATATGGTTTCATCAAAAGTTTGAATATCTTTATATCTGCCATAAATAAAAAAAAAGAGATCATTATTATCAAACTAGACTTCGAAAAAGTGTTCGATCTTGTAGAATATAGTGCTATCCTCACTATGCTCAGACACATGGGTTTTGGGGAAAAATTCATATTCAATATAGTGCTATTCTCACCACTGCTTCCACTTCGATAATTCTCATTGGAGTACCCGACAAAAGTATCAAATGCAAGAGGGGAGTGAGGCAAGGCGACCCATTGTCTCCACTTATATTTGTGGCAACGGCTGAATTACTTCAAATCATCATCAACCATGCATGGGAAAATAACATAATTTCTCTACCCATTAATGAATCTTATGGTCAGATTTATCCCCTATTGCAATATGCAGACGATACACTACTTATCATGCCAACTGATCCAACACAGATCATGGAACTCAAATGGCTGCTTATGGATTTTACTGATGCCACGGGCCTCAAAATAAACTACCATAAATCATCTATGGTTCCAATAAATATTTCTGATGAGAGATGCAACGAGTTAGCTATGTTATTTGGCTGTAAGAAGGAATCTATGCCATTTACATACTTAGGATTACTTATGGGAACTACCAAACCTACCATTGAGGACTTAACACCCATGGTTACCAAAATGGATAGAAGACTTGCTGTATTATCCAATCTGCTATCACACTGCTCCAGACTGGTGGTCATCAAATCTGTTATTTCAGCAATGCCAAACTTCATTATGTGTGCTTTAAAGTACACTACATGCACTTGGATCATATTGAAAAATCAATTAGAACCTTCCTTTGGCATGAGAAAGATATTGAGAAGAGTTGCAAAGGAAAATGTTTAGTCAAATGGAATAATATTTGTATGACAAAAGAGGCAGGCGGCTTGGGCATAATAAATCTGAGAGAACACAATAAGGCACTCATGATTAAAAATCTCTTTAAGTTCTACAATTCTCAGGACATACCTTGGGTGAATCTTTTATGCAGAGCATACTACAACAAAGGTTTATCCAATATATTTGGGAGAAACAGAGGTTCTTTTTGGTGGAAAAACTGTCTTTCACATCTACATGTATTCAAACAACTTACATCCTGTACACCACACTCAGGAAACACCATTCTTCTCTGGTATGACAAATGGGCTGATACCATGCTACGTGAAAGCTTACCTCAATTATACTCCTTTGCAAAGAATAAAGATATTACCTTACAACAAGTAAAGCATCTGAATCTGGATGAACTGTATGAAAAATTTCAGCTGCCCCTCTCTTTGGTTACGTTAGAGCAAATCAATAACCTACACATTGCCATCAACTCTTTCATGGATAGCAACACCACACATGACAAATGGATCCTTACAGGTGGAGGAGACAATTTTTCTACCAAGAAAGTGTATGCTACACTAGTTAAAGCACCACCGACACCAAAACCATTCAAATGGATTTGGAAATCACCTTGTTTACCGAAACACAAATTCTTTTTTTGCTCCTTTTGCAAGACAGACTTAATACAAGAGATCTACTATCCAGGAAAAACTTCCAGTTGAAATCCAAGAAATGTGTTATATGTATGGAAGATGTAGATGAAATACTCATCCATTTATTCTTCTGATGTGACTTCAGTCAGGTGATCTGGTGGAAAATAGGGGAAGAATGGAACACAGATCTCCAACTCATCGACATGATCTTGGATACATTTAACAGATCGGCTAACCCTTTCTTTAAAATAGCCATGATGGTTGGCTGTTGGAGCATTTGGAACCACATAAATTAAAATTATGTTTGACAACGAGCAGAGATGTGTAGAGAGTTGTCACAGCTTTTTCAAAGCAACAATTCAGGAGATAAAACACAGGGTTAAACCAAGTCTAAAGGAAGGAATGCAAGATTGGATCAACACTTTGTAATTTTGTACCTGTTTTCTCTCCTCTTTCTTTTCCTCTTGTTCTTCTTTTTGTCTTTTCCCAACCATTGTAAATAACCATGCCATATTTTTTGGGCACTATATATGAAAATGACGCAGTGGGGGTCTTCCCCACTGTATTTTGCGTCAAGAAATGTTTTTGTATGATTTACACTATAATATTTCTATAGGATATGTTCGTATAAATTAAGCAAGTTGTGCATATTTTTTTATATAATTCAAATCCTACATAAATCCTATACAAATTCTATGAATCATAGCAGCCCTTAGCCTAAGAACCTTCTCAAAAAATTCCACTATAAGCCATATATATATATTTTTCGTTCACTAATTTTCTAAAAGCTGGGGGGTGCCCCCCTCTGATTTTTACATAGCTACACAAGTGATGAGGTGGGTCATAGGCTTGACCCATTGCAGGAGCTCTTCCTTGCCTCGCGGAAAAACTAGAGTTCACAAACTTATGCATATTCAACCTTCTGATGTTTACCACGGAAATCTATATGTAGCATGATGCGGCTCATGGTGCCGTGAACTTCTCACCTCTTTTGGGAAAGAGTATGATTGAAAAGGAAATACTATACGATGGATTGGGCAACGGTTTACCATCTGTGATAGTATGGGGTTTTGGAATGTTGCCCAAAAGATCAGCTGGTATTTCAAATTAGGAGCGAAGCATAAGGTGTGCAATGGGAAGCGAACCTTCTCCTGACTCGATTGGTGGATAGGGTTTGCTCCACTTCGATCCAGATTCCCTTAACACTTTGCGAGCTGAAATTATTTGATCTTTTTGTAAAGGGTTTATCGAAGTCACTTTTTTGCAACATAGTTTTTTTTGATCGTATTCTGCCACATATTTTCACTTCTTAGAAAAGTGCAACTTGCTTTAGAAAGTGCAACCATATATATTTGAGTTGTGCTTTTTCAAACCATGATTACACTTTTGGTGGGTAGCAAAACCTTGTGTAAATACAAATGAATAGAAATGCTTCTATATAACAACTATAGATATCGACTGAAAATCACAAGAAATATCGACTACTTGTTTCGGCTCTAAATACTTGTCGTAAGTACATGCAAAATATAGACAAACATGTCTAGATTCATTGAACTTGCGACAATTGTTTAGGGCCGGATGGAATACCTATTTCTTCCACCTAACTCCTAAACCTAGCCATGGCCAGGAGTCGTGGTTGTGGGAGCGCGATGCCGACGCTGGGGGCGGGGGGGGCAAAAAGCTCAAAAAATTCTACTATAAGCCTTATTTTTTTCGTTCACTAATTTTCTAAAAGCTGGAGGGGGCGGTGCCCCCCCTCTGATTTGTACATAGCTATGCCAGTGATGAGGTGGGTCATAGGCTCGACCCATTGCAGGAGCTCTTCCTTGCCTGGCGGAGAAACTAGAGTTCACAAACTTATGCATATTCAACCTTCTGATGTTTACCACGGAAATCTATATGTAGCATGATGCGGCACATGGTGCATGAACTTCTCACCTCTTTTGGGAAAGAGTATGATTGAAAAGGAAATACTATACGATGGATTGGGCAACGGTTTACCATCTGTGAGAGCATGGGGTTTTGGAATGCTGCCCAAAAGATTAGTTGGTATTTCAAATTAGGAGCCAAGCATGCTCCACTTGGATCCAGATTCCCTTAACACTTTGCGAGTTGAAATGATTTGATCTTTGTGTAAAGGATTTATCTAAGTCACTTTTCTGCCCCATCGTTTCACTTTTTTAGAAAAAAATGCAACTTGCTTTAGAAAGTGCAACCCTATATATTTGAGTTGTCCTTTTTTAAACCATGATTAAACCATGAGTTGCCCTTTTTTAAACCTACATTTTTCATCTAAGATTTATTAAAACCTTGTGTAAATACAAATGAACAGAAATGTTTCTATATAACAACAATAGATATCGACTGAAAATCACAAGAATTATCGACTACTTGTTTCGGCTCTAAATACTCGTCGTAAATACATGCAAAATATAGACAAATATATCTAGATTCATTGAACTTGCGACAATTGTTTAGGGCCGGATGGAATACCTATTTCTTCCACCCGGAACCTAAACCTCACCATGTCCAGGAGTCGTGGTTGTGGGAGCGCGATGCCGACGCCCGGGCCGCGGCTACTTTGCCGATGATGCCCTCGACGGCGACATCGAATGCGTCCCTCACCGACTCCAGCCTGGACCTCGGATCCGCGTACAGCAGTGTGGGTATCATCCCGATCACCTCCTCCCGCATACGCTCCACCGTCTCCGGCGGAATCGCCCGGAGTACCGCCCGGATGCTCACGTTGCGCGCTCGCACGTCTTCCTCCCTGACGAACACCGAGTACTTGTCGTGGTCCTCGGGGAGGTACCACTTGTACTGCAGGTGGGCTGATACTCTGTTGAAGAACACCGGGATGCAGCCGGCGACCATGGAGTCGAACACCGACCGCCGCGTGTATGAGTCGCCGGGAGGCTGAAGGCAGAAGGTGGCCTTCTGGAACAGCCGCATGATCTTGTCGGGGGAGTGGCACTGGCTGCTGCCGAACGCGCAACCCAACTGGGTGCAGTCCCCGGGCGCCGCCTCGCACTGCGCGATGATCTTGTCCCGGATGTTCATTGGGCTGTCCGGCCGCGGCGCGCCAACGAACGCCATGAGCCACCGCCGCTCCGCGCCGCGCACTCTGTCCTGCCACCGTCGCACCTCGGCGTCCGACCTCGGGTGGAAGTACGTGGGGTACGGCACGGAGTACTCCCGCTCGTGTACGAGAGAGCATTCCAGCAGGAGAACCGACATCTCCCGGCCGCCCGGCATGACGAGGAGGTCGGTGCCCCAGTTGGGGCTGACGTTGTTGCTCCGCCGGAAGTCCCACGCCGTCCTTCCGGCGACAAGGAAGTGGTCGCGCCCTCCCGCTCGCTTCCACTCGGGCTGCCGCATGAGCCACTGGGCCAGATCCACCGACGCGGCGTCCCTGGTGATGTTTTCGTAGCCCCAGTGGTAGCGGACGAAGTCGAAGCCGGCGTAGAAGGGGACGAAGACGGCGTCGGCCACGGCGGAGTGGTTTGTGAGGCACTCGTACTGCTTCATCCGGTTGTGGAAGATGGCGTCGAGCGCGAACTGGTGCGTGCCGTACCACCCGTTCTCGCCGGTGAACACGCTGCCCAATGGGTCGGCGAGCGGGCGGCCCAGGCCGGCGTTGCTGACGAAGTCGCACATGTCCGGCCAGTGGTCATTGGTCTTACGGCAGTCGCGGAGGATGTCGGAGTTGAAGCGCGGCGGCAGGTCGTGCACGTAGATGTAGCGCCCACGGCACGGGTCGGCGCTCCGGCCGGCGGCCACCAGCTGCGCGGCCCCTCCGTCGGCCATCACCGTGAGGTAGTAGAGAACGGAGATCCATACAACGAGCACGAGCACGACGATGAGCCGCAGGGGCGGGACCGCGCTCGCACTCGCCGCGGTCTTCTGATCCGCCGACGCCGCTTTCATCAGCCCTTTGCCGCTCTGCGGCCTGGATGCGACGTCCTTCTGAGCAGATTGGGTCAGCTGGTAGTTTGCAAAGAAGACGGAGATTTACCCTTCTACTAGCTTTGGATCAATGAGATCGCTGAGTATGTACAGTGTGGCTGTGGCTCACCAACTATATGATCGAGTTTACCACCTCCACCACGCCAACTTGCATGCCGGAGCGTTTAACTACTAGCCTACTGGGATATATTAGAGGAGGAAGACGAAGACTCTTCATAAACTACACAGAGTAGTGGGGAGATCTACTTCTCGTCAAGAACTCTCGCTAGCTACACACACATTGCGTGCTGTGTCCTGTGGAGTTCTTGGAATTAACTTTTAGAGCAGTAAGTGCTAAGTGGCCTCGTAATACTAGTAGAGATCTAGCCAGCCGACGCACACACACTTTGGCTAGTAGCGGACGCACACATTGGAGTATCTGATTATCGAAACAGGGCTGCACGCCACTTCCCATTAAGAAACCAACCGTCATTACAGGAACTCCTTGCAACCCTCGAATGAATTCTGTATATAGTGCAAAGGGATACAAGAAAACAAGAGGACCCTCAGTTTACACCTTTTTTTTTTAGCCTAAACGGCAGGAACTCTACTTTCCATTGAAAGAAGGGGGAATAACTCTCTAAAGTTAAACACATACTACAAAAAACTAACAGTATAAACTCTTTGAGCCTCTAACTTCCGAAGGGGCTTTTATTTCTTAGTTTGCAGAGACTGGGTGTAATTGGTATCTTCTTATATTAATAAATTTCCCTTTATCAAAAAAACTTCAGAAAATGCATCCTCCTGATCATTAAGTTGAATGGATTCAACTATGTGTAGGAGAGCACCAACTAAGTAAAGATATTGATGAACACATGTTGACCTCCAAGTACACCGAACTATTGTAGCACAATTTGATAAATATTTAGTTGTGGACTCCATAAGAAGAACAAAGTAAACTATCTATTATCTAAGGTCCTACAATCCTCTTATATGGCCGTTCGTGCAATGCAATAAAATAAAGGATGCAAGGTTCTATTTTCTCAAAACCACTAACTAGAAAAGTGTATAGGTGGAAATTGCTAGTTTTGAAATGAAGAGTATCAAATATATGAATTGCTATTGTTTTAATGTCTTTTGCTACCTTTGTTTGTTGGTACCTACAAGTTATCTACGGTTGAAAGCAAGAGTGTGTAGATAGATTGTTTGTTTGTGTGAACAAAGTAATAAAAAAAGTGAAAGCGAGCAACACAAGCGATGACTACGTACTTGAAACTATAATAAGAGAAAAGAGTACTTAGGTAGTTGTGGATTCACAACAAGCATAGATGTAAAACATGATTGGGATTTATAATGACCTTGTACTATGCATGGGCGAAGTTAGATAAAGGTGCACCACATGCACGCTTGTGCTATGCACCCCACGTAATCACCACCGATCCTCCTATATTAGCATTTCCTCTTCTAACAACCTACAAAACAAAGTGCTATTTCCTTGTGTCCCCTCCACCAAGTGGTTGTCAATCACAAGGTTTCATATTTAAAAATATAAATTAAATTATACTGGAAACTAAAGTGGCATGGTAATGTTGATGGTGTAAAATTTATGAAGAATTAAATGCAAGAATGATAAATGTTTTTATATTTTTAGATTTTTTCTAAAATGGTAAAGGTGTGTAAATGTAAGTAAAAGGTGTTTCTTTTGATTAAGAATGAACCAGGGTTCATGGTTCACTAGTTTACTCTCTTATTTGACGTAACTTCAATATGTGTTTCATATGTATTCATATGGGCATCAACTCCTATGACTGAGATCACTGTTCCAAAAATCGACCAATTCAGCGATTAATTAGTCGATTAATCGCTACTCAACGGGTCACCAATTAGCCAATTAACTCATTTATCGACCGATTAAGTGATTAATCGGCTCATTTTCCCATTAATCGCTAATCGCCGGCTAACCAAGTTGACACTGATAAGCGATTTTCTCAACATTGGTTGTGATGATGCAACACATCCCATTAATACTCCTCTAGCAAGATAAAACTCCACAAACTAGATTTAAGATGAACATAGTACTACATTTGCTTCTATGACATGACGTTGAATACCAAATATGCTACATCAAAAGATGTGAGAACACTATTGTTGATCATTTGGTGGCTATAATACATGCATTCATTTATCTCTAGTGAGATAACAACGTAAACATAAAAACCATAGTAGGACCTAAACTTTATGGTCACTCTCCATACTATCATGTTACTCCAACTAATACACATATTTCTCCTCACATGCCCTATCATAGTATCATACCACTTGGATCGAAACTTGTACTCAAGAATGAGTTGCATAATATGTTGGAAATATAAGCAATTTTCCGCATAAAGTAACCAAGAAAAAAATAGATAAAACATGGCTAGAAATAAATAAATCAAACTAGACATGCCATCTAACAGAGAGTAGGAGAAAAAAACTACAGAAAAACTAGCACTATGATGTTAAGTAGGAGAATGAGAAGAACATACAGGCTAGCGGAAGTAGTCCCGTTCACGTTGTCGTTGTTGTCACCCATGTCGTCGTAGAGGCTGCTGATGTCCGGGAAGAAGTCCTCGTCGGGGAAGAGCTCGTCTGAGTCCATGATGAAGATGAAGTCAGTAGTCGAGCAAAGCGCTCCCCAAAAACCTTATTGCCGCTCTCCCGTACAGGATCACAAGAGATGGGGTTTCAGAGGCCTACTATCCCAACTCACGGTGCACGCCGCAAGATGGGATGGGAAAGATCTTGATCGGCGCAAAGCTTTGGAAGCATGTGGTTGTGCGCTTTTGTGCATGTACTTCTGTAGAGGGGCGACATGTCTTTTATAGGCACACAGGAGAAAACGAACAGGCTACGATGGAACGTTTCAGCTTCTGCAACCATTCAAATTTCATTCATGCGTGGCAAAAAAGAGAGAATGTCTCGGCTCGAGGCATTACCGCAAACCGCGGCGCGCACGTCGTGACGAGGCGGGCGGTTGAGGAGGAGGACCGCGTGTAGGAGCTCTCTTCTCATGCTCATACCACAAGTGGAGCAGCCCCCCTTATAGGGAGGTCCAAAACTCTCTAAACTAGCAAGGTGAAACTAAATTCTGTCCCACCCTTTGCCTTGCATGAATGGGCCACATGGGTCTTTGGGATTTTCAGAAATTGTGGATTATATTGTATGGGTTGGGCCTATACAAAAGTCCAACATAATATACATGTACTGATACATCAAACACAAACTGAAAATTGCAATCTCAAATACCAATCTCAATAAAAACCAAAGATCCAACACAAAGGGGTTACATATAGATGGCCACAATAATGAGGGCATCTCATGTGACTCTAGAATATTGATAGAACAAGCGATATATAGATCAAGTTATTGCCACAAACTCATAATCTCGGGGTGGACTACCCCCTCTTTATCATGGAGACGAAGGAGATGATGTTGGAGAGGTTTGAGAAGCGCTCAGGTGGCATTTTCCCATCCAATCTTTGTTGGTACAACCTCTGTTTCGTGGTTCGCCATGCTTTGAAATCGCAGTTGGGACCCCTTTTATAGAAGGTTTTAGGTGAATACAAAGAGATAAATGCGAAGTGAACGGCAATAGAGCCACGCGGGTCAATTGGGCTATGGTGGGGCAGCCAGGCTATCATCACTAGTAGAGAAAAGCCTTGCAATGGCTTGGCAAAACCTCCCTTAGTGGTGTGGTTTTGACGCACCATATGTATCACGTCAATGGTATTTCATACATGTGGCGTGTCTCCGCAAATTTGACATTTGGCTCAACCCCCAGGTACGTGAGTAAATATTTGGAAGATATTTATTGCCTCAAATAATCATATTTCTGCCCAAAATGACGTCTCTTCAATTGATTTCCTCATTAACCTCTTGATTTTCAGGATCCTGGTGAGACAAGTAGAAAAGGTGTGCGCGAGTGCGGTAAAATGCCAAAATTCCATTACTCCTTATGCAAAAAAAACTCAACAAAAACACTACATAATTTGCACTCATAAACATCCTCAAGCTTAGACTCTTTCTCGTCCCCTAACAAGATATCAACTTGAGGAATAGGGTTTTCTTGTTCATGAAGCGCGAGGCGATAAAATAAACGAGGGCAACTGCAATATCTGATTTAATTTAAAAAAATATAATCATTCATTAAAGATATAGACTGCAATACCTGATTTAATTTGAAGTCTTTCACACCTTTAAAGCTACATGTTTGTGTAAAGAATAACTAGCAAAATGATATAAGTTATCAAGTTCAACCGAAGGAGGGTTGTGTGGCGATTTCAAACCTATTCTTTGAAACTTAGCGACCCTTCTGTAGTAATTGGATATACAGTATGGCAAGACGGTATGATGGGATACAACTTTGCCCATGGTTGTTGAAACATCTACAAATCATGGGCTCTTTTTCTCCGTTGAAAACAAAAGAGTACCGAAGTCAGTAACTCACAGTACGGTGGCACCGTACTGGTGCATCCCACCTATACCTGGAAGAGGTAAGTTTTTGTATCACTTCTAATTTGTAATTTTCACGGAACTTTGGGTATGTCATGAGCAACCGATGTACATGTGGTCGTTACGGTGCCTGATTTTCCAAAGGAATTATTTATTTTCTTTTGTGTTGATATTATTTTCTTGGCTGACTTATGGAAAAATACTAACCCCTTAATATACACCTCGAAGAGTTGTTTTCTTTTCATACCAAGAGATCCCATCTACATCATGCTCTACCCCGTTCTAGTCTAAGGCAAACCTCTTGGCTTCATGGCTTCTTCTTGGGATAGTTTTCAGACCTCGTCAATGGAAGGCGATGGCCGCGAAGCTAAAAGTCGTATCCCGGAGAAGAAGGGACATTCTTTAGACTACTCTGATCCTGAAGATGAAGACTGGGATGCCGTCTACATCAGCAAACCCATCTACGCACCATCACCACAGGTGGATTGGATCACAGTTGAGAGGTTTTTTTATGAAGAGGATGCACATAAACAAAACGGGAAGGGACGGGTCGATGCTGTGAAATTCATCGCCACCGACCGCCAAGCTACCAAGTGTAAGAGATGTTTGTGCGCTAGTGCAAGAACCTATGAGGAGACGATGGCGCGCACATCCTCGATCAGGAAGCTCACTCTCAATGCTTGTATGCACATGAAACCTCAAAAGGAGTGGGATGGATTCTACTTCCACGACTCACCCTTCGTCCCGGAGAAGCCCGTCCCTAAAACCAAGCAATGCCTTCAAGCACAAGAGGTATATCAAAAAAAAAACAAGAGTTAATCCAATATGAGATTGTCATATGAACGCACGGGACCTCTCATGTGAACCAAGCAATACGAATCTTCCGTGCATAGGATAAAAGTATTTCTCTCAAATGCAGCTATCGTCATTTCCCGGATTATTTGACTATTTCTCGGGCCAATGAGTAAAATGCATGGAATGGAAAATGCAGTTGATAAACCGATGTTAGAAACGATGCATGTATTTATAAGCCGATTGTTAGAAGATATTTAATCTAAATGCTAAGATTCGAGTAAATACATGGAATGGAAATGTTTCTACACAAGGTCTATAAGTGTCGATTGAAAAAATAACCCATACTTGCTACTCTCCTATTTCCCCCGCCTGGAATCTAAACCTTGCCATGGCGATGAGCCCAACGTGGTATATCTATAGGTTGGACAGCCCCCGCTGCGTTCCTCCGCGCTGCCGCTACTTTCCCGATGATGCCGTCGACGGCGATGTCGAATGCGTCCTTCACAGTCTCCAGCTTGGACCTCGGGTCCGCGTACAACATCGTGGGGATGAGCCTGATGACCTCCTCCCGCATCCGCTCCACTGTCTCCGGCAGGATCTGCCGGAGCACCCCCTCGATGCTCACGTTGCCCGTCCGCACGTCCTCCTCCGTGATGAACACCGAGTACTTGGCGTGGTCCTCGGGTAGGTACCACTTGTACTGGAGGTACGCCGACACCGGGTGGAAGAACACTGGGATGCAGCCGGCGACCATTGAGTCGAACACCGACCGCCGCGTGTACGAGTCGCCGGGGGGCTGCAGGCAGAAGGTGGCCGTCTGGAACAGCCGCATTATCTTGTAGGGGGAGTGGCACTGGCTGCTGCCGAACGCGCAGCCTAGCTGGGCGCACGCGCCGGGCGCCGCCGTGCATTGCTTGATGATCTTCTCCCGGATGTTCTTCGGGTTGTCCGGCCGCGGCGCGCCGACGAACGCCATGAGCCACCGCCGCTCCAGGCCGCGCACCCTGTCTTGCCACCGTAGCACCTCGGCGTCCGACCTTGGGTGGAAGTACGTCGGGTACGGCACGGAGTACTCCCGCTCGTGCACGAGAGACGACTCCACCACGAGCACCGACATCTCCCGGCCGCCCGGCATGACGAGGAGGTCGGTACCCCAGTTGGGATTGATGTTGGTGCTCCGCCGGAAGTCCCACCCCGTCCTGCCGGCGACGAGAAAATGGTCGCGCCCTCCCGCGCGCCTCCACTCGGGCCGGCGCATGAGCCACTGGGTCAGGTCCACCGACGCGGCGTCCTTGGTAGTGTTGTCGTAGCCCCAGTGGTAACGGACGAAGTCGAAGCCAGCGTAGAAGGGGACGAAGACGGCGTCGGCGACGGATGATTGATTGGTGAGGCACGCGTATTGCTTCATCCTGTTGTGGAATATGGTGTCGAGCGCGAACTGGTGCGTGCCGTACCACCCGTTCTGGCCGGTGAACACCTTGTCGATCGGGTCGGCGAGCGGGTGCCCGAGACCGGCGTTGCTAACGAAGCCACACATGTCCGGCCAGTGGTCCTTGGTCTTGCGGCAGTCGCGGAGGATGTCGGCGTTGAAGCGCGATGGCAGGTCGTGCACGTAGATGTACCGCCCTCGGCACGGGTCGGCGCTGTCGCTTCGGCCACCGGCCACCAGCGGCGCCTGGCCATAGCCGGCCAGCACCGAGAACTGGTAGTAGAGGAAGGAGATCCATCCGACGGCCACGAGCACCACCATGAACCGGAGGGGCGGTGCCGCGGTTGCCGTCTTCTGATCCACCGGTGCCTCCTTCATCAGCCCCTCGGCCCGTCGCCGCCGGGCACGGCAGCCCTTCTGTCCAGATTGGATCAGCTGGAAGTTCATGCAAAGAACGCGATCAGCAAAGACCATTACTACGATAAATTTTTTTTTTTTTTGCGAGGAAGAGGACGGTACCATTACTACGATAAATGACGAAGTAAAGTGCAAACAAAACATCAAAGCAAGTCGACATTGATTCTAACTTTGGATCAAAGAGATGGTTGAATATACATTGCGTGGCTCACCAGCTTTATGATCGAGTTTGCCACCACGCCAACGGGCATGCCGGAGCGTAGTACTAGCTAGCTACTACTCCCCATGATTAGGCGTCCTGATAGGAGGAAGACGAAGCCTCTTGCTGCTGCTGACGAGAGTGAGGAGCTGCTTGCTTCTCGTCAAGAACACTCCCGCTAGCTATACACATTGCGTGCTGAGGCGTTATTGGAAGTAAACTTGTACTACTTGGAGTATAGTGTAGCCTCGGACTACTAATTGTTGATTATAAATCTGGTACTCACTTGTTTTTCTAGTGCAAAGCGCGATACTCGGCGTGCAGCTAGCGTTGACAGCGGAGTGTACGGTATACACGCTCACCTACATGCATGGTCCTCCACACTAACTACATGCTTGTTTAATGATGCTTAAGTATACTTCCCTTGTTTGACCAAATTACTTGGTTGAAGCTCTCGGTCAACACAGCCTTCTATGCTGTACTACTACTCCCTCCGTTCCAGTTCCGAAGGCAAAGTTTTTAAATATCTTGGCTCAAGGTGAATTCTCATTGGCTCTAAATTTTCACGTAAAAACGTTAACATCGGCGCTGCAATTAATTGGGAAATTAAAAAGAACTTTATTTTCTACCCTTTAATTGTAGGATACGAAAGGAGGAGTCTTTTGCATGCAATAATGAATCAGTTTTACTCCCACAATAATGAATCAGTATTTTGGGACAAATATTTTTTGGAACTTTGCCTTGCGAACTGGGACGGAGGGAGTACTCAAAATTGGGTTAACAACCCGAGTTATGGCGGAATCCATAGCGCACACTCCTATATAGTACAAGGTTAATGGACGGTTCCTCTTGTCATGGGGCAAGGTGTGCCCATTCCGGCTATCAATAAGATCTTAACTCATGAAATCTAGTCCCTCTTATACCGAATTCTTTTGGCCGTCGGTCGGTTGCAAGTTTTCTCGACCCAATATGGATTGAGCCGATTAGTTTGTGGCGAGATGAAAATGATACAGTCGGTTTCCCGAACATCACCATGTCAACCTCAACCACCATTTTAAGATCACCAATAACTCGCAAAAATAAGATCACCAATTTGCAATTGGTCCATTTACTAGAGCAAGAGCAAGGCCATTCAAGATAGGATGAGTCTATTCATAAAATGTGCATTTCCCATACTTCAAAGGATTAAAATTTATATGTGCTTAGGTATAAGGATAATGACCATGAAGTGTCAAGGGAGTAGCGAGGAAACAAGGAATAGAAGGAAGAAGATCCGAACACTGGCAGTCTAGGGCAAGGAGTCTCTAGTCAAGATCTGAACACTCCCATAATACTTTTTCATATCAAATACAACCTCTTGTATATAGCTTATTCTCGGATAAGTTTCATACTTGTTTCTAATATTCATTATATAAATCCTCTTGTTGAGATTGTAAAGGTACATTGCCCCTAAGTGTGTTTTTGGTAATTAATGATAATCCTCTATGGACTAATATTTTTATTGTGTTTATATGAAGGAATATTCCATAGGTATTTCTTGAAGTCCATATGTTGGATTCAAGTGTGGATGCCATGAATATAATGTTATACCTTTGGTGTTGGCATCAAGATCATCGATTTAAATAGAAGAATATGATATGATCAAGAAGAAAAAATGATGATGGAGTTCTTGTGTGGAACTCAAGTTATCCATGCTCTAGCTTATGTGGTAAGAAATGAATGATCAATATATTATGATAGAGCATGAAGATATACAAGGTTGACCAAGACTAAGAGTAAGATTGAATTCAAGTTGGTCAACACATGAAAGCATGAAGATTGTACCCCTTTTGATCATGTGATTGTGTGGGTGGTAAGCCTTGTCGGTTATGCTTCATGAGCTAACCCACTATATATGTGTATTTGTGTTGTCTATGTGGGTTAGGTATCTTGCCATGGGCATGCATCAAGAGTATGATCTCATATAGCCCATGAGAGGATGGCATCAAGCTTGGATGCCATCAAGGTTGAGAAGGGCAAGTTCAAGATGAACATATCGAATATATCATGCTTGAAGTTTGTCGTCTATTTGGTGTTAATGGACATGTGAAGATGTGCCTCAGTGGATCTATCCCATAGTGGTGTATGGGGGAGCAATTGTGAGTCTTCACGAAGCAACAACGATCAAGTGAGGCATTCCGGCTTGAGTGGAGCTTGAAGAGTTGTCATCAAGATCAAGCGGGATGCGCAAGGCAAATATATGTCCTTGCTAGTCTTTCCTTTTACCGGTCTCAAGGTGCTTGTTGGGAGACCCGGTTATAGGATTGATAGCCGCACTATCAAGAGGGGATTTCGATTTGGTAACTTGATCGCATCGTTTTAGGGAGCTCAATACTTTGCATACTTTACATCCATATATTATTGTTGCTTCTTGGTGTTTCTCTATATGAGGTTCTTGAGATTGTTGCTAGCTTATCAACAAGCCCAAGTTTATCTAAAAACAGAATATGTATGCATCTTATATTGTGTTTTCGAGTTTGGACATCTTACCGTTTTTCTTGGGGTTCTATTCGTCGTTATCTTTCCAACAAAAAAAATTCATCTCAATCGATGTTCAGGAACTACGTGAGAAGAGTTTTTACTTCTCGGGGAAAAATGGTTTTTTGAGCGGAGTCGAGCAACGAGGCATAGTGCCCGGTAGGACCGACCCAGACGTCGAGCAGGTCGGCACCCAACCAGGCCTGCCGGATGCTACTACCGGGTGGCCTAGCCCCTGTCTCGGCCCTCCCGAGCTAGTTGTCAGGTTGCCCGACTCTGTCCTCTGATACGTCTCAAAAGTATCTATAATTTTTTATGCTCCATACTTGTTTTACACCAATTCATATATGTTTTGCTTATACTTCGTTGCACTTTTACATGATTTCCGGCACTACCTATTAACAAGATGCCATAGTGTCAGTTCCGTATTTTATGATATTCTTGTATTTCAGAAAAGTTTTACAGAAAATATTCTCGGAATTGGACGAAACAAAAGCCGAAGTCAATATTTTACCGAAACGAAGAAGAAGTCCGGAGGGGGGTGATACGACTCCAACGTATCGATAATTTCTTATGTTCCATGCTACTTTATTGATGATACCTATATGTTTTATACACACTTTATGTCATATTTATGCATTTTCCGGCACTAACCTATTAACGATGTCAAGAGCCATTGTCGTTTTCTGTTTTTGGTTTCAAAATCCTAGTAAGGAAATATTCTCGGAATTGGACGAAATCAACGTCCAGGATCTTATTTTTCTACGAAGCTTCCAACACCAGATACGTGGGGCGACGAGGCAGCCACACACCAGGCGGCGCGACCAGGCCCTGGCCGCGCGCCTGTGGGCCTCTGTCGCCCCTAAACCTACCTCTTCCGCCTACTTAAGCCTTCGTCAATAATAACTCCAGTACCGAGAGCCACGATACGGAAAGCCTTCCAGAGACGCCGCCGCCGCCAATCCCATCTCGGGGATTCAGGAGATCGCCTCGGCACCCGCCGGAGAGGGGAATCATCTCCCGGAGGACTCTTCACCGCCATGGTCGCCTCGGAGTGATGAGTGAGTAGTTCACCCCTGGACTATGGGTCCATAGCAGTAGCTAGATGGTCGTCTTCTCCTAATTGTGCTATCATTGTTGGATCTTGTGAGCTGCCTAACATGATCAAGATCATCTATATGTAATGCTACATGTTGCATTTGTTGGGATCCGATGAATAAATGAATGCTATGTTATGTTGATTATCAATATCATCTATGTGTTGTTTATGATCTTGCATGCTCTCCGTTACTAGTAGAGGCTCTGGCCAAGTTTTTGCTTGTAACTCCAAGAGGGAGTATTTATGCTCGATAGTGGGTTCATGTCTCCATTAAATCTGGGGAGTGATAGAAACCTCTAAGGTTGTGGATGTGTTGTTGCCACTAGGGATAAAACATCAATGCTATGTCCAAGGATATATTTGTTGATTACATTACGCACCATACTTAATGCAATTGTCTGTTGACAACTTAATACCGGAGGGGGTTCGGATGATAACCTGAAGGTGGACTTTTAGGCATAGATGCATGCTGGATAGCGGTCTATGTACTTTGTCATAACGCCCAATTAAATCTCACAATACTCATCATAACATGTATGTGCATGGTCATGCCCTCTTTATTTGTCAATTGCCCAACTGTAATTTGTTCACCCAACATGCTTATTCTTATCGGAGAGACACCTCTAGTGAACTGTGGACCCCGGTCGATTCTTTTAATCGAATACAATCTACTGCAATACTCGTTCTACGCAAACAATCATCATCCACACTATACATCTAATCCTTTGTTACAGCAAGCCGGTGAGATTGACAACCTCATTGTTACGTTGGGACAAAGTATCTGGGTTGTGTTGTGCAGGTTCCACGTTGGCGCCGGAATCCCTGGTGTGTTGCGCACCACTACACTCCGCCATCAACCTTCAACGTGCTTCTTGGCTCCTACTGGTTCGATAAACCTTGGTTTCTTACTGAGGGAAAACTTGCCGCTGTACGCATCACACCTTCCTCTTGGGGTTCCCAACGGACGCATCCTGTACGCGTATCAAGACCGTTTTCTGGCGCCGTTGCCGGGGAGATCAAGACACGCTGCAAGGGGAGTCTCCACTTCCAATCTCTTTACTTTGTTTTTATCTTGCTTTATTTTATTTACTACTTTGTTTGCTGCATTATATCAAAACATAAAAAAATTAGTTACTTGTTTTACTTTACTTAATATCATGCATGTTTTTATTTCACTAGTTAAGCATAATGGAAAGTAACAAGAGCTTTTGAAGCTATTTCCTGAGTAAAGACATGGATTGTTTGATGCGAAAATTAAAAAACCTATTGAACCTTATTTGCATGCTAGTAGCAATGTTATTAGTATGAACACTATTATTTCTAAAGCTATGGAAGAATCTAAGCTTGGGGAAGCTGGTTTTGATGAGCATGATATTTTTAGTCCCCCAAGCATTGAGGAGAAAATTTTCTTTGATGATACTTTGCCTCCTATTTATGATGATTATAATGATAGTGGTCTTTTGGTGCCACCTACTATGGAGAGTAAATTTTATTATAATTATACTATGCCTCCTACACTTGATGAGAATAATAATGATAGCTACCTTGTTGAATTTGCTCCCACTACAACTAATAAAATTGATTATGCTTATGTGGAGAGTAATAATTTATGCATGAGACTCATGATAAGAATGTTTCATTTGATAGTTATATTGTTGAGTTTGCTCATGATGCTACTGGATATTATTATGAGAGAGGAAAATATGGTTGTAGAAACTTTCATGTTACTAAAACACCTCTTTTTGCTGAAAATCTTGAAGTTGCGCTTGTCTAGTCTTTCTATGCTTGTTGCATTATGCTTCATGAACTTGTTTATTTACAAGATTCCTTTTCATAGGAAGTGGTTAGACTTAAATGTGTTTTGAATTTGTTTTTTGATGCTCTCTTTTGCTTCAACTCTTATTTCTTGGGAGTGCATCATTAAAATTACTGAGCCCATCTTAATGGCTATAAAGAAAGCACTTCTTGGGAAACAACCCATGATTTTACTACAGTACTTTTATTTTATATTTGAGTCTTGGAAGTTGTTACTACTGTAGCAACCTCTCCTTATCTTAGTTTTGTTGCATTGTTGTGCCAAGTAAAGTCTTTGATAGTAAGGTTCATACTAGATTTGGATTACTGCGTAGAAACAGATTTCTTGCTGTCACGAATCTGGGCCTAATTCTCTGTAGGTAACTCAGAAAATTCTTCCAATTTACGTGAGTGATCCTCAGATATGTACGCAACTTTCATTCAATTTGAGCATTTTCATTTGAGCAAGTCTGGTGCCTCTTAGAAATTCTTCTTTACGGACTGTTCTGTTTTGACAGATTCTGCCTTTTATTTCGCATTGCCTCTTTTTGCTATGCTTGATGGATTTTTCTATTCCATTAACTTTCAGTAGCTTTGTGCAATGTCTAGAAGTGTTAAGAATGATTATGTCACCTCTGAACATGTGAATTTTGATTGTGCACTAACCCTCTAATGAGTTGTTTTAAGTTTGGTGTGGAGGAAGTTTTCAAGGATCAAGAGAGGAGGATGATACAATATGATCAAGGAGAGTGAAAGCTCTAAGCTTGGGGATGCCCCGGTGGTTCACCCCTGCATATTTCAAGAAGACTCAAGCATCTAAGCTTGGGGACATCGACAACATTATCAGGTTCCTCTAGTGAAACTATATTTTTATTCCATCACATCTTATGTGCTTTGCTTGGAGCGTCTGTTTATTTTTGTTTTTGTTTTGTTTGAATAAGTTGGATCCTAGCATTCATTGTGTGGGAGAGAGACGCTCCGCTGTTGCATATGGACACATATGTCCTTAGGCTTTACTCATAATGTTCATGGCGAAGGTTGAAACTGCTTCGTTAAATTGTTATATGGTTGGAAACGGAAATGCTACATGTGGTAATTGGTAGAATGTCTTGAATAATTTGATACTTGGCAATTGTTGTGCTCATGTTTAAGCTCTTGCATCATATACTTTGAACCTATTAGTGAAGAAATACATAGAGCTTGCTAAAATTTGGTTTGCATGATTGGTCTCTCTAAAGTCTAGATAATTTCTAGTAAGGGTCGAACAACAAGGAAGACGGTGTAGAGTCTTATAATACTTACAATATGTATTTTATGTGAGTTTTGCTGTACCACTTCATACTTGTGTTTGTTTCAAATAGCCTTGCTAGCCTAAGCCTTGTATCGAGAGGGAATACTTCTCATGCATCCAAAATCCTTGAGCCAAACACTATGCCATTTGTGTCCACCATACCTACCTACTACATGGTATTTCTCCGCCATTCCAAAGTAAATTGCTTGAGTGCTACCTTTAAAATTTCTATTCTTCATCTTTGCAATATATAGCTCATGGGACAAATAGCCTAAAAACTATTGTGGTATTGAATATGTACTTATGCATTTTATCTCTTATTAAGTTGCTTGTTGTGCGATAACCATGTTCCTGGGGACGCCATCAACTACTCTTTGTTGAATATCATGTGAGTTGCTATGCATGTTCGTCTTGTCTGAAGTAAGGGCGATTTACCATGAGTTGAATGATTTGAGCATGCATATTGTTAGAGAAGAACATTGGGCCGCTAACTAAAGCCATGCTCCATGGTGGAAGTTTCAGTTTTGGACAAATATCCTCAATCTCATATGAGAAAATTAATTGTTGTTGAATGCTTATGCATTAAAGAGGAGTCCATTATCTGTTGTCTATGTTGTCCCGGTATGGATGTCTAAGTTGAGAATAATCAAAAGTGAGAAATCCAATGCGAGCTTTCTCCTTTGTACAGGCGGCATAGAGGTACCCCTTTGTGACACTTGGCTAAAACATATGTATTGCGGTGATAATCCAGGTAATCCGAGCTAATTAGGACAAGGTGCGGGTGATACGTCTCCGACGTATCGATAATTTCTTATGTTCCATGCCACATTATTGATGATATCTACATGTTTTATGCATACTTTATGTCATATTTATGCATTTTCTGGAACTAACCTATTAACGAGATGCCAAAGAGCCAGTTTTCTGCTGTTTTTGGTTTCAGAAATCCTAGTAAGGAAATATTCTAATTGGACGAAATCAACGCCCAGGGTCCTATTTTGCCACGAAGCTTCCAAGACCGAGAGTCAACGAAGTGGGGCCACGAGGTGGCCAGGTGGGCGCGGCCCCACCCTTGGCCGCGCCGACTGTCTCCCGGGCCCTCGCGACGCCCCGACCTACCCTTCCGCCTACAAATAGCCTTCGTCGCGAAACCCCAAGTACCGAGAGACACGATACGGAAACCTTCCAGACGCCGCCGCCGCCAATCCCATCTCGGGGGATTCAGGAGATCGCCGCACCCTGCCGGAGAGGGGAATCATCTCCGGAGGACTCTACGCCATGGTCGCCTCCGGAGTGATGTGTGAGTAGTCTACCCCTGACTATGGGTCCATAGCAGTAGCTAGATGGTTGTCTTCTCTCATTGTGCTTAATTGTTGGGTCTTGTGAGCTGCCGAACATGATCAAGATCATCTATCCGTAATGCTATATGTTGTGTTTGTTGGGATCCGATGAATAGAGAATACTATGTTATGTTGATTATCAATTTATATCTATGTGTTGTTTATGATCTTGCATGCTCTCCGTTATTAGTAGAGGCTCTGGCCAAGTTTTTGCTAGTAACTCCAAGAGGGGTATTTATGCTCGATAGTGGGTTCATGTCTCCGTGAATCTGGGGGAGTGACAGAAACCTCTAAGGTTATGGATTTGCTGTTGCCACTAGGGGTAAAACATTGATGCTATGTCCGAGGATGTAGTTATTGATTACATTACGCACCATACTTAATGCAATTGTCTGTTGTTAGCAACTTAATACCTGGAAGGGGTTCGGATGATAACCTGAAGGTGGAATTTTTAGGCATAGATGCATGCTGGATAGCGGTCTATGTACTTTGTCGTAATGCCCAATTAAATCTCACTATACTCATCATAATATGTATGTGCATGGACATGCCCTCTCTATTTGTCAATTGCCCAACTGTAATTTGTTCACCCAACATGATGTTTATCTTATGGGAGAGACACCTCTAGTGAACTGTGGACCCCGGTCCAATTCTCTATACCGAAATACAATCTACTGCAATACTTGTTCTACTGTTCTCTGCAAACAATCATCATCCACACTATACATCTAATCCTTTGTTACAGCAAGCCGGTGAGATTGACAACCTCGCTGTTTCGTTGGGGCAAAGTACTTGGTTTGTGTTGTGCAGGTTCCACGTTGGCGCCGGAATCCCTGGTGTTGCGCCGGACTACATCTCGCCGCCATCAACCTTCAACGTGCTTCTTGGCTCCTACTGGTTCGATAAACCTTGGTTTCATACTGAGGGAAAACTTGCCGCTGTACGCATCACACCTTCCTCTTGGGGTTCCCAACGGACGCGTGCACGTACAAGCTCTTTTTCTCGCCCGTTGTGGAGATCAAGACACGCTGCAAGGGGAATCTCCACATCGCAATCTCTTTACTTTGTTTTTGTCTTGCTCTATTTTATTTACTACTTTGTTTGCTGCACTAAATCAAAATACAAAAATTAGTTGCTAGTTTTACTTTATTTACTATCTTGTTTGCTATATCAAAAACACAAAAATTAGTTACTTGCATTTACTTTATCTAGTTTGCTTTATTTACTGTTGCTAAAATGGGTACTCCTGAAAATACTAAGTTGTGTGACTTCACAACCACAAATAATAATGATTTCTTATGCACACCTATTGCTCCACCTACTACAGCAGAATTCTTTGAAATTAAACCTGCTTTATGAATCTTGTTATGCGAGAGCAATTTTCTGGTGTTAGTTCTGATGATGCTGCTGCCCATCTCAATAATTTTGTTGAACTATGTGAAATGCAAAAGTATAAAGATGTAGATGGTCACATTATAAAATTAAAATTGTTCAATTTCTCATTAAGAGGAAGAGCTAAAGATTGGTTGCTATCTCTGCCTAAGAATAGTATTGATTCATGGACTAAATGCAAGGATGCTTTTATTGGTAGATATTATCCTCCGCTAAAATTATATCTTTGAGGAGTATCATAATGAATTTTAAACAATTGGATACTGAGCATGTTGCACAAGCATGGGAAAGAATGAAATCTCTGGTTAAAAATTGCCCAACCCATGGACTGACTACTTGGATGATCATCCAAACCTTTATGCACTGAATTTTTTTGGAACCTATTGGATTCAGCTGCTGGAGGTACCTTTATGTCCATCACTCTTGGTGAAGCAACAAAGCTTCTTGACAATATGATGATCAATTACTCTGAATGGCACACGGAAAGAGCTCCACAAGGTAAGAAGGTAAATTCGTCAAGAAACCTCTTCCTTGAGTGATAAGATTGATGCTATTATGTCTATGCTTGCGAATGATAGGACTAATATTGATCCTAATGTTCCGTTAGCTTCATTGGTTGCTCAAGAAGAACATGTTGATGTAAACTTCATTAAAAATAATAATTTTAACAACAATGCTTACCGGAACAATTCTAGTAACAACTATAGGCCATATCCTTATAATAATGGCAACGGCTATGGTAATTCTTATGGGAATTCTTACAACAATAATAGGAACACACCCCTGGACTTGAAGCCATGCTTAAAGAATTTATTAGTACACAAACTGCTTTTAACAAATCTGTTGAAGAAAAGCTTGGGAAAATTGATATACTTGCTTCTAAAGTCGATAGTCTTGCTGCTGATGTTGATCTTTTGAAATCGAAAGTTATGCCTAATGAAAATCATCATAATAAAATTACTACTACAGCAAATGCCATCCAAGTTAGAATTAATGAGAATATAAGATTGATGGCCGAATTGCGTGCTAGGTGGGAAAGAGAAGAAAATGAAAAAGAAGATAATATAGCTAAAGTTTGGACTATTACCACCACTAGTAATGCTAATGCTACACAAGTTGCTGCACCTCCTACTAATAATAATAAAGAAATTGGTGTTAGCAATGTTTCCACTTCAAATGCAAAGCGCGAAAAACTGCCTGAAACTGCTAAAACTGCTGAAACTGCCTGTGATAAAACTGCTGAATTTTTTTCCAACATTGGGGACAATGATCCCATTGCTTTAGATTATAATGGTTTGGATTTTGATGATTGCCACATCTCTGAAGTTATAAAGTTCTTACAAAAACTTGCTAAGAGTCCTAATGCTAGTGCTATAAATTTGGCTTTCACGAAACATATTACAAATGCTCTCATAAAAGCTAGAGAAGAGAAATTAGAACGCGAAGCTTCTATTCCTAGAAAGCTAGAGGATGGTTGGGAGCCCATCATTAAGATGAAGGTCAATGACTTTGATTGTAATGCTTTATGTGATCTTGGTGCAAGTATTTCTGTTATGCCTAAGAAAATCTATAATATGCTTGACTTGCCACCATTGAAAAATTGTTATTTGGATGTTAATCTTGCTGATCATTCTACAAAGAAACCTTTGGGAAAAGTTGATAATGTTCGTATTACCGTTAACAATAACCTTGTCCCCGTTGATTTTTTTGTCTTGGATATTGAATGCAATGCATCTTGTCCCATTATATTGGGAAGACCTTTTCTTCGAATCGTTGGTGCTATCATTGATATGAAGGAAGGTAATATAAAATATCAATTTCTCTCAAGAAAGGTATGGAACACTTCCTAGAAAGAGAATGAAGTTACCTTTTGATTCTATCATTAGAACAAATTATGATGTTGATAATTCGTCTCTTGACAATACTTGATACACACTTTCTGCGCCTAGCTGAAAGGCGTTAAAGAAAAGCGCTTATGGGAGACAACCCATGTTTTTACTACAGTACCTTTATTTTTATTTTGTGTCTTGGAAATTGTTTACTACTGTAGCAACCTCTCCTTATCTTAGTTTAGTGTTTTATTGTGCCAAGTAAAGTCGTTGATAGTAAGGTTCATACTAGATTTGGATTACTGCGCAGAAACAGATTTCTTTGCTGTCACGAATCTGGGCCTAATTCTCTGTAGGTAACTCAGAAAATTAAGCCAATTTACGTGAGTGATCCTCAGATATGTACGCAACTTTCATTCAATTTGAGCATTTTCATTTGAGCAAGTATGGTGCCTCAATAAAATTCGTCATTACGAACTGTTCTGATTTTGACAGATTCTGCCTTTTATTTCGCATTGCCTATTTTGTTATGTTCGATGGATATTTCGATTCCATTGACTTTCAGTAGCTTTGTGCAATGTCCAGAAGTGTTAAGAATGATTATTTCACCTCTGAACATGTATATTTTGATTGTGCACTAACTCTCTAATGAGTTGTTTTGAGTTGGGTGGAGGAAGTTTTCAAGGATCAAGAGAGGGAGATGATACAACATGATCAAGGAGAGTGAAAGCTCTAAGCTTGGGGATGCCCCGGTGGTTCACCCCTGCATATATCAAGAAGACTCAAGCGTCTAAGCTTGGGGATGCCCAAGGCATCCCCTTCATCGACAACATTATCAGGTTCCTCCCTGAAACTATATTTTTATTCCGTCACATCTTATGTGCTTTGCTTGGAGCGTCGGTTTGTTTGTTTTTGTTTTGTTTGAATAAAATGGATCCTAGCATTCTTTGTGTGGGAGAGAGACACGCTCCGCTGTTGCATATGGACAAATATGTCCTTAGGCTTTACTCATAATATTCATGGCGAAGTTTCTTCTTCGTTAAATTGTTACTAGCACAAAACCCGTGCGTTGCTACGGTCACATTAAATTAATGGAACCATAGTTCGTTTGTATAATTTCTTACTTCGGTTGAATCCACATTGTACACGAAGTCCTTAATCGTCCAGTCTTTTGTACCATGCTATATTGAACATCACATCGATTTTAAAACATTCAATACTAAAAATTTGATGACGATTTAAGCGAAGGCGATCCTGGCCACGGCTCCAGCGCATCACTCTGGCTGTAGGTCGCCATGGGGCTCGTGTATGCGACCGGCGCCACCGAGTCCTCCACGTGCTAGTCAACGATCTCACACTAAACCACCATCCTCATCGGCTGGCATCTCACACACAACAACCATCCTCATCAACTGGCTCATGGCTAAGGCAGCCGTATAGTGTCCGAACCGTTTTGACGAGCAGATCGGAACGTTGTTGGCGCGGATTCCGCCATCCTATACGTTTATGTCATGCCGCTCACAGTGCTTTTGGTCGCCGCCCATGCAGCTCTTGCCGTGGTTCCGGCACAACCGAGTCAGGCTTTTCACGTTGGCCTCTCAGGGCCTCATGCCGGCACTGCACACACAAAAAAACCCGCCTCGTATTTTCATCTCTGCAACACCATGGCCTGGCATTATATTGATAGTAGTCCTAGGTGATGGCAACTTGATTGATTCCTTGTAGCATGCGATACGGATACAGTGTTGGAGAAGGACACCGTCTACGCGCAGCGATGCAACATGGCCGGCTTGTTGACGATTCAGGCTCGTTTGAAAGATGAAGGCCCAATACGATTCAGCCTGCCCATGAAAAAGTAGGATAGACGCAACATCTAATCTGGCGATGGAATTTTTAGTACCACCTCGATTATCAATGGAGTCGCTCAAACGCGGGTGTGATGCTTGACGCACAAAACAAATTAGACGAAGAAAACCCCAGCAGACAAAGCAAGAAAACCAGGACGTACGTAAGGGGCCGACAAAAAAATCGGACGCGCGGGCACGAGAAGTCAAGGCTTCTACCCGGTTTATTTTGTACGTTCGTTGACGTACGAAGTCTTGATGGGTTTTTTCACATACGGACACCACCGATCCGTGCCTAATAGTAAAGATATGGTTGGAATTGGAAAATGCTACATGTAGTAATTGCTATAATGTCTTGGATAATGTGATACTTGGCAATTGTTGTGCTCATGTTTAAGCTCTTGCATCATATACTTTGCACCTATTAATGAAGAAATACATAGAGCATGCTAAAATTTGGTTTGCATATTTGGTCTCTCTAAGGTCTAGATAATTTCTAGTATTGAGTTTGAACAACAAGGAAGACGATGTAGAGTCTTATAATGTTTACAATATGTCTTTTATGTGAGTTTTGCTGCACCGTTTCATCCTTGTGTTTGTTTCAAATAGCCTTGCTAGCCTAAACCCTGTATCGAGAGGGAATACTTCTCATGCATCCAAAATACTTGAGCCAACCACTATGCCATTTGTGTCCACCATACCTACCTACTACATGGTATTTCTCCGCCATTCCAAAGTAAATCGCTTGAGTGCTACCTTTAAATTTCTATCCTCTACCTTTACAATATATAGCTCATGGGACAAATAGCTAAAAAACTATTGTGGTATTGAATATGTACTTATGCACTTTATCTCTTATTAAGTTGCTTGTTGTGCGATAACCATGTTCCTGGGACGCCATCAACTACTCTTTGTTGAATATCATGTGAGTTGCTATGCCGTCTTGTCTGAAGTAAGGGAGATTTACCACCTAATGGTTAGAGCATGCATATTGTTAGAGAAGAACATTGGGCCGCTAACTAAAGCCATGATCCATGGTGGAAGTTTCAGTTTTGGACATACATCCTCAATCTCATATGAGAAAATTAATTGTTGCTACATGCTTATGCATAAAAGAGGAGTCCATTATCTGTTGTCTATGTTGTCCCGGTATGGATGTCTAAGTTGAGAATAATCAATAGCGAGAAATCCAATGCGAGCTTTCTCCTTAGACCTTTGTACAGGCGGCATAGAGGTACCCCTTTGTGACACTTGGTTAAAACATGTGCATTGCGATAATCCCGGAATCCAAGCTAATTAGGACAAGGTGCGGCACTATTAGTATACTATGCATGAGGCTTGCAACTTGTAAGATATAATTTACATAACACATATGCTTTATTACTACCGTTGACAAAATTGTTTCTTGTTTTCAAAATCAAAGCTCTAGCACAAATATAGCAATCGATGCTTTCTCTTTGAAGGACCATTCTTTTACTTTTATTGTTGAGTCAGTTCACCTATCTCTCTCCATCCCAAGAAGCAAACACTTGTGTGAACTTTGCATTGATTCCTACATACTTGCATATTGCACTTGTTATATTACTTTACATTGACAATATCCATGAGATACACATGTTATAAGTTGAAAGCAACCGCTGAAACTTCATCTTCCTTTGTGTTGTTTCAATGCCTCTACTATGAATTATTGCTTTATGAGTTAACTCTTATGCAAGACTTATTGATGCTTGTCTTGAAGTACTATTCATGAAAAGTCTTTGCTTTATGATTCATTTATTTACTCATGTCATATACATTGTTTTGATCGCTGCATTCATTACATATGCTTACAATAGTATGATCAAGGTTATGATGGCATGTCACTCCAGAAATTATCTTTGTTTATCGTTTACCTGCTGGGGACGAGCAGAAACTAAGCTTGGGGATGCTGATACGTCTCCGACGTATCGATAATTTCTTATGTTCCATGCCACATTATTGATGATATCTACATGTTTTATGCATACTTTATGTCATATTTATGCATTTTCTGAACTAACCTATTAACGATGCCGAAGAGCCAGTTGTTGTTTTTTGCTGTTTTTGGTTTCTAAATCCAGTAAGGAAATATTCTCGAATTGACGAAATCAACGCCCAGGGTCCTATTTTGCCACGAAGCTTCCAGACCGGAGAGTCAACGGCGGCCACGAGGTGGCCAGGAGGTAGGGCGGCGCGACCACCCTTGGCCGCGCCGACCTGTCTCCGGGCCCTCGCGACGCCCCCGACCTATCCTTCCGCCTACAAATAGCCTTCATCGCGAAACCCCGCACCGAGAGCCACGATACGGAAAACCTTCCAGAGACGCCGCCGCCAATCCCATCTCGGGATTCAGGAGATCGCCTCCGGCACCCTGCCGGAGAGGGGAATCATCTCCCGAGGACTCTACGCCGCCATGGTCGCCTCCGGAGTGATGTGTGAGTAGTCTACCCCCGGACTATGGGTCCATAGCAGTAGCTAGATGGTTGTCTTCTCCTCATTGTGCTTAATTGTCGGGTCTTGTGAGCTGCCGAACATGATCAAGATCATCTATCCGTAATGCTATATGTTGTGTTTGTTGGGATCCGATGAATAGAGAATACTATGTTATGTTGATTATCAATTTATATCTATGTGTTGTTTATGATCTTGCATGCTCTTCATTATTAGTAGAGGCTCTGGCCAAGTTTTTGCTAGTAACTCCAAGAGGGGGTATTTATGCTCGATAGTGGGTTCATGTCTCCGTGAATCGGGGGAGTGACAGAACCTCTAAGGTTATGGATGTGCTGTTGCCACTAGGGGTAAAACATTGATGCTATGTCTCGAGGATGTAGTTATTGATTACATTACGCACCATACTTAATGCAATTGTCTCGTTGTTAGCAACTTAATACCGAAGGGGTTCGGATGATAACCCGAAGGTGGACTTTTAGGCATAGATGCATGCTGGATAGCGGTCTATGTACTTTGTCGTAATGCCCAATTAAATCTCACTATACCCATCATAATATGTATGTGCATGGTCATGCCCTCTCTATTTGTCAATTGCCCAACTGTAATTTGTTCACCCAACATGCTGTTTATCTTATGGGAGAGACACCTCTAGTGAACTGTGGACCCCGGTCCAATTCTCTATACTGAAATACAATCTACAATACTTGTTCTACTTTTTTCTGCAAACAATCATCTTCCACACTATACATCTAATCCTTTGTTACAGCAAGCCGGTGAGATTGACAACCTCGCTGTTTCGTTGGGGCAAAGTACTTGGTTTGTGTTGTGCAGGTTCCACGTTGGCGCCGAATCCCGGTGTTGCGCCGCACTACATCTCGCCGCCATCAACCTTCAACATGCTTCTTGGCTCCTACTGGTTCGATAAACCTTGGTTTCATACTGAGGGAAAACTTGCCGCTGTACACATCACACCTTCCTCTTGGGGTTCCCAACGGACGTGTGCTATACGCGTATCAGCGGGCACTATTAGTATACTATGCATGAGGCTTGCAACTTGTAGGATATAATTTACATAACACATATGCTTTATTACTACCGTTGAAAAATTGTTTCTTGTTTTCAAAACCAAAACTCTAGCACAAATATAGCAATCGATGCTTCCCTCTGCGAAGGGCCTTTCTTCTACTTTTATGTTGAGTCAGTTCACCTATTTCTCTCTATCTCAAGAAGCAAACACTTGTGTGAACTGTGCATTGATTCCTACATACTTGCATATTGCACATATTATATTACTTTACATTGACAATATCCATGAGATATACATGTTATAAGTTGAAAGCAACCGCTGAAACTTAATCTTCCTTTGTGTTGCTTCAATGCCTCTACTTTGAATTATTGCTTTATGAGTTAACTCTTATGCAAGACATATTGATGCTTGTCTTGAAAGTACTATTCATGAAAAGTCCTTGCTATATGATTCAATTGTTTACTCATTGCATTAACATTGCTTTCGAATCGCTGCATTCATTACATGTGCTTACAATAGTATGATCAAGATTATGATGGCATGTCACTTCAGAAATTATCTTTGTTATCGTTCACCTACCCGGGACGAGTAGGAACTAAGCTTGGGGATGCTGATACGTCTCCAACGTATCGATAGTTTCTTATGTTCCATGCTACTTTATTGATGATACATATATGTTTTATACACACCTTATGTCATATTTATGCATTTTCCGGTACTAACCTATTAACGAGATGCCGAAGAGCCAGTTGCTGTTTTCTGCTGTTTTTGGTTTCAGAAATCCTAGTAAGGAAATATTCTCGGAATTGGACGAAATCAACGCCCAGATCTTATTTTTCCACGAAGCTTCCAACACCGGGAGATACGAAGTGGGCGACAAGGCAGCCACACACTGGCGCGCCCAGGCCCCGCCACGCCGCCTGTGGTGGGGCCCTCGTCGCCCCTAAACCTACCTCTTCCGCCTACTTAAGCCTTCATCGATAATAACTCCAGTACCGATAGCCACGATACGGAAAACCTTCCAGAGACGCCACCGCCGCCAATCCCATCTCGGGGGATTCAGGAGATCGCCTCCGCACCCCGGCCGGAGAGGGGAATCATCTCCCGGACTCTTCACCGCCATGGTCGCCTCCGGAGTGATGAGTGAGTAGTTCACCCCTGGACTATGGGTCCATAGCAGTAGCTAGATGGTCATCTTCTCCTAATTGTGCTATCATTGTTGGATCTTGTGAGCTGCCTAACATGATCAAGATCATTTATCTGTAATACTACATGTTGCGTTTGTTGGGATCCGATGAATAAATGAATGCTATGTTATGTTGATTATCAATATCATCTATGTGTTGTTTATGATCTTGCATGCTCTCCGTTACTAGTAGAGGCTCTGGCCAAGTTTTTGCTTATAACTCCAAGAGGGAGTATTTATGCTCGATAGTGGGTTCATGTCTCCATTAAATCTGGGAGTGACAGAAACCTCTAAGGTTGTGGATGTGCTGTTGCCACTAGGGATAAAACATCAATGTTATGTCCAAGGATATATTTGTTGATTACATTACGCACCATACTTAATGCAATTGTCTGTTGTTTACAACTTAATACCGGAGGGGTTCGGATGATAACCTCGAAGGTGGACTTTTAGGCATAGATGCATGCTGGATAGTGTCAATGTACTTTGTCGTAATGCCCAATTAAATCTCACAATACTCATCATAACATGTATGTGCATGGTCATGCCCTCTTTATTTGTCAATTGCCCAACCGTAATTTGTTCACCCAACATGCTTATTCTTATCGGAGAGACACCTCTAGTGAACGTGGACCCCGGTCGATTCTTTTAATCGAATACAACCACTCAATACTGCTCTACTGTTTTCTGCAAACAATCATCATCCACACTATACATCTAATCCTTTGTTACAGCAAGCCGGTGAGATTGACAACCTCACTATTACGTTGGGACAAAGTATCTTGGTTGTGTTGTGCAGGTTCCACGTTGGCGCGGATCCCGGTGTTGCACCGCACTACACCCGCCGCCATCAACCTTCAACGTGCTTCTTGGCTCCCACCGGTTCGATAAACCTTGGTTTCTTACTGAGGGAAAACTTGCCGCTGTACGCATCACACCTTCCTCTTGGGGTTCCCAACGGACGCGTGCTGTACGCGTATCAGGGGGCGAAGAGGTGCCACAGGGCGGCCAGACCACCCCACGGCCCGGCCTGGGTGTGGCCCGCGCCTAGGGGTGGTGTGGGCCCCCTGGCACCCCACCGACCTAAATCCTCCGCCTATTTAAGCACGATCTCGGGAAAACCCTGGATACTCGAGCCTCCATTCACGAAAAGTTCCATCGCGGCCGTCATCCCAGAACCCATCTCGGGAGGTTCTGAAGCTCTTCCTAGCACCCTGTCGGAGGGTGAAATCATCGTCGGAGGCATCTACATCGCCATGCCTGCCTCCGAAGTGATGTGTGAGTAGTTCATTCCTGGACTATGGGTCCATAGCAGTAGCTAGATGGTTGTCTTCTCCAATTTGTGCTTCATTTATAGATCTTGTGAGCTGCCCTACATGATCAAGATCATTCTTATGTAATCTTACATGTTGTGTTTGCTGGGATCGAATGAATATTTTATACTTTGTTGAGGTCGATTATATATGCATGTCATATGTTATTTGGTGATCTTGCATGCTCTTCGTTGCTAGTAGATACTCTGGACAAGTAGATGCTTGTGACTCCAAGAGGGGGTATTTATGCTCGATAGTAGGTTCATGCCTCTAGTTTTCTGGAAGAGTGACAATAACTTCTAAGATTGTAGATGTGTTGTTGCTACTAGGGAGAAAACAACAATGTTTTATCCGAGGGTAATTCTATTGTTTACATTACACACAATGCTTAATGCAATTATCTGTTGCTTGCAACTTAATGCTGAAAGGGGTTTGTACGATAACCGGAAGGTGGATTTTTTTCATAGACGCAGTTGGATTACGGTCTATGTATTATGTTGTAATGCCCAAAGGAATCTCATAGTAATCATCTTGTCATGTATGGTCGATATTCTATCAATTGCCCAGCTATAATTTATTCACACAACATGCTATTTATCTTTATGAAGAGACACCTCTAGTGAACTGTGGACCCCGGTCCTTTTTTTCATTTACACTGATAAATTCAACCACTGCAATCATGCTTTGTTTACTTACTGCAAACATCTCTTTCCACTCGATACGTCTAATCCTCTGTGTTCAGCAAAACGGTGAGATTGACAACCTCACTGCAAGTTGGGGCAAAGTACTTTGGTTGTGTTGTGTGCAGGTTCCACGTTGTTGTTGACGCCGGTAGTGAGCCCTGCCACTAGTCAGCTAGCAACACCTTCAGAAGTCACGTCTTTCACCTACTGGTCGATTAAACCTTGGTTTCTTACTGAGGAAAAACTTGCTGCTGTGCTCATCACACCTTCCTCTTGGGGTTTTCCAACCGCTTCCACAACAACCGCTCGGCAAGATTGTCTAGCGCCATCACGGGAGAAAGAGGATTTCTGCAAGGGGAGTCTCTCATCTCCAATCTCTTTACTTTGTTATAGTTTGTTGAGTTTACTTTATTTTGTTTTGTTTGTTTTATTATATCAAAAACATAAAAAATAGTTTCTTTTTATAGTTGTCTTTATACCGAAAACAAAAAAATAGTTTCTTACATAGTTATTATTTTGTTTCTAGTTGATTATGTTGATTCCTAAGTATGATCTAAAGGACCTATCTGTAGATAGTGGTTCTAAATTGAAAAAGATAACATTGAAAAATTCTTCAATCATGTTAGTAAGCATAAAGATATTGAGGATAAATCTCTGGTAGAACTTGCTCCTAATTATGAAACTGTTGCAGCTTGTTTAGTTCAAATGTTGGAGGCTAGATTTTTTAGCCTCAATCCTATAATGCATCAAATGTTTCTTAAACTTCATGAAATTGAGGATGATGAAAAGAAAGATTTTGTCCTAGAAACTTTGCTTAGAGAATTTAAAGATGTTGTTATAAAAGCTAAAAAAAATCTTTGATCGGTTTAAGATGCTAGGCTCGTGTAGATGTTGTTGGTGCACTTGAAAAGTTAGGCAAAAGCAAATATGAAAATAAGGAGGAAATTAAAATACCAATACCTTTCAAACTTGTAGCAATGCATGAAGATTGGGAAAAGAATTTTGATTGGATTGTTCCTGAAAATCCATTTGATGAAAGTAGTGAACCTAAAAGTGAAGAGAGGGGATATTCTAAAAATTATGTTGATAAAATACAAATCCTTGTTGAAGATACTTCTCGCATTCATCTTAATGCTTATTAACTTGATAACACTTGATATGCTCGCTCTTTTTCTGCGCCTAACTGAAAGGCGTTAAAGAAAAGTACTCTTGGGAGATAACCCACGTTTATTTTCTGTAATTTTTCTTTTTGTTGAGTCTTGGAAGTTATTACCTCTGTAATAACCTCTCCTTATCATTTTTTTCCGTTTTTGTGCCTAGAATAGCCTCTAATAGGAAGAAAGTAAGATTTGAGGAAGTTGTTATCCTGAAAACAGATTATATGTTGTTAACATAAAAATCGTAAAAATATCCAGAGCGGAATTTTGAGCTATAAATTTTTTATGCGTATGCCCCAGGTTATTATCTAACTTTCGTTAGTCGACCAATTTTCGAGATAAGCAACATAGGATTTTCTAAAAAAATCGATCTTTACATGTTGTTCTGTTTTGACAGATTTCTGCACTATTTGCATTTGCCTCTTAAATCTCTTGTTTTAGTTCTTTTGATCAAAGAGCTTTTTGAAAGGTTTCTACAGTAGATAATTCTTTAATATATGTTTGATATATGTTAGAACTGAACCCAAGTGGATTTGTTTATTTTTATTGTACTAATGCTGCTAATAGAGAACTGTGTAAAGTGTAGGGAGAGAAGAATGATGTGATGATATGAAGAATGGAAAAAATCTCAAGCTTGGAAATGCCCCTGCACCCCAAGAAATATTCAAGAGGTACAAGCATCAAAGCTTGGGGATGCCCAAGGCATCCCCTCTTCATCAACAAAGCAATATGTCATCTCTCTATGCGCTATATTTTTATTGCTTCATACGCTATGTGTTGTTTCTGGAGCGTCTTTATTTTTATTTTCAGTTTAGTTTAGTTTTTTTCTATAGCATATGTTGGATCCCGACACATTTGTTTTGGAGAAATACCCACTCCGTTTTAATTGCATAGAACGCTCTAGTTTTCGTTGTTATTGTTCTGCGAGTGTTCTAGTTTGCTAGTATTGCGTTTAGCTCTTGTTCTTTCACTTGATTTATGTTCAGAGTTCGATAGTCTTCTTTATTTATATATGATTAGCTCTCTAGTCCATAATGTATTTCATCTCTGAGAATTATTTCAAATAAGTTGATTGGTGTTGGATATGAGTAAAATATTGCATGACTATAGTGATGCAAAATAAAGCTTGTCTAGACTGTGGCATAGACTTTGGCATGTCATGTTTGATGTTATTCTTGTCATATTCTTAGTATTTATTGTTGTAGCATGACTTGTCTCAAATAGTTGAGAGTGCATAATGTTTCATTGAAAGAATCATGTGTTGTTTCCATCATAAAATCATAATATTGTGGCATTCTCATTTGATGCTTTATTGTGTTGACTTGGCGCATGCTTATGCCATGTTATGATTGTAACCAGTCAACTAAAGCCTCTATGATCATTTAGTTTTTGACTTGTAATATCACTTTATGCTTTGATTGATAATGTTTTATCGCTATGCATGATTATGGCCATTATTTCTCTCTTAGTTGGTCGCTCACAGTCTTTTGCTAGCCTTTGCATGTGCTGAGTATGATCTCTACTCGTGCATCCAATCACCAATAACCAAAGTTTGCTAATTTTGTACACCATATCTACTGTCAACACCCGGATTTTTAAGTCCAGATGCCTATTATGCCATACATCGCAATCCCAGGAAGATTTTTTTTGCGAGACATAACAGTTGAATATCATAGAGTCATCATTCATTACAATACCAACATAGTCATTACATAAAAAGGATCACCTGATCCAGTCTCATTACAACACTTAATCTATTGATCATTACACAAATACGTAGCGGAAGCGAAGTAGTAGTGGACTATCTATTCCACAGGAAACGCTTGATGTTAGGAGAAGCTCCTAGTTGTCGTAGACGTCCTGCTGGACGTCATCTTCATATTGTTGTCCAGCTTCATAGTCTGGCCATTTGAATAGCCAGGGACACAGCCATGAGTACTTTCAAGTACTCGCAAACTAATACTAATGTAAGCACTAGTAGTTTTATTGAGAATGTTCTAAGCTCTAGGGTTATTTGCATAAAGCCAATTTTAGTTTATAAACTTTAGTAAAGACTCCTCATTTGCTTAACTAACTCAAGTGGGAACATTAGTGTCATTCCCACAACTCTGTTGTGATTCAATTCAAAGTCACCTTTCAAATTCAATTCACAATTCCTATTTGAAGAAAATTTCTGATGATGAAACCATATGGCCTATCCAACTGTCCATGACCGCGGACGCGGCTATTCGAATAGGTTTACACTGCAGAGGTTGCACACTTGTGCCACAACATTTGATTGCATCCGTCAAGGATAACCTTGAATAATCGTAACTCAGTACGCGGATCATCAACCGTTAACCTTTCACTTACACACCCTAGTATAGGCACCTCTCCCCATGAGCTTGGCCTCCCGGTGATAGCCAACTGCTATCCCGGGAACTGCAAAGGGCTTGGGTCGTACATTCACCTCATTTCACGTCATTTCACTTTTAACGGAGGCAGCCTTGACATAACCTCTATGACGCTTGTTTAGAGGGAACCCATACCAAGATACATAAACTTCCAGTTAAGCCCTACCCATAATCAGATATTGTGGGGGTACTCAAGTATTGGAATGGTATCGCATCTAACTCAATCATCAGATTTTATCAAGTTCACCAATTCAAGTCAAGTCACATTCACCTTCAAAATCTTTCAATGGAATAACTCATCATTCCAAGGTTTTCAAAGTCATTTCAAAATCACATGTTCCCATCTAAAGTAGTCATTTTTACTTTAGCACTAGCAACTAAGTATGAGGGGTGCTAAGTAATTTGCATTGCTTCTAGGCTAACTTTGATGCTCCTGTACCCATCCAATACTAACCAAGTGAATCATGAATCAAAAGTAACTTTGGTAAATCAATTTCAATAAAGCTTGTAAAGTAAAAACTTGGGATAGGACCATTGAGCATAAAGTAAATTGGGGTAATGCCTTGCTCTTGTAGAGCTTTGCACTTTGCAAGAATATTAGCTTGCCTCGGTTGGTGTATTGATCAAAGTGGTCTTCTTCTCCTTGGAAGTAGACCTCCTCCTCTTGATACTCCTCAGTACTAGCGTCTAAAATCGAATACGAGGTATACAATCACCAAACAAGTCTTAAGGCTATGCTAAGCACACACATGGTTCACACAAGCTATTCATTCATCATAACCCTAATTACAAAAAGGGGGTTTGGCTTGTGTGTTAAGAAAACTTGCAAGAGAGAAATAATTTCCTCTTATTGAATATTTTACAATTTAATTTCCTAAAATAATAATAAGGTATGAATTCATGTTGCTCAAGTGCAACACTTCATATCTATCATTTGTGGAAAAATGATTTAAATGAGGTACTACCTCATACCATTTGATTCTTACTTTAACAACAATTTAATGTCTCTAAGTAATCCAATATGAGATGATATAGACTAAGTCAACACACCACTTTGAATTGCTTAGGACCATGATTTAAATGAGAGAGTACCTCTCATACTATTTGAGAATTCATTTTGGATAAGTTTAAATGGGCTAGAATTAGCTACATAGCCATTCTTTTGCTCTAGTCCATGATCATACAAACAACTAGGTCATATTCTTACATATTCTGATAGACATTATGAAATGTGGATTTTCAAAGTTGGAATCAATCAAAAATAATTTTTGATTGATTTTTTATAAATTTTTGAAGTTGCAAAAGTCCCTGCCTTGTTATTTTCATCACATTAATTCTACAAACAATCTAAGGGTGATACCAGTGGGGTTGGATAGAGCTTTTCATAAGCTTTCCAACAATATCAAATTCATCAAATTTGGCCCAGTGGATTTGAAACTATTCAAATTAGAAAATGGAACCAGTATTGAATTTTGAACTAAACAGATAAATCCAATTTGAATTTATTGGGCTAGCGGGAAAAGGAAGTGGGCTGCGCAGAGGGAAAAGTAAACGGGCCGGCCCAACTAGCGCGTCTCGCACACCGCGGGCCGCCTGACAGTGGGAGCCACTCGTCAGTGGGTCTTAACGGGCGAAGCGGTAAGTTCTATCCTGAGCCGCAGGATTAGAAGAGAATCCGACGGCTCGAGTTCATCGTCGACGGCGACGAGAGGCGAGGCTACTGGCGGCGAGGCTAGGGGGTGGGAGGCTCACCGGCGGCGCGGCGATGGTCGGCGACGTGATGCGGCGAGGTTGTCGACGACGAGGAAGCAGCTGGTAGCAGTGGCGTCTCCAACGGTGCCGAAATCGTCGGCGAGCTTCTCGGCACTTCCGCGGCTCCGGCGATCAAATTGGGTGGCTCCGTTGAGGATTGGAGAGGGGAAAGAGGTCGAGGAGGCTCAGTGAGATGAGAGGGGAGGAGTGGTGTGCTTGAATTGAGGAGGGAGGCCCTCCTTTTATAGCGGCGAGGCAAGGCCGAGGGGAGCGGTCCAGGTCATCGTCGACGACGTGTCTACAGGGGCGGAGAGGCACTGGCGATGATGCAGACGAGCAGGCGACGTCCTGGCGGTGACGCAGGGCGTGATTGCGGTGAAAACGAGGGTCCGTGGCGCTCGTCATCGTCCTCACGTTCTGGCGTCTGTGGCGGATGGCGTCGGCCATGGCGTCGTGCACAGGGTTCCCGCGGCCAAGTGGGCATGTCCATGGCGTTGCTGGTGTCACGAGTGTCCTTCGGGCGCAGAGAGAAAGGGGAGGGGGCAACGGAGGTGACCAAGCGAAGTCGTGGTCGTGCGCGTCTGTGACACTCACCATGCGCGCTCTGGCGTGCGTGGGCGTCTCTGGGCGTGCACGTCCTGGCGCGTGCGGTGCACCGTTGGCTCGAGCAACGTGTCTGGCACGCTCAGGGGAGTGAGAGGAAGCGAGGTGACAAGGTGGTGCATGCTGGAGTGGGTCAGAGGGAGAGATGGCATGGTGATGTCCATGCCATGCCACGGCATGGATGATTTGGTCAATATTTGTGATGAGAAATGGTACCATTTCTTGTCTATGGTGCTTGGCCAGGTGCAGAGAGGTCAGGGAGGTATAGAGGATGACCTAGGGTTGATGGTGGAGGCAAAGAACTGCTGGACAAAGCAATGTCCAGGGTTGGCAGATCAATGCCCACCAACTGTTTTATGAAATGGCCGCAAGAAAGTTATTTTTGAATTTTTGAATGAATTTTGCTGGGTTGCAATCATATATTATTTGAAGTCTACTGATGGTGGTGGTGGTCAAATTTGAGTTGATTTGCAAAATCACAAATTGCATATGATCTTAATTCTGTTTCAAAGTCCTCACTTTGCTTGATCATATCTTTGAATCCAAGGAAGAGTTTGCAGATGAGTTCTTGAGCAAAGTTGTTCACCTTGATGTTGTCTTGGATGAGGTGCAAAGAGTTGGCATTGTGTAGTTTAGAAATCTCTAAATAACTGGGCTCAAAGTAGGCATCAGGCTAAGATTGTCAATTTTGACCATTAGTGCATGTGAGCTCATTTTGAATTCAAATTTGTTTTGATTTGATGTTCTTTGATTCCAAAAGTGTTTATAAGTGTTTACTAACCATTTCCAATCAAAGGTGCAAACCAAAATGGTCTAGATTCAAGATTTGCAAAAATGGCATAAACCCTATGTGAGGTTTTTGTGATTTTCTAATTTTATTCTTTTATTTTAGTTTTTGCTTTTCTTGGTGATCACAAGGGATCAAGGGTAGGGTTTTAATACATTGGTAAGGTTGGCAACACTCATCATGGCAAGATCACTCAAATGCACACATACTATGCATCGGATGAAGCCCGGTGATCAGGGGGTACGTGAGCACCCCCTGCCTACTCGACACGTGTCTAACGGCATCCAATAATCCGTTAGCACTATTCCTGCTGATTCATCGGATATCCTTATAATATTCAGTAGCACTTGATTAACAGGGGAGAATTGCAATTATCTTTAACAAATGGGGAACAGGAGCAGCGCGGCGTCAACTCTCTCCAAAGCCAGGCGCGGAGACCATGGCCAGGATTTCATGGGTGCGGCCGCCGTATAGAGCTCACCGCGGGACGCACCTTCACGCCTACCGCCAGCATCGAGACGGCGCAGCTGGTGCAGCACTGAAGCGGCATCAAATCCGCGCTGAAGCAACGTCTCACCACCTAGCCCAATCAGGTTCCAATCAACTATGGGGCCTCATGATCCGCTCCAGGTGATGCGCGTGAAGCACACGTCCGTTGGGAACCCCAAGAGGAAGGTGTGATGCGCAGCAAGTTTTCCCTCAGTAAGAAACCAAGGTTATCGAACCAGTAAGAGTCAAGGATCACATGAAGGTTGTTGGTGGCGCAGTGTAGTGCAGCTCAACACCAGGGATTCCGGCGCCAACGTGGAACCTGCACAACACAATCAAGATACTTTGCCCCAACGTAACAGTGAGAGGTTGTCAATCTCACCGGCTTGCTATAAACAAAGGATTAAATGTATAGTGTGGAAGATGATGTTTGTTTGCGAAGAACAGTAAAGAATAAGTATTGCAGTAGATTGTATTCAGATGTAAAAGAATGGACCGCGGTCCATAGTTCACTAGTGGTGTCTCTCCAATAAGAAATAGCATGTTGGATGAAAAAATTACAGTTGGGCAATTGACAAATAGAGAGGGCATAACAATGCACATACATATCATGATGACTACTATGAGATTTAATCAGGGCATTACGACAAAGTACATAGATCGCTATCCAGCATGCATCTATGCCTAAAAAGTCCACCTTCGGGTTAGCATCTGCACCTTTCAGTATTAAGTTGCAAACAATAGACAATTGCATTAAGTATGGTGCGTAATGTAATCAACACAAATATCCTTAGACAAAGCATTGATGTTTTATCCCTAGTGGCAACAGCACATCCACAACCTTAGAACTTTCTGTCACTGTCCCAGATTCAATGGAGGCATGAACCCACTATCGAGCATAAATACTCCCTCTTGGAGTTACAAGTATCAACTTGGCCAGAGCCTCTACTAGCAACGGAGAGCATGCAAGAACATAAACAACACATATATGATAGATTGATAATCAACTTGACATAGTATTCCATATTCATCGGATCCCAACAAACACAACATGTAGCATTACAAATAGATGATCTTGATCATGTTAGGCAGCTCACAAGATCTAACATGATAGCACAATGAGAGAAGACAACCATCTAGCTACGCTATGGACCCATAGTCCAAGGATGAACTACTCACACATCAATCCGAGGCGATCATGGTGATGAAGAGTCCTCCGGGAGATGATTCTCTCCGGCGCAGTGCCGGAGGCGATCTCCCGAATCCCCCGAGATGGGATTGGCGGCGGTTGCGTCTCTGGAAGTATTTTCGTATCGTGGCTCTCGGTAATAGGGTTTTCGCGACGGAGGGAACAAATAGCCGGAAGGGCAGCATCGGTGGAGGCACGAGGGCCCCACACCATAGGGCGGCGCAGGCCCCACCCAGGCCGCGCGGCCCTGTGGTGTCGGCGCCTCGTCGCCCCACTTCGTATCCCTTTCGGTCTTCTGGAAGCTCCGTGGAAAAATAAGACCCTGGGCGTTGATTTCGTCCAATTCCGAGAATATTTCCTTTGTAGGATTTCTAAAACCAAAAATAGCAGAAAACATCAACTGGCTCTTCGGCATCTCGTCAATAGGTTAGTGCCGGAAAATGCATAATAATGACATAAAGTATGTATAAAACATGTGAGTATTGTCATAAAAGTAGCATGGAACATAAGAAATTATAGATACGTTTGAGAGGTATCAAGCATCCCCAAGCTTAGTTCCTACTCACCCTCGAGTAGGTAAACGATAACAAAGATAATTTATGAAGTGACATGCTATCATAATCTTGATCAATACTATTGTAAAGCATATGAGATGAATGCAAGATTCAAGCAATGGTAAAGATAATGATTAAACAACTGAATCATATAGCAAAGACTTTTCATGAATAGTACTTTGAAGACAAGCATCAATAAGACTTGCATAAGAGTTAACTCATAAAGCAATAGATTCTTAGTAGAAAGTTTTGAAGCAATACAAAGGAAGATATAAGTTTCAGAAGTTGCTTTCAACTTCAACATGTTTATCTCATGGATAATTGTCAACACAAAGTAATATGATGAATGCAAATAAGCAAGTATGTAGGAATCAATGCACACAGTTGACACAAGTGTTTGCTTCTAAGATAGAAAGAAGTGGGTAAACTGACTCAACATAAAAGTAGAAGAAAGGCCCTTCGCAGAGGGAAGCATGGATTACTATTTTTGTGCTAGAGCTTTTCATTTTGAAAACATAGAAACAATTTTGTCAACGGTAGTAATAATTCATATGTGTTATGCATAAGACATCTTATAAGTTGCAAGCCTCATGCATAGAATACCAATAGTGCTTGCACCTTGTCCTAATTAGCTTGGATTTACATGGATTATCATTGCATAACATATGTTTCAACCAAGTGTCACAAAGGGGTACCTCTATGCCGCCTGTACAAAGGTCTAAGGAGAAAGTTCGCATTGGATTTCTCGCTTTTGATTATTCTCAACTTAGACATCCATACCGGGACAACATAGAAAACAGATAATGGACTCCTCTTTAATGCATAAGCATTCAACAACAATTAATATTCTCATAAGAGATTGAGGATTGATTGTCCAAACTGAAACTTCCACCATGGTTCATGGCTTTAGTTAGCGGCCCAATGTTCTTCTCTAACAATATGCATACTCAAACCATTTGACCATGATAAATCACCCTTACTTCAGACAAGACGAACATGCATAGCAACTCACATGATATTCAACAAGGTGTAATAGTTGATGGCGTCCCCAGAAACATGGTTACCGTTCAACAAGCAACTTATAAGAAATAAGATACATAAGCTACATATTCAATATCACAATAGTTTTTAAGATATTTTCCCATGAGCTATATATTGCAAAGACAAAGAATGGAATTTTAAAGGTAGCACTCAAGTAATTTACTTTGGAATGACAGAAATACCATGTAGTAGGTAGGTATGGTGGACACAAATGGCATAGTTTTTGGCTCAAGGATTTTGGATGCACGAGAAGTAATCCCTCTCAATACAAGGCTTAGGCTAGCAAGGTTGTTTGAAGCAAACACAAGTATGAACCGGTACATCAAAACTTACATAAGAACATATTGCAAGCATTATAAGACTCTACATTGTCTTCCTTGTTGTTCAAACACCTCACCAGAAAATATCTAGACTCTAGAGAGACCAATCATGCAAACCAAATTTTAACAAGCTCTATGGTAGTTCTTCATTAATAGGTGCAAAGTACATGATGCAAGAGCTTAAACATGATCTATTTGAGCACAACAATTGCCAAGTATCAAATTATTCAAGACATTATACCAATTACCACATGAAGCATTTTCTGTTTCCAACCATATAACAATGAACGAAGCAGTTTCATCCTTCGCCATGAACATTAAGAGTAAAGCTAAGAACACATGTGTTCATATGCAACAGCGGAGCGTGTCTCTCTCCAAACAAAGAATGCTAGGATCCTATTTTATTCAAACAAAAACAAAAATAAAAACATACAGACGCTCCAAGTAAAGCACATAAGATGTGACAGAATAAAAATATAGTTTCACTAGAGGTGACCTAATAAGTTGTCGATGAAGAAGGGGATGCCTTGGGCATCCCCAAGCTTAGATGCTTGAGTCTTCTTGAAGTATGCAGGGATGAACCACAGGGGCATCCCCAAGCTTAGACTTTTCACTCTTCTTGATCATATTGTATCATCCTCCTCCCTTGATTCTTGAAAACTTCCTCCACACCAAACTCAAAACAAACTCATTAGAGGGTTAGTGCATAATCAAAAATTCACATATTCAGAGGTGACATAATCATTCTTAACACTTCTGGACATTGCACAAAGCTACTGAAAGTTAATGGAACAAAGAAATCCATCAAACATAGCAAAACAGGCAATGCGAAATAAAAGGCAGAATCTGTCAAAACAGAACAGTCCGTAAAGACGAATTTTTCTGGGGCACTAACTTGCTCAGATGAAAAAGCTCAAATTGAATGAAAGTTGTGTACATATCTGAGGATCACGCACGTAAATTTGCAGATTTTTCTGAATTACCTATAGACGGGGCTGCTCAATTTCGTGACAGTAAGAAATCTATTTCTGCGCAGTAATCCAAATCTAGTATCAACCCTACTATCAAAGACTTTACTTGGCACAACAATGCAATAAAATAAAGATAAGGAGAGGTTGCTACAGTAGTAACAACTTCCAAGACTCAAATATAAAACAAAAGTGCAGAAGTAAAATAATGGGTTGTCTCCCATAAGCGCTTTTCTTTAAGCCTTTAGCAGAAAGTGTGAATCAAGTATTATCAAGAGATGAAGCATCAACAGAGGGGTTCGGAGTTTTCTCAACTATGCATTGTATCTTATCTATGTAAGTTTCAGAGGCTCCTTTTTCATTACTCTTAGGCTTGCTATTCTCATCAAACAAATTTTCAGGAACAATCCAATCAAAATTCTTTTCTAGTGCCTCGCACATTCCTAAGAGCTTGCAAGGTATTGATGTTTTAATCTCCCCCTCACAATTAACTTTATTAGTGTACTTTAATCTATCTTTTTCCATCTTTTCAAGGGTATTTGCAAAATTGGTATAAGAGCCAAGCATCTTATATTTAATAAAGACTTTTCTAGCTTCTCTTGCTACATCACCAAATTCTTTAAGAAGGGTTTCTAAGACAAAATCTTTCTTTTCTCCTTCTTCCATATCATAGAGTGTAAGAAACATATGTTGCATTACGGGGTTGAGATTAACAAATCTAGCTTCTAACATGTGTACTAAAGAAGCAGCAATTTCATAAGTAGGAGCAAGTTCTACCAAGTGTCTATCTTCAAAATCTTCAACCGTACTAACATGAGTGAAAAAATCTTCTATATTATCTCTTCCAATGATAGATCCTCGTCGTACCGGTATATCTTTTAGAGTGAACTTAGGAGGAAACATGATGAAATAAACAAAAGGTAAATAAAGTAAATGCAAGTAACTAATTTTTTTGTGTTTTTTAATATGGAGAACGCAAACAAGATAGTAAATAAAGTAAAGCAAGTAACTATTTTTTTGTATTTTTGATATAGAAAGCAAACAAAGCAGTAAATAAAATAAAGTAAAGCAAGACAAAAACAAAGTAAAGAGATTGGAAGTGGGAGACTCCCCTTGCGCGTGTCTTGATCTCCCGGCAACGGCGCGTAAAAGAGCTTGATACGCGTGAAGAACACGTCCGTTGGGAACCCCAAGAGGAAGGTGTGATGCGTACAGCAGCAAGTATTCCCTCAGTAAGAAACCAAGGTTATCGAACCAGTAGGAGTCAAGGATCACGTGAAGGTTGTTGGTGGCGGAGTGTAGTGCGGCGCAACACCAGGGATTCCGGCACCAACGTGGAACCTGCACAACACAATCAAGATTCTTTGCCCCAACGTAACAGTGAGGTTGTCAATCTCACCGGCTTGCTGTAAACAAAGGATTAAATGTATAGTGTGGAAGATGATGTTTGTTTGCGAAGAATAGTAAAGAACAAGTATTGCAGTAGATTGTGTTCAGATGTAAAAGAATGGACCGGGGTCCACAGTTCACTAGTGGTGTCTCTCCAATAAGAAATAGCATGTTGGGTGAACAAATTACAGTTGGGCGATTGACAAATAGAGAGGGCATAACAATGCACATACATATCATGATGACTACTATGAGATTTAATCAGGGCATTACGACAAAGTACATAGACCGCTATCCAAAGATGCATCTATGCCTAAAAAGTCCACCTTCGGGTTAGCATCCGCACCCCTTCCAGATTAAGTTGCAAACAACAGACAATTGCATTAAGTATGGTGTGTAATGTAATCAACACAAATATCCTTAGACAAAGCATTGATGTTTTATCCCTAGTGGCAACAGCACATCCACAACCTTAGAACTTTCTGTCACTGTCCCAGATTCAATGGAGGCATGAACCCACTATCGAGCATAAATACTCCCTCTTGGAGTTACAAGTATCAACTTGGCCAGAGCCTCTACTAGCAACGGAGAGCATGCAAGAACATAAAAAACACATATATGATAGATTGATAATCAACTTGACATAGTATTCCATATTCATCGGATCCCAACAAACACAACATGTAGCATTACAAATAGATGATCTTGATCATGGTAGGCAGCTCACAAGATCTAACATGATAGCACAATGAGGAGAAGACAACCATCTAGCTACTGCTATGGGCCCATAGTCCAAGGATGAACTACTCACAAATCAATCCGGAGGTGATCATGGTGATGAAGAGTCCTCCGGGAGATGATTCCCCTCTCCGGCAGGGTAACGGAGGCGATCTCCTGAATCCCCCGAGATGGGATTGGCGGCGGCTGCGTCTCTGGAAGTATTTCCGTATCGTGGCTCTCGGTAATAGGGTTTTCGCGACGGAGGGAATAAATAGGCGGAAGGGCAGCGTCGGTGGAGGCACGAGGGCCCCACACCATAGGCGGCGCAGGCCCACCCAGGCCGCGCGACCCTATGGTGTCGGCGCCTCGTCGCCCACTTCGTATCCCCTTCGGTCTTCTGGAAGCTCCGTGAAAAAATAAGACCCTGGGCGTTGATTTCATCCAATTTCGAGAATATTTCCTTTGTAGGATTTCTGAAACCAAAAACAGCAGAAAACAACAACTGGCTCTTCGGCATCTCGTCAATAGGTTAGTGCCGGAAAATGCATAATAATGACATAAAGTATGTAGAAAACATGTGAGTATTGTCATAAAAGTAGCATGGAACATAAGAAATTATAGATACGTTTGAGACGTATCACCAGGTAGAGGAGTTCGGTTGATTCCCAAATCAAACACGAAGATGCGAGGAGGGGCTCGGCTGATTCCTCTCCCAAATCAACTCGTTTCCTCTCCCAAATCGAGAAATTTCCCCAAATCGAACACAACGACGCGAGGAGGGGCTCGGCTGATTCCCAAATCGAACTCGCCATAGAGCAGCTTGTGGAGCTCGACGCGGGGCGGAGGTCGACCTCCTGATTACCCGCACCTCCATTGCTTGTTGATGAAGCGGAGCCCCAGCGGAACCCTCGCGCTTGGCGCCGGCGCGGGACCGGTTGACCCGGGCCTGGATGCGTCGCCGCTCGTGGGCTGCCATGGCAGTGTCGTGCTGCAGCTCGACATTCTTGGGAGGCGGCTGGGACGATGCTCTAGCTCTCCGGCTGTGGCGCGTCATCGCCGAGGCCCAGCAACCGCTCCCGCGGCCAGGGCGACCTACAGGATGCGCCGCCGCACGGGACGAGGAGGGACTCGGCCACTCTGGGATCTCCACGGAGCTGCGGGGGCGGCTGCCTCGAGGAAGGCCAAGCACGTCCATTGGAGCGGCAGAGCATGGGGCTCGCCGGCCGTCTGCCTCCCGCTGGTCTTGTCCGCCCCTTGCAGGCAATAGCCCGAACAGATTGGACGCAGAAGAGAAGGAGCGAGAAAGATTAATCGGCGTCAACCGTTTGTAGGCCTGGTAGTGCCTACGCGCTTGCACATGCATACATCGAGTCAGGTTGAAAAGCATCCTCCATGCCGTTTATGCGAAGCTAAAAGCAAATCCACGGTATGGGGGTACGTCCCTGAACACCAAATCCACCCTCTACTATGCATAACACTATATGCATCATTTAAAGTTTTTGTTAGTTGCTAAATTTGAAATTTTGGTAAACCTCCTTTCTCATTGATTGAAATTTTTGGGATGTTACAAACCCTTCCCCCTTACAAAATATCTCGTCCCGAGATCTTAAAGAAAACTAGGTACTAAAGAGATCGGGGAATTCCTTCTTCATATCTTCTTCTCGCTCCCAAGTGGCTTCGTCTTCGGTATGGTTACTCCATTGAATCTTCGGGAACTTGATACTCCTGGTGCGGGTGGTTCTGAAAGCTTCTTCAAGTATTCGAATAGGCACTTCGCGATACGTCAGGTCCTTGTTGATATCAACAGATCTGTGATCGATGTTCTTGAACACCTCCGTCTTCTCCGGCACGTCTAAGCACTTCCGGAGTAGTGATATGTGAAACACATTGTGCACAGCGGATATTTCTTCCGGTAGTTCAAACTGATATGAAACTTCTCCTCGGCGACTCAGAACTTTGAAAGGTCCAACATATCTGGGGGCAAGTTTTCCTCTAAGTTGGAATCTCTGCATTCCTTTGAGGGGTGAGACTTTGAGATACACAAAATCTCCAATATCGAAGGTCATCTCTCGGCGTCTCTTGTCGGCATAACTCTTCTGTCTGGACTGGGCTGTCTTGAGGTATTCACGGATCTTGTGAACCTTCTCTTCGGCTTCGCGGAGAATATCTGGGCCGAAGACTTGACTATCTCCGACTTCGGACCAATTCAGAGGGGTACGACACTTCCTTCCGTACAGGGCTTCAAAGGGGGCCATTTGTAAGCTGGCTTGGTAACTTTTGTTGTATGAGAATTCTGCGTAAGGCAGGCAGTCTTCCTACTTGGATCCATACTCCAGTACACAGGCTCTCAACATATCTTCCAATATCTGATTGACTCTCTCGGTCTGTCCATCACTCTGCGGGTGATAAGCGGTGCTGAAATTCAGCCGGGTTCCTAGTCCTTCATGCACTTTCTGCCAGAATCTTGAGGTGAATTGAGATCCTCTATCTGACACAATTGACTTCGGGGTTCCGTGCAGGCTGACTATTCTGGAGATGTATAACTCAGCTAGCTTTGGGCCTTGGTAGGTGGTCTTGACAGGGATGAAATGGGCGACCTTGGTTAATCTATCGACCACTCCCCAAATGGAATCATTTCCTCTACTAGATTTGGGAAAACCTGTGATAAAGTCCATTCCTACAGAATCCCACTTCCATTCGGGAATCTGTAACGGCTGCAACAGTCCCGCGGGTCGCTGATGTTCTGCTTTGACTCGTTGACAGATATCACACTTGGCGATGTAGCTTCCAACTTCTCGCTTCATTCCGTGCCACCAAAATTGTTCCTTTAGGTCTTGGTACATCTTGGTTCCTCCGGGGTGAATGGAATACAGGGTATCATGGGCTTCCTTCATAATGACTTGCTTTAATTCTGAATCTGACGGCACACATAGGCGTCCGTTGTACCATAGAACTCCTTCTTCATCTTCGGTGAATCCCGGTGCCTTTCCTGCAGCTATCTGACTCTTGATTCCATCAATGCTGGCATTTCCCTTCTGAGCTTCCTTGATTTGACTCATCAAAGTGGGCTGGAGCTCAATGCTGGCTAGGAATCCTTCACTAACTAGCTCAAGCCTAAACTGTTCAAACTCTTGATACAAACTAGGTTGTTCTATTGCGATCATGGAATTCAACTGACACGATAGTCTACTCAGGGCATCCGCTACCACATTGGCCTTGGCGGGGTGGTAGTTAATCTCCATATCATAATCCTTGATCAACTCGATCCATCTGCGCTTCCTCATATTCAGCTCCTTCTGGGTGAAAATATACTTCAGGCTCTTGTGATCCGAATAGATCTCGCATCGATTACCCATGAGGTAATGACGCCAAACTTTCAAGGCTAAGACTACGGCTGCTAACTCCAAGTCATGGGTTGGATAGTTCTGCTCATGTTGCTTCAGTTGCCTTGACAGGTATGAAATCACCTTGCCTTCTTTCATCAACACACATCCAAGACCAATCTTGGATGCGTCACAATAGACGTCAAATGGTTTGGTGATATCGGGCATGATCAAAATTGGGGCTGTAGTTAATCTGCGCTTGAGTTGCTGGAAACTCTCTTCACACTTATCAGTCCAGTGAAACTTCTTGTCCTTCTTCAGCAGTTGTGTCATTGGTCTTGCAATGCTGGAAAATCCTTCAACAAACCTGCGGTAATATCCCGCTAATCCGAGAAATGCACGGACTTCAGTCTGGGTGGTTGGGGCTTTCCATTCCTCAACGGTTTTGATCTTAGCGGGATCTACGACAATTCCTCCTGCAGACAAGATGTGTCCCAGGAATCCTACTTCCTTCAACCAAAACTCACATTTGCTGAACTTGGCGTACAACTTGTGCTGCCTAAGGGTTTCTAGGATAACTTCCAAATGTTGCTCATGTTCTTCTTCGGATTTGGAGTAGATAAGGATGTCGTCGATGAAGACAACAACAAACTTATCCAAAAAAGTTCATAAAGATCTTATTCATGAGATTCATGAAGTAAGCTGGGGCATTGGTCAATCCAAAGGACATGACATTATACTCATACAATCCATTTCTGGTGGTAAAGGCAGTCTTAGGAATATCCGTTGCACGGATCTTCAGGTGATGGTAACCAGTCCTAAGATCAATCTTAGAGAACACTTTGGCACCAGTCAGCTGGTCAAACAGGTCTTCTATTTTGGGTAAGGGGTATTTGTTTTTGATGGTGACATCGTTAAGCTTACGGTAATCCGTACATAAACGAGTGGCACCGTCTTTCTTATCCACAAACAAGACTGGGGATCTCCAAGGCGACGCACTTGGTCGAATCAGAACTTTGTACAACATATCATCCAGTTGCTTCTTCAGTTCCACTAACTTTGCGGGGTTCATGCTATAGGCTCTCTGGGCTATAGGTCCTGTTCCAGGGATTAACTCGATGATGAACTCGATATCCCGATCTGGGGGCATACCGGGTAGATCATCAGGAAACACATCGGGGTATCGACAAACGACCCTGATCTGATCCAAGGTTGTCTTGGCTAAGCTCTGGTTGCAAGTGAACTTTCTGGGCAGCCTTTCAGACACATGCTCTATTAGTATTCCGGTGCTACTAGTCATGGTGATGGCCTTCTTGGCGCAGTCAATTAATCCATGATGTTTTGACATCCAGTCCATACCCAGTACTACTTCCAAACCTTTTGTTCCCAGAACAATCAAATTTGCATAAAAATCTACTTCATGAATTCTGATGTGTACATCTTTGCAAAATTTTCTAGCTTTTGTAGTTGAACCAGGTATTTGAACTATCATGACATGTTTCAAACTGATTGGTTGAATCTTACTAGTGCATGCAAAATCTTCGGTAACAAACGAATGCGATGCTCCGGAATCAAACAACACTCTTGCGGGTATTGAGTTAACAGAGAACATACCCAGCACTACATCTGGTGCTTCCTGGGCTTCCTCGGCGTTCATGTGGAAGAGGCGACCTCCACGGTTGTTCGGGTTGTTGGGGGTGAACTTCTTGCTGGTGGAGACACGGAGTTGCTACTGAGCAGGGCAGATGCATTGGGGGTGGTCTTGGCAAACCTTTTGGGGCACTCATTGGAGTACTGACCCACTATTCCACATTCATAACATGTGATGGCGGACTTGTCCTTGGGGGCGATGGGGATGGCGTTGCTCCCAGTCCTTGGTGCGGTGTTGGTGTTGTTGTTGTTGGGGGCTCTCATTGGGGCGCGGTTGTTGTTGTTGTTGTTGTGGCCTCCTGGCCTAGGGTTTCCTCCACTCCGGTTCTGAAAACCGGGACGTGACATCGGTGCATTGGGGTTGTTGTTTCTTGGGGCAAAGCCTCCGATTGAGCTGGGCCGATACCTTGGGGTATTGCTGGGCCCACTCCGATTCATCATGCGGCGCTTGCGGTTCTCGTTGGCTTCATGCAGCTTGCCCTCCATCTGGATGACAGAATCCACCAGGGCTTCAAGGTCGGTGATGTCTACGGGTGCTTCTATTCTTGTAGACAGTGTTGGGCCTCCAAGAGCAGAGGTTTGTAGAACAGCAACAAGTTTCCCTTAAGTGGATCACCCAAGGTTTATCGAACTCAGGGAGGAAGAGGTCAAAGATATCCCTCTCAAGCAACCCCGCAACCACAAAGCAAGAAGTCTCTTGTGTCCCCAACACACCTAATACACTTGTCGATGTATAGGTGCACTAGTTCGGCGAAGAGATAGTGAAATACAAGTGGTATGAATATATATGAGCAGTAGTAACGGCACCAGAAAATAGCTTGATGCTACAACTGGCGTGTGGTTGATGGTGGTAATATTGCAGCAGTAGAGATGCAGAAGAACAAGCAAATTCAGCGTATTTGGGAACAAGGCCTAGGGATTATACTTTCACTAGTGGACACTCTCAACATTGATCACATAATAGAATAAATAGATAAATGCTCTACTCTACACTCTCTTGTTGGATGATGAACACCACTAATCGTGTAGGATTACACGAAACCTCAATGCCGGAGTTAACAAGCTCCACAATATTCGATATTCATATTTAAATAACCTTAGAGTGCATGATAGATCAACACAACTACACCAAGTACTAACATAGCATGCACACTGTCACCATCACACTATGAAGGAGGCATAGATCACATCAATACTATCATAGCAATAATTAACTTCATAATCTACAAGAGATTGCAATCATAACCTACGCCAAGTACTACACGATGCACACACTGTCACCATTACACCGTGCAAGAGGAATAGAGTACTTTAATAACATCACTAGAGTAGCACATAGATGAATAGTGATACAAAACTCATATGAATCTCAATCATGTAAGGCAGCTCATGAGATCATTGTATTGAAGTACATAGGAGAGAGATTAACCACATAGCTACCGGTACAGCCCTTAGCCTTGATGGAGAACTACTCCCTCCTCATGGGAGACATCAGCGTTGATGAAGATGGCGGTGGAGATGGCATCGGTGTCGATGGGGAAGCCTTCCGGGGGCACTTCCCGTCCCAGCGGCGTGCCGAACAGACTCCTGTCCCCGATCTTGGCTTCGCGATGGCGGCTCTGGATGGTTTCTCGTACCGTGGCTTTTCCGTCTCGAAGTTTTAGGTCAGGGACCTTTATATAGGCGAAGAGGCGGAGTCGGAGGGCTGACGAGGCGACGACACAGTAGGGAGGCGCGGCCCACCCCTAGCCGCGCCAGCCTATCATCCAGGGCCACAGGCCCTCCTCTGGTGGCTCTCGGTGTTCGAAGCTTCATGCAATTCTAAGATGCTGGGCGTTGATTTCGTCCAATTCCGAGAATATTTCCTTACTAGGATTTCTGAAACCAAAAACAGCAGAAAACAGGAACTGGCACTTCGGCATCTCGTCAATAGGTTAGTTCCGGAAAACGCATAAAATCATCATAAAGTGTGAACAAAACATGTAGGTATTGTCATAAAACAAGCATGGAACATCAGAAATTATAGATACGTGGAGACGTATCAGCATCCCCAAGCTTAGTTCGTCCCGAGTAGGTAAACGATAACAAAGATAATTTCTTAAGTGACATGCTATCATAATCTTGATCATACTATTGTAAAGCATATGAGATGAATGCAGTGATTCAAAGCAATGGTAAAGACAATGAGTAAACAACTGAATCATATAGCAAAGGCTTTTCATGAATAGTACTTTGAAGACAAGCATCAATAAGTCTTGCATAAGAGTTAACTCATAAAGCAATAGATTCTAAATAAAGGCATTGAAGCAACACAAAGGAAGATTAAGTTTCAGCGGTTGCTTTCAACTTGTAACATGTATATCTCATGGATAGTTGTCAATGCAAAGCAATATAACAAGTGCAATAAGCAAGCATGTAAGAATCAATGCACAGTTAACACAAGTGTTTGCTTCTAGGACAGAAAGAAGTAGGTGAACTGACTCAACATAAAAGTAAAAGAATGGCCCTTCGAAGAGGGAAGCATTGATTGCTATATTTGTGCTAGAGCTTTTATTTTGAAAACATAAAGAGAGCATAAAAGTAAAATTTTGAGAGGTGTTTGTTGTTGTCAACGAATGGTAGTGGGCACTCTAACCCCCTTGCCAGACAGACTTTCAAAGAGCGGCTCCCATGAAACATTTTTATTTTTGGGTGGCACTCCTTCCAACCTTTACTTTCACAAACCATGGCTAACCGAATCCTCGGGTGCCTGCCAACAATCTCATACCATGAAGGAGTGCCTTTTTATTTTAGTTTTATTTAGATGACACTCCTCCCCACCTTTGCTTTCTAAAGCCATGGCTAACCAAATCCTCGGGTGCCGTCCAACAATCACATACCATGGAGGAGTGTCTATTTTTTTGTAAAATTATGAAGGTTAGTTAATTTGGGACTGGGAATCCCATTGCCAGCTCTTTTTGCAAAATTATTGGATAAGCGGATGAAGCCACTAGTCCATTGGTGAAAGTTGCCCAACAAGATTGAAAGATAAACACCACATACTTCCTCATGAGCTATAAAACATTGACACAAATAAGAGGTAATAACTTTTGAATTGTTTAAAGATAGCACTCAAGCAATTTACTTTGGAATGGCGGAGAAATACCATGTAGTAGGTAGGTATGGTGGACACAAGTGGCATAGTGTTTGGCTCAAGGATTTGGATGCATGAGAAGTAATCCCTCTCAATACAAGGCTTAGGCTAGCAAGGTTGTTTGAAGCAAACACAAGTATGAACTAGTACAGCAAAACTTACATAAGAACATATTGCAAGCATTATAAGACTCTACATTGTCTTCCTTGTTGTTCAAACACTTTACTAGAAAATATCTAGACCTTAGAGAGACCAATCATGCAAACCAAATTTTAGCAAGCTCTATGTATTTCTTCATTAATAGGTGCAAAGTATATGATGCAAGAGCTTAATCATGAGCACAACAATTGCCAAGTATCAAGTTATTCAAGACATCATACCAATTACTACATGTAGCATTTTCCGTTTCCAACCATATAACAATTAATGAAGCAGTTTTAACCTTCGCCATGAAAATTAAAAGCTAAGAACACATGTGTTCATATGAACCAGCGGAGCGTGTCTGTAACACCCCAAATTTCAATAAAAAGAAAGTTGGAGAAATCCAGAAAGCAAAATTTCAAACCAACAAAAAACTTTTCTTTTTGCATATAGTACCATGCATAGGACTTGTGCATTTGAGTGATATGCCATGATGATTGTTATTACTTGTATTTGATATGCTCTAAAACCCTAGTGTGATCATATGAGGATCACCAACCAAATAAATCAAAAAGGAAGAAATTCCATAAAATGCAAAACCCTAAAAACCCTCACATATACCCTATGGCATTTCTATAAATTTAGACCCTAGACCTATTTGGTCTTCACCATTAGTTGAATAATGTTATTAAACACTTATTACAACTTTTGGAATCAAAGATTCACAATTCAAATGGATTTCAAACACAAATCCCACTCACATATGATAATGGTCAAATTTGACAATTCTAGTCTGATCACCACTTTGAGCCCTTGCCATTCATTTTTCCCAAACCAATTCTTGCTAACTCTTTGCACCATTTCAAAGTCAACATCAAGGTGAACACTTTTTGTACAGATCACCATACCAAAATCTTTCTTGATCATTAGCTATGCTCATCCAAAGTTTCAACTTTTTAACATAATCAACAATCTCCCACTTATCAAATTTTGCAAAACTTTGAATTAACTTTGCCACCACCACCTCTCATCATCTCTGGTCAAATACAACTTATCTAAACACACACAATTCAAATTGGCCAACTATTTGAATTAAACCAAATTTGGACAAAATTTGCAAATAGCATCTATGGCACTATTACACACTATTTGCTATAGTGATTCTACCCCATCTAATCTACCCAAACCTACACCACATTGTCCCCTGGTCCCCTCTAACACTAAGTGCTGCATAGCAAGCCTAAGGAGAAGAGGAGGGCAGCTAGGGCATGGCCATGCCGGCCATGTCGCCACCCCGACTACCCTCCCCTCTCCTCCTTCACTCTCTGCCCTACCCAGCTTGTCCAACGTCGCCACCTCACTCTACTGGACCACCTAGCACCGGCCATGGTCGAGGAGAAGCTCGACAGCCGCCAGAACGCGTGCGCCCAGCACGGCGATGCCATGCCGATGACGTCGCGCATGGACACGCAGACGTCACTGGCCACGCGCCGCGCCACCTCGCTCTCGCCCTGGCCCCGCTCTACCGTTGAGCATCACCACGCCACCACGACGCCGCCAGACATGGCCACGACCAGACCCTGGACCGCCGCCGCCGTAGACGGAGAAGAAGATCCCGCCACTGCCGCGACATGCCCGGAAGCAATGCGACCCAACCAAGCCCTGCCCGACCAAGCTGTCGCCGCCAATAGCATCGCCAGGAACCGTAGAACACTGCCGCACCCTCGCCTAGCTCGCTAGCTCGCCGGAGACGCCGCGAGCATGTCGACCACCACCCTGCCCCGCAACCCTCACTCGCCTCTATAAATACTGAGCTCCCCTGAGCAATCCAAGCACACCACCAGACTCCCCACCTCTCACTGCTTCTCAACCACCACTCCACCCATCGAATCCTCGCCGGAGCAAGCCCAATCGCAAGATCGTCGCCGCGGAAGCCCTGCAGCAATCGTCGGCGAACCAGACCACCTCGAGCTCCGCCACTGCTACCAGTCGCTTCGTCGTCGTCCACAACGTCACCGAGCATATTGCCAACCCTAGCTGGAGCCACCGTAAGCCCTCCGACCCCCTACCTGAGCCGCCGGTGAACTCCTCTCTCGCCGGCGGGACGATGAACCACGGCCGTTAGATCTTGATCTAATCCTACGCCCCACGCTGCTCCATACCGCTTCGTTTAAGAGCCACCGACAGCGGGACCCTCTGTCAGCAGCCCGCGCGGCACTGGACCGTGGCTGGGCTGGCCTTGGGCCGTTTTTAAACCTTTGGGCCCAGTTTCGTTTCCCGCCGGCCTTTTAATTCAAACTAGATTGAATTAATTCAAATAGTTTTGAATACTGCCTCCATTTTGAAATTCAATAGATTCAAATTGGCTAAACCAAATTTAGTGAACTTTATATGGTTGGAAAGCTAGAGAAATTATCTAGCCAATGCCACTGGCCTCATGGCCAGATTCTTTGTAGAATAAATGTGATACAAATAACAAGACAGGGACTTTTCCCTATTCAAATAATTCTTAAAAATCAACCAAAATAGATATTAAGTTAATTCCAAATCTAATAGCTCACATTTGACTTACACTAATTGTTTATGCAATAAAATGGTGTGGTCACCTTGCATGATCATGCCCTAGTTTAAGTAATGGATCATTTGACTAGTTTAACTAGTTGATATTGTCCAAAACTATTAAAGTAAATTATGTGGAGTCTTATACTTCATTTAAACTTGTCTCACATGAATTCATGGGATGTTTGGACCCCTGGTCCCAAACTCTCCTATATGAATTACTTGAGATTTAAATCAAATGTAGTGTTATTTAAATAGTATGAGGTAATCCACCTCATTTAAATCATTTTTCCCAAATGATGATGATGAACATTTGATTTAGGTCAATATGAGTTCATCCATGATTGTTTGAGAAATTAAATCTTAAGAAGATTTCAATGAGAGGAAACTATTTCTCAAGAACCCTATGGAAACTATCATTTACATATGAAATACAAAGAAGTGAATTCTACTTAACCCCCACAACCCATGCACCCTAGTTAATTTATTTGTGTGCATAGAGTAGTTTGTGTGTTATATGTGATGTATGGAATAGCCATTGAATTAGTGAGTAATTATACTCGTATTCAAATTTAGACGGTAGCACCGGAGAGTACGCCGAAGAAGAAGGTTGCTACCCAGAGGAGGAGGAGGAACAGTTTGAGAACTACCAAGGCAAGCTAATATTCTTGCAAAGTGCAAAGCCCCTTGGGGCAAGGCACCATGTTTCTTATCTTTTCTTATATGAACCCATCCCAAGTTTTACCTTACAAGTTTTTACTTGTTTTCTAAATGAGTTGCTTTTATAGTTAACTTTGGTCAAAATACAAGTTGGATACTAGAGTAGTGAGTTAGTCTTCTCCAAGCAAAGCAAGATAGCACCCCTCATGAATTAGAGCTAGTGCTAATGAATTAAAACTTGACTACTCTAGATGGGAACAATGTGATTTTGAAATGGATTTGAAACCTTGGAATGATGATGCATTCCATTGAATGATTTATGAAGGTGAATGTGAACAAGAGAAGATGGTGATTTTTGATAAAACAATGGTGTTGGTTTGAATGCGATACCTTTCCAATTATTGAGTACCCCCACAATACCTGATTATGGGTAGGGCTTAACTGGAAGTTTATGCGTCTTAGTATGGGTTCCCTCTAAACAAGCGTCATCGGGGTTATGCCGAAAGATGCCTCTATCACAAAAGAAATGATATGATACGATGCGAAATGAGGTGAATGTCCAGCCCAAGCCCTGTGCAGTTCCCAGGTTGACAGTTGGTCTTCACTGGGAGGCCAAGCTCATGGGGAGAGGTGCTCATACTAGGATTCGTAAGTGAAAGGTTATGGTTGATGATCCGCGTACTGTGTTACGATGATTCGGGGTAATCCCGACGGATGAAATCAAATGTTGTGGCACAAGTGTGCAACCTCTGCAGAGTGTAAACCTATTCAAATAGCCGCGTCCACGATTACGGACGGTTGGAAAGGTCATACAGTTTCCGATGTCATATCTTTGAAAATGATATTGAAAGGTGATGGTGAAATGACTTGTGGTGAATTGAATTGAAATCACCACTTGAATGGTGGGAATGACACTAATGTTCCCACTTGAGTTAGTTAGCACTTGAATAAGCTTTTCTCAAACTTTGTGAACTAAAACTAGCTTTATGCAAATAAACTAGAGCTTAGCAAACCATACTAGAATGTCTAGCACTTACATTAGTATTAGTTTGCGAGTACTCAACGTACTCACGGCTTTGTCCCTGGCTATTCAAATGGCCAGAGTATGAAGATGATCAAGGAGATGACCAGCAGGACGCCTACGACAACTAAGCGCCTTCCGACGTCAAGCGTTGGCTTGTGGACTAGAGAGTCCTTGTATCTTACGCTTCCGCTATGTTGAACTATGAACTTGTGTTTGTTCGTTGATCAATAGATCAACTATTCGTGTAATATGGATCATGTGATTCCAAATTTGTAAGACTTATGGTTTGTAATGAATGATGATTGTGATACTTAACTATTATGCCTCGCAACAACAATATTCCTGGGATTGCGATGTATGACATAATAGGCATTCGGACTTAAAAATCCGGGTGTTGACAAGTTGGTATCAGAGCCATTGTTTGACCTTAGAAGACCTTAGTTAGAATGGGCGTTCTGAAAACCTTAGCTTTGAAATCAAATGAAAGAAACTATTTGTGAAAATTTACTACACTCTTGTCTTTGAGACTTTGCCAAAATTTGATGAATCATGTCTATCTTATTTGAATCAACTTAAAACTTTGCCACACTTTGCACTCTCTAACTTACTCATCCAATTCTCTTTCAGATGGCGCTGAATGAACCCATCAACACCAAGTTTTACCAGCTTGGGAACGGAGGAAGCTTGATCTTCGAGCACGACCTCAACGCCCTCTCTGACTTCCTTGGGCGCCCACACCCCGAGTTTCACGGGGTTCAGCTGGACGACACGCCCGGAGGAGAGTTGCAGTGGGTGATCACTGCTGACTTGAGGGGCAAGATGGAGCCTCCCACCTCAGAGAGGATCCTCTTCTCCTTCCGCGAGAGCAACTGGCTCGACGGACTCGCACGTGGCCTACAGGAGGCACTTGCACGCCTCTGTGGACAGAACGTGGTGAGCATCCTCGCCTCTCGCTACGCCCACCTTGTGAGGCGTGATGCCGCGGGAGTGCCCATGGAGCTGCAGCCGCACCCGGAGTTGAGGCACCATGCTGAGCACCTGGACTTCATGCTCTACCAGACTCAGAGGGACCTCGACGCCACTCGCGCTTACGCGAACCAGACCCACGCTCACATCACCGAGCAGGGTGAGGCGATCAAGCTACTCAACAATGACCGCAAGAGCCTTCGCCAGCAGCGTGCCAAGAAGGACGCTACGATTCGTCGCCTTCGCGCCCGGATCGCGTCACTTGAGGCCACTGTCAAGGCCCAGGAGGATCAGATTCGTCAGCTGGAGGATGACGATGGAGGCATCGACATTCAGGGAGGAGACGCCTTCCTGAGCGACGACAACGACTTTGAGGAGGACGAGAACACCGAGGAGGAGGACTACGAGTTCCTGGAGGCAGGACCCAACGACTACGTCCCGATCGATGTCGATGATGAGGAGTAGTTGCACTAGTTCCACTTATAGTAGGTGTGAGTTGTATCCCGTCCCTTGTATCGTAGCATGAGAATGGTTCTTAAAACCATTGGAGTATGTGTGTAGTTTGTACTATGTGTTGCATGAATGAATGAAGGTTATGTTTGTCATGAAAAGATTACAAGTTTTCAAATGTTTTTCAAACTTAACCAAAATGAACCATAGAATGTTCCCTCTTATCTCATAATCTTCTACATCTTCAGATGGCCCCTCCGAATCGCACCAACGACGCGATGCTGCAACTGCTGCAAACCATGCTTGCAGACCGGGAAACCGAAAGAGCCGAACGCCAAGCCAACCTCATCGCCTTGCAGAACATCGCCAACCAAGGCCATGGAAATCATAACCACCCCGGATCCAAGCTCAAGAACTTCCAAAACACCAACCCTCCGGTGTTTAGCAAGACCGAGGAGCCCCTCGACGCCGACGATTGGCTCCAGACTATGGAGAACAATCTGGAGGTAGCCGGAGTGGAAGCCAATGAGAAGGTCTTGTTTGCCACTCACTATCTCGCTGGACCAGCCCGCGCTTGGTGGACAAGCACCCGTGCCATGAACGGAGGTCAATTCATGACTTGGGAGGATTTCAAACTCAAGTTCAGCAAGTACCATGTACCCCCGGGTCTTATCAAGAAGATGAGGGATGAATTCCGTGAGCTGAAACAAGGTCGCATGACGGTGGTTGAATACCGCGACAAGTTTCTCACCTTGTCAAGGTATGCCCCTGATGAGACCGACACCGTTGAAAAGAGGAAGGAGAGATTCCTGAATGGACTGCATGATGAGATGCAGACTGTCCTCGTCAACATCCCCTTCGCCGACCTTGAAGCCCTTGTCGACTCCGCCATCCAGATGGAGGGCAAGTTGAACCAAGCCAATGAGAACCGCAAGCGCCGCATGGCGAATCAGAGTGGATCAAGCCACCCCCAGTTTCGCCCTAGCTCAAGCGGAGGTTTCACTCCGAGAAACAACAAACCCCAGATGCAGAACTCTCGCCCCGGTTATCAGAACCGGAGTGGAGGAAACTCCAAGCCAGGAGGCTACAACCACAACTACAACAACAACAACTACAACCGCGCTCCACCCCGAGCCCCTAACAACACCAACACCAACACCGCTCCCAGAACCGGAAGCAATGCCGTTCCCGTTGCGAACAAGCAGGACAAGACCACTATCACTTGTTATGAGTGTGGTGTAGTGGGGCACTACTCCAACGAGTGTCCCAAGCGTCTTGCCAAGCTCGCCGGCAACACCGCTGCACCTGCTCAGCAACAACGCCGTGTCTCCACCGGCAAGAAGTTCGCCCCCAACAATCGCAACGGCCGCCTACCACATGAACGCCGAAGAAGCCCAGGAAGCACCAGATGTGGTACTGGTATGTTTTCTGTCAACCACATCCCTGCCAGAGTGTTGTTTGATTCCGGAGCATCTCATTCTTTTGTCACCGAAGACTTTGCATCAACAAGTAAAATTCAACCTCTCAGTTTGAAACATGTTATGATAGTCCAAATCCCCGGATCAACCACCAAAGCCAGAAAATTTTGCAAAAATGTGCCAATCAAAATCCATGATGTAGATTTCTTTGCAAATCTAATCATACTTGGAACCAAGGGTTTGGAAGTTGTCCTAGGATTAGGAATGGACTGGATGTCCAAGCACAATGGATTGATAGACTGCGCCAAGAAAGCCATAACCATGACTAGCAGCACCGGTATCGTAGTTGAGCACGTCTCTGAAAAACTACCCAGAAAATTTACCTGCAACCAAAGTGTATCCAAGCCAACTCTGGATCAAATCAGGGTCGTTTGTCACTACCCTGATGTGTTTCCGGATGATCTACTTGGTATGCCCCCGGATCGGGATATCGAGTTTATTATAGAGTTAATCCCCGGAACTGGACCCATCGCCCAGAGAGCTTACAGCATGAACGCAACCGAGCTTGTGGAGCTGAAGAAGCAAATAGATGACATGTTAGCCAAAGGTTTGATTAGACCAAGTGCATCCCCCTGGAGATCCCCCGTCTTGTTTGTCGACAAGAAGGATGGTGCAAATCGTTTATGCACGGACTATCGTAAGCTTAACGATGTCACCATCAAAAACAAATACCCCTTACCCAAGATCGAAGACTTGTTTGACCAACTCACCGGATCCCGAGTTTTCTCCAAGATAGATCTTAGAACTGGATACCACCAACTGAAGATCCGAGCCACCGACATTCCAAAAACTGCCTTTACCACCAGATATGGGTTGTATGAGTACAACGTCATGTCGTTTGGACTGACCAATGGCCCCGCTTATTTCATGAATCTCATGAATAAGATCTTCATGAACTTTTTGGACAAGTTTGTCGTTGTTTTCATCGACGACATCCTCGTCTACTCCAAGTCCGAAGAGGAACATGAACAGCATTTGGAGATTGTCCTAGAAACCCTTAGACATCACAAGTTATATGCCAAGTTTAGCAAGTGTGAGTTTTGGCTGGAAGAAGTTGGATTCCTGGGACACATCTTGTCTGCAGGAGGAATTGCCGTAGATCCCACCAAAATCAAAACTGTTATGGAATGGCAAGCCCCAACCACACAAACCGAGGTCCGCGCTTTTCTTGGATTAGCCGGATACTACCGCAGATTTGTAGAAGGTTTTTCGAGCATCGCTCGACCAATGACCTGTGGTGACCCGGCATACCACTGCATGGTGTAGTATGCAAGTCTGATATAACACCAATGAAACACAGTTCCACGGGTATTATATCGCTCAGAGTGGTACAACAGAAACATAAGCGGGTCCAAGGCATGTCTATAGAATTACAACATCGACTCTATACAAAAGATCCACACAGCCTCCTACTTTACAATGAGGTAAAACTGCAAATAAACTCCAGAAGAACGACTCGTGATCTAAGCCTATCACGAACTCTATTTGTAGAGTATTTCACTAACTACAGAGGCTAAGAATAGACTCTAGCTAAATAGGAGCTAGGTTTAGGAAGCTAGTTCCCTTCTATGGCTAAACTAGGTTTTCTCCTTGTTGGATGTGGTATTTGACTCCTCTGACAGGTTCCTGTATCTTGAAGTAGTTGTTGACTCCTCGTTCTTCGAGTGCACTGTAGATCCTCCTTCGATGCCTCCATATCTAAGCAGGGGATTTAAGAGTGGGATGAGTACGAGCGTACTCAACAAGTTCATTATAGGAAAGAGGTGTTTAATGCACTAGCTACAGCATTAGACCAGAAAGTCTAATACCAATGCAAGTTTTCATAACCATTTCTTCAAAAGGTTGCTTTTATTCGGAAGAACTATGTCCGGCCTTCACCGGTTTACTAGAACTTCATGGAGCTCCTTTCCGGCCGCGTTCGCAGTTCCATATCCCGGAACAGGGAGTGACAGGTCACGGTTCTTTACACTCTGCAGAGGTGTGTTGCTTTACCCATAAGAGATCTTAACCTTGTTGCCAACCGAGCACGTTACCCGTCCACACTTCCTTTGGTGTGAGGCCCGGTATAAGGTCTAGCCAATCATGTTCCTCCGCTACCTCGAACACCCACCCTTTGTTGCATGCGCCGACCCTGGGTCCACGTCGGTCCCATTATTCCTGTAGATTTCAAGGTGGACCCCGACCACGACAACAGTGCTGGGCTCTACCATACACTCCTACGCCGGTGGCTGCAACCCATCATAGACCGCAATACCGTGGGGACTTAAGGCTTCCCAGCCTACCGCTTGTTCTTCGAACGACAAGTGTCTACGGACTGTGCCGTGGGGACTTAAGGCTTCCCCAGCCTACCGCTTGCCGCCGACAGATACAAGTGTCTACGGTAAAGCGCATCCGTTGATGAACGAGAGGTGGAAACACTTTTGACTACTCCGTCCCACTCCGGATCTTATGGTTAACACGGGTATTACGGCACAAGAATCACTGGCGACATTTGTTGTTTAATCCTAGATGGATATAAGCCCTTGCAATGGAACCTCCACCATATCAACACAATCCATGGTTCCATTGCCCACCACATAGTCATATTCATAGTTATGAAAGTAGTGGTTTTGATTTTTATGCAATAGTGATAACCATAATACTTTGCAAGTAATTTGATAGAAATACACAAATGACATGAGCAAGTGATGAACTTGCCTTTCTTGACTGCAAGATTATGCACAAGGTCTTCGATACGTAGTAACTCCAAATTCTGACATCATCGTCCGGTAAGGACGATGTTTAAAAGATTGGCAAGGATGCAATCATGCATAAGTATGAGATGCAATCGCTCTAAGCGTGACCTAACCCCGATGATTTAGGATTAGTGAGTGGTAATGATCAGTTCAGGGTGTGTTGCACTTTTAGAGTGATTCACAAACAAGGTTCTTATTCAGGTGTGATTACTTGATATTATAAACAGGTAGGTAATAAGGCATAGTAATCAATTGAGCACACAAAGAATGATAATTGGCATAATGTTAACAAGTAAAGAGCAGTTGTCAGTTTTAGTACTATATGGCATGGTTAATGATTGATTATCATATACTTTTAAAAGAATAACTTCTGAAGAACATGTTCTTTGATAAAGAACAAGCATGATAATTAGGTTAGTGGGGTTCTATGGTTGTCTATGGTTTCATCTAGTTTCTGGAGTAAGTATTAAATGGATCCAATCAGGGTTGGATTCATTAATAACTAGGGCTTTTATGGATTGAGTTAATGCTTAGGCATCCTAAGCAATTCATTATACATGGGTGTTGTCAAGGTGGGTTTATCTTGCTAGTGATAGCTAGCTAAGGTTGATAGGTCTTTATAAGCAGGGTTGGTGATGATTCTTAATTTACTTCAAAAGAATAACTTTTGAAGAACATACTTCTTAAGTAATAAGAAGTATATCAATTAGGGTTGAGGTTGTCTAGGTTAGCTACTTAATTCTCTAAGTAAAGAATGATTGGTTCCTAAATAGGATGGTTCATAAGTATCTCACACTAGTAGGGTTTAGTGGAACAGGGTTATGTAAAACAAAATAGGAGGTATGGTTGCTATTAGGGTTCATCACAATGGTGTGATGTTAAATAGGGATAAATAATGATGATGGCTTTGGTAATAGGTTCTAGGGTTTTCACTTGATTAACCCTACTTGATTATTTAGGCCTGATGAACACATGGGATACCCATATATTAGTGTGAGGTCTTCTACATTTTATGTGGTAAGGCAAGTATCTAGTTGCTACTATGTATTCGTGAATACAAAATAAGTATTATGATCATAAGTTCCAACCTAGGGTTTAGGTTGGAGGCAAATTAAGGTTCTCATGTAATAATAAAGCTAGGGTTCTAAATGAACCTAGGGTTTAGGATTACACATGGAATGATGAATTCCTGTTTTTCTACCATATGGAACTAGGGTTTTCTAATTACCCTATAATTCTTGGATTAATAACTTCATTATCAAGTTGAAGTTATTAATGAGTTTGAAACAAAAATAATATTGGATTTGGCATTTTATTATTTTTAAACAATTAATAATTAAGGTAATTATTAATTAGGGTTTAAATTTCCACTAATAAAGATTTAACAAAATAACAAATAAAGAAAAAAAACTTTCATGTTTTCTTTATTTTTCTTACTGGTTTTTATTTATTTTAGAAAGTTTTCCTAATTATTGAATTTTAATTGAATTGAGAATTAATAATTAGGGCTTAAATAACAAGGATAAAATAATTGAATTTTTATTAAAAATAAAAATTTCATTTTATATTTTTATTGGATAGAGTTTAGTTTTATAAGAATTTTGATATATTATTTTCATTTTTCTGAGTTAATATGGATTTTATATAATTTTGCAGAGTTGTAGTAATTTTTGAATTGAAATTTAAAACAGAAAACTACTAAACCTACCAAGACTAGAGTTACCCACACACACAGACAGGTGGGCCAGTGGTCCACGTCGGTTTTGACCAAGTCAAAATCGAGGACGTGGCCTGGGAGCTCCCTGCCGGCGACCAGTGAAGGATGGCGCCGATGCTGGAGTGCTCCCGCGGGTGCATGTGTGTGCTAGTTCGAACCGGAACACTATGGCGAGTCGGGTGGTGGTTGCGCCGCCATTTATTGGTCGTCGGAACTTCGCCGCCGATCATGGACAACGGCGGCGGATGGTGGTCGACGGTGACGGGATGTTACGGCACGAATTAGGGCTCAATAGGATGCTCAGGAGAAGCGTAAGCTCACCGTGATGCTTCCTAGATGGTCGCCGGTGTTGATTGACGACGGAGGCGACCAGGTGGTCGTCGTTCCCCTTGCAGTCCGGCGGAAGGAAACGGTCGATTGCGTCATCCCCCGAGCTCCCCTTGATGCGAAACTATTCTAGAGGAACGAGGACGACGAGGCGCTCCTCCTGAGCTCAACGGCGGCCTCGGGGATGGTGAGAATTGCCGGGGCGAGCTGGCTACCGGCGAGCTAGGGTTTCGGCATTGTAACGAGGGAGAAGAAGAAATGGGTGCTAGGGTTTGTTCTCCCGTATTTATACGGTCTTCGGTGGTTGTCGATGGACGCGGAGGTCCATATCGGCGGCCGGGACGTGGAGCTCTGTCGGCGTCGAGCTGTCGAGCATGCCCACGCCGAGGAAGACGGAGACGAAGACGATTTCGTCGTCTTCGCTCTTATCTGTGGCGAAGGGGTAAGTGACTGGGCCAGGCTGCTTCTGGGCTGCGGCTTGGGCTGCCTTCGTGGGCCGTTTGCTGGGCTGCCGTGGTGGGCTGTGGCGGCCAGGTGAGCCAGGTAAATCCCTTTCTTTTTTCTTTATTTCTGTTTTCTTTTTCTGTTTTGTATTTCTATTTTTGAATTCTATTTATAATTCAAATTTGAATCCTTTTTATGTTGCAGGTGTTTGAAAATTGGAATTTACTAAGGACTAATAAGAAGATCATTTGAATACTGAATTGTTTTTGAATGATCATTTAATCTTTATGTATGAACTTTTTATTGCAATTTTAATTAACCATGATTTTGTGCTCTCATTATAATTTCCATTTTCTTGTGAATCAAATTATTTGGATTATTATAGTTGATATTTTCAACTCAAACTATTTTAAAGGTTGTATTAAGACTTGGTTTCAATATAGGAAATTGGTCACTTGTACCTGATTTTATGTGATCACCACTTATTAAGGTTTTTAGAAATTCTATTCTAACCCCCCTTTAAGGTTAAAACATCTAAGGTAGGTATTGTTCCATCATGGTTAATCTTGGTACCAAGATAAATAGTTGATCACACCACATATGGTTTTAACCATATAGTTTAGCACAAGGTTTTTCTTATGTTCAAGAATTGAAGCATGAGATTTATTTGTTGTGCAAATCTAGGGTTCAAATGCTATTTACCTAATGACACATGGGTTGGATCTTATTTGTGGTTTAGGTTTTATTTGTGATCACCCAAGTGTTGCTCAAACTAGGGTTGAGATTTAATTCTAGGGTGTAGAGATGAGATGTCACCATATTGCATTAGCTAGGGTTTAACCTCCCCTAACCATGCAAAGGTGGTTACTTGCTGAATATTTCATGTGTTTCTATATTTATTACTAAGGAGTTGAGAATTAGTTTTGTCTTCTCCCAATTAACTTCTATTGATATCCTCAATTTATCATTAAAGTAACTAAAGTTGTTATAGTTCTTTTTATAGTTAACTTTGGTCTTATGGATGAATGGTTTCTCACCATATTAAATATGGAGTTTTTACTCTAAGGTTTTCTTGTGGTTCTGAAGTGAAGGATAAGTGGAATGTAGATGTGGTAGAATTGTACTTATGATCACCAAGTGATTCACAAGTTAAGGTTGAGATCTAAGCCTAGGGTTGCTTATTATTGATCTCCTTATAATTTCATGTGGCTGATGATATCTGCTTATCCTATTAGGGTTTAACTTATCCTTACATACTTCAAGAGCATGATTATGGATTAGGCATGATCAACTTGTTCTTAATATCTCTACCTCAAGTTCTTAGGGTTTATGATCATCACTTAATTTATAGTGTTCAAGGTTTGGCTTCCTAAAGTATTTCTAATGGAATGGTTTATTCTAGGGTTTATGGTGTATTCACCATATCTTAATAGATATCAAGTCTAAATCTCCACTTGGCTATCTTAGTTGAATTAATCTCCTCCTTACTTAATCAATTCATGGATATGTTATTATTCTATGTGATATTAGGTTATCTCACCACTCCAAGGGGAATGGTTTACAACCTAATATTTTAGTTCAAAAACTGTCCTTTATTTCTTAAATAGACAGAGCTAGGATTAGTATGAATGCTCTCTCTCATTTGGGAAGGACTTCAATTCTAACCTAAAGTTATTCTCCAAAGATAATGATGTAGTCACCAATATCTATGGTTAACTTAAATGGGTTCTCTCTCTAGGAAAGGTCTTGGATAATATCCTAGGTTTTCTCTTAGAGATGATGATTTGAATACTTGGATGTATATCCAAGGTTTTGCTCCAGGTTTGTTAATGTTTCTCTAATAATTACTATAGAACTCTCACCTCTCTAGGTTTGATGTGTAATACTTGGAATGGAGGAGAATATCTATTTCTGGAGTGGATCTTCTTGTTCTAACTCCAATGTTGAAGTGGAGTGAATACCCTGAGGTTTCATGGTAGGATTATGGATTAGTTTTAAGACATGGAGAAGATAAGTGAAGAATAGTTTCTTCAATTATTGTTACTTAATTTCCAATTAAATGGATGTTCACATGTTATGGCTAGGAATATCATGTTGTAATATTTAATAAGATCAGGTAGTGGATCATTGAGTAAAGTGTTGTTGTATTGATTATTATTTCCATTTGATCTAACCCCTTAGATCAAATTATCTCTACCCAAAACAAAGTTTTAACAAAGTCACATTGAGGTTTATAGCGCTTGACTTGATGAGCTACTTCAATTCCACCAAGGTCAAGTGAACTTCAGTTACTGTGACTGTTTTACTTTAAAGCGCGAAAATTCCCCAGATTTTCTATGCATGAATGCGATGCACACATCTGTTTCCTCTAATTTTGTAACCCCATTACCTGGGATATTACAGTCTCTACCCCTTAAACTAAACTTCGTCCTCGAAGTTTGATATCTCTCACGTTTCGGAGTGTGGATCTGACTTGTGCAGACTACATCTTTTCTCAAACTCCTTGGTGATCTCACTGGATATAATTGAATATATCCCTTGTCCAGATTCTTCCTGGAATCCCTTAGTGTTTGACATCAAACAACTATTACTTCCTTTACTTCCATGATTTCCTCCAATATTATAAGCTTGTTTCCTTTCTTATTGAATATTTAATGATTGGGACTCCTTCTTGTCCTGACAGTCTTAACTGAGGATTAGTTGGATAACATTCTCCTATTTGATAAAATAGGTCTTTGTTTTTCCCTTGCTACCAAAACTGCAATAATGGTACTTGTAAGGTATTTCTCATGGGAATGATCATGATAGTTTATTCCTCTAAGAATGGAGTAGACTCATTTAGTCTATCCAATCAGGATTTATAGTTGATACCTATAACTATTTTGGATTATTTAGGTTCCATGAAAGGAATCATTCTATTAGTCTTTGATATTGGTATGTTCAATTGTCTTCATTCTTTGGCCATCTTGGGCTTTATTGGTCTACGGTATTTCCTTCGTCCAACTTCATTAAGCTTAACTTACTTGAGTTATCGTACTTCTGAGTAAATATTACTCACTTTCTCAAGTGATAGTCCACTTCTTAATTCCTCGAGGTATAATCCTCGGCTTCTGGTCTGACATCCTTCTGAAAGTAGTGTTCAACAATCTTATGAAAATAAGATTGAACTTCCTCTCAGTTCAGACCTTCTGCTTTCTTCAAGTTTAAAGTATTGAGTCATTGTACATCCAACTCAATCTTTACTCTACCCCTTAGAGTTTTATTATGGTCTTCAACTCCTTTTCTTCCAACCATTGGACTTATGGTTCGAATATTGGTCTGGGTCTAGCTTGTGGGTTGTACTTTTCTAATAGTCTCATGAAGAATGTTTGTGGTGTATCCACTCAATTGTGGACATCCAATGGGAATCCTTCGACTAAATGATTATAGGTCATTGTTATTTGGCTAACAAAATTTTATTATTTGTTCACAAACTTTTGTTACAACTAATTAAATCGTGGTCTATTTATAATACCAACTGATACCAGCTGTGGTTATTATACCAACTGTGGCTATTTGATCTCTAAAAATGGATTCTATTATAGGTTCTGATCAACTGGACGAGACATCTTCTACTTTATCTCGCAGTATTGATATTATACCAATTGTGGTCTTCTGATATCCACTATGGTCTTCTTATATCTGCTATGGTTTTAGATATCATCTTCTTCATTCAGGGTTTATTTTGCAAGAAATCCACTAGCTGACACTATGATTATAGTATCCAAAGTAATTTCTCATGCATTCCCTCTTCTATGTTGACTATGGATCTACTTGAGCTTCACCATAATCACCAGATTTCTCACCTTCATGCTTCTTATGTACCAAAGTACTCCTCTGTTGAGGCTAAGCATGAGTTTTGATTGGTACTTCCTTCCAAAGATTGTGGTTGCTTCCCACAACTTTACTTCCTTTTTCTGATGCAACTTCATCTTGTCTTTGGAATCTTCACAATTCGTCACTTCCTCACACGTTTACCATTACCCTCTAGATCTATAGCATCAAGTAAAAACTTGATATTGCAACATGCATTTGCATATCAACGTCAAACTTCATGTATGGATCTAGTCAAACAATGAAAATCCAATAAAATCCAAGAAAATTCAGCTTTGTGTTTATAGTACACACCATCATAAGCCTGAATATAATAGTTGAGTAAGACATCTCTAAACATCAGGCTCTGATGTGTAGTATATAACACCACATAAGATAGGTTTATATCATGATACTTAGCACAAATATTTGGGATTCTACTATTTGTCTCAACATTTACCTTAATTGCACATTTGCAGTGAGATAAACTTGAAACAAAGTGGTCTAGAATAGTTGAGGTTAACCTAATTTTGTTTGGAAGTACTACTTAACTTTTATTTTATTGAGGACTATCTCACATGATATGTCTAGGTTCTAACATTGCTACTCTAAACACATAACTATGGAAATATAACTCATATACTTCCATATATTCTTACCATATAACTAGGGTTCTGATGTTCTTGACACCGTTCCCATGGTTTTGGAACACAATTCTTGCACTATTGTTTTGCACTTGGCTTCTTATTGTACTCCTCTTAATTAATTATGAGGTTCTAGTCCATCACATAATGATTCTCAGGTGAATCATATATGAGTAACAACTCTACCATGTAAGTAGACATATATTATTCCTATCACTCTTCCTTATTTCCCATGATTGACTCATCATGGTCTATACTACCTCACATAACTTATAGTTATCACTTACTATCAATTGTTTCACAAGTTTGGATAATTACTTACTCATTACTTAACTTGGTCTATATTTTCTATTATGATATCTTAATTATCTGTATCACTTGATATTACTCCTATACAGGTCTGAATATTTTATTTAATCATAACATGTGTTGGTATACATCTTCCAAATAGGATATCTTCCTTATGGTTGTATCCTCTCTTTGGACTACCATGTATTGTATACCAACTGTGATCTACTCATCTATTGTTTTAAGAACTTAATGATGTTATACACGTTTTGGATTAGCTAACTAACTTTACTTAGGAAAGATAGGTAGGAAAGGTTGACTCAAGTGTGTCAGGATTATTCTCAAGTGAATATCCATCTCAAGTCATAAGAATATTTGGTTTAACTAAGACAACTTCCTATAGACACTACCAATCCTATAGGTCTCCTTTAAAGGGTTTTAATCCTAAGGTCAAAGCATTTGCTCTGATACCAACTGTGGTGACCCGGCATACCACTGCATGGTGTAGTATGCAAGTCTGATATAACACCAATGAAACACCGTTCCACTAGTATTATATCGCTCAGAGTGGTACAACAGAAACATAAGCGGGTCCAAGGCATGTCTATAGAATTACAACATCGACTCTATACAAAAGATCCACACAGCCTCCTACTTTACAATGAGGTAAAACTGCAAATAAACTCCAGAAGAACGACTCGTGATCTAAGCCTATCACGAACTCTATTTGTAGAGTATTTCACTAACTACAGAGGCTAAGGATAGACTCTAGCTAAATAGGAGCTAGGTTTAGGAAGCTAGTTCCCTTCTATGGCTAAACTAGGTTTTCTCCTTGTTGGATGTGGTATTTGACTCCTCTGACAGGGTCCTGTATCTTGAAGTAGTTGTTGACTCCTCGTTCTTCGAGTTGCACTGTAGATCCTCCTTCGATGCCTCCATATCTAAGCAGGGGATTTAAGAGTGGGATGAGTACGAGCGTACTCAACAAGTTCATTATAGGAAAGAGGTGTTTAATGCACTAGCTACAGCATTAGACCAGAAAGTCTAATACCAATGCAAGTTTTCATAACCATTTCTTCAAAAGGTTGCTTTTATTCAGAAGAACTATGTCCGTCAGCCTTCACCGGTTTACTAGAACTTCATGGAGCTCCTTTCCGGCCGCGTTCGCAGTTCCATATCCCGGAACAGGGAGTGACAGTCACGGTTCTTTACACTCTGCAGAGGTGTGTTGCTTTACCCATAAGAGATCTTAACCTTGTTGCCAACCGAGCACGTTACCCGTCCACACTTCCTTTGGTGTGAGGCTCGGTATAAGGTCTAGCCAATCATGTTCCTCCGCTACCTCGAACACCCACCCTTTGTTGCATGCGCCGACCCTGGGTCCACGTCGGTCCCATTATTCCTGTAGATTTCAAGGTGGACCCCGACCACGACAACAGTGCTGGGCTCTACCATACACTCACGCCGGTGGCTGCAACCCATCATAGACCGCAATACCGTGGGGACTTAAGGCTTCCCCAGCCTACCGCTTGTTCTTCGAACGACAAGTGTCTACGGACTGTGCCGTGGGGACTTAAGGCTTCCCCAGCCTACCGCTTGCGACAGATACAAGTGTCTACGGTAAAGCGCATCCGTTGATGAACGAGAGGTGGAAACACTTTTGACTACTCCGTCCCACTCCGGATCTTATGGTTAACACGGGTATTACGGCACAAGAATCACGGCGACATTTGTTGTTTAATCCTAGATGGATATAAGCCCGTGCAATGGAACCTCCACCATATCAACACAATCCATGGTTCCATTGCCCACCACATAGTCATATTCATAGTTATGAAAGTAGTGGTTTTGATTTTTATGCAATAGTGATAACCATAATACTTTGCAAGTAATTTGATAGAAATACACAAATGACATGAGCAAGTGATGAACTTGCCTTTCTTGACTGCAAGATTATGCAGACAAGGTCTTCGATACGTAGTAACTCCAAATTCTGAAATAGCATCATCGTCCGGTAAGGACGATGTTTAAAAGATTGGCAAGGATGCAATCATGCATAAGTATGAGATGCAATCGCTCTAAGCGTGACCTAACCCGATGATTTAGGATTAGTGAGTGGTAATGATCAGTTCAGGGTGTGTTGCACTTTTAGAGTGATTCACAAACAAGGTTCTTATTCAGGTGTGATTACTTGATATTATAAACAGGTAGGTAATAAGGCATAGTAATCAATTGAGCACACAAAGAATGATAATTGGCATAATGTTAACAAGTAAAGAGCAGTTGTCAGTTTTAGTACTATATGGCATGGTTAATGATTGATTATCATATACTTTTAAAAGAATAACTTCTGAAGAACATGTTCTTTGATAAAGAACAAGCATGATAATTAGGTTAGTGGGGTTCTATGGTTGTCTATGGTTTCATCTAGTTTCTGGAGTAAGTATTAAATGGATCCAATCAGGGTTGGATTCATTAATAACTAGGGCTTTTATGGATTGAGTTAATGCTTAGGCATCCTAAGCAATTCATTATACATGGGTGTTGTCAAGGTGGGTTTATCTTGCTAGTGATAGCTAGCTAAGGTTGATAGGTCTTTATAAGCAGGGTTGGTGATGATTCTTAATTTACTTCAAAAGAATAACTTTTGAAGAACATACTTCTTAAGTAATAAGAAGTATATCAATTAGGGTTGAGGTTGTCTAGGTTAGCTACTTAATTCTCTAAGTAAAGAATGATTGGTTCCTAAATAGGATGGTTCATAAGTATCTCACACTAGTAGGGTTTAGTGGAACAGGGTTATGTAAAACAAAATAGGAGGTATGGTTGCTATTAGGGTTCATCACAATGGTGTGATGTTAAATAGGGATAAATAATGATGATGGCTTTGGTAATAGGTTCTAGGGTTTTCACTTGATTAACCCTACTTGATTATTTAGGCCTGATGAACACATGGGATACCCATATATTAGTGTGAGGTCTTCTACATTTTATGTGGTAAGGCAAGTATCTAGTTGCTACTATGTATTCGTGAATACAAAATAAGTATTATGATCATAAATTCCAACCTAGGGTTTAGGTTGGAGGCAAATTAAGGTTCTCATGTAATAATAAAGCTAGGGTTCTAAATGAACCTAGGGTTTAGGATTACACATGGAATGATGAATTCCTGTTTTTCTACCATATGGAACTAGGGTTTTCTAATAACCCTATAATTCTTGGATTAATAACTTCATTATCAAGTTGAAGTTATTAATGAGTTTGAAACAAAAATAATATTGGATTTGGCATTTTATTATTTTTAAACAATTAATAATTAAGGTAATTATTAATTAGGGTTTAAATTTCCACTAATAAAGATTTAACAAAATAACAAATAAAGAAAAAAAACTTTCATGTTTTCTTTATTTTTCTTACTGGTTTTTATTTATTTTAGAAAGTTTTCCTAATTATTGAATTTTAATTGAATTCAGAATTAATAATTAGGGCTTAATTAACAAGGATAAAATAATTGAATTTTTATTAAAAATAAAAATTTCATTTTATATTTTTATTGGATAGAGTTTAGTTCTATAAGAATTTTGATATATTATTTTCATTTTTCTGAGTTAATATGGATTTTATATAATTTTGCAGAGTTGTAGTAATTTTTGAATTGAAATTTAAAACAGAAAACTACTAAACCTACCAAGACTAGAGTTACCCACACACACAGACAGGTGGGCCAGTGGTCCACGTCGGTTTTGACCAAGTCAAAATCGAGGACGTGGCCTGGGAGCTCCCTGCCGGCGACCAGTGAAGGATGGCGCCGATGCTGGAGTGCTCCCGCGGGTGCATGTGTGTGCTAGTTCGAACCGGAACACTATGGCGAGTCGGGTGGTGGTTGCGCCGCCATTTATTGGTCGTCGGAACTTCGCCGCCGATCATGGACAACGGCGGCGGATGGTGGTCGACGGTGACGGGATGTTACGGCACGAATTAGGGCTCAATAGGATGCTCAGGAGAAGCGTAAGCTCACCGTGATGCTTCCTAGATGGTCGCCGGTGTTGATTGACGACGGAGGCGACCAGGTGGTCGTCGTTCCCCTTGCAGTCCGGCGGAAGGAAACGGTCGATTGCGTCGTCCCCCGAGCTCCCCTTGATGCGAAACTATTCTAGAGGAACGAGGACGACGAGGCGCTCCTCCTGAGCTCAACGGCGGCCTTGGGGATGGTGAGAATTGCCGGGGCGAGCTGGCTACCGGCGAGCTAGGGTTTCGGCATTGTAACGAGGGAGAAGAAGAAATGGGTGCTAGGGTTTGTTCTCCCGTATTTATACGGTCTTCGGTGGTTGTCGATGGACGCGGAGGTCCACATCGGCGGCCGGGACGTGGAGCTCTGTCGGCGTCGAGCTGTCGAGCATGCCCACGCCGAGGAAGACGGAGACGAAGACGATTTCGTCGTCTTCGCTCTTATCTGTGGCGAAGGGGTAAGTGACTGGGCCAGGCTGCTTCTGGGCTGCGGCTTGGGCTGCCTTCGTGGGCCGTTTGCTGGGCTGCCGTGGTGGGCTGTGGCGGCCAGGTGAGCCAGGTAAATCCCTTTCTTTTTTCTTTATTTCTGTTTTCTTTTTCTGTTTTGTATTTCTATTTTTGAATTCTATTTATAATTCAAATTTGAATCCTTTTATGTTGCAGGTGTTTGAAAATTGGAATTTACTAAGGACTAATAAGAAGATCATTTGAATACTGAATTGTTTTTGAATGATCATTTAATCTTTATGTATGAACTTTTTATTGCAATTTTAATTAACCATGATTTTGTGCTCTCATTATAATTTCCATTTTCTTGTGAATCAAATTATTTGGATTATTATAGTTGATATTTTCAACTCAAACTATTTTAAAGGTTGTATTAAGACTTGGTTTCAATATAGGAAATTGGTCACTTGTACCTGATTTTATGTGATCACCACTTATTAAGGTTTTTAGAAATTCTATTCTAACCCCCCTTTAAGGTTAAAACATCTAAGGTAGGTATTGTTCCATCATGGTTAATCTTGGTACCAAGATAAATAGTTGATCACACCACATATGGTTTTAACCATATAGTTTAGCACAAGGTTTTTCTTATGTTCAAGAATTGAAGCATGAGATTTATTTGTTGTGCAAATCTAGGGTTCAAATGCTATTTACCTAATGACACATGGGTTGGATCTTATTTGTGGTTTAGGTTTTATTTGTGATCACCCAAGTGTTGCTCAAACTAGGGTTGAGATTTAATTCTAGGGTGTAGAGATGAGATGTCACCATATTGCATTAGCTAGGGTTTAACCTCCCCTAACCATGCAAAGGTGGTTACTTGCTGAATATTTCATGTGTTTCTATATTTATTACTAAGGAGTTGAGAATTAGTTTTGTCTTCTCCCAATTAACTTCTATTGATATCCTCAATTTATCATTAAAGTAACTAAAGTTGTTATAGTTCTTTTTATAGTTAACTTTGGTCTTATGGATGAATGGTTTCTCACCATATTAAATATGGAGTTTTTACTCTAAGGTTTTCTTGTGGTTCTGAAGTGAAGGATAAGTGGAATGTAGATGTGGTAGAATTGTACTTATGATCACCAAGTGATTCACAAGTTAAGGTTGAGATCTAAGCCTAGGGTTGCTTATTATTGATCTCCTTATAATTTCATGTGGCTGATGATATCTGCTTATCCTATTAGGGTTTAACTTATCCTTACATACTTCAAGAGCATGATTATGGATTAGGCATGATCAACTTGTTCTTAATATCTCTACCTCAAGTTCTTAGGGTTTATGATCATCACTTAATTTATAGTGTTCAAGGTTTGGCTTCCTAAAGTATTTCTAATGGAATGGTTTATTCTAGGGTTTATGGTGTATTCACCATATCTTAATAGATATCAAGTCTAAATCTCCACTTGGCTATCTTAGTTGAATTAATCTCCTCCTTACTTAATCAATTCATGGATATGTTATTATTCTATGTGATATTAGGTTATCTCACCACTCCAAGGGGAATGGTTTACAACCTAATATTTTAGTTCAAAAACTGTCCTTTATTTCTTAAATAGACAGAGCTAGGATTAGTATGAATGCTCTCTCTCATTTGGGAAGGACTTCAATTCTAACCTAAAGTTATTCTCCAAAGATAATGATGTAGTCACCAATATCTATGGTTAACTTAAATGGGTTCTCTCTCTAGGAAAGGTCTTGGATAATATCCTAGGTTTTCTCTTAGAGATGATGATTTGAATACTTGGATGTATATCCAAGGTTTTGCTCCAGGTTTGTTAATGTTTCTCTAATAATTACTATAGAACTCTCACCTCTCTAGGTTTGATGTGTAATACTTGGAATGGAGGAGAATATCTATTTCTGGAGTGGATCTTCTTGTTATAACTCCAATGTTGAAGTGGAGTGAATACCCTGAGGTTTCATGGTAGGATTATGGATTAGTTTTAAGACATGGAGAAGATAAGTGAAGAATAGTTTCTTCAATTATTGTTACTTAATTTCCAATTAAATGGATGTTCACATGTTATGGCTAGGAATATCATGTTGTAATATTTAATAAGATCAGGTAGTGGATCATTGAGTAAAGTGTTGTTGTATTGATTATTATTTCCATTTGATCTAACCCCTTAGATCAAATTATCTCTACCCAAAACAAAGTTTTAACAAAGTCACATTGAGGTTTATAGCGCTTGACTTGATGAGCTACTTCAATTCCACCAAGGTCAAGTGAACTTCAGTTACTGTGACTGTTTTACTTTAAAGCGCGAAAATTCCCCAGATTTTCTATGCATGAATGCGATGCACACATCTGTTTCCTCTAATTTTGTAACCCCATTACCTGGGATATTACATGACCCAACTGCTGAAAAAGGACAGAAAGTTTGAGTGGACCGACAAATGCGAAGAGAGCTTTCAACAGCTCAAGAGTAGGTTGACAACAGCCCCAATCCTGATCATGCCAGATATCGCAAAGCCCTTTGACGTATATTGCGATGCCTCCAAGACTGGACTTGGATGCGTGCTTATGCAAGAAGGCAAGGTTGTATCCTACCTTTCAAGACAACTCAAGCAATATGAACAGAACTACCCCACCCACGACCTCGAGCTTGCAGCCGTGGTCTTAGCCTTGAAAGTTTGGCGTCATTACCTCATGGGTAATCGATGCGAGATCTACTCCGACCACAAAAGCCTCAAATACATATTCACCCAGAAGGAGCTGAACATGAGACAACGCCGATGGATCGAATTGATCAAGGATTACGACATGGAGATTCACTACCACCCCGGCAAGGCCAATGTGGTAGCGGATGCTTTGAGTCGACTGCCGTGTCAGTTGAACTCCATGCTCGCAACGAACAGCCCAGCTTGCATCAAGAGTTTGAACAGTTCAGACTTGAACTTGTTAGTGAAGGATTCCTAGCCAGCATAGAACTGCAACCCACCTTGGTTGGTCAAATCAAGGAAGCCCAGAAAGACAACGCTAGCATTGACGGAATTAAGAAACAGATAGCCGCAGGAAAAGCCCCCGGATTCACCGTAGACGAAGCCGGAGTTCTTTGGTACAAAGAACGTCTCTGCGTACCATCGGACTCTGACTTGAAACAAGTCATTCTGCAAGAAGCCCATGACACCCTTTACTCAATCCATCCCGGAGGTACCAAGATGTACCAGGACCTGAAAGAACAATTTTGGTGGCACGGGATGAAGAGAGAGATCGGTAGCTATATCGCTAAGTGTGACATCTGTCAGAGAGTCAAGGCAGAACATCAACGACCCGCCGGATGTTACAACCCTCCAGATTCCGAATGGAAATGGGACTCCATAGGAATGGACTTTATCACCGGACTGCCCAAATCCAGCAAAGGCAATGATTCAATATGGGTAGTGGTCGATAGATTGACCAAAGTCACCCATTTCATCGCCGTCAAAACCACCTATCAAGGCCCAAAGTTAGCTGAACTTTACATCTCCAGAATAGTCGCTCTGCACGGAACCCCCAAATCGATAGTGTCGATAGAGGATCACAGTTCACCTCAAGGTTCTGGCAGAAAGTGCATGAAGGACTAGGCACTCGCCAAATTTCAGCACCGCCTATCACCCTCGGACGACGGACGACCGAGAGTAAACCAGATATCGGAAGACATGCTTAGAGCATGCGTACTGGAATACGGATCCAAGTGGGAAGACTGCCTACCTTACACAGAATTCTCTTACAACAATAGTTACCAAGCCAGCCTACAGATGGCCCCCTTTGAAGCCTTGTACGGAAGGAAGTGCCGTACCCCCTGAACTGGTCAGAAGTCGGAGAGAGCCAAGTTTTCGGCCCAGATGTTCTTTGTGAAGCCGAAGAGAAAGTCCACAAGATCCGAGAGTACCTCAAGACTGCGCAATCCAGACAGAAGAGCTACGCCGACAAGAGACGTCGGGAGATGACCTTTGAGATCGGAGACTTCGTCTATCTCAAAGTATCCCCTTTGAAAGGAATGCAAAGGTTCCAACTGAAAGGAAAACTTGCACCCCGCTATGTCGGACCTTTCAAAGTCCTCAGCCGCCGAGGTGAAGTATCTTATCAACTGGAGTTGCCTGAAGAAATGTCGGCGGTGCACGACGTGTTTCACATCTCACTTCTCCGGAAATGCCTTGAAGTCCCGGAGAAGACCGAAGTGTTCAAGAACATCAATCACCGCTCGGTGGATATCAATAAGGATCTGACTTATCGCGAAGTGCCAATTCGCATCCTAGAAGAAGCTTACCGAACCACCCGCACCCGAAGCATCAAGTTTCTGAAAATCCAATGGAGCAATCATACCGAGGATGAAGCTACGTGGGAACGCGAAGACTTCATGAAGAAGGAGTACCCAGATCTCTTTAGTACCTAACTTTCTTTTCGATCTCGGGACGAGATCTTTTGTAAGGGGGAGGGTTTGTAACACCCCAAATTTCAATAAAAAAAAGTTAGAGAAATCCAGAAAGCAAAATTTCAAACCAACAAAAACTTTTCTTTTGCATATAGTACCATGCATAGGACTTGTGCATTTGAGTGATATGCCATGATGATTGTTATTACTTGTATTTGATATGCTCTAAAACCCTAGTGTGATCATATGAGGATCACCAACCAAATAAATCAAAAAGGAAGAAATTCCATAAAATGCAAAACCCTCACATATACCCTATGGCATTTCTATAAATTTAGACCCTAGACCTATTTGGTCTTCACCATTAGTTGAATAATGTTATTAAACACTTATTACAACTTTTGGAATCAAAGATTCACAATTCAAATGGATTTCAAACACAAATCCCACTCACATATGATAATGGTCAAATTTGACAATTCTAGTCTGATCACCACTTTGAGCCCTTGCCATTCATTTTTCCCAAACCAATTCTTGCTAAATCTTTGCACCATTTCAAAGTCAACATCAAGGTGAACACTTTTTGTACAGATCACCATACCAAAATCTTTCTTGATCATTAGCTATGCTCATCCAAAGTTTCAACTTTTTAACATAATCAACAATCTCCCACTTATCAAATTTTGCAAAACTTTGAATTATACTTTGCCACCACCACCTCTCATCATCTCTGGTCAAATACAACTTATCTAAACACACACAATTCAAATTGGCCAACTATTTGAATTAAACCAAATTTGGACAAAATTTGCAAATAGCATCTATGGCACTATTACACACTATTTGCTATAGTGATTCTACCCCATCTAATCTACCCAAACCTACACCACATTGTCCCCTGGTCCCCTCTAACACTAAGTGCTGCATAGCAAGCCTAAGGAGAAGAGGAGGGCAGCTAGGGCATGGCCATGCCGGCCATGTCGCCACCCCGACTACCCTCCCCTCTCCTCCTTCACTCTCTGCCCTGCCCAGCTTGTCCAACATCGCCACCTCACTCTACTGGACCACCTAGCACCGGCCATGGTCGAGGACAAGCTCGACAGCCGCCAGAACGCGCGCGCCCAGCACGGCGACGCCATGCCGATGACGTCGCGCATGGACACGCTCGCAGACGTCACTGGCCACGCGCCGCGCCACCACCTCGCTCTCGCCCTGGCCCCGCTGACTAGTCGTTGAGCATCACCATGCCACCGCGACGCCGCCAGACATGGCCACGACCAGACCCTGGACCGCCGCCGCCGTAGACGGAGAAGAAGATCCCGCCACTGCCGCGACATGCCCGGAAGCAATGCGACCCAACCAAGCCCTGCCCGACCAAGCTGTCGCCGCCAATAGCATCGCCAGGAACCGTAGAACACTGTCGCACCCTCGCCTAGCTCGCTAGCTCGCCGGAGATGCCGCGAGCATGTCGACCACCACCCTGCCCCGCAACCCTCACTCACCTCTATAAATACTGAGCTCCCCTGAGCAATCCAAGCACACCACCAGACTCCCCACCTCTCACTGCTTCTCAACCACCACTCCACCCATCGAATCCTCGCCGGAGCAAGCCCAATCGCAAGATCGCCGCCGCGGAAGCCCTGCAGCAATCGTCGGCGAACCAGACCACCTCGAGCTCCGCCACTGCTACCAGTCGCTTCGCTGTCGTCCACAACGTCACCGAGCATATTGCCAACCCTAGCTGGAGCCACCGTAAGCCCTCCGACCCCCTACCTGAGCCACCGGTGAACTCCTCTCTCGCCGTCGGGACGATGAACCACGGCCGTTAAATCTTGATCTAATCCTACGCCCCACGCTGCTCCATACCGCTTCGGCGTTTAAGAGCCACTGACAGGCGGGACCCTCTGTCAGGCAGCCCGCGCGGCACTGGACCGTGGCTGGGCTGGCCTTGGGCCATTTTTAAACCTTTGGGCCCAGTTTCGTTTCCCGCCGGCCTTTTAATTCAAACTAGATTGAATTAATTCAAATAGTTTTGAATACTGCCTCCACTTTGAAATTCAATAGATTCAAATTGGCTAAACCAAATTTAGTGAACTTTATATGGTTGGAAAGCTAGAGAAATTATCTAGCCAATGCCACTGGCCTCATGGCCAGATTCTTTGTAGAATAAATGTGATACAAATAACAAGACAGGGACTTTTCCCTATTCAAATAATTCTTAAAAATCAACCAAAATAGATATTAAGTTAATTCCAACTCTAATAGCTCACATTTGACTTACACTAATTGTTTATGCAATAAAATGGTGTGGTCACCTTGCATGATCATGCCCTAGTTTAAGTAATGGATCATTTGACTAGTTTAACTAGTTGATATTGTCCAAAACTATTAAAGTAAATTATGTGGAGTCTTATACTTCATTTAAACTTGTCTCACATGAATTCATGGGATGTTTGGACCCCTGGTCCCAAACTCTCCTATATGAATTACTTGAGATTTAAATCAAATGTAGTGTTATTTAAATAGTATGAGGTAATCCACCTCATTTAAATCATTTTCCCAAATGATGATGATGAACATTTGACTTAGGTCAATATGAGTTCATCCATGATTGTTTGAGAAATTAAATCTTAAGAAGATTTCAATGAGAGGAAACTATTTCTCAAGAACCCTATGGAAACTATCATTTACATATGAAATACAAAGAAGTGAATTCTACTTAACCCCACAACCCATGCACCCTAGTTAATTTATTTGTGTGCATAGAGTAGTTTGTGTGTTATATGTGATGTATGGAATAGCCATTGAATTAGTGAGTAATTATACTCGTATTCAAATTTAGACGGTAGCACCGAGAGTACGCCGAAGAAAAAGGTTGCTACCAGAGGAGGAGGAGGAACAGATTGAGAACTACCAAGGCAAGCTAATATTCTTGCAAAGTGCAAAGCCCCTTGGGGCAAGGCACCATGTTTCTTATCTTTTCTTATATGAACCCATCCCAAGTTTTACCTTACAAGTTTTTACTTGTTTTCTAAATGAGTTGCTTTTATAGTTAACTTTGGTCAAAATACAAGTTGGATACTAGAGTAGTGAGTTAGTCTTCTCCAAGCAAAGCAAGATAGCACCCCTCATGAATTAGAGCTAGTGCTAATGAATTAAAACTTGACTACTCTAGATGGGAACAATGTGATTTTGGAATGGATTTGAAACCTTGGAATGATGATGCATTCCATTGAATGATTTATGAAGGTGAATGTGAACAAGAGAAGATGGTGATTTTTGATAAAACAATGGTGTTGGTTTGAATGCGATACCTTTCCAATTATTGAGTACCCCACAATACCTGATTATGGGTAGGGCTTAACTGGAAGTTTATGTGTCTTAGTATGGGTTCCCTCTAAACAAGCGTCATCGGGGTTATGCCGAAAGCTGCCTCTATCACAAAAGAAATGATATGATACGATGCGAAATGAGGTAAATGTCCGGCCCAAGCCCTGTGCGTTCCGGGTTGTTGGTCTTCACTGGGAGGCCAAGCTCATGGGGAGAGGTGCTCATACTAGGATTCGTAAGTGAAAGGTTATGGTTGATGATCCGCGTACTGTGTTACGATGATTCGGGGTAATCCCGATGGATGAAATCAAATATTGTGGCACAAGTGTGCAACCTCTGCAGAGTGTAAACCTATTCGAATAGCCGCGTCCACGGTCACGGACGGTTGGAAAGGCCATACAGTTTCCGATGTCATATCTTTGAAAATGATGTTGAAAGGTGATGGTGAAATGACTTGTGGTGAATTGAATTGAAATCACCACTTGAATGGTGGGAATGACACTAATGTTCCCACTTGAGTTAGTTAGCACTTGAATAAGCTTTTCTCAAACTTTGTGAACTAAAACTAGCTTTATGCAAATAAACTAGAGCTTAGCAAACCATACTAGAATGTCTAGCACTTACATTAGTATTAGTTTGCGAGTACTCAACGTACTCACGGCTTTGTCCCTGGCTATTCAAATGTCCAGAGTATGAAGATGATCAAGGAGATGACCAGCAGGACGCCTACGACAACTAAGCGCCTTCCGACGTCAAGCGTTGGCCTGTGGACTAGAGAGTCCTTGTATCTTACGCTTCCGCTATGTTGAACTATGAACTTGTGTTTGTTCGTTGATCAATAGATCAACTATTCGTGTAATATGGATCATGTGATTCCAAATTTGTAAGACTTATGGTTTGTAATGAATGATGACTGTGATACTTAACTATTATGCCTCGCAACAACAATATTCCTGGGATTGCGATGTATGACATAATAGGCATTCGGACTTAAAAATCCGGGTGTTGACAGTGTCTCTCTCCCACACAAGCATTTATTCAAACAAAAACAAAAACAAACAGACGCTCCAAGTAAAGTACATAAGATGTGACCGAATAAAAATATAGTTTCAAGAGAAGGAACCTGATAATTTGTCGATGAAGAAGGGGATGCCTTGGGCATCCCCAAGCTTAGATGCTTGAGTCTTCTTTAAATATGCAGGGGTGAACCACCGGGGCATCCCCAAGCTTAGAGCTTTCACTCTTCTTGATCATATTGTATCATCCTCCTCTCTTGACCCTTGAAAACTTCCTCCACACCAAACTTGAAACAAACTCATTAGAGGGTTAGTGTATAATCAAAAACTCACATGTTCAGAGGTGACACATTCATTTTTAACACTTCTGGACATTGCCCAAAGCTTCTGGAGGTTAATGGAACAAAGAAATCCATCCAACACAGTAAAAGGGGCAATGCGAAATAAAAGGCAGAATCTGTCAAAACAGAACAGTCCGTAAAGATGAATTTCTAAGAGGTACCAGACTTGCTCAAATGAAAATGCTCAAATTGAATGAAAGTTGCGTACATATCTGAGGATCACTCACGTAAATTGGCAGAATTTTCTGAGTTACCTACAAAGAATTCATCCCAGATTCGTGACAGCAAGAAATCTGTTTCTGCGCAATAATCCAAATCTAGTATCAACCTTGCTATCAAAGATTTTACTTGGCACAAAAATGCAATAAAATAAAGATAAGGAGAGGTTGCTACAGTAGTAACAACTTCCAAGACTCAAATATAAAACAAAGTTACTGTAGCAAAATAAACACATGGGTTATCTCCCAAGAAGTTCTTTCTTTATAGCCATTAAGATGGGCTCAATAATTTCAATGATGCACTCCCAAGAAATAAGAGTTGAGGCAAAAGAGAGCATCAAGAAGCAAATTCAAAACACATTTAAGTCTAACATGCTTCCTATGAAAAGGAATCTTGTAAATAAACAAGTTGTGTAGGCATAATGCAACAAGCATAGAAAGACTAGACAAGCACAACTTCAAAAATTTCAGCACATAGAGAGGTGTTTTAGTAACATGAAAATTTCTACAACCATATTTTCCTCTCTCATAATAATATCCAGTAGCATCATGAGCAAACTCAACAATATAACTATCACATGCAACATTCTTATCATGAGTCTCATGCATAAAATTATTACTCTCCACATAAGCATAATCAATTTTATTAGTAGTAGTGGGAGCAAATTCAACAAAGTAGCTATCATTATTATTCTCATCATCAAATATAGGAGGCATATTGTAATCATAATCAAATTTATCCTCCATAACAGGTGGCACCAAAAGACTACTATCATTATAATCATCATAAATAGGAGGTAAAGTATCATCAAAGAAAATTTTCTCCTCAATGCTTGGGGGACTAAAAAGATCATGCTCATCAAAACCAGCTTCCCCAAGCTTAGAATTTTCCATATCATTAGCAACAATGGTATTCAAAGTGTTCATACTAATATGTTCCATGGGTTTTTTAATTTTCGCATCAAACCATCCATGTCTTAACTCAGGAAAAAGAATAAAAAGCTCCATGTTGCTTTCCATTATGCCAAACTAGTGTAAAACAAGAAACAAAAAGAGGCAATTGCAGGATCTAAAGGAAATAGCTTCGAGTACTTACAACGGCGCCAGAAAATAGCTTAGTAGCCGAGATCCGGAGTGTGAGTACCTTTTACCTTTCCTCCCCGGCAACGGCGCCAAAAGTACTTGATGTCTACGGGTGCTTCTATTCTTGTAGACAGTGTTGGGCCTCCAAGAGACGAGGTTTGTAGAACGCAGCAAGTTTCCCTTAAGTGGATCACCCAAGGTTTATCGAACTCGGGAGGAAGAGGTCAAAGATATCCCTCTCAAGCAACCCTGCAACCACAAAGCAAGAAGTCTCTTGTGTCCCCAACACACCTAATACACTTGTCAGATGTATAGGTGCACTAGTTCGGCGAAGAGATAGTGAAATACAAGTGGTGTGAATATATATGAGCGTAGTAACGGCACCTAAAATAGCTTGATGCTACAACCGGCGTGTGGTTGATGGTGGTAATATTGCAGGCAGTACAGAGTAGAACAGTAAACAAGCGATGATTGCAGTATTTGGTAACAAGGCCTAGGGATTATACTTTCACTAGTGGACACTCTCAACATTGATCACATAACAGAATAAATAGATAAATGCTCTACTCTACACTCTCTTGTTGGATGATGAACACCACTAATTGTGTAGGATTACACGAACCCTCAATGCCGGAGTTAACAAGCTCCACAATATTCGATATTCATATTTAAATAACCTTAGAGTGCATGATAGATCAACACAACTACACCAAGTACTAACATAGCATGCACACTGTCACCATCACACTATGAAGGAGGCATAGATCACATCAATACTATCATAGCAATAATTAACTTCATAATCTACAAGAGATTACAATCATAACCTACGCCAAGTACTACACGATGCACACACTGTCACCATTACACCGTGCAGGAGGAATATAGTACTTTAATAACATCACTAGAGTAGCACATAGATGAATAGTGATACAAAACTCATATGAATCTCAATCATGTAAGGCAGCTCATGAGATCATTGTATTGAAGTACATAGGAGAGAGATTAACCACATAGCTACCGGTACAACCCTTAGCCTCGATGGAGAACTACTCCCTCCTCATGGGAGACAGCAGCGTTGATGAAGATGGCGGTGGAGATGGCATCGATGGGGAAGCCTTCCGGGGGCACTTCCCCGTCCCGGCGGCGTGCCGGAACAGAGACTCCTGTCCCCCAGATCTTGGCTTCGCGATGGCGGCGGCTCTGGATGGTTTCTCGTACCGTGGCTTTTCCATCTCGAAGTTTTAGGTCAGGGACCTTTATATAGGCGAAGAGGCGGAGTCGGAGGGCTAACGAGGCGACGACACAGTAGGGGGCGCGACCCACCCCCTGGCCGCGCCAGCCTATCATCTGGGGCCCACAGGGCCCTCCTCTGGTGGCTCTCGGGTGTTCTGGAAGCTTCATGCAATTCTAAGATGCTGGCGTTGATTTCGTCCAATTCCGAGAATATTTCCTTGCTAGGATTTCTGAAACCAAAAACAGCAGAAAACAGGAACTGGCACTTCAGCATCTCGTCAATAGGTTAGTTCCGGAAAACGCATAAAATCATCATAAAGTGTGAACAAAACATGTAGGCATTGTCATAAAACAAGCATGGAACATCAGAAATTATCGATACGTCGGAGACGTATCAGTCGGCGAAGGGGATATTGACTAACACAGTCTGCATCTCATCATGCAGGCCATTCAGGAACCTTTCCTTCCTCTTCTCGGTGGTATCGGTCTCATCCGGGGCGTACCTTGACAGAGTTAGAAATCTGTCGCGGTATTCCACCACGGACATCCTGCCTTCTTTCAGTTCACGGAACTCATCCCTCATCTTCTTTATCAGACCTGGGGGCACATGGTACTTGCTGAACTTGAGCTTGAAATCTGCCCAAGTCATGATCTGTCCGGCGTTCATAGCACGGGTGCTGGTCCACCAGGCTCTTGCAGGTCCTGCTAAGTAGTGTGTGGCAAACAAGACCTTCTCGGCGGCTTCAACTCCCGCAACCTCCAGATTGTTCTCCATCGTCTGGAGCCAGTCATCGGCATCGAGGGGTTCCTCGATCTTGCTGAACATTGGGGGGTTTGTGTTTTGGAAATTCTTGAGCTTAGACCCTGGGTGATCATGGTTTCCATGGCCATGGTTGTTGTTAGCAAGTTGTTGAAGTGCTGCGATGTTGGCCTGTCATTCAGCTCTTTAAGCCTCTCTATCCTCCAGCATGATCTGCAACATTTGCATCATGGCATCTTGATTTGCGCTATGGGTTGGAGGGGCCATCTGAACATTGAGATAGATCATGAGATAAGAGGGAAATTCTCTATGGCTTTTTTTTGTGCTTAAGTTAAAAGTTTAAAACTTGAAGACTTGTCATGTTGGAACAAACATACATTCATTCATGGCAAACAACACACATTACAAGATAACACACTAATGGTTTTAAGAACCATTCTTCTCCAAGCTACGATACATGGGACGGGATACAACTCACACCTACGTAAGTGAACAGGTGAAACTACTCCTCATCTACATCTATCGGGATGTAGTCATCTTCTCCGGCATCCAGAAACTCGTAGTCTTCCTCCTCGGTGTTCTCATCCTCTTCGAAGTCATCATCATCACTCAGGAAGGCTTCTCCTCCCTGAATGTCTTATCCATCTTCTTCCATCTCTCTCATCTGGTCCTCTTGGGCCTTGACAGTGGCCTCCAAAGATACTATCTTCACGCGAAGACGCGCAATCGTAGTGTCCTTCTTGGCACGCTGCTGGCGGAGTGACTTGCGGTCCTTGGCGAGCAGCTTGATGGCATCGCCCTGCTGAGTGATGTGGGCATGAGTCTGGTTGGCGTAGACACGAGCGTTGTCCAGCTCCTTCTGCGTATGGTACAGCATGAAATCCAGATGCTCCACATGGTGCTTCAGCTTGGGGTGGGGCTGCATGTCCATGGGTTCTCCCGCGGAGTTACGCCTTGCGAGGTGAGCAAAGCGAGCGTCTTGGAGTGCTTCCCCACTCATCCTGCACAGACGGGCAAGTCCTTCCTGAAGAGCACGAGCGAGTCCGTCCAGCCAGTCGCTTTCCCTGAAGGAGAAGAGGATCCTCTCAGAAGTAGGAGGCTCCATCTTGCCCCTCAGATCAGCGGTGATGATCCATTGCAATTCCCCTCTGGGCTGGTCGTTGACCTCGACTCCGTGGAACTCAGGGTGAGGGCGGTCAAGGTGATCCGATAGGGCATTGAGGTCCCTTTCGAAGATCAAACTCCCGCCATTCCCCAGCTGGTAAAACTTGGTGTTGATGGGATCCATCTGAAAGTGAAGTGGATGAGTAAGTTAGAAAAGTGAACAAGTGTGGCAAAAATTTATGTATATTTCTTAGGAAGAGCATGACTTCTTATTTTTAAAAGATCTCAAAGAGAAGAAAAGGACTTAGTTTTTTTTCCATAAATACTCACTTAATTTGTTTGTGAAACTAAATTTTTCAGAACATCCATTCTAACTAGGGTCTCCTAAGATCAAACAATGGCTCTGATACCAACTTGTCAACACCCGGATTTTTAAGTCCAGATGCCTATTATGCCATACATCGCAATCCCAGGAAGATTGTTTTTGCGAGACATAACAGTTGAATATCATAGAGTCATCATTCATTATAATACCAACATAGTCATTACATAAAAAGGATCACCTAATCCAGTCTCATTACAACACTTGATCTATTGATCATTACACAAATACGTAGCGGAAGCGAAGTAGTAGTGGACTATCTATTCCACAGGCAACGCTTGACGTTAGGAGAAGCTCCTAGTTGTCGTAGACATCCTGCTGGCCGTCATCTTCATATTGATGTTCAGCTTCATAGTCTGTCCATTTGAATAGCCAGGGACACAGCCGTGAGTACTTTCAAGTACTCGCAAACTAATACTAATGTAAGCACTAGTAGTTTTATTGAGAATGTTCTAAGCTCTAGGGTTATTTGCATAAAGCCAATTTTAGTTTACAAACTTTAGTAAAGACTCCTCATTTGCTTAACTAACTCAAGTGGGAACATTAGTGTCATTCCCACAACTCTGTTGTGATTCAATTCAAAGTCACCTTTCAAATTCAATTCACAATTCCTATTTGAAGAAAATTTCTGATGATGAAACCATATGGCCTTTCCAACTGTCCATGACCGCGGACGCGGCTATTCGAATAGGTTTACACTCTGCAGAGGTTGCACACTTGTGCCACAACATTTGATTGCATCCGTCAAGGATAACCTTGAATAATCGTAACTCAGTACGCGGATCATCAACCGTTAACCTTTCACTTACACACCCTAGTATAGGCACCTCTCCCCATGAGCTTGGCCTCCCGGTGCCAACGTTATCCTGGGAACTGCACAGGGCTTGGGTCGTACATTCACCTCATTTCACGTCATTTCACTTTTAACGGAGGCAGCCTTGGCATAACCTCTATGAAGCTTGTTTAGAGGGAACCCATACTAAGATACATAAACTTCCAGTTAAGCCCTACCCATAATCAGGTATTGTGGGGGTACTCAAGTATTGGAATGGTATCACATCTAACTCAATCATCAGATTTTATCAAGTTCACCAATTCAAGTCAAGTCACATTCACCTTCAAAATCTTTCAATGGAATAACTCATCATTCTAAGGTTTTCAAATTCATTTCAAAATCACATGTTCCCATCTAAAGTAGTCATTTTTTACTTTAGCACTAGCAACTAAGTATGAGGGGTGCTAAGTAATTTGCATTGCTTCTAGGCTAACTTTGATGCTCCTGTACCCATCCAATACTAACCAAGTGAATCATGAATCAAAAGTAACTTTGGTAAATCAATTTCAATAAAGCTTGTAAAGTAAAAAACTTGGGATAGGACCATTGAGCATAAAGTAAATTGGGGTAATGCCTTGCTCTTGTAGAGCTTTGCACTTTGCAAGAATATTAGCTTGCCTTGGTTGGTGTATTGATCAAAGTGGTCTTCTTCTCCTTGGAAGTAGACCTCCTCCTCCTCCTCTTGATACTCCTCGGTACTAGCGTCTAAAATCGAATACGAGGTATACAATCACCAAACAAGTCTTAAGGCTATGCTAAGCACACACATGGTTCACACAAGCTATTCATTCATCATAACCCTAATTACAAAAAGGGGGTTTGGCTTGTGTGTTAAGAAAACTTGCAAGAGAGAAATAATTTCCTCTTATTGAATCTTTTACAATTTAATTTCCTCAAATAATAATAAGGTATGAATTCATGTTGCTCAAGTGCAACACTTCATATCTATCATTTGTGGAAAAATGATTTAAATGAGGTACTACCTCGTACCATTTGATTCTTACTTTAACAGCAATTTAATGTCTCTAAGTAATCCAATATGAGATGATATAGACTAAGTCAACACACCACTTTGAACTGCTTAGGACCGTGGCGCTCGTCATCGTCCTCGCGTTCTCGCGTCCGTGGCGGATGGCGTCGGCCATGGTGTCGTGCACAGAGTTCCCGCAGCCAAGTGGGCATGTCCATGGTGTTGCTGGTGTCACGAGTGTCCTTCTGGCGCAGAGAGAAAGGGGAGGGGGCAACGGAGGTGACCAGGCGAAGTCGTGGCCGTGCGCGTCTGTGACGCTCACCATGCGCGCTCTGGCGTGCGTGGGCGTCTCTGGGCGTGCACGTCCTGGCGCGTGTGGTGCACCGTTGGCTCGAGCAACGTGTCTCGCACGCTCAGGGGAGTGAGAGGAAGCAAGGTGACAAGGTGGTGCATGCTGGAGTGGGTCAGAGGGAGAGATGGCATGGTGATGTCCATGCCATGCCACGGCATGGATGATTTGGTCAATATTTGTGATGAGCAATGGTAACATTTCTTGTCTATGGTGCTTGGCCAGATGCAGAGAGGTCAGGGAGGTACAGAGGATGACCTAGGGTTGATGGTGGAGGCAAAGAACTGCTGGACAAAGCAATGTCCAGGGTTGGCAGATCAGTGCCCACCAACTGTTTGATGAAATGGCCGCAAGAAAGTTATTTTCGAATTTTTGAATGAATTTTGCTGGGTTGCAATCATATATTATTTGAAGTATACTGATGGTGGTGGTGGTCAAATTTGAGTTGATTTGCAAAATCACAAATTGCATATGATCTTAATTCTGTTTCAAAGTCCTCACTTTGCTTGATCATATCTTTGAATCCAAGGAGAGTTTGCAGATGAGTTCTTGAGCAAAGTTGTTCACCTTGATGTTGTCTTGGATGAGGTGCAAAGAGTTGGCATTGTGTAGTTTAGAAATCTCTAAATAACTGGGCTCAAAGTAGGCATCAGGCTAAGATTGTCAATTTTGACCATTAGTGCATGTGAGCTCATTTTGAATTCAAATTTGTTTTGATTTGATTTTCTTTGATTCCAAAAGTGTTTATAAGTGTTTACTAACCATTTCCAACCAATGGTGCAAACCAAAATGGTCTAGATTCAAGATTTGCAAAAATGGCATAAACCCTATGTGAGGTTTTTGTGATTTTCTAATTTTATTCTTTTATTTTAGTTTTTGCTTTTCATGGTGATCACAAGGGATCAAGGGTAGGGTTTTAATACATTGGTAAGGTTGGCAACACTCATCATGGCAAGATCACTCAAATGCACACATACTATGCATAACACTATATACATCATTTAAAGTTTTTGTTAGTTGCTAAATTTGAAATTTTGGTAAACCTCCTTTCTCATTGATTGAAATTTTTGGGATGTTACATCTACCTAGTAGCATTATTTCTATTCCAAGTAATTCATCATGTTTTTATTTATCTTCCAAATTAAATTTTGGCATGATAAAATTAGTCAGTAAAGCTCTCACGAACTTGATGGCACATTTACTTACTTGTACTTAATGAATTTGATCATTGAGCCTATCTTATGAAGTTTATATGTTTGAAAATTTCAAGTTGGGAGTTAGTATAATCATGTTTTCATGGGGAACACTTTTGGCATTGCACTTATATTTAGTTGTTGTCATGTTCTTTTCTTTATGGATGCCTACCGGTGCGAAATAAAATGGAAACTTGTAAGTCCATGGAGTTTGTATATGAGCTAGGGAAACGTCTGGGCCACTAATCTAAGCCATGCATCATTCATGGTGGAAATTTACAGCTAAACAATAGTGAGCATTCTATTAAGCATTTGCAATAAAAAACTATACTCATAGTAAATAAAAAAATTGCTGAGATGCTCAATGTATTTTTGTCTTGTCATTTGGCATGGGATTGCTCGTACAAGAGTACCTCCATATCATCGGGCAAGAGGTACCACGTTGGCGGTTCTCAATGATACATGTATACTTACAATAACAAGAACTTATTTGGGACCTAAGTTTAGTAGCATGAGGTTTATGTACTCGCATTAAAGGGGAATGAGATTTTCAACTTGTGATTTGCAAGAATATAGCTCATTTTTTTATTCACATTAACTTTAACCATTCAAGATGCATATGATAGGGGCAATGAGAGTTCAAAGCTAATAAGTATCATACTTTTTGGAAGGTTTATAAAACTTGTTTATCTTGCTTACTCTGCAAAGAGTCTCTCTTTTACTTTTATGTTGAGTCTTCATCTTCTACTTTATGCACCGATTAAGAGAGCATAGTTGTCATTCTTAGTGCAATGTGCATAGTCCCAAAATTATTATTGATTGATCCATTATTGTGCTATTGCTTGTTCTTAAATTACTTGTATCTAGTTACCCTCTGAAATTTGAAGGTGTCCTAGCATTTATGTTTTGCTACTTCATAAAGGACATGTTGAGTACCACTTTACTATGTTTTCTCTATGCTCATAAACAAACAATTGCTTTCAATGCACTATTATTCATGATCCTTTGTTTGAGTTACTCTTCATGTTATAACATAGTTGCTAAGTTCTATTGAATTATATCTATCATGCCTATGTTTAGAGTACTTTGATCCCAGCTCACAATGCTTTACATGCTTGATCAAGATTGTGTTGGCTTCATGTCACCTCAAAAAATATTTTGTTATCACTTCCCTACTCGAGGTCGAGCAGGAGTTAAGCTCGGGGATGCTTGATACGTCTCAAACGTATCTATAATTTTTGATACTCCATGTTTGTTTTACACCAATTCATATATGTTTTGCTTACACTTTGTTGCACGTTTACATGATTTACGGCACTAACCTATTAACAAGATGACATAGTGCCGGTTCCCTATTTTTTGTTGTTTTTGTATTTCAGAAAAGTTGTACAGGAAATATTCTCGGAATTGGACGAAACAAAAGCCGAAGTCAATATTTTACCGAAACGAAGACAAAGTCCGGAGGGGGGACGAAGAGGCGCCACAGGGCGGCCAGACCACCCGACGGCGCGACTTGGGTGTGGCCCGCGCCCATGGGTGGTGTGGGCCCCCTGGCACCCCACCGACCTAAATCCTCCGCCTATTTAAGCACGATCTCGAGAAAACCCTGGATACCCGAGCCTCCATCCACGAAAAGTTCCGTCGCGACCGCCATCGTAGAACCCATCTCGGGTGTTCTAAAGCTCTTCCCGGCACCCTGCCGGAGGGGAAAATCATCTACATCGCCATGCCCGCCTCCAAAATGATGTGTGAGTAGTTCATCCCTAGACTATGGGTCCATAGCAGTAGATAGATGGTTGTCTTCTCCAATTTGTGCGTCATGTATTGATCAAGATCATCCTTATGTAATTATATATGTTGTGTTTGTTGGGATCCGATGAATATTGTATACTATGTTGAGGTCAATTATATATCCATGTCATATGTTATTTGTGATTTTGCATGATCTCCATTGCTAGTGGATCCTCTGGCCAAGTAGATGCTTGTGACTCCAAGAGGGGGTATTTATGCTCGATAGTAGGTTCCTGCCTCTAGTTTTCTGGAAGAGTGACAATAACTTCTAAGATTTTAGATGTGTTGTTGCTACTAGGGAGAAAACAACAATGTTTTATCCGAGGGTAATTATATTGTTTGCATTACACACAATGCTTAATGCAATTATCTGTTGCTTGCAACTTAATAGTGAAAGGGGTTCAGACGATAACTAGAAGGTGGATTTTAGTCATAGACGCAGTTGGATTACAATCTATGTATTATGTTGTAATGCCCAAAGGAATCTCATAGTAATCATATTGTCATGTATGGTCGATATTCTATCAATTGCCCAGCTGTAATTTGTTCACCCAACATGCTATTTATATTTATGGAGAGACACCTCTAGTGAACTGTGGACCCCAGTCCTTTTTCATTTACACTGATAAATTCAACCACTGCAATCCTGCTCTGTTTACTTACTGCAAACATCTCTTTCCACTCGATACGTCTAATCCTTTGTGTTTAGCAAATCGATGAGATTGACAACCTCACTGCAAGTTGGGGCAAGGTACTTTGGTTGTGTTGTGTGCAGGTTCCACGTTGTTGCTGATGCTGGTTGTGCGCCCTGCCCCGAGTCAGCTAGCAACACCTTCAGAAGTCATGCCTTTCTCCTACTGGTCGATTAAACCTTGGTTTCTTACTGAGGGAAAACTTGCTGATGTGCTCATCACACCTTCCTCTTGTGGTTTCCCAACCGCTTCCACAACAACCGCTCAGCAAGATTGTCTGGCGCCATCACCGGAGCACCATCACCCTCAAATAACTAGTTTTCTCCTTGGACTATTTATATCCCTTATTCCACCTTGAGGAGGAAAGGTCAAGCATTCTATTTGATCTCTCTCTCCTACTTTATTGTTGAACCTCAAAAGCTTGCTTCCTCTCTATCCCTCATGTGATTATTGCATCTTCTTGAGGGATTTGAAAGAGGAAGTCTAGATCTACAATCTCCATCAATCAATTCCTCCTCTAAGGGAGGGGGACTCTTGGGAGCTAGATCTTGGAGTCATTTTTTGATTTCCTCATTTGTTCTTCCTCTCTAGTCCTCCATAGCAGTTGTTACTTTGGTGGAATTGGAGTGTGAAGGATTTGAAAACCTTTGGTGCTCTTGCTTTTTCATCATTGCATAAGTGTTGGCTATCCATTACGATTAGTTCGAGTGAGAGACCATGAGCTTGTTACTCTTGGAGGGGTTACCTCCTAGTTGGCTTTGGCGGTTCGTGCTCCGGTGACCTCTTCGTGGAAGATTGTGAAGAGGCTTGGGCTTCTCCTTCGTGGAGCTTGTGAAGTGGTTGTGGAGCCTATCTCCAGGAGTGGAGGAAAAGCTAACCATCACGTAAATGCCTTTGTCCATTGTGGTATTGGCTTCGAGAAGAAGGTGAGACTTTGTGGAGTTAGGGAGACCTTCGTGATAGTCTGCATATCTCCAACGTGACGTACATCACCTTGTGTGGGGAACACGAGAATACATATTTGTCTATGCGTGCCTCGGTTATCTCTATACCCGAGTTTACTTTCCTTGTGATAGCCATCGTGCTTGAAGTACTTTGGATATTCATTGGCTAGATCAAATAGCACATAAGTTGTTCATAACTTTACATTCATGGATAACATATTTGACCAATAAATTAACTATCTCAACTCAATAACATATACATGATAATTATCTATTTCTCTGAGGCTTAGACTGACCCTTGTGCTAGTGTGTTGCTAGGTTGGGTTGGTTGGAGCTCTACGAGTCCACATCTAAGTGTAAACTATTAGGATATGGTATCTTGCTATCACTTGTGTTATATATATCTTTTGTCTATCTTGCCTATATAACTTGTTGGTGTTGCAGTTAGTTGAGCCTAGCATATTTAGGTTTGTGCTTGTAAAATAAACGTTAGTTTAATTCTGCATTCTTACAAGACAATTCCGTAATAGTTTTTAAAACGCCCATTCACCCCCTAGGCAACATCTCATCCTTTCAGCTAGTTTCATGTCTTTGTGATCTTGTGTTCTTTGTGTTCGTTCCTTTCCCATTTGTGTTTATCTTTCACGTGGCCAATAGTGAAGATCATACAACCTAAACCGTAACATATGATACCAGAGTTCAATATTAGCACAATTTTAGCTTTGTTTCCTTATCCCCTTCCTCAAACCCTTCATTTCTAGTTCACGCTTTCTTCCCCATGTTATAATAGCCCCAATACTTGATGTAGATTGATTTAGAGATTAAAATATTTTTGTGGTGGTTTTGCACCATAATTTAATGCTTTAGGTGTTGATCTCTCTTCCTATATGTTGCCATAGCCTAATTTATTTTTGTCCCCTTTGGTTCAAGAGTTTTCGCTAAATATTTCCTCCCAAAGTGAGTTTGGCCCCGTAGATCTAGACTTCCGCGAGCAACCAAAGTATCCGGGCGAACATACTTGGATCGTAAGGCCCACCTAGAATTGCAACTCTTTATTTCCTATTATTTCAATAATTTTTTGTGTATGGGATCGCATTCTCATGTTTTGGTCTTGAGTTGAAGCTATCGACGACCCCGGCCTTTAAACTACATATAGAATTCACCCCATTCATCACACCTACAATGAAAGCAAGGCCGGTTGAGTCAATTTCAAGTTAATGATAAAGTTGTCGCTCGAAGGTAAAACCGTGACAAACTTTTCGTACCTTGTCATGCCTTGAGATCCATTCATTCATTTGTAGAAACTTCATTCCTACAAGTAATAGTTCTTATAGTCTTGTTTGGGTTGCATGCTTATTTAGTTAGTTGATAACCATGTATAATAATGTGTTCTTCTTGTATCATCTTGGCACAATGAAAAGGAGGAAGGAAAGAAGTAAAAAATATGAAAGAAAAGTGTGTGATCAAAGTGTGACAAGTACTCTCCTATAGGAACTCCAAAGTATCAAGATGTCATATGATGTGAACTTTGATGTTCAATGTGAATCTTGTGAGTATTAATATTTTTTATGTTTTCCCCTGATGCAACTCCTCTATACTCCATATAAAAAATATTTTGATGATTACTGAGGGAGATAACACTATGCATTAATTACTATGCACAGTATACACAAAATAAAGAAGTTGAGAGTTTCGTGGTGAATTTATTTACGGGAGAAAGGAAGATACAAAAGGAGTCATAGAATGTAAAGTGTAAATCCTTAATCCCAGGGATGCATCAGAATCCTGCTCTCCACCAACTATTGGTGGTTTGAGAATTTTTACCCTCATGTTTTTCGAGAACCATTATAACTTACGTGAAAGTTATTTTTCTTGTACAACACCATCAATTTTTTTGGATTTATATTATTAATATACCTTTAATGGTTTATTGGATATATGAAACTCTTTGTACTTCTTCATTGTATGCGAGGTTGCGGCATGATCATGTAATCTTTTTGTTGTATGGTTGTTCGTTTAAGGATGATATGCCAGTTTGAAAATGTATCGATGGATATTGAACTTGATTCAATTACTTGTGTTAATGTTTAGTAAAGAACGAATTTTTGGTATATGAACTATATTTTGTTGTGGCATTTTTGCAAACTCTCCTATAGTGCTAAATCTCCGTCTTTCCAGCCTTTCTCAGACTGAACATGGTGTAATTTTCTAGTGCATCCAAACCCCCTTAAGCCAAGTTGTTTAAACTTGTGTCCACCATATCATTTGTTTACATTCCAAGTAAAATTGGCATCATTGCACGAAAACCTTTCAAAAACTGCTCTTGTTTGTGTTGCTCATATCTCGTGGGGAAGTTTAAAAGTGGGGTGAACACAAACTTGATAGGCACAACCACCCTTTAGGTTTAATAAAAATAAGGTGTAAGGATACATTGCCCGTATGTGTGGTTTTGGTAATTAATGAAATTCCCTATGGAGTAATATTTTCACTGAGTTTTATATGAAGGAAACTTCCATATGTATTACTTGAAGCCATGTGTTGGATTAAAGTGTGGATGCCATGAAGATAAATATATACCTTGTGTATTGGCGTCAAGATCATCGATTTAAAAATAGTAATATGACTTGATCAAGATCTTGAGTGCTTGATTTCAATAAAATAATTCAAGATATGGCTTTAAGAGGGCATCATGGTAGTCTCAAGAGTTGATCTACGGTTTACTAATATTTGAAGCATGCAATCAAATGAATATTTATTTATGTACCTCAAGATATTGTGACAGAGAATGAGAAAATACAAGGTTGACTAATGTAAAGAGTGAATAATTTATTCAAGTTGGTCAGCACATGAAGCATAAACAACCACATGGTAGGGATCATGTGATCTTGTGGTATGGTAAGCTTTGTCAATGCTTTGTGAACTAACATGTCATATATGTATCTTTGTGTTATTAGGTATGTTTCCTTGTACATGCACCAAAAGTGATGTTTCAAATTGCCCATGAGAGGATGACATAAAGTGATGATCGTCATCAAGGTTAAGAAGATCATATGCTTGAATCTTGTCGTCCATTTGGTGATAATGGACATGTGAAGATGTGCCTTAATGAAGCTATCCCATAGTAGTGTAGGGGAGCAAATTATGAGTCTTCACGAAGCAACAAAGATCAAGTGAAGTATTATAGCTTGAACATAACGCGAAGCGTTGTCATCAAGATAAAGTGGGATGCACAAGGCAAAGGTATGACATTCCTAGGTTTTCCTATTATCGGTATCAACGTGATAGTTGGGAGACAATGATATAGGATAGATAGTCTCACTATCAAGAGGGGCTTTTGGTTGAGTAACTTGGTCACATCATCTTAGTGAGCTCAAACCTTTGCATACTTTGCATCCCCTTATTCTTGTTTTTTCTTGTGTTTGTATGTCTGAGGTTCTTGAGCATGTTTCCAGCTTTTCAACAAGCCCATCTTTCATCGAAAACGGGATATTCTTATGAATCTTCAATTGCATTTTTGAGTTTGGATGTTTTACCAGTTCTTTGTGCATAGAAGTTTCGCCTCTAAATTCATGGTAAAATATCCTTTGCCAGTTCCTAATGTTTCCAACAACATCAATTTCATCTTAATCGGGTTCAGGGACATTGTGAGAGCTTAGTTCTTTTGACAAAACTACATTTTGAGGGAATTATGTGAAACCAGCATTGCCAGGCTCACAACCCGAACCAAGCGTAACCAGATAGAATTTATGGTATGCCGAAAGGCTATACCAAGCCCTGTTCCGGCGGCCACCGAAATGGATCCGATTGGCCTAAATCAAGCCAGCATGGATTCTGGCCCGCCAAACTGAGTTGGCCCAGCCTTGTGCGTTGGTAGCCATTCTGGTTTGCTGGACTATCCGCGTATGGCTCAGCACCGCTGAAATTACGGTCACACTTTTCTTTTTAACTTTAGGCGACTTTATTGAATGATCACTCAATTAGAAATAAGTACAAGGTTTAGAAAAGAGGGAGGATCATCTCCAAAACTCCTAGACACCCTACGAATAACCGTGGCGGGCAAGCGAATGTGCAACATTATTAGCTTCTCCCAAACATCAGACTTGGTCGTAGAACTTCCCCGAGACGGCTAGTTTTCTCCCTTAGACTTTAGATATCCTTTGTTCCTCCTTGAGGAGTTAAGGTCAACTATTGTTTGAGATCTCTCTCTCTACAACATTGATGAACCTCAAAAGCTTATCTTCCTCTCCCACCCCTCCTATGATTCTTGCATCAATTCCCCTTATAAGTGAGGGGATCTCTCGGGATCTAGATCTTTGAGTCATTAGTTGATTTTCTCCATTGTTCTTCCTCTCTAATTACTCCCTAGCACTTGTTGCTTTGGTGGTATTTAAGTGTGAATGATTTGTTTGTGTTCTTGCTTTGCATCCTTGCATAGTATTGAGCTCTTCATTATGATTTGTTTGAGTGAGAGACTGTGAGTTTGTTACTCTTGGAGGGTGACCTCCTAGTTGGCTTGGAGGTTGGCGCTCTGGTGACCTCTTCATGGAAGATTATGAAAAGGCATGGTCTTCTCCTTCGTAGATCTTGTGAAGTGGTTGTGGAGCTTGCCATCCTCAGAGTGGAGGAAAAGCTAGCCATAAGGAAAATACCTTTGTCCTTCCTAAAATTGGCTTGGAGAAGAAGGAGAGCTTCATGGCGTTTGAGAGACCTTTGTGGTAATCCGCATCTCTCCAATGTGACGCACCTCACTTCGTGTGAGGGAACACGAAAATACATCTTCAGCTCCGCATGCCTCGGTTATCTCCATACCCTACTTTACTTCCTTGTGATAGTCTTTGTGCTCGAAGTATTTATATCTTGCTTATCACTTGTGTTACATGTATTTTGTGCCTATCTTGGTTAGCTCTAGTTATTGTTGGTACACTTAGTTTATCCTAGCTTATTTAGATTTTGTGCTTATAAAATAAACATTAGTCTAGTTCTACACTTTTACAAGCAAAAACACTAATTGTTTTTAAAACACATATTCACCCCCCTCTAGAAGCTCATCCTTTCATAATAAAGATGTCTAAATTTTAAAAAATATCACTTGCATATCGCACTTCTTCCATGGGAAAAGATGACCATATGGTAGGATACCAAGGATTTGGCTAGCCATGGACTGAAACGTTCGCAAAGGTTGGAGGGAAGTGTTACTTTGTAAATGCTACTTTAAACCTGAAAATAAAGAAAAACGATAGGAACAAAAATAATGAACAATATACTTTAGACGGTTGTAAGGAGAAGACAAGTGACATAGTGTTTATAAAAAAATATTTTGATGACAGGGGCAATGGAACATCATGCTATAAAACCGTCGACATGAGCAACACCTCCCAAAATATTTCAACTTTTTTGTATAAAAAACACAAGAAAGTACGTTCTCCCCTCAGCCGAGGGCCTTTCTTTTCTTATTTCTAAGAGTCAATAAAAAGATACTCCATACAAATCTCAAAGAGATGAAAAGTTCTAAACCTATGTTCTAAGACCACTAAAACAAAACACATTTGATTATATTTTTCATCATCTTTGAGCGTGCAATTGTGTTTCATGATGCATTATAAACCCATGGCAAGGTAAAATGAACCTTTTTTGAAAAAAGTGATGTTTATGAAGAGTTTTAATTCTAAGCGGTGGAAATGGGTAACATATTTAATACCCTCTCCATCCGAAAAAGGAATGTCGCAAATTTGCCTAAATGCACATGTATACTATGAGAGAGTGTTGGTACAAGGGTAAATGATGACATTGTACTAAACTCACAAATGTTTGGGACAAGGGGATTTTTTTTCTCTGATTTATTTTAATACAGTGATATATATGTTTGCAGTAGTGATTGTGCGAGCTAAGGAGGATGGCCAAGTGGTTGGTGTTGTCCCTCATTTAGTGGAAAGGGGTATCTATATTACAATATGCCAACGATACAATAATATTTATGGAAAATGATTTGAAGAACGTTGTTAACATGAAACTAATCCTATCATATATAAACAACTCTGTAGATTGAAAATAAATTTCCGTAAGAGTATAATATTTTTCTTTGGGAAAGCGAAATAAATTGAATAATAATATAAAGAGTTGACAATATGTGAATCGGGGACCACCTCTTTGTTTCTTAGTCATTCCTATCCACTTCCGCAAACCTAGAAATAAGGATTAAAACTAGTAAAGGGCCATTTTGAGAGAAAGTTGGCAGGCTAGATGGGAAATTTGTTGTCCTACGGTGATCATCCCATTACCACTGATTCTATATTTACCAGCCTTCCGATGTTCATGTTGTCTAGTATGGGGATACCCAAACGGGTTCTCGTATGATTATATTTTTTTATATCGAGATTCTTTTGGCAAAGTGATAGTCATAAAGGAAAATCTCAATTAACTAAATGAGATATAATTTGTAGACCATAGGGTTAGGGGCTTAGGAGTCAATGTTTTAGATATCAAAAATAAATGTTTACTTAGCAAGTGGAGATAGAAACTCATTTAACGTGGAAGGTGTGTGGAAAGAGTTATTAGAAAATAAATGTTTACACAAGAAAGCACTCTCGAAATTCCAATCAAAATCTACATACTTCAATCTTTGGAAAGGTCTTATGAGTCTTAAACACTTCCTGTTTAGTATAGATTTTTGGAAGACACCTGGTTAGGTGACACACCCTTTTTGCACAATATCCTTCCATGCATCTTTTTCATAATATCCTTCCTTATATAACATTGCTCGGCGAAAAGATGTTTTGGTGACAATGTATATGTTGATAGTGAAGCAAAATATTAATTAAGACGTGCATTAACCGGTATGAAATGGGCACATCGGGTTCAAGGTTGTTATCACGAATATGTTCAGGTATTGGTTGAATGAAGTTGCGAAAAAAATAAAGCTAAGATTTGTGTTAGAGTTTGTGATTTACTTTAGACAATGTGGAATTTATTCATTTGTTATCATTGAATTTCATTGTGGCCTTATCTCCGGTCCAAGAAGCAGCTATCCATCATGGATTATGGGTGTAGCTGTTTGAAAACGGTTGCTTAGGATTTGTTCAACCAGTACGGCCAACAATTTAACAATCGACTCACATGTTGATGTCTACTCCTTTTTCTCCGACTAGGGGAGCAAAGCCCCGACCTCTACATCGAAGAGATGCACACAGCCTTATTCATTGCAAGATAAAGATTTAAAGTTTACATCTCAAGGATCACATAAAGTTTCAGCATCAGCCAAAAAAATCTAGATACAACCTTCTAAGCATCATTTTGGATCCTATAAGATTGTTGCCAACCACCCTAGTTAAATATATCCCGAACGAGGGCCATCAACCGAATGCATCCAAAATCCATATGCTCTCGTTGCTCCACAGGAAGGAGAAAAGACCACATGTGAATCCAGTACATGACTTTGTAGATGACCTATAAAAAGTTTGGCACACTTGTTTTGTTAAACACAACATCATTTTGACAATTCCAAATAGCCCAAACTAAGGCACAAACTCCCGCTTAAATTCTAGGCTGAACAATTGGTTCGATCCCATTAAGCCAATTCCCAAACACATTGATTACATTAGCAGGTGGTTGAACATTAAAAGTAAAATGGCCAACTCTCCAAATAAAAAGATGATCAATAGTCTCCCGAGCGTGACAAAAAACACACTTCGTACATCTAGTCCACCGTCATTTTGCTAAGTTATCTTTAGTGAGAAGAACTTTTCTATGAAGCAGCCACATGAAGACCTTTATCTTTAATGGAACCTTCAACTTTCAAAGATACTTTCGCGAAAATCTAGTATTTTCATTTGTAAAATCTGTGTACATAGATTTAATCGAGAAAGACCCAGAAAAAGTTAAACTCCATGAAAACTTATCAGGTTCATCAACCAGGTTAATACTCATCAATAGTTCCACTAAATTTAACCATGCTTCATACTTGTCTCTTGTCAAAACCCGACTAAAACTAACATTCAGCAGTGTATTTGACAATACATTTGCAACCATAGCATGTTTATGTTGCACAATGTTATATAGCAATGGATATTGAGTGAATAGAGATGTGCTACCTAGCCATAAATTTTTTCAAAATCAAGTGCTAGCCCCATCCTTAATGACAAACAAGCCTCGTTTGAAGAACTCATCCCTGACCCCCATAATATCTCTTCAAAAGGGTTAATAAGGAGTACATGAGATATAACTTTTCTTTACTTAGACTGCTCATAGTGAGAGTAACATAGCTAGTAACATCACACCTCTCAAGACATTTTGGTGACATGGCATGTCAATAGATGAAGAAAGAGAATGAAGTGGTAACTAGCTATGTTACCATAACATCACACACCCCAAGACAAAATGAGTCTACAACATATAAATAACACAATGCCTGACATCACATATAAGTTACTACCCACTATGAAGGTAGTAACCTAGACTAGTAACATGACATATGTTACTAGTCTAAGTTACTCCCCACTATGACCAGCCTTAGACTGCTCATAGTGGGAGTAACATAGCTAGTAACATCACATATCTTAAGGCATTTTGGTGACATGGCATGCGAATAAATGAAGAAAGAGAGTGGGGTGGTAACTAGCTATGTTACCACACACCCCAAGGCAAAATAAGTCTACAAAATAATAAATGACACAATGCATGACACCACATATAAGTTACTACCCACTATGAAGGTAGTAACCTAAACTAGTAACATGGCATATGTTACTAGTCTAAGTTACTCCCCACTGCGAGCAGCCTTATGATGTTGTTGACTGCCAAAACCCACCGGCGGGCAGCGGCCTGTCAACACTAGTAGAGCCGGGAAGAGCCTAGAGCTGCGGCTGGCTGAGACCCCTCCGAGCGACGGCCCGCAATGCTCTTCTGGTCACACGCGGCGATGCGAAGTGCAGGCGTGCCACCTGACCTATACCTGGTCGGGAAGGTGATGGGGATGCCTCGCTTAGTTCTGCATGGCATACACGTAAACATTAAATACGAGCCTCGATCGGCTCTCGTGAATCGGCTCAAAGAGCCGATCCACCCATGATTCGTACGGGTGCACGAATACTTGGTGATCCTGCTTGATCAAGATATAGCTAATGAGATCTACGACGATTTAGGGTTTTCACCGCATAATCGGATCATCCTACTCCAGGTTGGGCCTCACGGCCACGCACGGTGCTCATAAGCCGATCCTAAACAAGGCCTAAAAACCAACATGACGTTGATCCTCGGAACATCCTGTTTAGGACTTGCGAACGCCACCCTACGTGCCGCTGGATCCTCCCCCCTTTGTAAGGCCTAACTATTGCAGATATTAAACTAATCCTTGCAAAACAAGGAGCAATCGTAACGGATCAGATCTACTAGATGATGAACAAGCAGGGTGCCGCCCACACCCGAGATAGGCGTGAGGGCGGCTAGACATGCAAGGGTTGCACTACGTAAGCATGTTATACGAAGAACTATGCTAACCCTAACACATCTATGATAACTACGTTGCTCGCCATCAAAGACGCTTCAGTACGAGCAACGCATGAACAACGTGGAGCTTGTGCTGCCTAGATCGCAAGATGCGATCTAGGCAGCATGTCGCTTACCTGATTGAAACCCTCGAGATGAAGGAGTTGGCGATGCACCGAGATTGGTTTGTTTTGGGTTGAACGTGAGTTGTTGTTTATTCCATAAACCCTAGATACATATTTATAGTCCAGGGACTTTCTAATTCGGACGTGCACCTAACCGTGCACGAGTAAAACTCTAACTTTCAATCTAAGATGCGATCTACTATATTACGATACATGGGCAATTCAGCCCAACTTCGTGTATAAGGCCAATTCTTGTTCTTCCTTCCATGTATATCTTCAAGTCTATCTCAATCGTGGCCCACCTCTGACTCGGTCAAATTCTGGTGATAACACATGCCCCCCGGTTTTGGAATTGGTAATTCCAAAATCACTCCTTCATCGGGTCATGTCGTGGCCGTTGCAATATCCTTCATCATGATGTCCCGCCTTCTCAACTTCTCCGCGTGATCTGGCAGTTTTTTTTTTAGGCACCACTTCCTCGGAGGCATTGAATTTCCACTATATCCCCTTTTATTTAACCGCCATGAACAGTTCTCCTCTGCATCTCCTCCGCATTAGCACTCCAAAAGCCCTCCGCCACCATGTCTTCTTCCTCCTCTGCTCCATCGGATCCTTCCAGCCGTCCTCCACATCCCGTGAGCCGACGCCGGAGTACAACCCAGAGGTCCACGCGGCGAACACCCGCCGCGCCATTGCGGCCGGGGAGGAGTCGACCACGACTTCTCCATCTGGTCCGAGGACGACCAATCCTCGACGGACGGGAGAGCGACCTCCGCTTCCTCGCCGTTGGGGAAACGGAGGAGGAGAATGACGACGACGCTTTCTCTGCGACTTCACCTCTTCCGGGGAGGAGGAGCAGGAGGAGGAGGAGGACGACGACGAGAGCTCCTCCGACGAGCCGCCGGCCAGCGGTTGCCCTTGGCCGGCAATCTTAGCGACTTCGACAACGACGGGGACGACGCTGACGAAGAAGATGAAGTCAACGAGGGCCCGGTCGGCGGCCATTGGAGCGACGACGAGCCGGGAGCAGCGCCGATAGTGGCGACGACGGCGACGACGAGGCGTGACGGCCCATAGATAGGGCCTCCAGAATAGGGCCGTAGTAGTAGATGGGGCAATGGATCCCCTAGTATTTCCCTTTGAGAGCAATTAGCTCTTTATGTAAGAAATCTCATCTAATCAATGAAGAACTTTTCCCCAATTTTGATTTTGCCGATTCCTTCTGAGTTTAATTGAGCCGATTCCCTCTTCTACTGACCTTGCCGATTCGTCCCCTTTGCCAATGCGTAATGAGCCGATCGCACCGCATCGGTCCTTTGAAACTCACCCTTCTCTTCTTCATTGATGATTTTCTAAATCTGGTAGAAAATGCAGGATCTTCAGGAAAACCTTTAAACTTTTCCAACCAAACCCAATAATCCTTTTCAGTACCCATCATTGTGAAGAAGGTTGCAATGAAGGATCAGCCGATGGTATCCCCATCGGTTCTTTAAACAAAGTATCCACTAGGCCTGCTGCCCCCGAGCCTTACTCGAGCCTGCTGCCCCCGAGCCTCACTCGAGGCGAGAATGTCGAGAGAATGCGCCACAGCCGATCCTCTTTCTTCCTCCAACAGCCGATAATCTTCCGTTTCAGCTAAACTAGCCCCAAAGATTGGAAATCCTTGACAAAAAGGTTCAGGAACCCGGATCGGCTCGAAGCAGCTGAAGAAGTTTCCATTGTTATACTCCCTCGAGGCAACAGAAGGCACCACCGTTGGTCTGGATTTGGTGGAGACTCGATAAACGTTGCATAATTCCACTAAAGTCGATGGCTGCGCATCGGCTGCCTCTCAATTCTAAAGTCGATGCCCTTGCATCGTAAATTTTTTTATTTCTTTACGGCCGATTTTTTCCTATCGGCCCCATTTCATTGCACACATGTACCCCCGCATCTGTTCCCCGTTTAGGTGCCCCCGAGCCGAAGTGTCAAAGAATGGCAGATATCGGCTCTGAATTCGCACGTCGGCTCCCGATAGGGTCGAGGGTGAACACAAGCGAACATGTGGTGAGGATAATTTTGGCCGATTGCGAGATCGGCCTCCATAATGATTGGAGCGCTGACTGAAGGTTCTGCAATGTCCCTTCATAGACCTTTGGGGCCGATCACAAGGATCAGCCTCGCCAAGCACATCGCTTCGCTTCAACTACATGGTCAGGCCAGTGGATAAAACCAGCTTAACCCTTCCCTTTGTCACATCGATGCGCTCGCATCGTCCAAGTTGATGCCGAAAGGGGTTCTTGGCCTGCTGCTTCCCATGCGTTCATGCCAGCCGTTGAAATTTCGGCTGAGTCATCGGCCTGGACGACCTCTACCTCATCTCCATCCCACCGTATTATGCATTGGTGCATCGTGGAGGAATACAACAGTGGTGTGGATCCAATCTCTTCCAGCAGCACAGATAATCTGCCGTGCTATCAACGATGAAGAACGTTGTAGGGATAGTTTTCCTTCCTACGGTCAGATCCACGTTCAGAACTCCTTGTGCCTCGACGCTTGGCCGTTGAAATCGCTCAATGTCACGTTGGTCTTGATTAAATCCGAGCTAGAGCGTCCCAGCCGACGTAGCATAGAGTACGGCATGATGTTAATTGCCGCTCCGGTGTCCACCAACATCTTATTTACAGGCCTCCCATCGATATATCCTCGCAAGTATAGGGCCTTCAGATGCTGTAGCTCTTATCTCGTGGCTTCTCAAAGATAACCGGCCGTGGGCCGCAGTCAAGTTGTGCCACGGATGTCTCGTCTAACCCTGGAGCACTGAACTCTGAAGGGAGGATGAACACCATGTTCGTGCCAGCCGATGTTTCATCATCGGCTTTCTTTTGCTTGGGACGCCACTCCATTCTCCGTGGACGACCCTCTTCATTCAGGGCTCGCTGAACCTTTGCAGCCAGATCCGGCCGTGCCTTCCTTAGCGTATGCAGGTATAACCTTTCGGCTTCCTCCAGGCCGCGCAAACGCTGAACCCTGCGTTTTGTGAACGGCTGAGTCCGTCAGGGCACCACCTTGGACGGTGGTACTGTCTTCTTCTTCTTCGAGTCCCTCGTCTTCGAATCCTCAAGATCTGCCCAACGAGGTGACTGCGCGTTTGCTTGGTGGTGGGAGAGGCCCTAAGCGCTCAAACACAGACACGTTGATGCCTCCTTCTTCTTCTGCTGCATTCTAGGCAATTGCCGATTGTGGGCAATCGGCTCATTCCTGAATCCCAAGCAGTGTCCGAAGAAAGGGCAGTCCCTGTCCGGCGTTGTCATCTTGCTCCCTTGATGTGTCCGTGGCACGGCGCTCGTGCTCCTCCTCATCGCGATCCTGCCGACGATGTCTTCTTCTCTAGCCGGACGATCTCCTTCATCATCATAGTTGGACCGTCGGCGTTGGTCATACTGACTCACATATTTGTTGAGGAGGTGATCAGAGAGAGTCGTTGATATCTTATGTTCTTCACTTCTCCCTCGTGACGTAGCGCTTGCCATCATGATGGAGCCGATCGCGTGGAGCGGCCTCCTCTGTATCCTTGCTATGAGAGCAGCTGCCCTCATCTTCATCTTTGCCAGTGGTTCCCGGTCCTACCATGTTGATGAACGTGGGACCTGGTGGCAGCCCTCGGGGTAGATGACTTCTACCATGTTAACGGCGGGGAAGGGTTGGGTGTCGACCTTCATGGCGTCTGGTTGAAAATTAGACGCCCCTTCTCTATCGCCGCTTGGATGTGCCGACGCCACACCTGCGTCGTTGGTGGCATGGGAAAGCGAGTTGTGGAATTTGCATACGGCTTTCCGTTTAGCTCTTGCGCCGTGGGGAACTTGAGACCTTCAGGAATCGTCAACTGTTTCTCCTTGAGCGAGGTCGAAGATTTGTTCAGTCTTGGTCACGTCAAAATCAAATCCCCGGGCGGCCCCGGTGGCTTTACCCATTTGCAAGACACGGGGTTCCTCCCGAGTCCACTCAGCCATGCTACTTCTTGGTCTCCAGGCACTTCACCTTCCTCTGCATCGACCAGGACCCCGCACGCTTGAACTTGTCTTGGTACAAGTCCGGTGGCGCTGTTCATATGCTGATAGTTTCGAACCATGTGCGCCGAGGGATAATCTGCTTGGGAGGCCATGTCCTTGAGCTGTGTTGCAAGGCCAGCTACTGCCAACTCGACTTCCTTTTCAGTTATACGAACCGAATAACATCGGTTCCTAAGATTCTGGCGCTGGATGTACTCTGTCACCGTTTCTCCGCGCTTCTGACGTAGTTGTGCTAGATCGGCAATACTAGACTCGGAAGCTTCTGAATGGTATTGCGTATGGAATTGTTCTTCCAATTGCTTCCAAGACTGGATGGAGTTTGCTGGTAGAGAGGTGTACCATCCAAAAGCCGATCCCGTGAGGGACTGTGAAAAGAGCCTCACGCGTAGCTGATCCGACACTGAAGCCGGTCCTAGTTGCGCCAAATATCGGCCGACGTGCTCGATGGAGCTGGAGCCATCCGATCCACCGAATTTGGAGAAGTCGGGAGCCGATATTTAGGTGGCAGCGGGATCATCTCGTACTCGTCGGGTACGGCTTGGAATAGCCGATTGCCCTTCTTTTCGGCACCATGCCGAACTGGTCTCTCAATATGGTACTGATCTGATCCGCCGTGCGCTGCGAAGTTGCACTCAAGATTCGCCGGGTGGCGTTTAGCCAGCCATGTTTGCTTTTCCAGCTCTGAGCCAATGCAGGAGCTGGGCTCGGAGTTTCGTCGGGGTGGCGTACTTAGTTAGCCACGTCTGCTTTTCAAGCTCTGTCGCTGACGTTTCTCCTGTTTTCGCCGGAGTCCCTGATGTTGTGGCCTGGTTTGAGAGTGCCTAGTTGCCACAATCTGGCACATACGTGCACGCGTATCCTTGAGGGATCTCCTTAGGCGCCTCGGTCAAGAACGGTAGTCACTAGGATCACCACCAATCTTGTAGACGACGAATGCCGGTGCTTCAGGTGCTGCCAACGCATATGGCAGCGGTGGACGGAACTGGAGTGGCAACTCTCCTTGATGCGTCCCGAGAGCTGGTCCTGACGGCGAGTACTGGTGGCTCATAATCTCCTGGATCACGCGCAGAGCGAGACGCTCCAACACGTTGACCAAGTTTTCGAGTGGCGGTGTAGCGAGTGAGCCACCAAGTAGTTGATCTCCTGCCGCAGGCCCCTGGTGCGTTCCTCCGACGGGGCAGAGATCTATCCCATCGAGTGCACCTTGCGGTGAGAATCCCTTCCATCTGATGCCATGGGAACGGGTTCTCGAAAGAGCCGATGAGGTCGGCTTCGAGGGTGACCTTGATCTCGTCATATCTCTTCTTGAGTTCGTCAGGCAGCTCCTCGTAGGTGATCGCGCGTGCCCGCCGCCATCTCGGATGTAGATGGCGATGTGGTTGATGTAGACGATAGTCCCACCGGGCGTGCAATGTGTTGACTGCCAAAACCCACCGGCGGCGCCCACCACAACACTAGTAGCCGAAGAGCCTAGAGCTGCGGCTGGTGAGACCCCTCCGAGCGACGGCCCGCAATGCTCTTCGGTCACACGCGGCGATGCGAAGTGCAGGACGTGCCACGACCTATACCGGTCGGAAGGTGATGGGGATGCCTCGCTTAGTTCCTGCATGGCATACACGTAAACATTAAATACACGAGCCTCGATCGGCTCTCAGGTTATCTGTGAATCGGCTCAAAGAGCCGATCCACCCATGATTCGTACGGGGTGCACGAATACTTGGTGATCCGCTTGATCAAGATATAGCTAATGAGATCTCGACGATTTAGGGTTTTCACCGCATAATCGGATCATCCTACTCCAGGTTGGGCCTCGCGGCCACGCACGGTGCTCATAAGCCGATCCTAAACAAGGCCTAAAAACCAACATGACGTTGATCCTCGGAACATCCTGTTTAGGACTTGCGAACGCCACCCTACGTGCCGGGATCCTCCCCCCTTTGTAAGGCCTAACTATTGCAGATATTAAACTAATCCTTGCAAAACAAGGAGCAATCGTAACGGATCAGATCTACTAGATGATGAACAAGGGTGCCGCCCCCACACCTGAGATAGGCGTGAGGGCGGCTAGACATGCAAGGGTTGCACTACGTAAGCATGTTATACGAAGAACTATGCTAACCCTAACACATCTATGATAACTACGTTGCTCGCCATCAAAGACGCTTCACGAGCAACGCATGAACAACGTGGAGCTTGTGCTGCCTAGATCGCAAGATGCGATCTAGGCGCATGTCGCTACCTGATTGAAACCCTCGAGATGAAGGAGTTGGCGATGCGCCGAGATTGGTTTGTTTTGGGTTGAACGTGAGTTGTTGTTTATTCCATAAACCCTAGATACATATTTATAGTCCAGGGACTTTCTAATTCGACGTGCACCTAACCGTGCACGAGTAAAACTCTAACTTTCAATCTAAGATGCGATCTACTATATTACAGATACATGGGCAATTCAGCCCAACTTCGTGTATAAGGCCAATTCTTGTTCTTCCTTCCATGTATATCTTCAAGTCTATCTCAATCGTGGCCCACCTCTGACTCGGTCAAATTCTGGTGATAACAGATGTCTACTCCTATACCTGATGATATATAATGCTTATTTTTTTTATGGTTGAAATATGTACCCATTTAATGTGATCCTTAAAATGTAAATTCATGGTCTAGAATAATAATGAAATAAATCGGCCATACGCACCGGTGTACTGTACTTTTGTTTTTAAAGTAGGAGGATACTTTATAGGTGTGTGTACATGGTTCCGGCTTGCTAAACTTTTTATATATAAATAATAAGGTATCTTTTATCGAAAAAACAAAGTTTCAACTTGCTAATTAAGAGCACCGAGCACGAGACCGTGAGAGAGGGAGGACGAGACATCGTAAACGTAACGTACAATGAATCGTGGAGACATGGAGTACCACTGATCCATGAAAATATTGACAAAATTTGTGCAAGGAAATTTAATCAAGCCCGAGGCCTCGCCACGCTGTGGAGGATGCCCTCGACGGCGATATCGAAGGCGTCCTTGACAGTCTCGAGCTTCGCACTGGGATCGGCGTAGACCACCGTCGGGATGAGCCTGACCACCTCCTCGCGCATCCGCGCCACCGTCGCCGCTGGGATCGCCCGGAGCGTAGCCTCGATGCTCACTGTGCCCGCCCGGATGCCAGCCTCCGGGACGAGCACCGAGTACTTGGTGTAGTCCTTGGGCAGGTGCCACTTGTACTGCAGATACGCTGACGCCGGGTTGAAGAACACCGGAATGCACCCGGCCACCATCGAGTCGAACGCCCACCGCCGCGTGTACGAGTCGCCGCCGGGCGGCGGGTGCAGGCAGAACGTCGCGTTCTGGAGCAGACGCATGACGTTGACCGGCGAGTGGCACTGGCTGGTGCTCCCGGCGGCGCAGCGCCCCAGCTTCAGGTGGCCGCAAGACTCCGACGCCTTGCATTGGGCCATGACGTAATCGTTGGTGGTTGCTGGGCTGCCCGGCGCCTGCCGCGTCTCACCGCCGACGAACGCCATGAGCCACGTACGCCGCAGGCCGCGCACCCTTTCCTGCCACCGGAACACGTCGGCGTCGGTCCTGGGGTGGAAGTAGGTCGGGTACGGCACGGCGAAGCCGCTGGTCGCCTCGTGCAGCGAGGACTCCAGGACGAGCGCCGACATGTTCCGGCCGGCCGGCGTGACGAGGAGGTTCGTGCCCCAGTCAGGGCCGCTGCCGTCCCTCATCAGGTCCCGCGCCGCCCTCCCGGCGACGAGGAAGTGGTCGTGGCCGTCCGAGCGCCGGTCCCACTCAGGCCGCCACCTGAGCCAGTCCGCGACGTCCGCCGCCGCAGCGTCTCTTGTGGCGTTGTCGCCGACGGCGGCGTGACGAGCGAAGTCGAGGCTGGCGTAGAACGGGACGAAGATGGCGGTGGCCACGGTGGATCGGTTGGCGAGACACTCGTACCGCTTCATCCGGTTGTGGAAGATGACGTCGAGCGCGAGCTGGCGCGTGCCGTGCCACCCATTCTCGCCGGTGAGCACGCCATCCGCCGGATCCTCCAGCGGCCGGCCGAGGCCGGCGTTGCCGACGGAGGCGCACAAGCGTTCGCCGCCGGCGTCGGTGTCGCGGCAGGCGTCGCGGATGATGTCGGCGTTGAAGCGCGCCGGCAGCTTGCACACGTAGATGTACCGTCCCTGGCACGGGTCGGCGTCGCCTTTTGCACGGCCTGTGCGCAGCCCATCGTCGTCGAGCAGGGAGAAACGGTACCAGAGGAAGATGGTCACGGCTAGGATGGCGAGGTAGCACAGCCGCCGGTGTCCGCTGGCCGCCGCCGGCTTCTCCTTCGCCTTTGGTCCGACGGCGGGCCGGCGCGACCGAGCGTTGCTGTCCGCTTTGGGCGCGCCGGGTTTGACAAGCTGACGCATCGGGGACGCGAAACGGCAACACGCTGTACACCACAATCCGAGCTAGGATAGACTTTGTAGGGAGTATAGAAAACATGGACGATGGATCTGTCAGTGTGTCACTCACACACCAGTTGGAGTAGTAGTACAGTAGCTGTATGATCGAGTCAGACACCATGAACATATTCAAAGGAGTAGATGCTTGTTTCAGTGTGTACAGCAAAGATTAATTAGCGTTGACACCAGGGTAATAAATGCGGCTAGCACCTCGCCATTAATTAGTCACGACTGGGTAGTGAGCTCCCCTGACCACTGCTAGCAGCAGCACTACTGCCGCTTGAAAATACTACTCCCTCCGTCCGGGTTTACAGGTCTTAGAGCATCTCCAGTCGCGTCCCCCAAACGGTGTTTGGGGGACGGCGGACAAGAAATGGAGAAAATCGCGTCCCAGTCGCGTCCCTCAAAGCTAAATAGCGCCTCATTTTGTGTCCGGCGTCCCCGGTAGAGACTCTATCTACGCCGGACACAAAATGAGAATATGCATGCATCACCTAGTCCCCACATGCCATTCTCTTTCCCCACACTTTCTCACCTACTTTTCCCACATGGGGTGGTCCTTCTATTAAAATGCATGCATCCGGACGCTGTTTGAGGGACGCGGCTGGAAAGGGTCTCTTTTCTGTACAGATTTTTGATCTCTTTTTGTCCGGCGCGGTCCTAAACGTGCTCCAAATCATTTGTGCCGGACGTTTTTTGAGGGACGCGACTGAAGATGCTCTTATACGTATCTCTAGGTTGCTTATTTCACCAACGTAACATAAGATATATACTACAAAATATATATCACTAGAAAGGTCAGATCTTATACTTTTTAATGATATATGTTTTATAATGTAAAATTTAAATTATATTTGTTAAATTTATGATCTTGGGATACGCGTAAGCCCTGTAAACCGGGACGGAGGTAGTACTGGGCTGTATTTGGTTCTGGAATTACGAGGAATGGGATAGGATGGTTTCGCGAACATATGATTTTACCCGCGCAACGGTACCTACCGGTGTCACTTCTACCATCGGGTCTCTTTTGAGATTGGTGAGCCTTTTGACATTTGTCTAATATAAAGCTAATAATTGAAACACAAGTGAAATTTTTATGAAATAAAAGTGATACATGAAAAATATTGTGAAACATTAAGACAAGTGAAACTGATGACATCAATGCTGACGTGAGTGTGTTTCACAAAAATATTCGTGTTTCAGTTGTATTTCAATTATGTTTCAGATTTATTTCATAATTTTGTTAAAGAATTGTTCACTACATAGGTTACATCACTGACGTCACTCATGTAGTTGTAAATGCCTTTAAAAAGAGGTTTTCCATGGTTCCGCATCTAATGCCCGTTCCTAAGTTTGGTTGGGTTGAAGGTTGAAACCGAGTAGTTCCTAGGAACGGAATATCAAGATGTGGAATTGACTCATTCCGTCAAATTGGTGGAATCTGGAGGAACTCAGGGAGGAACAGCTTGTTAATCATTGCTCCGCATGCGAAAAAAATAAAAAATATCTAATGTTCTCGCTAATCTTGCTCCACGCAAGCCAAGGACTCGGCGGCGACGTCTAGGCATGCGCAGCGATGGCGGCGTCCAGGCATGCGCAGCGATGGTGGCGGCCAGGCACGCGTGGCGGTGGCTAGGCGAGGCGACGGCGGCGGCCAGCACGCACAACGTCGTCCAGGAAAGCATGCTCGCATGTGGCTAGGCAAGCGTGGCAGCGTCCAACCAAGCACGCCCGCAGGTGGCTAGGCAAGCGCGGCCACAGCCAGACCATGCTCCTCTGATTTTCGCACGACAGGTCGGGGGCGTCGCCATCAGGGATGGTCGGGGATGGAGATCAAGCAGGGAAGGTTTTTTTTCCCTATGGTAATTTTGATTTGGAAAAAAATTATGTTTAGGCTATTCCATTCCACTGTGCAATTCTAGAACCGAACAGAAAATGAAACCGTTCCGTTCCTCGATTTTTTCTGAACCGAACACGGGGTCGGAACCATCCCATAACGTCGGAATGGAACCATTCCATTCCGCCCCCAACCGAACACACCCCTAATCGACAAGCATCGAGCACTGGACCATCTCTTCCTCCTTGAATAATAATCCACTGCGCAATGATGCATCATGTCTTATTTTCTACCGTGGTAAATATATGTATTAGTAGCCTCCATCCCACAAATATTATCTTAGATTTGCCAGAATTTGAATGTAGACGCTATCTAGTGTATGGATAATTTAAATTTAGATAAATTTACGTTAACTTTCACGAGACGGAGTAGACAGAGGGAGTACAATTTCCATTTCTGACAAAGTTAAGTCCGGGTTGTCGCCCAGTTCTCCACTCACCTCAGCCTCTTTGCCAAACCCCTTGCTGAGCTTTTTCACTAGGCCCACCCCAACATAAAGGAGAACAAACTTAACACATATTCACATATCCACATTTTCACATTGGACTTGCTTTACTTTTAATAATTTGGATGTGTGTATTTTTTTATGTCTTGACTAGCTTTTCATATATGTTGATATCGTGTTGGTGCAGACACTACTGGAAAATAGCTCTTTTGTGACGCACCAAATCTGACTTTTGTGGCGCATATCCCTCTCGTCATAATTGTCACACGACTAGTATTTAAATTACTAGATGACCCGTTGCGCTATCGCGCAAATGGCAGAATCAGTACATGAGAAAACTGCAACTCCAAACTCAATTATATCCCGTCCTTTAGCTCCGTTTTGAGGCAACACATGTTCTCCATTGACCGAAAGCAATTCTTTTGAGGCACACAAGTTCTCCATTGGTTATAACTATAAGCATTTGTATCCTGCGAGTGATTAAGAGAATCAAATATGATCATCAATGTAGCCCACAGTTTCTAAATACCCAGTTTAACACACATGAAGTCATGAAACAACCACATAATCAAATATCATTGCATGTCTTTGTGAACATAGCAAAATGGATAAAAGGAGTATGAGCCTATAATGTCACAAAAGTCAAATGCCTAAAATGAAGTTCTTAAAGAATTGAACCATAATACAAACATGTATGTCTGCTATACATCAAACAATTTTGCTATCATTGGTGCTTCTACTGGAAAAACGATTCGTTCAACTTTGTTAACTACCTTCTAACACTATCTCTCGCTAGTCACTGCTAGTGGTGGTCTGATGGTCGATGCTATGAAGAAATTTCTCTCCTGAAAAAGGAATGACAAATAAACATTAGTAGCTGGACATGAAGTGATTGAGAATTGGACAATAAATTCCAAATATATAAACAGCTGCTCCATTTTTATACTATGTTATTTTCCGTCTTTGTAGCCAGTACTAAAGTATATAATTGAATTTGTTCCTACTTATAGTTAGCTAAGTTTAAGAGTTTATTGTAAATGTACCTGCCACACGGCTTTTCTTCGACATTCATGACATATTATTACCGGCAGTCAGCAAGTTCACCGGCCAAGCCTTAGCAATAGAAGACGAGAAGATATTATAAACGCAAAAGGTAGAACATATGCACAAAAAGAGAGGAGCACAACGAAATAACAGCTGTAACAGAAAAATAAGACCAGTATATACATTGAATTTATCAAATTATTTGTGCAAGCAAGCAGAAGGTCTACCATCAGATTACTCATAACACAGTACTTCAGATTACACCACGAAGAAGTGTTGAAATCAGATTACTCATAACACACTACTTCAGGTTTATGCGTAGCTGAAGTGGACACACGAATGCAATGCATAAAATTAACACCTTCACACTTCAGTTTAAAGGACATATCAACAGAGGAAAAATAGAACCAAGCATTATTGGTTGTCAACGTCTTTGTATTGAGAATACAGCGAATATAGAAAATTGGCGTTTTCCTGTATGTTAGTGTAAGTCCAAAACTTGCGCTTTCGAGACAAACTCAAATTGCCATTTTGTTATTTAGGTTTATGTAGTTTTCAATTGTACCTGTACTATAACCAACTTCATTCTTTGAGACTTACATTGTGCAATATTAAAACACTCAAATTCAGATATTGTTGGCTCTTGCAATGTCAAATTTCTCATCAGAATGGAGGACACTACCTATTGACTATTGTGAAGTTTAATATCAACGGACCAATACATATTTCAGAATGCAGAAAGAACAATTAGCTAGAGCAAATTCCCTTTAAATCTGCAGGGAAAATCATTCCCTCAACGGAGCCAAATCCAATTGGCTAAAAGAATATATGATGGAAGGGTGAGAAAGAGAAATTAAGACTCGCCTCATAGAGAAAGGGAGCAGCATCGTCAGACATAACCAGGGAGAAGCCATAAAAGCAGCAAAAATCCTTGTAGAGAATACCCATTCACTCTGTTTATTTGTTCAAATTGGGAAATCAATCCTAAAGTTACAGATTTGGTTATTTTTAGAATAGACACATTTCTTCAGTTATATACATAAGAAAAATCACTATACCAATCCCATATAGATAATCTAATCACAATACTTGAAAGCTGACAATAAAACTCCTAGAAGATAATCTGAATTCTGTTTCACAAAATGCAGTATACTTAACCAACACAGAAATAACTTGTGCGCACTCTACAGATGAGAAAAAGTCAAAACAGAATAATTTTATATCACATGTTGCAATGACAGAATAAATTTATATCACATAATCGCGCAAATGGCAAAGTTAAGTCAACATTTAAACCCTAAATGTTAGCTTATTTTATATTAAAAATTACCGAAAATTTAACTGCTTTAGTATTTTACATTCATAATTTAGTATGATTTCGCACTATTTTTCAGCTTTCATGCTTTTGTATAAGCTCTTCCGCCAAAAATCAACAAGAAATACATGATCGATGCAACAAATCTTAGTTCTGTCACCTTACTATTTTATTACTACTACTGCTTCCCTAGCGCCGCCGGCCTTCCCGCTGCCCTCCCGCTCGAGCTCTTCCCAGCGCCCCGCACCAGCAGCCTCCTGCTGCTCAAGCTCGCATCCGCCTCAAGGAGGCCAATGCATCTTCTTCTCCATCTTGGACTGCCGCAACTGCGCCCACCTGAAGGAGTCGGTCGCCGCCAACCAGCTTAACCTCCCGCTCAGGCAGCCACAACTGCAACCTGCTCCCGCTGGGATAGCCTCTCCTCCCGCCATTCTGCTCACCATGCCGTTCCAAACGATATCAACGCATAAAGATGGTCAGGCTCAAAATTGTGCAGTGGAACAAAGTCCATCTGGTCTAATGCGCTCTGGGACTGAAGAAAGAATATCTGCAGTGGAATGCATGGGAGCTAATGATGAGTACAATGCCTTTCACATGGAATTAACTTCATCAAAAAGATTGAGAAGCATATCAGTAAAAAGGGAACAAATTAAATGGCATAGAGATTCTTACTTGTTAAGGTTTGCTGCATAACTGGTAGTCCACCTAGGGCATTTGGATCACTGCATCAAAAATAAACAAGAGGAGAAACATCACGTTTTGACACATTTTAAACAAGAGGAGTATAATTTTTGTTCTATCTGGTTACACTGATACATAATTCATGTAATTTTGGCAGTAGATATCATCTTGAACTCCCGAAGTCAACACGGAGACCAAGTCAGGGTGCTTGAGTTTTAGATGCGTTTGAACAAACTCAGGAGCATGGAAAACTTTTGGACACCCATGGCTCCACAACCATACTTACAGCCACGATTCTCATGCATAATTTTCTTCACATAACTGCTAACACAAGTTGCATTTTATGAAGAATTACTGAATATAATTCCGTCTATTCCTATAAGAAACATTAAGTAGACACTGGTATAGATTATTACTGCTAGATAGTGCTTGATCAGAAGATTCAGACAAAAAATATTCAGAGATTGTCTGGATAATGTTTGATCAAAAGATGATATTGTCATACACAATCAGAGAGAGCACAAGACTGTGCATAGGCTAGAGTATAATAAATCAGCTTAGCATGATTGATCTTGTTTCAAACCACAAGTAAAGCTATAGGTTAAAAGAGAAACAAATTCTTAATGAACATGCCTTGTGGCTTTTAAACTTTCATGTGGCTTTTAAAATGCACGGCACATGATCATCTCATGAATTAAAATGTGTAATGTAAGCAGTAAGCTAAGGCAGTATTGGCGTATATTTACCTTTCCCATGTCACCGAAAATAATGAAGTAGTAGTATCTACAAGGAGAAAATTGAGACAACTATTTGGAAGACAAAATTTGTTTGGTATATACCAAAACGGAAATGGGCTAAAATAATGCACAGGAAACACTTGTATGGTTTCACTACAAGTAGACATGCTGGAAAGTGGATAAGTTGTATGGAGTTATAGAAATATGTCAGGACAGCTAGCTTCGGCAATGGGTACCATAGATAACATCAGGCTACCTAGATGGAGTTGTACTGGTGGGACACTGTCTTATTTTCAACAGTTCAGAGCTCTTTATATGTGCAACATCTCTTCCCTTGTATACTCTTTGAAATGAACAATGCATTTAGCCGTACCAAGAAATCTATCACTGCAAAAGTTAATTAAATTGACATCCTTGCCTTTTGTTAATGCGCAGGTTGCATACACAGATCAGATTGCTAGTATATGGGCAAAGATAGCTCAATAAACAAAAGGATATGCAGACTGGGTTGTACCTTGTTTAACTGAAGAAGCCTGCGATTTTGCTCGGCAGCAGCAACAAGCCAGACATGTCATAGAAACAATATTCTCAAGTTATCACGAGCCTATGCCGAGTTTAGTTGCAACGGAATGAGAACAGATTAGTGTTTTTTGTATGATAAATTGGATCACCAACATACCCAGCATCACTGTAAATATCAAGCTTCAACCCTCAGGTGTGCACATAATCTGCAAATGCACATAATATTTAAGTATGGATGATCTATATGCTAACCACGGTTCATGTTTACGCCATGTTTGTAATTGGATCGTTAGAGGAGCATACCTATGTTGTCAGCAGTAGATTTTAAATCTTGAAAGTAAATAGATATCTTGCACATGGGATCCATGAATCATTGAACCATGAGCAGAGTATAATAATGTTAGCTGCTAAGAAAACGTAAAATATTCGATTAACCACCTACACAAATACTGGTCTCATAGTACTATAGGGAAACACGAGCAATCATATTTAAGAAGAAATTCATGTAGCTAACATAGAAAATAATTTTAGAAACACGCTGCTTTTCAGCGAACCAACAGTACTCGACGGCCTTTGCGCTCCACCTGAAGTGCTGGAACACGGCGGCATGCAGCGCCTGCGGAGCACCACCAGGTTAGCCATCCTGGCCATGTGTGCCAATTCCTCCCCTGCATTTTGAAAACATTATGTATATTACCTGAATTTAGCAAAGAGTTAACAGCTAATTTCTCACATACATAACTGACACATGCATATCTGGAGAGGTATGTGCATTGGTTTCAAAAATTGAGGATTTGTTCTCTGTACTGAAATGAAAACTGCAAATGAAATTGAAAAAGTTCTATGTACCGAGAGTCGCTCGCTCACCAGGTCAGCCACCCTGGCCGTGTGTTCCGTCGGCACAAGCACTGTGTGTCCGAGTCCATGGTCCGCCATCAATGATCTGGCGCATAGTAGGTGTGCGTTCGGTTCTTGATGTCCAGTATGGTGTGCTCGAAGCTCACCTCCCTGAACGCCAAGTAGCTTGGCTGCGGCTACGACATGCTGCACAATTCCACAAACAACATGATAGATGCATCATTAACCAGAACTCAATCAGAGGATGTAACTTCTGTGAGTTGACAGGGTGCATGAACCGTCAATATTACTCCATCCCCAAAGACTGGTCTGGGACAGGGAAGCACAAGCCATTTACAATGTTGTATGCGATAATTGATATCATATGCTGCAATCAGAGAAGAAGGTTCTGTGTCAGGAGTTAAGGACCGAGGTGTAATTCTAAGCAAGAGAGTAAAGCACATTGAACTGATGCAACCAGAATTATTTAGTCCACTTACTGTACATTTGTAGGCATGGACATGTCCCGCAAACACAACATCAACTTTGTACTTCACGAACCATGGCTCGTACATCAACCTCATGCTTTCGCCTTCCATGTAGCGGTAGTTGTAGCTGTTGTACCAACGATCAACCATGGTGTTTCGCTCATGTTTACCTTGGGGAATTTGGCTTCAAGCCACCTGTACTGAGGAGTATATTTTGCTGGCAAACAAGCAACAAACCCTGTGAAGTTACCTTCAATTTTGGTACTGGCTATCAGCAAATATGCCACAGAGAAGTATATATATATATATGTTTCTTCTTTGCCCAAAACCAATGGACTGAATTATTATTTACTTCAGAAGTGATCTTACGGTGTGTAACAATTAAGTGTAATAATCATGGGAGCTCCTGGCGAAGGCGTTAGAGCTCTAACCCAGACCTGAATACATCACATCACAGGCTCAGGCTCACCATTAACCACACTACTTAAATCATAACAAATCAAGTGATAATGGGAGTAGCCTATCATAGGGTTTAACCGAATCCTAATGTGAAATATTTGCTTGTTTAAATTCCAAACTATATATTCTTAGCATGAATCGTGAGATAAAGAAATATAAGAAATAGTGAAATGCAAATGAGTTCAAACATTCATTTTACTGTCAACACAAATCTTCCGTATAACCAGATCTGGAAACTTGAGCCACTCAGTAGACATTGCCGACATATCCAGAACCAATGTGTATAGAAATGGGCAAGAGAAATGCATAACGTACCTTCTAGCTCCGTAAATAGCTCTGCTACAAAAATCAGGACTTGACTTAGAAGTTCTTTTCTAACTCCTGCAGTGGAACAAGGACTAAATGGATTACTTAAGGGGTGAACCAATCGTTAGCTCACAATGGTCACAACATGTACTGATTTGGTTATCAAGTCAATATAAAACAATATTATACTGAAAATTGATGTAGATTGACCTCTATAGGAAAGGAAAGAAAATGATTCATCAATGATACAACAACCATGAACTATACTATTGCCAAGAAAGGAAAAGAAAATGATTCCAGACAAAAGGAAGTTAAAAACAGGTATAGTAGCACGTGTTATCTCATTCCTACAGAAGCATCTGGGATAAGTACGACAGATAAATATTTACAGCCACTTTACATCTGCCCAGTACTAAATGTGACAATTGAGCGATATGCTTGATGAGCAACCTAAACCAACAAAAAAGGACTAAATGTGACAGAAAAATAGGGGTAAATATGAAAGGGATGTGGTAACTTCCAAGCTCTGCAAATACCCCTTAAAACCGAGCCACATAATAAACACAAGAACCCATCACCAAATCAATATTTAGCAAAGTAAACACCCACCACAAATCAGCAAGTCATACATATACAAACTACAATAGAGGTTTGTTTAGTAATAACACACAAACTGAGAGGAAAGTTCAGTACAGCTATCTAGGTGGTACTTTGGCAAAGCTCCCCGACATGAAAGTGTTATGAAATGTAGTTCTAGAAAAAAGCTTCCTCTACATTAATTTCCAGTACATCAAATTTAAAACATGTTAATTCTTTTAGAGTTAAAAGATGAACCAATTCGGCCGATAGTGACTTTGCCAAAATCCCATTGAAAGAAGAGGTGGCTTGCCTTTATCAAATTCAGGACAAATGTTAATGTATCATCAAATTTATTTATGCACGACTTTCAGACAAGAGAAAAAAGAATGTCCACCAAGAAAACATGCACCTTGACAGAGAAAAAAAAAATCAGAATTTAACCTTATTATCTTGGATGGGCGTTATTATTCATCAGTCATACAACAACCATCTTGCTGGCTTGAAGGGGCAACAACCTACTACCAGCATGATCAAAACTTGTATATAGGGAAAGTTCTAGAAAAATCTTAAGAATAAAACAAACAAAACTGAAGCATAAGTATTTGGATGCTTTATGCAGTGCTTTCATACTTATTTGGCACCTCATTTGTCTCCAGCGCCAACATGGTGTGTAGATTAAGAAGTTTCCGAAACCAATATGCATCTGCATAGTGGTAATAGAATCTAAGAGGGGTACGAAAAGAGAAGTTTATCCTGAACCAATCATGATGGATCTAGTTGGGGGAGGAAAGATGGAGCCTGAGAAATAGGGCAACATAACTTGGAGGAGATAAAATCCATACCTCCCGCAAATGCTATGGTCCCTGTCAGCGGCCGCCGCAAGCCAGTTGCAGATTCAGAGAACATATAGTCACAAAACACACGTTCTATTTGATTATAGTTGATAAACCTCACCTACAAAATGGGCCTGGGCACAAGACGATGCTTCAGAATGTGACCTTGGTCAGACCTTGGTGAGAACCAGTATCTCGAGTCATCAAAGATGAAGAATTGCTTCTTGAACTGTATAACATAATCAAATAAAGCTGAAGAATACCTAGCAACCTCATGATCTGCAATCATCTTCTTGAGATGCATAACATAATAAAAATAAACCTGAAGAATTTTTAACCAGTTTTCCTTGCAACCTTGACCTGCAGTCAACTTATGGAGCTACATTGCAACCTCGTGATCTGCAATCACCTTATTGAGCTGCATAAGGATAGAATCACATGGAGATTATACTCACAATACTGCAATTTATATTTATAAATATAAAAATGATGCTGCCAAAAGTTGAAATCAACACCTATTTCTTATAATGATGGATTTTGCTTTTGGTTTCACCGCAGTTGACCCCCATTTCCAGGTGCTAGACTATGGGATTGTCCATATGCTTTTCAAGATCTGGTTCATGTACAAAGGCACCCCCTGGAATGGGGTTCAGCAACCTAATAATGTCTAAAATCGGATGGAAATAACTAAAAACGAGACTGAATTTTATCAAGAACAAACGAGAGCTCACCAGGAAGGGGAAGAAGACGGTTGATGTCGTCGTTGGTACCATCCCACGCAGCAACTTCGCGGAGGATTACCTGCACCGGCACGACGAGATCCTGCCCCGGATCCACGTCATCCTAGGAGCCGGCAGTGGGGACTGGACTTGGAGGACAGGACGCGGCGCAGGGGCTGGTCGCCCATGGCATGGACGAGCCGCGAAGGCGGCGTCGACCCGAGGAGGCGGCTGACGCGACCCCTGCCCACCTACTCTTCGCACGGCCACGCCCGCGACCGGCGGTGACCGGCGCCTCCTGGCGCTCCACGCAGCAGCGCCCCGCAGCCGCTCTCCCGATGCGAGGTGGCGGCGGCCGCGCCGCCCTCGCTCTGTCCTCGCTCACGTCGGCTGCCTCCTGGCGCTCGACGCAGCAGTGCCCCGCAGCCGCTCTCCTGATGCAAGGTGGCGGCACCGGCGGCGCCCGCGATGCAAGGTAGGACAAGGAGAGGAGACGCCGTGATCGGGGGAGGAGGAAGGAGTCGGGATTGGGGAGGAAAGCAAGCAGTCGATTGGGGGTGGGGGAGTGGTTCATCGATCTAGGGTTTCACCGTGCCCCACACGCGTAGGAAAAGAGTGCGACCCAAACGAGATATCCTCGCTGCCTCTGTCTGTCGGTCCCGCACGGGCAAGACCCCATCTGTCATGGACCTACTTAGACAAATAAAGAGTGAAAGAACAATTACCGCATCCGACGGTTGTGGTGAAAAGTGGGTTTGCAAAGTTACTGTTCATACCAGATTGGACGAACCAGATTGATTTGCCCCTTTCAGATGGCCTGGTTGGGAGGGTAGTCTAGGGACATTTATAGGAGAAATGTGGCGCATATCTACATGCGCCACAGAAATTTCAAAACTTTTGTGGCGCACCAGGTTGTCATGCGCCATAGAAATCTTCTGTGGCGCACCTAGCTGTGGTGCGCCACCGATTTTTTTTTTAAATTTATTAAAAAAGGTGGCCATATCCAGATCTAGATCTGGATCTGGGGCCGCCGGAATTTTTCACTATTTTTTTAAATTTCGCCGGAGGTCGGGTGGGTGGGTGGGTGGAGGAGGAGGCCGAGGAGGCCGGTCGAAGGAGGTGGTGGAGTAGGAGGTGGTGGTGGAGGTGGTGGTGGTGGTGGTGGAGGAGGAGGAGGTGGTGGTGGTCGCCGGAGGAGGAGGAGAAGATGGTCGTGGTGGGTGGGTGGAGGAGGAGGAGGTGGTGGCCGTCATCGTCATCGTGGTCGCCGGAGGAGGAGGTGGTCGCTGGAGTAGGAGGAGGTGGTGGAGGAGGAGGAGGAGGAGGAGGAGGAGGAGGGAGAAGAAGGGAGGAGAAAGAAGAGAAGGGAGACAAAGGTGGAAGTGGAGGACTAGGAGGAGGGAAATAAGGAGAAGTGGAGGAGGAGAAGGGAGAAGAAGGAGAAGTGGAGGAGGAGGAGGCCACCGAAAATTTAAAATTCGGCTCAAAATTTCCGTGGCGCATGGGGCATATGGTGCGCCCCAGAATTTTTTTTTCGATTTTTTTTTATTTTGTAGGAAAACATCTTGACTTTGCAGTATCTTTTTACTCTTTTCGAATTTGTCGATTCTAAAAAAATTCTAATCAGGAAAGCCCCGATGAATTCGGATGTAGAATTTTCTCCCGGACATTTGATATATTGTGCGTTTTTTCCGAGTTTGTATGCAACCAGGAATTCAGTTTCATGATTTTGCAACGTAAAACTACAAAACAAAAGTCGAAATTTATGTTTGTTAATTCTCAGTGGTACTACATGACATAATACATGGTCACCTCGAAGGATTTTATTTTTTGAAATTTCTATTTCTTTTGTACAAGGGAGGTGAAGTTGCGTGGGGAGAAAAAATCCCTCCAACTTTCTGTGACGCATATGCCTACATGCGCCACAGAAAGATGAACTTCTGTGGCGACTTTCTATGGCGCATGTGGCAGATGCGCTACAGAATTCCCTTCGTCCATATGCAGTGCGGGACCCGCGTGGGCCTCTGTGGCGCATCCGTCCACATGCGCCACATGAATGCAAAGTTCTATGGCGCACCAGTCCTACATGTGCCACAGAAATTAGAAATTTCTGTGGAGCATATTTTTTGGTGCGCCACATAAATAATTTTTGTAGAGCATATTGTTTTCGTGCACCACAGCCTATAATGGTTTTTCCTAGTAGTGAGATACCAGGTGTAGTTCTTATCTTTCTTGATAGTAATATATTTGCTTTATCAATCAAAATTATTACGGGCATTACCACTGCCCTCTCCTTTATTATTTCTGGTGGATGCTGCCATAGTTGTTGTTCTTTCCTCCACTCTAACGGCACAAGAGATATTATTAGGAACTTTTGAGTGGTCTCAGATGGAGAAACAATGCACTAGTCCTTCCATCTCCATTTATATGGTGCAAACAATTTTTGAGGTTCCGGTTTAACCATTCAATTTACTAACGAAATGTGACTTATGTGTCGTAAGAATTATTTTGTTGGATTCATATACGGATAAAGCTAGTTTCTTTGGCCAAATTTAATCATGAAAAATGAGGACATCACGTAAATACAGAGAGAGGATGTAAGTGTTAATGTGTTCGTCAAGTGCCATTAGTAAGTCAACCGGAAAATAGTTATTCCTAAAATTATGGAAAAATGGATGTTTATTTGATAGAAGACTCATCGTAGAGGCAGCAGATCTCCACCCTAGATGGTCCCTTCTCGTCGATGATCGAGCGTGGCGCATCCTCGATCATCAGCGTCCACCCCTCGTAGGCGAACATGTCGTCAAACTCAGCCAACCGTGGCAGGACTATGCCAGTCCTAGCAGTATCTTCTCTTACGGCTACATCGATAACGAGTCAACGACGATGACATTAGCGGAATCATTGGTCGATTGCTCTGCTTGGGGAAAGATATCTATTGATAGCATCCCTTACATGATACCATAATATCACTATCTAAAATTCAAATTTGCAAGTGTTATTTTATAAAGATAAATTTGTGGAAGCTCACGCGGATGTGTGTTTACAATTCATATAATCAATTATAAATACCCGCAAAGAAAAAAAGAAAAGACAAACCCAACATGACCCAAAAAGACAAAAACATAAAATAATACCGTTCACATTGCAATTTGTCTTTTTCATTTCTCTGCGTGTATTTTGAATTTGGTTCTGAAAATTTTAGGGAACGTAAATACACATCTTGTGAACATTCACAAGTTTGTTTCAAAAAATTTGACAATTATAAATTTGGATTTTGAAAAGTGGATGGCAGCGCTCCATGTCTGACTGGAAGAAGGCCTCTCTTATGTGGGCTGTTGGGCCACCTTGTCGGGACGAATTTGTACATCGCTGATTGCAGCTGGCAACCGGCCCAATAAAGCCCAGCAAAAGATCGAACTCGTCTGCTCGAGTGGAACAGCGGCCCAACCAACAAAGACGGAGGCGGGAAAAGGAAGGCCAGGACGCGCCGGAATGGAAATCGACGGCGATGGAGGCGGCGGCGGCGCCGCCGACGCGGAGGAGAGGGGGAGAAGCGAGCTGGTGCCCCTCCTCGAAGCCATAAAAAACTCGGAGGTGCGCCCGTCTCTATCATCCCCGCGGGTCCCGTCGTCGCCCTGGCGGTGCCGTCCATTTCCACGCCCCTCTCTAGGGTTTAGTTAAGTTTGGCTCGAGGTGCTGCGGCTGCGCTCTAGCTCGATGCGCGCTTGTGGGAGTGCGGGATTCGGTTGGATTGCTAGTTGGGAGTTTTGGGAGCGGGCGTTCTTAATTAGGTGGGATTTGGTACACGTGATGCTTCCTGTTTGTAATGGGGGTCGCCCTGCTCGGCTGCTCGATTGGTGTGATTCTAGATACTAGAGATTTATTTCCATCTGATTCCACGCATAGAATTTTGCTACACGGCGGTTAGAGGCTAGATTTCGATGGGTATGCCGTAGAATCAGATGCTATGCGCTAACTCTCTACTGATCTTGACAGGTTTTGGAGAACAGAATTGCCCTTATCAAACAACTCGAGGGTTCCTCCCAGTTTTGTGCTGATGATCTGGGCCCAATACTTGAAAGCCTTGTTGTATCCTCTTTCCCCCCATTTTGTTATCTTTCCATTTCGAAGAAATTACTGAGTCAGTTTGCTTGCTGGTACCGTCGTTGTGTATGTTTCCTTAATGGAGTTTCAGGTATCTTGGGATGATTCCACATGTTCAGGTTTGTCACACTGCATGCTACACAAGTCAGTTCTGCAGGTTGCTCTGAAATGCACCGAGTCAGATGCAACCGCCTGCCTGGGGCAATTTCTTACCCTCGGTGCGAAGGTACTGCTTTGCCTTTTCCAAATGCAGTTCTGCTTCACTCATCTGCCAACTGTAGCTCTGTATCTGCTATCTTCCTGAATCAACGTATTCTGTCCCAGGCTAGCTCATGGTGTGGGAAGCATCTCATATGGTTCGTCGATTCTATTGATGATTCTGAAGCGGTTCAAGAGGAAGAGCACAATAGTTTATGCCTAGAGGTTTTGGGAACTACACCCTTATAAGCTTGTTCAGCTTGTTTGTGCTCCTTCGATTACAAGTGGATAGCTGGATTAACAGAAAATCATCTGTGTGGCTAAGGCTTCTCTGCTTCCAGATATCTTATAGCCTAAAATACTTAAACCATGAATCCTGCCTTATGTTTGATTTCACCTTCGTCTGTATAGCTGTCACTGGGATTTGGAACCTATAAATTTATTCTTGCACAAACTACGGGAAACACATCTTATTTGATGGAGACAGGAGGCTAGAATTTGCACAAAGGAAATGCATACCAATTCTTTCAAGACAGACAGTTTATGTTCAGTTACAGGCAAAATACAGTATAAAAATGGCACATCTCTCCACTAAGATGTTCATTTTAGTTTTGTAGCCCATGCCTTTTCATCTGAAGTGCCATTTGCATCCTTTTTTTTTTCTTGATCTGCATGGTAGAGATTCTCTCTAAATAATTCTGATAAAGATTCAACTTCTTTACTGCAGATAATTTCACTGACCTTAAATATCTCTGTCAAGCTCCTTCCAATGGCAGCAAAATGTATTACTGTTGATGTGGTGCATACTACTGGTGATTTTATTTTGGAATTGCTAACACTGACGGAAAGCTCACTAGTCAACAAGGTAACACCCCCTATCTTCTGCAATCATTGCATTAACTGGTTTAACTAGCATAGGCAGTGGGAAGAGCTTTATGTAAGTTGCATCGGTGAAAGCTATGTTTTCTGAGAACTCATTCACTTTATTTCATTTATAATCACCCTGTTTGATGTTATGTCCTCTAAATAGTTTTATATCTTAGCTTCCTTAGTTAAGGAAAATAATGTTCTGCTTGCTGAAGTAGATATTTATTTCTCACACGACGCCACCAACAAAAACTTTCCAGACTCAAACTACATATACGTTGTTTAGCTACTTAAACCTGGTTATCTTGTGGAAGTATTGGAACCACATCCTTTTGTTCTGTTTGACTTGGATCATACGCAGTGGCAATGTCATATACCATATTGAAATGTTAATATTGCGACAATGACTTATGGAATATCTGTTGACACTTGACAGACAATTCATGGAGCTGCAGCACATGTTGCTAAGGCTGCACCTGTTTTTCTGGATGAAACCATTAAACTGTGCAGAGTATACTGTGAGGCTGCAAAGTCAGATAGCTGCAGAATGAGCATGCCTCCAGAAGAGATAACTGTGGAACATGAAGTACCAGATCTTACCAGCAATGTGACCAGGATCACAACATGCACTATTCAGACCTTGTGTAAAATAGGAACATATGCAGCATCCAGTGGTGGAAGCCAGGTGGCTTTATTGAATGTATCATGGAAAGGTGTAGTTTCCTTACTTCAACTTGGAAAAGGATCGATAGAAGTAAAAGTAAGTGTCAGTGATATCATTTCGACCCTTATCTCGCTTGTCATCGAATCTCTGAGGGTTGCTGCGGATACATGGTGTAGGTCATTACAAGAAGTCCTTGGTATCTCTGAAGCTAAAAGGGCATTCTTACCAATAAAATTTTTCTTAATAAATGCTGTAAGGATTTGCACTGTATATCCTGCAGAAGCACTGGCTATATACAGGGACATAATCAGGTGTACATTGGTGATATCATCCTCAAGCATTTTATTCAGCAAAGATCCCCTGTTGAAAGCAGCAAATGAGGCACTTGTTGAATTATTGGAGCCTAGTTCTTTTCTTTTACTAGACACACTTATGAAGTCATCAGAAATAAGACTAGAGTCAAAATGCCAGCTTGTGCAGTACCTTTTAGAAAATGAAGAAGCTAATGATCCAGCTCAAATGGTGCAGGATGGTCAGAGAGAGATGAATTTGGCTTCGTTAGGTTGCATTTTCTCAGTGGATCCTGATGTTGATAATAGAAACCGAGGACTTTTACCTGCTGAACTTATTGTGTTTTTGCACTTGCTCAATATTTCCCCAGACTTGAGAGAAGAGTTGGTCATCGATTTATCTAAAAAGCTGCCGGCTCTTCTTAATGTCTTAACACTGGAAGATGTCTACTCATTTGTCCTTGGCTGCCAAATTCCTACATTCTATGGTGCTGACCATCCTCCTGTGGTTGTGTGGCAACCTGTGTATACTTTTCTCACACAAGCCCTGAAGACTTATATGATTGCTGCTGCTGCTTCAAGTGTTGCTTGGAATGAGTTGGAAGCGTTCCTACTTGAGAGCCTTTTCCACCCCCATTTCCTTTGCTTGGAAATTCTAACAGAGCTATGGTGCTTCTTCGTGCGCTATGCTGACAATGAAACTTCAACTTATTTAGTTAACCAACTATTTCTTCTGTTAAAGACTGTAGCATCACCAGAGAAAGTTCTTGAACCTCTCAGTGCTTTGCGGAAGCTTGCACGTGCATTCTGTATCATCTTGAGCTATGCATCATGTGCAACTATTGATCAAATTTATACCTGCGTGCTGAATGATCAAAACTCTTCCAAGTCATCAGTCCTGCATTTAGCATTGTTGATGGAAGGATTTCCTTTTGATTCATTATCGGATGGTGTAAAGGCGCATGCTGTAAACAAATTATTCACTTCTTTTGCGGGGTATCTACAGAGCTACTTGAAGAATCAAGGCGCAGTTGATTTGCCAACTTCTAGTTCAGGTATAATAGGTCTTCCTGTACACGCTCTAGCCTCTGCATTGCAGCGATGGTAAGTCCCTTCTCAAGTATATTACCAAGTCTGATGCCAGAATGCTGCTTTTCTTAAATACTCTTCTTTCTTTTGTGCAGCGAAATAAAAGACTATAACGCCATAGATGGGAAGAGTATTGCCACTATGTTTAAGTTCAGCTTCTCCCTCATTAATCTGTATAGGACTGCACCTGACAGCAGTAAGGACCAGCTTGCCCAGCAAATCAGTTCCATGTTGGATATTATCTCAAAAGTGAGGAATCTGTGTGCATTCTATCAGATGGAGAAGCTGACTCTAGAATTGCACACCCTGTTCATGTGTAGTTCTGGTAATCCAAAGGCAGCGTTATCTCAGTGCAAACCATCTCTAGGTTGTTTTATGTCAATGCTTGGTCACTTGAACTATACTGAAGTTGACGCTAATGCACTTTGTTCAGCAATGCTGGATTTATACCATCTCTTGGTGAGGGAACGACACTGGGCACTCATTCACCTTGCGATGAGCTCCTTTGGGTACTTTGCCGCCCGCACATCTTTTACGCAGCTCTGGAGATTCATTCCTGGAGATGCTGCCCTTTCATATAACGCCAACACAGGGATGGACATCGACGAGAACGGATTCATGTCGGAGCTGAAAGCTTTTCTTCAGAAAGAGGCTGCCTTACGTGGCGACAAATGGTCTCGAGAGCAAACCCGTTTCCTAGTTTCAGAGGGCAGAGCACTGAAGAAACTGGTTGAAACAGCTTCTGAGATTCCACTAGCCCCAGAGCCTGAGAAAAAAGCTGTGATTTCCAAGGATGCCAACAAAAAGAGGAAGATACCAGATGGGATTGGCGAAGGGATGACACTGCTACAGAACGGTCTCAAGGTCATGCGAAGCGCTCTCAATGAAACTGACTCAGCAGAGCTCAAGGACAGGTTGGCGGCACACCTGTCATGCCTCGAGAACGCAGTTTCCCAGATTGTTAGTTTCTCTGACAAAATCTGATACTCTTCGCCGCTACTGTTACTGTTCGGTTGTCAGATGGTAGCCTACCAATTGCTGTGGCAGTTTAAGTAATTAAGATCCAACAACTAATTATTGAATGTACATTGAGAAACAAAGCTAATTTTCGGGTTCCTGTTAATCCATGGTATTTATATCTTGAGCTGTTAACTGAGTCAGAGGCAATGCCAGACTTGGGGATGACCATTTCTGTTGCAAGCAAATGTACATGCCCTGTGAGGTATTTCTCCAGTGAATTACCACGAATTGTGCTGCCTTAATAATTCATAATACTGTTGCTGAATGCACGTTGTGAATCAAAGCTAATATTCAGGTTCTTGTTAATCCGTAGTACGCCCTGTGGCCTAAAAAAAAGTTGTTCAAATTTATTTAGATACGGACGTATATAGATATAGACATTTTAGTTATAGATACATCCGTATTTGGAAAAAGTTGAGCAGCTTTTTTTTGAGCCGGAGGGAGTATTTATATCTTTAGATGCTAACGAGTTGAAGGTATGAGTAAGACTTGGAGATGGCTATTTCTGTCGTAAGCAATTGTACAGGACTGACTTTGAGAGGTATTTTTTCAAGGAATTACCACAGCAGTGTACAGCTTTGTATTAAAATCTATCTACTGAATTGGACGAGACAAGCAGCGATGATCCCGATGATAATTTGCACCAGATGTGATTACAGAGGGATGGAGTACGAGGTTCCAATTACACAGGACAAGCATAAGTGGCGTGCTGTCTGAAGGCGATCAGCGAGGCTCAGCTAGCTAGGTGAACCTTTAGGTGCCCTTGAACTTGCCGATAGTAAAGATGAATTAAGCGACATGTATTTCACACGAATTTGATTACAGTACTTATTTCCCAGTGATCACACGAGCAGAAATTACACCAGGTGCTTTGGTGGCAGAGTTCCAAAGCACAAATGAGCGAGTGAAACAGTTGCTTCCATATCAAAAACGTTTAGAGCGAGTGAAGCATAGTCACGAGGAACTGAAATTGCTTTTCCCGAACCAGTATAATAGCTTGGCACGCCTTCGAATAATTGGATCCCAGAAAGCCCACAAAATTCTGAAACAGTACTATTATCCCACTCGTCCCAGTGAATTATGATAAGCTCCTTTAGCTGGTAGCTTTCATTTTTCAGTTCCATTGGCAAATATAGGTCAATGGGGCACTGCGGTTATAGCTACAAGAAGGTGCCAGTCATAGTATGTAGATACATCTATGCACATACTCCGTACTACTTTAGATGCCAAGTGCATACCAGTAACAGCAAATTGGTCACATACAGGATACACAATCCATGTCAGCACCTATTATTTGGATATAAGATATTTTACATACAGGATATATACATTAGGTGATTAGGGCCATAACGACAAACATATGAGCTCACATACATGTGGGATAGGACCAGGAAAAGAAGCATCCATCTAGTCTACGAATTTGCTCTCTGTGGCAATGTCTCGAATGCAGAAACTGTGTTGCTAAACTTCATACGGTGGAGAGGTGCCCCGCTTGGCTTGATAGCACATGCAATCTTGTCCTCGAGGGGGCAGCGCGCTCTTAACATGGAGAACACGTGGTTGTTCAGCCTCCTGGCCTTCCTCATCGCTTCAAGGATGCCCTCGTAGCCCTTCTCACACACATCATATGCAAAAACAATGTGAACTTCCAAAATCAAGGACAAATAAAATACTAACACAATCTTATAACTTCAGACCAAATGGTCTCACCTGGAAGATATTCGGGCTTTTGCTCCTATCCGCTGACTGGTAAAGTGAAACTGTTGTGTTTTCTATTTCTGCCACATTGAGAAATTGGTAGGAGAAATCAAAAAGCTCGAAATGTAGCTGCTGCCCCAGTAAGTACATAATTGTACAGCCAGCCCATGCTACAGAGTCGCCCAGCATTTCTTGTTTCTTTGAAGGATTGGTAATGCTATCTTCCAAGTAGCTCTGGATAAGATGAGATACGAAAGTCAAAGCAAAAAAGATGAAGCACCAAAACTATGCTGGAATCATAAAAGAAAAAAGGAAATCGTCAATAGCTCTTAAGTTCCATGTCATGCCAGAGGAGATAGCACTGCTAAACCAAAAGTAGAGCAACGTGGGAATAGGGTGGAGGCTACAGAGAAACAAGATATGATTTTGTCGTCTAAACATTATCTTGTAAACAGGTGGAGTAAACATAAGCAGCTACATCTGAAAAAGCCTGTAGATGATGAGGATGATACGGATATCACAGAACAGTGTCTTATAGTTTACTTACATACTGAAGACCGCTAAAAACACGATAGAAGTCCTTCGATGTGGTTATGTCAATAAAACCTGTCTTTGGAGTTGCACTCCATTTGCTGTAATGTCTATCCAGGGCAGCACTTGTGAAAGCAAGAGCATACTCCAGCACACTCCCTGAGTTTAGATTTGACTTGTACAGTAGGCCTGTGGGGAAAAAATGTTTCAGTGCAAGTTCATAACATGGTAAAAAAGTAGATATGAATTTTCATGCTCTATGGCTCCACTTGGATGGGACGGGAGCAAGGGCTAACTAGCATTATTCAAATTGAGATGCCTAATCTGGAGGGTAAGTGTCCACAAACCTTCGTTTTTAGGGGGGAAGATGGAAAGAAAAAATTATCATTTAAGATGATATAAATATGGACTTACTGGCAGCTTCAGCCTGCTTGGACATGACAAGAAATGACGATGGATTTGAACATGCTGGACTTGATGCAACAGCATTGGTGGCAGAACTTAGCAATGTGGTAAACGGAGTATTATCAGAATTGGCCTGCTTCACTTGCCCATCATTTCCTGGAACCAATCCCAGCCATGGAGCTGACTGCATGAACTGTGTAGTGTCGATTTGTCTCTATTGGAGAAACAAATCATGGACCAGTAAGATAAATATAATATTTAGAATAGTAAAAAACAGGAGAGGAAGAAAAAGTGACAGACCAGAAAAACAAAACACAACTGGTGACATTTGCTTTACATAAGAATGCTGCATAGGCTGGAGGTAATAAAAGCTTCCATTATCAAAAAAAAAAAAATCAAGACCAATAATGTGTTTATGCACCAAACAACTTTACAGACAGTGGAATGGACAAAGAACATTAACACATGTAAGTAGTGTGACAGCTCCAGCAGCACAATTGGCATGAGGAGACAAGTTTTTAGGGGAAATCCCTGTGCCATTGGTAAAATACAAATGATTAAGTACTCGCTCCGATCCATATTACTTGCCACTAAAATGGATGTATCTACAATTAAGATGTGTCTAGATCTATATTAGTGTCAAGTAATATGAATCGGAGGGAGTAAATAATATGACTTCTCCACTTAATATTGTCAGGTGCAGACATCAAAGGACGTTCACTGAATGATCTCCTCTCAAAAGGTGTATTGCAAAGTGCTAGTTCTCTACTAAAGCTACCATTCAACTGCATTATTAATTATCAATGCTAAAAACAAGCCTACCTGACAGGGTAGAGAATGAATGCCCTAGCATAAGGTTAACAGACCTTCAAATTTGACAATCTAATAAACTAATAAATTTGCCTACGGAAATATGCTCACCAAAACAATGTCCATAAGGCTCATCCAATACAAAGCACTTCCAATTTCCTTAAGATCATGAAGAACTTCAATTTTCACATCTGATTTCGCCTCCCATGTCAATATTTCATGAATTATCTTCTGGCAGCCTACAATAGATGCACCATACAGTTCATTATTCTTAGAACGAAAATAAGAAGACTTTGAATAACGAAGTAACCTGCCAAAAAACTATAAGGTTCAGAACCATCCTATGCCAAGAAAACAATATGAACTTACATCACCAACTTTAAATTAAATTCTACCACTTCAGAACCACACTAACAATATGCCAAATTAGCAGAAAGAAAAACTATGCTCCTTATGTAGCCCTCTGTTGGAGTACCATACTAGTACATCATCTAAAATGAAACTTCTGCAGAAACTTAGTTTCCCTTGTAAGATAAACTCAAGTAGAATGGAGTGGGCAACTGTACATAAATGAGATGCAATAAATGATTATCACCCGAAAGTAGCAATAAGATGGTGATAATAAATTGTTATGTAGTGTTATCACCAATGGTGCAAGGCTATTTCATATTTGCATTGGATTTAGTCCTTTCAAACATTATGCACTATGTTATGTTGCAGGCCGGTATTGCAGAAAGCCAGCACGGGAGCCCATTACCACTGGGATTCAGAACTCGATTGCCACCAGCTAACATATTACCTGCTATACCACCATCAAATGAAAGAAGTCCAATAGATTTTGGCAGTGCTTCTTGCAATGCAGTTATTTTTGGCACCATAGCTGTTATCTGAACAGGAAGAGCAAATAACAGTTACTCAGTATTAATAAGTATAAAAAAAATACAACCTATGTTCCTAAATATAAAATATTTTGGGGGTTCAAATTGAGCTCTCAAAATGTCTTATATTTAGGAACAGAGGGTGTAGTTACTTAGTAAACTTCATGTCTCTTCTAGACCAGCCTTCCTAGTATCTTGGTTATCAGAGATGCAGCTGTCCTGACAGCACTCAAATGTATTTTCATCCACTAAATTACTTTGGCTTATTAGGATAGTGTGCCTTCAGGTGCATGATACCTTATACAGTTCAAAGTTATACCACTCACCTTACTTGATATATGATCCAGTAAAGCACGGATAATACCAGGTAATGATCTGGAACCGAGAAGTTTAACAACTGCAAACATGTGAGGGATCCCAAAGAAGTCACGGTACAGACCAGCAAGACCCTGGTATGCCATGGTCAAATCCTACAAAGACAACGAGAGCATGCAGTAGAAAAGATTAAGATCTCTGGTGGGTAGTGTGTTGCAGCTGTTGATGCTATCATTTTTCAACCAAGGCTCATGTTATATAACTCTGAGATTCAACTATATATAACACTTGCATCTTCAAGTGTAAAAACAAATACTGGAAATGGCAAGGGGCATATTCTGTAACAGGTTCTGGAAATAGCAAGCGATAGATTTAATAAAAGGTGCTTACATGTGATCCGCAGTAGAAGTAAGGCTTCCCAGTAGAAGCATTTGATCTCCGAGAGGAATGATTAGCTCCTTTTAACGATCTAACAAACCGTTGTGTGGTATTGCAGAGGATAAAATTGGGCAAGAAATCCATTTGCATCTCATTCCATATCTGGGTTGATAATTTTTTTAATCAAATCAGGATTAAAGTTCAACTGGATTAATCAGCAGTTTTTGCAGGAATAGGCACAAAGATGCATATCATATTGCAACGCCACTACTGATACTGTGACCTCACAGCAAAAAGATTAAGGTTCTGCCTTTCATATGTAATTACAACCAATAATACATCATTAACTAGTTGTGCAGCCAAGTAAATTATCCAGCCAAAGGAAGAACAAGTTAATACGAAAAAGAAATTATAGATCATAGGCATGTCAATATAACATTATTTGTTTAAATTACACACTGAAGTGACATGGTAAAGGCCCAAAAACCTGAGAAGAGATGCGACTCGAATATGAAACCAGTGAAAGGTTCTCTTGCATCTCACTGAGCATAAGAGAGTAAGAATCCAATTCAAGATATCTTGATATTGACTGATGTGTAAGCTCCAAAATATCCAATAGTTTTTGCAGTTCCTAATTTGAAAAGGGAGGCAAAGTTCCACAAGGTCATTGACCACAATAAACAAGTAAATTGCTTAAAAAGGTATAATAACTCAATTTGAACACATGAGATTGAGAGGTAGTATAAAGATAAAAGAGAATCTTACTACAACACCACATAGATCTCCATTTTCGAAGCGCCCCAGTAGGAAATCAATATTTTCTCGGAACAGTTTGTTCATTCTCTGAGTAATTAGGCTTCTTAGGTCAATTGTCCTCCCTAAGATCTGAGATGTGAAATGAACTGATTCAGTCACAGTGCACACCCTAGAGACAAAATCAGAAAATACGTAGCCTGAAATGTAAACATAAAATCTAGGCTGATAAATTGAGCATGAAATCAGACGATTTTGCGTCCTTGACTCAAAGTCAAAGGGCAGACCAAAGATCAAATGTTCAATACTAATTCAGAGGCTAAAAGCAAAGCTGTGAAAAGTAACTGAAGCATAAACCCGCCAAATCTTGATTGTGCATGCAAACTCAAGAAACGACGGCATAGATAGTGAAGCAGAAGTAAATATGATAACAAAATATAGCTCCATATGACATCCAACAAAAGGTCCCTTTGTACGAGGACCCTTTCTGGGATGGGAATGGACCGGCTCGACCCGCTGGGTTATTGACCTGGCCCAAAAACTAGAGGGCACGTGGGTTGGCCTTGATCGAAATTTGGGTCGGTGGAGCCGGCCCTGAGTGACCCAATGGGTAGGCGGCCGACCCATCTCTGCTGCAACAGCGGTGCTATGTCTGCATTCCAGTGCAGCTCAACCGCTCAAGTCGAGTTCCGCTAGTCCGATAGTGCTGCTGCTGAGCACAACTCCAACTAGCCTCCAGCCCTACACGTGAACACATGCTCTATTTATTGACTTGTTGGTTACATGCTAGCTGCAGCCTGCAGATTAGATCGTGCCCATTTTTCTCTTGGATTAGTGCTCTGACTAGCCTCCAGCACTACACAGACCCACGCGCATAATGCTTGAACAATTCAAGTGATGTTTTCCGTGTGAAAATAGCTAATGAAGTGGTATTCTACGTGAAAATGAGTCTGCCCCAGATACCTAATGGGCCAGCAAGACCATAATGTTTTTTCAAATGGGTTAACCCATGGCCAGGTCCGGGTCAACCCGTTCCCATCCTGAGTACCCTTATAGTATGTCAATTTCTCTCATGGGTGGGCATTACTACCAATGTAAACAACAAATTTGGAAACAAAGATATAGCTGTGATTCAATATGTAGGAAAAATATAATTCTACACAATCTATTACTACCTCTGTCCATAAAAGGATGTCTTAGATTTGTCTAAAGTGGGATGTATGTAGACACTAGATTTGTCTGGGGGGGTATTGAAAACTGATTGTACTTAATCAACTAGGTTTGATAGATCCTTAGCATAAGAAAACAAGGTATATGATACTTACATGCTCATGATTGCATGAATGACTACCCTTGATCAATAGATCCTAAAAGGCCTTAACATAAACAATACCAAATAAACACTTACCATGACTCTTCTTAGCTTGAAAATTGCATCAAATCTCAAGGGTTTGACGGAGTACTTCTCACCATCATCACATGCATAGGTAAATGAACTATCAAGAAGAGTACTGCGTATGAGGGAGGAGATAGATCAGAACAAAACAAAAAGGGAACTCAGAGTACGAAATACAGGTAAACTGAAAAGAAAAGGTATACCTTGCGGCACAACTCTTATAATATGTAAAGATGATCTCATTAAGCTTCTGAACCAGAAGGTCAAAGGAAAGATCGACCTATAAATCAGTACACATGAAACACTGGTAAGATGTTTACATATGTAAAACAGAAAGAGTAATTATAACGTTTTGGGTACTTCCAGCCCATAGGAACCACTAGGTTTCTACACCTAACCATGCTGATCCCACAAAGTATACTCCCTCCTTCTCTTAGCTTAGGGCGTAAATATTCCAGCACAGTTATTAAGGAGAGGCATGCAAGTTAGTTTTTGGCCGGTCCTGCCCCTGTTAAATAGCTAGCACGGTTGATATCCCTCTCACTGATTCCTTGCATGCACCTCCTAAATTCAAGGCCAGCCATGCACAACCAACCAACGGTAATTACAGCCATGCGCACCCAATCATTGATTCCTTGTTTCCAGGCCTAGTGAGGGGTAAATTTGACAAGTTATTGTTTCTACTCCATGCGCGCCTTAAGCTGTGATCAAAAAATGAAAAAATTTATACGCCCTAAGCTAAGAGAAGGAGGGAGTATAATTTTATATGCAAGCAGCTCGAACGTGAACAAAAATGGTGTTCTGGTATTACACTAATGGTGAACATACAATCGTGCATACATTTAATTCTTAGTTACAGGTGGTAAAATTACTGACAAGTGGAATGTTCTAGAAACGGTATGGTTGTCTCTGAGAAATGGGACCATGACATAATTACAGGAGGTGTGTCCGCATAATTACACCAGCAAGTGATAATGAGAACATTTAACATTATATAGCCATTTAACAATGACACAAACTTTATTGTAAGAATGTCAATGTACTTGAGAATAAACTAATAAGACACAAAAAATTCTCGTGGTAAATGAAAATATCTCAGTGATTATAGCAATTTATTGAAACATGTCCATAACACCATACAACATATTAGCACAACATTTAGTACAAATGACAACAGTATCATATCAGAATCATGAGTTAGCCTTAATAGATTTCTTTATGTATAGAGGTTGTGAAAAGGGAAGGATGATAGTTTAGTTTAAAAAAAAGGAAGAGAGTAATGAGAAGGAACAGGTAGCAATTTTTCTATGAAATTTAGAACTGTCTTTAGATGTTTATAAAAAATGGGCGAAAAAATGTACAGATTCCTCAGCTCCTTTACTTCCAGGGAAAAGCATAAATGCGGTGACAGGAGTTGAAGAAGGCTGAACCCCCTTCCTTGGAAGCATAATCGTGAGTTTCTAACTAACATAATTTTCCTTTCCTTGCACTACATTCCACATAGTGACACATACTTTGAGATCCTACACCAAGTACTTTCCGCACAAATGAGCAAATGTTACTAAATCTATTGTACGTATGTGCTCAGCAGTAATCTAACAAGTACCCGTTAAGGGGTGACATCGTGACACAACTGACACTGTAAAGGTCAAGTGGTAAATGTGAAAATCGCAATTGGTTACCTCAGCCTCAATTTCATCATACAGACTAGAAAAGGGCAAATTTGAAAATCGTAATTGGTTACCTCAGCTTCAATTTCATCATAGAGAAATCTTTGTTTGAGATAAGTTAGTGCATGTTGAGCAGAGTCATTGTAAAGGTCAAGTGGTATCAAAATACTTTCAAGAAGACCAGCATCTTGAGATTCAATAACATTGTCCACCAACATCCAGGGGAGGGAACATTCGATTGGAAACTGCCATCAAGACATGAATCAGTACTATTTTCGTAAAAAAAGGACATAAATTAGTATGAACAGTGCACAACCATAAGCTGTATAAACGGAAAAAATGGAGCGACAAACCTTCGCTAATTGCAAAGACTAGATAAACATGATTCAGCATGTTGAGCTAAAAATTGGCCAACACTGTTTGCTAACCAGATGTATTTTATAGTATTTCGCGACATGTAGGGCAATGGCTAGTACTATTCTCGAAAGGCAAACTGGATAATGAAAAACACACCAGTCAAAATAAAGGCTCTACTAGAAGTGGTAAATCACCATCAGAGATATATATGTATAATACTATTCATACTCATTAATTGGCAGAACTTATGAGAACCTTTTGAACACAACTTATCAAGTAAAATTGTAAAACTAAGTTGCTAGTACCAAATTCTATACTGTCACACATTTTCAGGCACCTTTTGTGAAATGGTAGTAAGAATTAAGAACTTGAAAAGGTGTTCGATATTTTTGAAGTGAATAGCTTGATGCCTGTTGTAAAATCACTGCATTGTTATCTCATTTGTAATTCAGTGTCTTATTTGTGCGATCTGATGTACAGATAACTACAAAAGTACCACATGATAACCTAAATTAAGAGCCCTTGACTATTGATATTTGTTTGAGTAGTCACCATGCTTCTCCAAGTTTCTCAGTGCAATCATTCCTTTGCCCTAATCCCAATTAAGGCAGAATTCTGATCACGAAGCAAACATGACTTGCAGAACTAAGTTGGGCATAAAAAATGAAAGAAAAGCAAAGATAACTGGTAAACTTGACACTCGGCAAGATTCGATATCACTTCATAACTCAACTTCAATGCTATATCTCAATTCTCATTAATAGTTGCTACCATCTTGAATTTCGTTATACTTCACTAAGCAATGCGAAAATGCTGCACCTGGATAACACGGGAAGATTCCAGGTAAAACTCTCTGAACCAAAGAAATCCAAGATCCGTAAGTGTACCAATTGTTGCTGCATGTGTCCACAAAAGTTAGTTAACTACATCATCCAAAGGAAAAAAAATCGACAAATCTAGTAAATATGAACTTTCCGAATTTAGATTGGTATTTTAGAATAAATACAGTGAATTAGAGTAAACTGAATGCATTTCCCAATGAGGCAATGAGTACGATATAGAAGATTAGAAGTTGATTATCACTGAGGTATCCAACGTAAGAAATGCACCAAATGTATAACAGCAACTGCATGCAATATGAGGATTCCTATTCCTGCCTCTGAGACAGCAGAGTACCTGTATAATCCAAAATATGCAAGAAAAAACTGAGCTTGTAGAAAAACGTCTCTAGCTGTTTAAGATCTTCCACCGGTATTCCAGAACCACTATTCCCAAATAGCCCTCCAGGTTTTCTCAGATTACCACCCGATACAAGTTCACATATGAGAAATTGCAGACAATGAATCTGTAAGACGTTTGACAACAGAAAAAGTTAGAAATCATTAGCAGAGTAAACAAAATATTCTTAACTAAACAACAATTACAGCTAGATGTAGAACTGGAAAATTTAAAAACTAAATATAACATTTTGTAATTTGTAATGGGATTCTAGTCAATTCTCACTCCATATTCTTGGGAAATTTGCACAAACTTTTCACCAAGAATAGAAGGGAGAGATATTCTAAAAACCATTAACATTCACAAACAAAAGTATAAGAATAAGTATAACCAACTATTACTCTATAAGTTTTATCTAATGTTAGTACAAATAGGACATACATAGTTTTACAGTGAAGAGAGTTAACAGAATCAAAATCACCTTTTGAGCAGACCCAGAAGGCTAGAACACAGCGTTAGCTCAACTCTAAAGGTTAGCTACAAATTATTTGAGATTTCTCAGGTGATGATAAGTGATGCATGACTATACATTTCAACTATCATTCTGATCCATTTATCTCCTCATGACAATAGTACACTGAAGTAGCAAAAAGTTAAATAAAAATAAGGGTGATAACCAGAATAATAAACGTTCCGGTGAGCTGGTTAGAAAAAAATTGTACTCTGGTGGCTCAGTCAGTGGATTTAGTGAATTTACATCATTACACTTTATACTATTGAAAACCAATAGAGCATGTTGTTCGATAAAATCAATCAATGCCACTTTGCATAGGCTGTATTTCTTCATGTCCTCAAATTGTGTAAGATATGGTAGAAATGTCGATGCTCAAAATATGCTGATATACATGATACTGCAGGTTGGGTGCTAGGCCATTAGCCTGTTGAATGTGGTGTTAACCATTTAGCCTTTGTTACTGTAAACAAGTAGGCGCAGGGTCTAACCTGTGCAGCTGTTGGTGCCACTGGTCTTGGATAAAATGTGCTTTGTCTCATTTCCGCAGTTTCTTGGTGTAACGAGCGCTGCTCAGGATCTGCCTTACTAGTGTTGGCCATCCAATCTGCGGAGAGGGTTCGCATATCAGAGAGAATCCTGAAAGAATAGTGAAGAAAAATGAACAAAACATTATAAAGGTCCCTTAGTACGGTTGTCACGATTTAGAAAGAACGATTCACCACAAAAATAAATATGGACGTCAGACTATGTCAATCCCAAACTAAATAAACTTCAATACATATCTGAGACTACTGGAGCTGTTGATGGTAAATCTCAATGTAAAGCAAACACAAGGATGGATTGAGACAGAAAATGTTACCGAGAAAGGTCCTTCTTCTTCCGAAATGTTGTACGAAGCATTGTGTCTAGTTTATCCTGTACAAAATCTTGGACCTCCATATGTATTGTTTCCCACAAAGCTTCAGACACTAACGTGTCACAATGTTGCATCATCAATCCAATACTCTTTATGTAACCAATTAATTCAAGTAGAGCCCTTCGTTCTTCTGCTGTATAGTTCCAGCGTACTACCTGCATGTGAGTTGTAAATAGTACGTAAAATTAGTTATGATCACAAAAACTTTAAATCATTCTTAAGGCTTATGAATACAAAGACAAATTTACAAACACAGATAACATAAAAGTTATGCACATATTATCTGTTTGAAAGGGACCGCAGCAGTTAGTAGCCACCCTCTTTGCATACCAGCAAGGAGGAAAGCTACTTCTTTGTATCTCCACGACTAGGCTTACACATTCTATGAGTAAGCATGCTACTCAAGGATGGGAGAAAGAAATGTAGCACATGCTCAGAAACAATTGATCAGCTAGTGTCCAAATGACAAAGTGGGAGTGGGACATCTTTGTACCCACATGTCTCAAGCTCAATTAACATACACAGGGCAATCAAGGGATGAGGGATAGAGAATCATGCAAATAGTTGCACCAACAATGAAAACGGTTTACAAAATAGATGAAAACTGTATCTGAACTACAACATGCCTCTTTCAGTTCAAAAATAAGAACATGCCTCTTCAAATTACGAAGCTAAAATTGAATGAAATTAAGAAAGGAATGATAAAAAAGATAAGTCGTTTTGTTTAAAAACCATTAGGATGTTACAAGGGTGAAACACATTAGTGACGCAAAATAAAAGCACTCGGTCACAAGTTGCATTAACTGGTTAAGACCTCAAGCAGCTATCCGGTGAGGGAATGGCTGTGGTATAAAATTTTGTTTGTTACTTTTTTCCAACTTGTTCACTTTCTCCCCTACTTAAATGATTGTTAATGTAAGAAACCAGTGTTGCAGTCATTCAAGCTTTAAAGTGAAAGATAAAGGCAAAGACGCAATGGGTGCTGCAAATACTTATTGTGAAGAAAAAAAGAAGACCTTTTCATAGTCAAAAAACGTCGTTGAGTCTTGTTGAGAATCTGAAACAGGTGGTTCTTTGCAAGGACGTGAAAATTTCCAAGCACACTGTTCCCAAATCCTGCCAGTCCATCGGCTAAGAAGCTGGAAGCCCTCAACAACAGTATCATACATGTTCCCCTTAATATCTCTAGACCAGTCATTATCTGCTCCATCTGATGACTTCAATATTATCATCTGAAAGTACAGGTCAATGTCAATGCAGCTCACAGCCCACCAAAGAAAATAAGCATCATTAGCTGAGAAACAAATTTTCTTTTCCAAAAAGTACTATTTTAAGTCTCCATGTATAAATACATCAGCTGCATCAGTTTGAGGTATTGTGTACAACTGACAGAAATGTTTATACAATGTTTGCGGCAGTGATCACTATTTTCATCGAGGAGAGTGGTAAAGTAACACCAGTTCATGAGATGTTAATTTCAGTACTGCAATGAGTACTTCACTGGTAACTCGAAATGACAATAATGTACCTGGTTCATTGCAGAGGAGAAACGTATGGAAAAGTCATCGTGCTCAGCTCTGATAGTTCCCATGTGGTTCAGAATCAAGTAATGCCTCTGATAGGTAGTTTAGTTAAGGAGTATAAAGCATGTTACAACTTGACATATGTGAATACAGTTCATTAGTGCCATAATGTTTAAATCGCCAAGAATATTTAGTTCTATTTTATCGACTTCTTTATTAGAATAAATGTTTTCTTAGACAACAGCCACGTCTGTTTGGGACTTTGGATCGAAGTCATCATCGTCTCAGACCTATGGCATCTGCCGTTCCACCACGACGACACAAATCTTCAATCCAGCCAGTTAACAAAAACATAGAAGAATCTGCTGAAAGGATATTCTTGTAGCTCACGAGGAGGAATTTCATGGGGAGCTGGAAGAGTAAGAAGACGAGTTTGACTGGAGAAATTTTGAAAATATGATGACAATTCCTTCAAAATTGCGGCAGGAGAAAGATGCAGATCGGGAAAGGCTGGAATAACTGGATCATTCTGCAAAAAATACGTAAGAGTAATAGTAAGTAAATGGTAAATATAGCATAAAAGAACAAACTGGTAGATAAAACTTTGCGTAGAAAACAATAATTAGGTTAACGGAACAGCTAAAAGGTGATAATCAAACCTTAAAAATACTGAGAAGACGGTTTATCTTCACTCTCTTATAGAGAGCCTCGCTCTCTTTCTCTGATGAGGTTGCTAGAACAACCAAAACTGGGAGAACACGAAGTAGGGTATGCCGCTCAGGGAAAAGAAGAGCAAAGTCTAATTCCACTGACTCCACGCAGAATACTATAAGGACCTGCAGAATGTCCTCAACGCTATTCGTCAAGTCAAAGGAAACATAACTGACATGGACATGGGAAATAACAGCCACATGCAAAAAAAGTAGTTCTAGTAGGTAGGAGTATGTAATAATAAAAATCATTCTAAGAAAAACAGGTTTTCAGCAGCTATGACCATGAAGATTTATTGCAACTGTTCATTAAGAGACAGATATCAAAGAGAATTTCACGTACATGAATTATAAACAACAATGTCAAATGTGGAACTGCGTCTCTACAATGCTCCTAACAAAGCTGGCATGTTTTCCCTCAGTCAGATTCTGTAAAGTAGCTTATACTTTTCCCTCCAGCTGGAAAACGTTCATAATATGGGCAGCAAAGATCCTTGAGTGGTCTGGTAGATATATCAAAGTTATACATATTCCGGACATGCATTATTTTCCTACTTTCGCAAAAAGAGCATGCATAGTAATGTCTACAAAAGGAAAAAAGATGATAACAGGATACGTATTTGTCCGGAACATCTCAGCATGCAAATTTAACAAGATGGCCCATCTGGTGCTCAGAAAAATCTGCAAATGGAAGCAAGATATCAAGTTAAAATGCATATATGCTTTTATAAATTTTATGTCAAACAACTCAACCTAGCCTCTTAGGAGGAGCATAACAGACTATCTTTTCAGTGAAATGAAACTCAAAGATTTCTTTGTGCTTTCTCAAAAAAAAACTCAACGGGGGGTATTGGCCTTAGAGTCCATTCCTTTAAATAAAGTGGAAGAGTGTCCATTCTTGAAAATACTTAAAATACATGCAGAACAGCCAAGTCATGGTTAATACCACCTGTGGAATTTGCAAAACAGATTCTGAAACATTGATGCATGAGTGCAAGTGTGCAACCATGCAAAACTGTTTTGGTCAGCGGCAAAGGATATTTTGCTAGTTAAGTTAGCAAGGCTTCATCCTGTGACGTGGGTGGCGGACATACTTTGTGACTTGTTGTTCACTCAAAAGGAGAGGGAGATAATTATTACTGTGATGTATTCAATATGGACATCAAGGAACAATCTGAAACATGGCGAAGCTGGTTTTAATCCAGCCAAGTCAATGGAGGTGATCCAAGAGACATCACAGATGCTGGAGTTGCCCAAGGATAAGGGGATTCCAAAACCTCCTCGACGAGCATGTAAATGGAGTAAACCACCTGATGGTACAGTGAAACTAAATTCAGATGCCGCTCCTCAGGTGGAATATTGCATGGCATTGTCAGTAGTGGTTGCTAGGGATGACCGGTCTTTCCGTGGTGCCTTGTGTAGGGTGTACACAGGGATCTCTATTCTCTAATCCTCTAGTTGCAGAAGCTTTAGCTCTTCGTGATGCGGCAGTTTTTGCAGTGGAGCGGAGTTTCAACAAAGTGATTTGTGAAGTGGATTGTTCTGAGCTGGTGAGACACTGGCATAATCGTCTGGTTGATCGCGCTCTGTGATCAAGCCCATATTAGATGAGATTAGAGAGCTAGGTCGTTCTTTTACTTCTTTTAGTATTGTTTGTGCATGTCACGAAGCTAACTAGGCGGCCCACTCTTGCGCAAAGTTTGCATTATTACAGGAGGAGCCGTTTTTATGGGATGCTGAGCCACCTGCGTTCTTAGTGAACAGTCTTACGACTGATTGTAACAATGTAGTTTTGAACTAATAAAGCTCGCGATTTCCCTAAAAAAACATGGTCATGGTGACTTAAAATTTCAATGATATCACAAATCAACAACCTGAAGATCATCAAGCTCCTCTCTCATAGTGTCAGTGTCCTGCCACTGGGTGCTTACTTGAGTAAATGTTCTGCATCAAAGTGTAAGCAGTAATAAAATATTGGAGCATCTATGTGGAACGAGACTAAAACACAAACATGGATGAACCTTCCAAACCAGAAATCATAAGAAAATAACATAAACATTTGCCAAAAAATCAATTCGTGAAAATATTGATTCATGTTTATGTAGGTAGCAAAGTAGCTTAATCTTCAAAGTGGCTGTGCTAGACTGGTTCTAAGTAACTAAAGGAGGTACTGATAAATGTTTTTTTACTACCAAGTACCAACTACAGCATTCACCGAACTATGTTGGAGTGAAGTCATAACTTTTGTGATATGCTAATGGGTACAGTAACTACAGCCTGTTGGAAAGTGCAACAGTTACTCAGTTACAGTTGCCACTTAAAGCAATGCCCAAGCAGTCCAGGCCATTCGTGTATTCTGAAACTTCCTTCAATTTCGAGTGACTATTTGATCTCTGAACTAGCGAATAAATACCTCACCATACATTATACATGCAAAAACATGGTAACTAAACTGAAGGTGAATGTGGACTCCAGCTATCCTTAATTATTTACGGTCAACTACCCTAGAGAGGTTTGTTCTTAATGCATCAGCATTTGAAACCAATTTTGTTCACACCTGTTGAATAATGAGAAAATCAATTCGCAATCAACCAATTTTACTGCATAAACACAATTTCATTAGTGGTTGTGGTACGTGGTCTGGGAATTAAAAGTCAAACCATGATCATGTACCTTTTGTACCATGAAAAATCATTAGGTATACTTGCTTTTGCATTTTTAAGATGATCAAGCTGTAGAAGGACATCAAGCAATTTTAGCATAGACCTGCATTGAAACCAAAAGAGCAGCATCAAGATAAAATTATAAATCTGATTCTCAATGAAACAATAAATACAACTCATATACTGAATTAGAATATAAAAGCCATGGCCTTAACAATGCTGCTCTAAAAATAGATTAATGAAAATAGTTTAAGCTTGGAAGTTCTATTTTCTCTCTAAAGGTTGAGGAAGTTCAAGAAAAATCAAAATATGTGCCAAATGCTTCTGGAAAGCCAGAATGATGTATAATGGATCCTATTTATAGCAGCAGTGCGCAATTGTATCATAGAAATATCTATGTCCATGACTGCTAGACCTGTAAGTGGGTATTCCAGAGACAGAGTTCTCGAAACTGTTACCAGAACATTTCTCATTGGTTTAGATGTATTGGTTCATTGATACGCAATAGGAATCAGCTAGTTTTGTAATTTCAATCTCATCGTGATTCACTTCATTTAATACTTTATTATTACAACTATATAGAGTAAACAAGTACCCAATTAATATTAATCCATAGACATCATATTATATTTCTCAACGAAAAGAAAGCTAAACAACAGTGCCAGGGTAAAAAAACAAACCAAAAGTGAGTTACTGTGGGTCCATTGACCAGTCTCTCGGGCCTAGAGAACCTTTGCATATCAGCTGCCAGCTGCAACAGATGACAAAATGCTGTTAAAATCTGAAATAGATGCTGAAATATTTCTGAAGGTTGAACTGCTGACAAATGCTAATAAGATACACTGTAGTACTGTGCCACAAGGAAGATGGTGAGGATGACATACGCCCAAAAACAATGAAGATAACAGGACAATAGCTTAATCTAAATCGGCATATGAACACATTATAACTGCACAGTCAATGGGGGATTATTTACTTGGATTTCAAGTTTTATGGATCGTCAGGCAGGTTTACTCGCTTCCCATTAGTCTCAGTATAATGAAAATGTTTGCGATGTTAAGTAACCTCATTTACATCCACCCGCCCCCTATACACACACACACACACACACACAAAAGTAGCAATCAAGAAATCGAAATGCCTTCTGGAAGCAAGTTTCTAAAAGAGACAAGTATGACAAAGAAACTGAACACAATGGACACACACAAGTAACCATCAAGAAATCGAAATGCCTTCTGGAAGCAAGTATCTAAAAGAGACAAGTATGACAAAGGAACTAAACACAATGGATGTCCTACCTTTGAAGCAGCAGATGCTTGCCATCTCTGAATTTCGCGTAAACGGCTCATTTCCAAGTCAAGAACTTGATAGGTTTCCAGGTACAAATCTGCTTGGCTATGCTTCATTGAATCTGGCAGCTGCAATCAACGTTCAAGAGTCTATGATACCCAGTCAAGACTGTAGTACGGAATTATATGCTTAATGATAATGAATTTATACAACACTAGGGGAAGTCTATGAACCATATGGTATCAACATTACAGAAAAGAAACTCAACACACAACAGATACTCCGGAGTGAACTTCAAAAAAAAAGGAGAATATTTTATTTCAGAATCTACCAGATAAAATTAATTAAACTAATCAGCCCGAATCAGAGCGAGCTCAAAGAGGATGTGATTCAATCAACAAAACTAATAGGAGTTTGCACATATCTTGATTGACCATCATGAAGTGAAAGAAGAGAGTAGCTGTGGGCTAGTAGGTTACGTTACAAATTAACAAGAACTACAGAAGACTTGTATGATGGTACTGGGACATAGAACCACAGCAAGGATTCAAAATAGGAGATTAGTTACTTTTTATCGGAAGAATTACCAGTGAGTTACTGTTGTCATATGACGTTGAATTGGAAGTGAACAAAGTAGTGGGAAACTTTTTTACAGATATCAACAGCATAATGGCATAATGTGGCAATTATTTAAATGGAGATAAGTGAATGGACAGAGTAAGCAGAAGTTAACCTGAGGTAGTGCTTTAACACAGCTCCGATATGTATATAGCAAAGAAGCCATTTCTTTTCCCTCTTGAATCAGACTATTCTGCAGTTCATTTTCATCCACAGGGCGATGCAAGAAAGAAGGTAAGCATTTTCCATTTAAAGCAACATGAAGAAATGCAGTTACATTAATAAATGGACAGAACAAAGGATCAAAAGGGGAAAATGGGGGTCATAACAAATTGAGCACTTTCCACTAAACTATTGCTCCTTTCCAGATTCATTTTGCTCCTTGAAACCAAAACTCTTCTTGTGAGTTACATCAAGGGCGCTTTCTACTAAACTATTGCTACAGTACAGTTGCTAGAATTAAGAAGAGAGCTGAGACCCATATAAACTCAGCAACCTTTACTACTTGATTATTATTTCTTCCATCATAAATCAGAACAAAATAAAGTGCAGATATTGTTCATAGTAGTGCCATCAGATAAGTTGAGGACTTGTGGTGATATAGTTCATCAGTATAGTGATGGGGGGAAAAGAAAGCAGACAGAAAATTGTGAACACTTGTGGTAAGATAAGGGTGGATGGTCACTAGAATATACCATTACGATGAATTAAGTGGGATGATGGTATCACAGAAAGAGGTATGTATGCACATGTTTGGGTGCATGTTCATGTATGCATCTGTGTTATGGCTTATTGGCTTTAGAAGGGAAACGTGATGTATTAGGTATGCAGCAAGAGTACAGACTTCAATGACTGAGGTTCTTCTTTAATCAACAGTTTATACTTCAAATAGATCAGCAGTGGCACAGACATAGTTACTCCCATGCACATCACTTTAGTACGAGAATTGCCCCCAAAAGAGTGGGACTAAATGCATATGGATCAAAAGGAGGCGTAGTATTAATTATTGACAAGGATGTCAGTATGTCACATGGAGACAAAGAAACAAATGCAATGTTCAAAATATCAGCCGATTTATCGTGAGTAAGCAATCCCCTTTGCTAGTGGTTGAGTCATGATCAGAAATATTGCGAAAGAAAGTGAAATGTCCTATTGTCGTAATTCTCGAGCGAGCGGAGCTGAGAACGAAGACGAAAGATTTTGCTAGACCCTGAAATTTTACACACAAAAAAACTGGCAGATAAATAGATGGCCGATAAATCGATTAATCGGCCGATAAGCGGTTAATCTCTAATCTGAGGCCAACCGAGCAGTAAATGATAAACGATATCTTGAACATTGAATAAATGTAACCAAAATGGACCAAATATCTTGGATAAAAAGATAAAAAATCATGAACAATGCAAGAACAAAGAAAATAGCAATTACATACCAGCTGGTTGATTGCTTTTGTATCTTCTCCTAATGACAGACGATAAGCAGCAACATCACTGTACTCTGAACATAAGAGTGCAAGTTTTGGATTACAATAGGCAACCCAAGATTAATTGAATGAAGTTTTTTCTTGGGCAACTGAGCAATTCTTTTGTTTGCAGCAAAACAAGGAAAACAAATAACAGGTCTTGCAATCGGATGAGTATATTCATGCTATGCGCTTGTGATTGTGGGAGCCATCTGCCCATTAGGAATCAGCCCAACAAAGCATAAGCAGGATGAAAAACATTATGACGTTCACATACCAATAGGACTATTAGTTGCATATCTTTCACTTGACAGGAGCACAGCTAATCCCTGCACATCTGGCTGCTCATCCTGAAATTTTTGAAGGTAACTAATTAATAGAAGCTAACATATGGCAATCGTAATAGTGCAAGGCTCTGGAGTTCACACCCCTCAACACAACAACACTGGTACATATTAGACGTGAATAGCCACATACAGCAGACTGCCTAACCTAATTGAACATGGTTATACTCATCAGCTCCCGATAACCATGAAACTGAACTTGTACTAGCCTGACGACAAGGTCACGCACTCAGACCTATGTAAAGCAGCTCAACATAGAAAGCACAACAGGGTTTTACAGACCACTGGGAGTAGCAGTTTTCGATAGTAAGACTAGAACCAACTCGACCAACACCCCTGCTGGAACCGGAATACCCCAAAATCAAAACCTCCACTCGAAGTGTTTAGAACTTGTACAAGCTCCAGAAACCAAAACCAACACCACCAACTGAACCGGAAGCGTTCCCCACTTTCAACTAGGGACTCGACCCACATCTGGCCAAAATTAACGGGCCCTCTTCAGCAAACCGACGGTAGACAGAGTTGGATTTACGAAAGCATCGCAATGTATATCGCTGAAACTCAATTCGGACAAGCGCGGAGGCGATGCAAGCACCGAAAACCCTACCCTACATCAGCATTTCTCCACGGGCGTTGAACACGTGCAGACGTACGAACGAACTCTGGAGCTACCGGCGCCCAATTCGCAGCGCCACTCGAGCAGCGAGGGAAGGGGAGAAGCATCCGCGCCTCCGCGGACCGGAGGAGGCGCGCGCGGGCACCGCATTCCGGCGTAGCGCTTCTCCGAGTCGGGGCCCGAGCAGATCGGGCGCGGGTGAACCGGGAACAGGGGAGCGGGAGGGAGCGGAGCGGGGCTTTACCTCGAGGGAGAAGGTGGAGAGGGCGGCGATGGCCTCCTCGACGGGGATGGCCATTCCGCCGCGCCGCCGGCGAGGAGGAAGGGGACGCCTCGGAGTGGGGCGTGTGGGAGCGAGGTGGTGGTGGGCGAGAGGGTTGTGGAGTTGGTGCAGGAGAGGGGAGAGGAGATGCACCAACTCGTAGTGTTCGTGAGCTGTGACGGTGTACGCCGTGGGGACGGTGGAGTAAAGAGAGGTGGCTGAAGCGTCAAGTGTACTCCAAGTGAAAGGGGACGACGGCGTTAACGGCGAGTTACCGAACGACGATTCCGCCGCCGTGTCGTGGACTCGTGGTCCAGTGGAGTGGAATGGGCTGTGTCGGCCCAATTTGTAGTGAGAGCCCAAGATAGCCCAGATTAGCCCATGTGTCATATCGCAGTCCTAATAAAAGTTCTGGGCTACCCAAAAATAATCTGAGCAAAACCTTTTTTTTTTTGAGGGAAAATTCTGGGCACAACTTGAAACAAAAGTTCTGGGCTACCCAAAAATAATCTGAGCAAAACTTGCAATAAAATTTGGAGTAGTCAATCTAAATGGAAATAACTTGACCTGATTTGTGTGTGCATATTCTCCACTGCAAATACATGTGTCAGTGGAGCTACTCGTGTGTATGTGTAGAGACATTTAACACGCATGTATCATTTAACACTGCATGAATCATTATCTAGGGTTAGTTCTAGACGTGAGATGATTGGCTAGAAAAAGGCAACGTGCCATCTTGCTAGAGGAAGTTAGCATTTGTGGCAGTACATCAGCTACGTGGACTCGCTGCATGGGGTTCAGAAAGAAATGGTGCTCAGTATGCTCACGGCAGGACGAGGTCGGCAACGATTCTTTATTCAGTGCAACCGGCAAGCGGCAGGATATTTTGGCTAGTGCTGTCAATCAGCTCTATAAATACCTAGCGTTGCTAGTCGGTGAGAAATCACTGTGTCCACCGGTCTACCAACATACAGAGCGAGTAAGGTAGGGCTCCCATGGTGAGAAAGAAATATAGAAGAAGATGATGAATAGACGTCCGAGAAAGCTAGGCCTTATTTTTTTAGATAAAGGGAATATATTAATATTAGAAGATACTAATTACACCTAGCCTCTGCAACAACGCCCCACCCTAGTGGCGGTACGGATGTACACAGCAAAAAAAGTAAAGAAAACTAAGAAATAAAAGTCCCGCTGCAACCTTCTAGACCTAGCAACAGCAATACAACCACCACCGTGACAACACCTGAAGTACAGACTCTCCAAAAACGACGCCTCCAAGAAGGGAACAGTGCATCAGCGTCGTCGTCGCCCGACCAAAGGTCTTAGGTTTCCACGGCCGGGACCATGGCCGGGGCCGAGGCACCACTGGTAGAAAAAGGGGCTTTAGTCCCGGTTGGCAACTGCCATTAGTCGCGGTTGCGCAACCGGGACCAATTAAGCGCGACTAAAGGCCCGTCCACGTGGGCGCAAGCCGTCGGGCGGAGGACCTTTAGTCGCGTTCTTCCGGCCAACCGCGACTAAAGGCCGCGCTTTAGGGTTTTAGCCCCCCCCCCCCCAAATCTGGTTTCTTTTTAATTTCTATTGTTTTATTTCTTTTGTGTTTTATTTTAATTTTGAAGGAGTTTCACATATTCTACGGTACTACATACATGCATATGAATGTACAATTTCAAACAAATTTGAAATTAGAATCAAAAAGAATTCAAGAGGAATATACAATATATATTCAATCTCGGATGACCATATACGAACAAGTTTTGATACATAATTTACGGCATCAGAAGTTCTACGTCCTCATAATAGTGTTCTCCTTTAGGATCGAGGACTTCCCTCATCAAAAAATCCTGCTAGTTCCTCTTGAATTGCATGGGAGCCGGGGCCGGACCGCTGTGGGCAATGGTAGCGGCTGGAGGGCGGCTGGCGGTGGGCGGTTGTGGGGCGCGGGGGAGGAGGAGCCTCCGCCGCCGCCCGGGAGGGAGGCGGGAGAGGGAGGCGGCTGGAGAGTTTTAGTCGTAGAGTTTATGCATATTTAACATGGCTAATTGATCGATTTGGAGTCGTGCTGACATAGTTCATTCTCTTTATACCGAGACAAGTAGTGTCTTTTCCTAATCCCTTGATCTGCAAGTAATTGTTCTTCTAACCATTTGATTCTGCTAGTAGATGTTCTACTAGTTCCTTATTTTCGTCTTAGATGTATCTTCTTTTAGATAATGCAATCTTTGTTATCCTATTATTATTGTTGCACCTTGATCTTTGATCGTGTTGGATCATCGTGTCGTTGGAGAGAGATGGGTAGTCATCTCCGGCCTCTAGCGTCGCATCATTTGCGGGAGCTCATGTGGAGCCTAGAGGTTATTGATCCCAAGATAGTGATTTTATCACTTAACTGTGAATATCCTGATCTTGTCGTACTGGTATCACGACGGCAAACATATTGTACCGGTCACAGTTCAGGTATGGGACTATCTGTGTTCTCCGTTGGGGACGGCCTATGTTCGGGAACGTGTCGGTGATGGATCCGTAGGAGCGACCGGCATCAGTAGGTCAGAGTGTCCGGGTCTTAGCGGGTCAAAGGACACTGCTTGGCTAGCGTCGGTGGAGCTAGTCAAGACTGTCGATGTAGGAGTACCCCTCTGCAGAGCGTAAAAGTGTGAATATTCACCCCTGTGACTTCCGGGTTGGGAAGCTTGCTGTCATGTGTGATGCCAATCATTTCCGCGTCTGTTTCTGCTAAATTCAGTTATCTTGTCAGCGTACTCATTTCCTTGAATTCAGATTTCACACTTTGTTGATCTCTCTTTGATTCCGTCTAATCCGTTGATCATATTTTCTTACCTATTTGCTAAGTATAATTATATACTCACCCTTTCCATCTCCATTTTTTTTACAGAAGTGAGCACGATTTGGAGATGATGGCAAAGCGTAGGTGTAGTACTACGGGAAGGGGAAATAAATAATATATATTGTTTTGTGTATTAGAAAAAAATATAAATAAAGTGTTGTTTTAGCTTTATAAATATGTTATCTTTTGAGCCTTACATGTTTATAATTGCAAGATTATAAATATGTGGTGTTGTCACGACTAGGCCTGGTTTTGGGGCGTGACAAAATTGTAGTATGTAAATGCTCTCAAAGAGAGAAAGCTCAATCCTCAATGCAACAAGAGGAAAAGCTCAAGTCTATGTGTGCTTATATGAGACAAATGTTCCCAAGGGCGGCCTAGATTTACTAGCATCAGAGTTCTAGACAACACGGTAAATATTTTGTCTAGTTTCATTCAATTAGGGGTGGAGCCAAAATTAGGTGCAACCATAGATATGAGCAAACACACCCCTTATCATAGATCCTAGAGCTATTTTTATGAGCAATATAGGAATCATTAAGATATAAATGTCCCGCCATAGCAATAAGATCATTGGTCCCCAACATAAACCCCTCTAATGCAACTCATAGTATTGGAAAACGGTTGCTGTCAGTCCGTCCCTTCCAACACACGTTCGTTACATTAAAGTGCAGCCCTATGAACCCATATAGGTGAAGTAATATGTAGTTGACGTTCGCATAAAACCATCATAGAATAAAATAAAGATAGAAACTTGACAAAATATTCATTGCACATCATATAGAATCATAGCCAGATCATCATACGCCCTCAGGAATGTGGGGAAATACTCACTAATGTCAAACATGATATGGACCAGAGGCATAATGATTACAACATAATCTGAATATATAATCTCTCCACCAAATAAAGATAAAGTACCAATCGCATACATGCAGCTAACCTCAAAACGATATCAGAGGTTCAATTCAACCCAAACAATGAGGGGGGTGAATTCGATCTCGTAGATGGAGATGGTGCTTGATACGTCTCAAACGTATCTATAATTTCTTATGTTCCATGCTAGTTTTATGACAATACTCACATGTTTTATATACACTTTACATCATTTTGATGCATTTTCCGGTACTAACCTATTAACAAGATGCCGAAGCGCCGTTCCTGTTTCTTGTTTTTGGTTTCAGAAATCCACACAGAAATATTCTCGGAATTGGACGAAACAAAAGCCCACGGTCCTATTTTCCAGAGGGTTCCAGAACATCGAAGAAGAGTCGGAGGCGGCCAGCAGGGCCCACCCCACGGGCGGCGCGGCCCCGGGTGCGGCAGCCTATGGGGAGGCCACCCCCTGGCTCCTCCGAGGCCGCCCTTCCGCCTATATATTCTCCCCGTCGCGGAAACCCTAAAATATCAAGTCATATTCCACGAAGAGTTCCGTACCGCCGCCATCACGAAGACAAGTTTCGGGGGACAAAAGTTCCGCACGCCGCCGGACGGGAATTGCCCCCGGAGTCATCTCCATCGACACCACCGCCATCTTCATCGCCGTTGTTGTCTCCCATGATGAGGAGGAGTAGTTCTCCCCGAGGCTAAGGGCTCTACCGGTAGCTATGTGGTTCATCTCTCTCCCCATGGTGTGATCTTTATGTGATCATGAGCTTTGTATCACTATTAATCTATGTGCTACTCTAGTGATGTTATTAAAGTAGTCTATTCCTCCTCCATGATGTAAAGTTGATAGTGTGTGCATCATGTAGTACTTGGCGTAGGTTATGATTGTAATCTCTTGTAGATTATGAAGTTAACTATTACTATGATAGTATTGATGTGATCTATTCCCCCTTTCATAGCTATTGTTGACAGTGTGTATGCTATGTTAGTACTCGGTCTAAATTGCAACGGTCTATTATGCACTCTAGAGGTTACTTTAATATGAACTTCGGATTCACTCTCCACGGTGTGACGGTGACAGTGTGCGCATCGTGTGTGATTCCTTTATGACATTGTGGAGCTTGTTTACTCCAGCTTGAGGGTGCTCTTGTAGCCCTACACAATGGAATGGTGTTTGTTATCCAACAAGAGTGTTTGAGAGTAGCACAAGTGAGGAGAAGTTATTTATTTATTATGTGATCATTGTTGAGAGTGTCCACTAGTGAAAGTATGATCCCTAGGCCTTGTCTCTAAGCATTGAAACACTGTTTCCAACAAGTTCTGTTACATGTTTGCTTGCTGCCATTTTTATTTCAGATTGCAATTACTACCTACAATCATCCATATTACTTGTATTTCACTATCTCTTCGCCGAACTAGTGCACCTATACATCTGGCAAGTGTATTAGGTGTGTTGGGGACACAAGAGACTTCTTGTATCTTAATTGCGGGTTGCTTGAGAGGGATATCCTTGACCTCTACCTCCCGAGTTCGATAAACCTTGGGTGATCCACTTAAGGAAACTTGCTGCTGTTCTACAAACCTCTGCTCTTGGAGGCCCAACACCAGGAATAGAAGCGTGCGTAGACATCAAGCTATTTTCTGGCGCCGTTGTCGGGGAGGTAAGGTAAAAGGTATTCACATCCTCCGACTACTAAGCTATTTTCTGCGCCGCCGTGTGGAGGTAAGGTAAAAGGTATTCACATCCTCCGACTACTAAGCAATTTCCTAGCACTGTTGCCGGTGTGTGAGTGCTCGGAGCTATTTCCTTTAGATCCTGCAATTATATCTTTTTGTTTCTTGTTTTTATTTTCACTAGTTAGGCTTAATGGAAAACAACAACAAAAATAGAGATCTTTATGAACTTTATATTGAATTAGGACATGATGTGTTTGAAGAGAGAATTAAAAAACCCATGGAACTTTGTTTGCAAAATAGTTGTAGCAATGTTATTAGCATGAACTCTTTGAATACTATTATTGCTAATGCTATGGAAGAATTTAAGCTTGGGGAAGCTGGTTGTGATATTTTTAGTCCCCCAAGTTTTGAGGAGAAAATTTTCTTTGATGATACTTTGTCTCCCATTTATGATGATTATAATGATAGTGGTATTTTGGTGCCACCTACTATGGAGGATAAAGTTTATTATGATTATACCATGCCTGCAATTTATGATAATTACAATGATGGTTGTGATAGTTTTACTCCCACTATTACTAATAAAATTGATTATGCTTATGTGGAGAGTAATGATACTTTTATGCATGTGAATAAGAATGCTTTATGTGATAGTTATATTGTCACTACAAGAAAAGTTGCCATGGCCGACGAAGTTGAAGTCACGCCGTGGTTGCTGGTGTACCATGGCCGACGATTTTGGGTCTGTCCGTTGTGCATGTCAAAACGTTTTTTTCTCGTTTCCACCTAGCCCGACGAAACGGCCAAAACGTTGCGTATGGTGGCCCGGACGTGGTGCATCTCGAATTATCGGGTTCGCCGGCCGAGTCAACGCAAATCCGCACCGCCGAGGGATGTAGGGCCCAGATGGCAGCCTCTCTGGCATTATTTTTTTTCTCGATCGCGCCATCTCGCTCAACGCTCTCCGATCGAGCCGTTTACGATGCAAGATCATGGGTCCCGCATGTCATCCTCTATGAACCAAAATTCTTTCTATTCTTGGATTTTTTTGACCCCCTGATTTCTTCCCTTTTCTTTTGATCCCTTGCCGCCTTGGAAACGTTGAGACCGCTGCTGCTAATTGGGACCCGCATGTCATCCTCTATGAGCAATCAACTTTATTTTCTTGGAGTTTTTTTGGCACCTCAAATTTGGTCACTTGCCTTTTTCTTTCGATCCTTCCGCCTCTCAAACGGTGATACCGCCGCTGCTAAATGGGACCCGCATGTCATCCTCTATGTACTATAAAACTTTCTTTTCTTGGATTTTTTGGCACCTCATATTTGGTCACTTACCTTTTTCTTTCGATCCTGCCGCCTCTCAAACGGTGAGACCGCTGCTGCTAAATGGGGCCCGCATGTCATCCTCTATGTACTATAAAACTTTCTTTTCTAGGATTTTTTTGGAACCTCACATTTGGTCACTTGCCTTTTTCTTTCGATCCCGTGCAGCCTCTCAAACGGTGATACCGCTGCTGCTAAATGGGACCCGCATGTCATCCTCTATGTACAATCAAGTTTCTTTTTTTGAATTATTTTTGGCTCCTGATATTTGGTCACTTGCCTTTTTCTTTCGATCCCGTGCCGCCTCTCAAACGGTGATATCGCTGCTGCTAAATGGGACCCGCATGTCATCCTCTATGTACAATCAAGTTTCTTTTCTTGAATTATTTTTGGCTCTGATATTTGGTCACTTGCATTTTTCTTTCGATCTCATGCCACGTTGAGGACCCTGAGCTCATGGGACCCGCATGTCATCCTCTATGTACTATAAAACTTTCTTTTCTTGGATTCTTTTTGGCACCTCATATTTGGTCACTTGCCTTTTTCTTTCGATCCCCTGCCGCTTCTCAAACGGTGATACCGCTGCTAATTGGGACCCGCATGTCATCCTCTATGTACAATCAAGTTTCTTTTCTTGAATTATTTTTGGCTCCTGGTATTTGGTCACTTGCCTTTTTCTTTCGATCTCATGCCACGTTGAGGACCCTGCTGGCTCATGGGACCCGCATGTCATCCTCTATGTGCTATAAAAGTTTATTTTCTTGGGTTTTTTTCACCCTCTGATTTTTGGCTATTTCCTTTTTCTTTTGATCCCCTGCCGCCTTGGAAACGTTGAGTAAGCTGCTGACTCATGGGACCCGCATGTCATCCTCTATGTACAATCAACTTTCTTTTTCTTTTGATCTCAAGCCGCATTTGAAACGTTGAGACCGCTGCTGCTAATTGGGACCCGCATGTCATCCTCTATGTACGATAAAGTTTTTTTCTTGGATTATCTTTTCCGATATTTTTTCTTGCCTTTTTCTTTCGATCTCATGCCGCCTTTGAAACGTTGAGTAAGCTGCTGGCTCATGGGTCCCGCATGTCATCCTCTACGAACAATAAAAGTTTTCTTTCTTGGAGTTATTTTTTACCCCTAATTTCTGGCTATTTGCCTTTTTCTTTTGATCTCCTGCCCCCTTTGAGACGATGAGGACGTTGTTGGCAGGTCGGTCCCACATGTCATCCTCTGTGAACAATAAAAGTTTCCTTTGATGGATTTATTTTGAACCCCTAATTAATTTCGGGATATTTCCTTTTCCTTTGATCCCCTGCCGCCTTGTAATCGTTGAGGATGCGCTGCCTCATGGGTCCCGCATGTCATCCTCTCGAACGGTAAATGTTTCTTTTCTTGGATTTTGTTGACCAAACGATTTTTGGCTTATTTTTTCTTTCGATCTCCTGCACCTTTAAAACGAGGACGGCTTGCTCACGGGTCCCACATGTCAACCTCTATGAACAATAAACGCTGAGGATGCTGCTGCCTCATGGGTCCCGCATGTCATCCTCTCGAACGAAAATGTTTCTTTTCTTGTATTTTTTACCAACAGATTTTTGGTTTATTTTTTCTTTCCATCCCGCCGCCTTTAAAACGTTGACGACGCTGCCGGCTCATGGGTCCCCGATGTCAGCCTCCCCGTACAAGAAACATGTGATATCTTGATTATTTTGCAGACAATAAACATTGTATTTCGCTCCGAGCTATTGCAAACGGATAAATTAAATCTTTATTTTTACATAAACAAACTTATATGTTGAATCTCCTTGTTTTGTGTTTTTGCGAAGCATAGGACTTTCCTGTTTTTTTAGAAAAATCCGAACTTTCCTGTTTTGGAGTGGGCTGAAATTGTACGAGTCAAAAGGCCCAGCAGGATAGTTCGAAGGCCCGATGTCCAGATGCAGCCCAATTGAAATCTTTCTTTTCTTGGACTTTTTCACCCCCTGATTTGGCTACTTCATTTTTCTTTTGGTCTGTGCCGCCTTGGAAATGTTGAGACCGCTGCAAAATGGGACCCGCATGTCATCCTCTATGTACAATAAAATTTCTTTTCTTGGATTATTTTTGGCTCGATATTTGGTCACTTGCCTTTTTCTTTCAATCTCATGCCGACTTTGAAACGTTGAGGACGTTGCTGGCTCATGGGTCCCGCATGTCATCCTCTATGAACAATAAAAGTTTCCTTTGTTGGATTTATTTTTACCCCTAATTTCTCGCTATTTGCCTTTTTCTTTGATCCCCCCCTTTTGAAACCATGACGACGCAGCTGGCAGGTCGGTCCCACATGTCATCCTCTATGAACAATAAAGGTTTCCTTTGATAGATTTATTTTTTACCCTAATTAATTTCTGGCTATTTCCTATTTTTATTTTGATCCCCCGCCTTGGAATAGTTGAGGATGCTTTGCATGGGTCCCGCATGTCATCCTCTCGAAAGGTAAAAGTTTCATTTCTTGGATTTTGTTTACCAACTGATTTTTGGCTTTTTTTGTTTCGATCTCCTGCCGCCTTTAAAACGTTGACGACGCTGCTGGCTCATGGGTCCCCAATGTCACCTCCTATGCAAATCCTCTTTCGCAAAGGTTGTATTTCTAGCTAGATAGCTAAGGTGGATTCGAATCTGCCGTGGTTCAGGCTCAGGTAAGCCTTCTTGCACCGATTAATGGAACTAGTGTATAGCAAGGTCAAGACATGTGGCTTGGTGTAATGAATCTATTTGAATCATGTTGTGGATTCAATCTGATAGTTCTCTAACAGGTCAGCCAAAATAGAAATTAAGTTTTTTTCTAAAACGGAAATGCAAATTAAGATGAACACAAACATTAGTTATCATAATAGCTGATCATACATACATACTTGCTAAGAGCAAAAGCTTGCCAGAGTTTTACCACCCATACAATTAATTAGCAGTTCAGATAAGATAACCTTATATAAGTATAACTACAAATGCATTTGCTAAGGGCTCATGGGACAATAGAACTAGACAACCGCAAACTTGATGACCAGCATGTCACAGCGGCATCGAAAGATCTTGACCTTCAACTTTGATCCAATGCGAAGTTTGGCACCGTCAATGAACTTTTTCCACCTGGAAGTAACAGCCAAGCGGCCATCTGTGGGACCGACGGAGTACCGTCCCTCCACGATGAGACCTTCACTCTCCATGACGAGGGAAATCTTGCCCCTTCGGCCAGCATTGAGATCCTTGGCGATACTTTTAGGCAATTTCTGATTCAAAGCAAGAGATACCAACAAAAATTAGTCAATGGCACCAATGCACTGAAGACCGAACCATGTGAGACTTTGAGCAGAGAAGACATCAAGATAAGAGCAGTTATGCTGTCATATACTCACGAACATAGCCTTCAGATGCCGATCACCACACGGGTGGCCAATGAGCCGAGACCTCGGTGATCCGGCGGGGCAGTGCAGGAGCTGGTGTACACGAGCTGGTGTGTAGGAGAGTGGCAGGTGCAATAAACGGTGCCTCTAGAGGAACCGGTGCGATGCAGAGACTGTTGGGTAGGTGCGAACGGTGCGGCTAGAGGAACCGGTCGATGCAGAGCGCCGGGGCGTGTAGTATATGGGGCCTCTACAGGAACCAATGCGATGTAGGGCCTGCTGGGTAGATGCAATAAACGGTGCTGGTACAGGAACCGGTGCCGATGCGAGAGAGTGGGAAGCCGGTGCCGGTGGTGTGGGTGCCCTTTGTGACATCCGCTCCTGTTCCATCGGGGATCTGCAGCTTTGATCATGTTAAACCCAGCAAGCTAGAACAGAGGGAATGGTTTAGAACAACTGCTCAGAATGCAGTAATCAAAGGATATGAGTACAAAAAAGTTACATATTATATATTTGGAAGTGTCTCCAACTCTGTAAGCAGTTACGTATATCTGCCCGTTTGAGTTTCTGATCCTCAGCTCGTCGCCCTTCTTCAGACCGTAGTCAAAAGCAAACTTTCTCCAATCATGTCCATACAAATATGTGATGGCCTGCGTCTTGTAGACATACACCTCATAGACCGTGTAGGTGTTCATCAATTTGCCATTGCCATGCATAGTGAAAGACCCTTCATGCGGACACATCTGGTTAATCATTGGACGAAGTTCACAAGGTACAGTCTGCAGGTGAAAATTGATACTAATGTAAGAAGCAGAAGACTAAAAACAAGACTTTACTATATGCCAATTCATGCTAAACCACTGAGAATACATACCTGTAACTCTGTGAAGGAGTTATTAGAAAGGTAGATAGAGCCATAGGAGGTGTTATATGCGGGGTATGTACATGGGCCCGCCATATTCCCGCAAGCTCGGCATCGGGATGGTGAAGGAAACATGGGAGGTACTACTGGTGCGTAGCGCTGAATGTAAGTGGAAGAATTAGGTTGTGTAAAGTGCATAGTTCAGAGCAATGCAAATGTTGACAACCGAGTGCATAACACTATGTTACAAACTGAACAGTCAAAATTTAGTGTATGATGAATATAAGCATGCTAATTTGGCGTTTCCGAATTCCAAGAAGCATTAGACAGAGCCAGTGATAATATCAGAAATAAATCATTGCATGTATATGTGGCTTAAGAAAATATACCCGAACCCTTGGATGGTTACGGCCCGGCTGGTCCTTGGACTTGAGCTTATATAAGCATCCGGAAGGTGGGGCTGACAGCCTTGCAGATGCCTCATCAGCAGCTTGCAATCCTTTTGACCAATGAAGGCTTAGCAGTTTCAGCATATGAAAATTGAAGAGCAACAGACATCAGCAGTGATATATAAAATGAATCTATGAGACACTGATGCATATAGTGTTGGATGTAAGTGGAAGAATAGGGTTGTGTGTGTTTCGAACTATTGGTAAGCATAATTAGACAAAGCCGGCAATAAACAGACAAATCAAATCATGTATGAGGATTAAAAAAATATACCTGCTTAAAAAGGATACCACCCAGCTGGCCCGTGGCCTTGTGCTTGAGGAGGTTTTCAGAAGATGGTGGCGGCACCATCATCTTCACAGCAGCCTCATCAGGATCATTTTTTATCCATTTGAGTAGAGGCACAGAAGTTTCATCCTGCATATGAATAGCAACAGAACTCATCATTGATATTTAATAAATCTATGAGATGGACTGATGCAAAGACAACAGTTGACAACAATGCAAATAGGGTTGTGCATAGACAACAGTTGACAACAATGCAAATGATTACAAAAGAAGCCAACGGAACTCAACAGTTTATATACTGGATGAGACAGACTGAAAAGTGAAAAATTAGTGTATGATGATTGTAAGCAAACGCAGTGTCTGAACTTTTGGTAAGCATTAGGCAAAGCCAACAGTAATTAAACAGATAATAATAAAATCATGTATGTGGATTAAGAAAATATACCAGATTCATTAAAAGGTCACCACCCAGTGGCCCATGGCCTCGTGCTTGTAGAGGTTTTCGGATGATGGTGCCGGCACCATCGTCCCACAGCAGCCTCATCACCTCATTTTGCATCAACTTGAGTAAAGGCGCAGCAGCCACCGCATAAGAATGGGAACAGATCTCAGAGATATTGAATGACTCTGAGACAGACTGATGCATATAGTGCTGGATATAAGTGGAAGGGTATGGTTGTGTATGGACAACAGTTCACAACAATGCAAGGGTGTGTTCGGTTCTGAAACAACGTGGAATGGAATGGAATGGTTCCATTTTTTTCGGTTGGGAAAAATGGAGAGCGGAACAGATCAAGGTTAAACTAATCATTTGCCTCAAAATTGTAATTAGCAATTGCAAATGACATTTAATCTCAAAATCATAATTAACAGCGCCTAATGGTGCTCTTTTAATCTAAAAATCGTAATTAACATCATTTTTGTTGGGTTAGGGGAACTGGAGTAGATGAACATTACTGTATGATGATTGTAAGCAAACGAATTTGGTGTTTCTAAACTTTTGGCTTCGAGATCTTATGGGCTTCAACTATAGCCTACCCCAACTTGTTTGGGACTGAAAGGCTTGGTTGTTGTTGTTGTTGTTGTAAACTTTTGGCAAGCATTAGAAAAAACCGACAATAAACAGACAAAAATCAAGGCATGTTTTGTGGATTAAGAAAATATACCATATTCATTAAAAGATCACCACCAGCTGGCGCGTGGCCTTGTGCTTGTAGAGGCATTTAGAAGATGGGGCGGCATCAACATACTGGCAGCCTGATCAGCCGCAGTTTTGATCTTCCTTTTGAGTAAAGGCCCTAAAGTTTCAGTCTGCATATGAATAGCAAAACAAAAGGCAGACCTCAGCAGTGATATTGAATTACTGTATGAGATAGACTGATGCATATAGTGGATGCTCTTAGCCTTTTGCACCATGAACACTAGCTATGGACAGACAAAAAAAACTACTCCAGTTGACTCAGCTTTGTCTAGATACCTCCATCCCAAAGCTTAAGGCTTATTTATTTTTGAGAAATCAAAACAAGTAAAGTTTGACCAAAATTTTAGAACATTCTATCAACAAATATAATATTGTGTAGATACCGTAGGAAAATATATTTCACAACCTATTTAATGATATTAATTTTGTATTTTGCATGTTAATGATTTTTGGTAAAAGCTTAGTCAAACATGGTATAGTTTGACTTTCTAAAAATAATATAATCCCTAAGCTTTGGGATGGAGGTAGTAGTATCTAGAGCTAAAAACACATCTAGATACATCCGTATCTACAGATAGTTGAGTCAATTAATTTGGATCTGAGGGAGTATCAGATTCAGACTACATCATGGTAAGTTGGTTAAAAAAATTACCCCTCGGTCCCTGCCACGGCAGGCATTTCGCTTCTTGTGCTGCAGATCGGGCCATGCTCCTGAGCAAGGGCGCTATTCTCGTTCCCCATAGCCTCAGCACGGAACCTGGAGGTACCAACCTGATACAGAGAATATAGAGCATGGTGTCACAGAGGCTTTATGCACAAACAGCGAAGACATGTGCTACTTTAAGCATCTTCCAGAACAGGAACAGATTGAGGATGCAGACAGACGAGTGGATAAGCAAATGGAGTACCTGCTTTGCGGGGCTGGGACGCAGCTCAGGCTCAGCCAACTGCCCACATGCGTGGTGGCCTTACGCTCCATTGCCCCCCCACCACCACCGAGGTATTTCCTTTCCCGTACAAGCTGACAAAAGATACATTGAGGATCTGCAGAAACTACAAAGGTTGCAAATGTCGACAAATAAAGGAAGAACACCCCAATCCAAGCAAAGGTAGCCCCGCCCCCACCCCCATCAATCACTCCCAGCGCGAGGGTGACCAGAAAGACACCCTTCGCCCAGAATAGGAAATAGAAGATGCGCAAGATATCGAGGTGAGGAAAAAAGAACCGATCTCGAGAAAGGAAAGAGCATTACTAGTACTACCTAATCCGCTTGGTCTAGATGCAGCTTGCCCCTCCAAGCTGGATGCCTGGACGGTGGAGGCGAAAGGAGGGGATCGAGCTAGCGGCTTGCATCCGTCGGCTGTCGGCACTCGATCGGGAGAGACAAAGGGGGCTACATAAAGGGGATGGGTAACATATTTTATTACACAGTGAACTTACTGATGTGACTAGTCATTACATGTCTCACTGAAACTGGGGCCCATAGTGTGGCACCCCAAATTCACTTGAACCTGCACGGCGGGACGCATTGGCGCGTCAAGAAAACCCCGAATTGTAGCGGGGAAATGAAACATTTCACAAAAATTCGAAATTCAAGCACACCGCCACGCGCCAAGCACGCGGGCTATTCCTTCCTCTTCCTCGGTTCCTCCTCCCCTATCCGAAAAAACCCCAAATCCCAAGCTCAAACAACAACAAAAAACCAAATCCCCGGCCGCCATGCATGTCCTCGTTAACCGCTGGAGATCGTTCCCGGACGAGGCGGACCCCCCGCCCTGAGATCCCGAGTTCGTCCATTCCGTCCACCTCGAGGACTGCGTCTGTCTCGCACGGCTTGAGGGCGCGCAGAGGAAGTTCCGCCGAAAGTGCTCATGGCAACCGTGCTCACCGGCGTGTTGTATCCCGAGAGGAACTGGTCAAAGCTTTGATATTCGCAAAAAAAAGCGGCCAAGATCTGGTCAAAGCTTCGTCGATGGCTTGCCGCGAGAGGCTTGGAGTCCAGAGTCAATAAACTAGCTGCTGGAGGACTTGGGCGGTTTACACGGATTCATATTAACCGACTCAAGTTTGTTAGTCTAGTTAACAAATGCATCTAGATACATCCATATCTAGACAAAATTGAGTCAATTAATATGAATCGAGGGAGTGCCTGAAAGTGTTTCATGCTACCAATTAATGCGCTGGCAGGACTGGCTGTAGAAGTAATTGTGCTACTACTCATACGATGAACTGATTGTGTGGGTGTCAAATTTTGCAACGCGATCATCCACTGAATGCTTAATTATAGTTCTAGCACCAAAGGCGTAAATCATAACAAAGATAGTACATACTACAGCACCAGAACATAAGAGTACGAATCATAAAGTAGCTCAACATTTTGCATCAGGGCTAGGTGGTCCTGAGACTACCCGACGCCCCGATGATCTCCGGCGTGCATCCGCTTCAACGCAAAGCTGTGTACTCGGTCCACGGCCTCCTTCGTAGGCTGGATAATCTCAGTGCAGGACCTTCGTCTATGAAAGGCTCGTCATCGTACCATCCACGGTGCATCAGGGCTGGGTGGTCTTGAGACTACCCGGACGCCCCGATGATCTCCGTGCATCCACTTCAACGCAGCCGTGTACTCGGTCCACGGCCTCCGTAGGCTGGATAATCTCAGGTGCAACCTTCGTCTATGAAAGGCCCGTCATCAGTACCATCCACAGGTGCATCAAACTGAGATTCATCTTCAAATCTCCCATCAAACTGAGAGACCTCTTCAACTCTATGCTTCTGCAATTAGTACATCAACAGATTAGACAAACATCTAAGGGATGCAACTGAACAAATGCCGTTTTACATATTTACCTTCTCATCTGGCACAGCACATGTCCCAGAGCTGAAACCCGGTTCCTGAAGCAAACGCTTTTTCTCTCCTTCCCGTCCATCCATCTGCAACAAGTTAAATTTGAGTACAGAACCTTGCACAGCAATGCAAACTATTGATCGAAACAGCGGCAGCATCAATATAAATAATTAACTACATATGCCAGCACACATACAGTGTGAGCAAGATCTGCTTCTCCCGCTGAAGGATCATTATGTTGTTCACCATGATAAACCCACCTAACATATGTGCGGTCCATCCCAAAAATGTGTAAATGATCTTCCACTACATGGTGAGGCCTCTTCTCACCATTCATACATGTGCAGCGCGGGCAATACACGTCCAGGTCGTGACCTTCATGAGCTCTAATAAACCCCATAAAGGGTTGAACACCATTTATATATGAAGGGGAACATAAGTGTCCATGCAGTATCCAAGTTCTGTCCATCTGTTTAATTATGAGATACAATGGTTGGTGATTAATTTAAGGCGAAGTAGGAAATGTATATCCATCGAGTACAAAACTATACTAGTACATGATTATGCATTTCAGCAATCATGTCGAGTACAAAACAAAAAATGCCCATCGACATTTTAGCAAACAGATCGTGTACAAATCTCTGCCATGGCATTTCAGCAAATTAACGGATCGAGTGCAGAACTGACTCTATATGCCCATGCAAATGAACAAATTGATCGAGGACAAATTGAGCGGAAAACTATAAAGTGCCAATTAGTTCGAGCATACTGGCGATTTTTTTTAGCAGCTGATAACCCACAAGTATAGGGGATCGCAGCAGTCTTCATGGGTAGTAAAACCCAATTTATTGATTCGACACAAGGGGAGACAAAGAATACTTGAAAGCCTTAACAACGGAGTTGTCAATTCAGCTGCACCGAAACAGACTTGCTCGCAAGAGTTTATCAATGCTTTATAGCAGTGATAGTGAAATAACAGCAGCAGAGTAACAGAGACAGCAATAGTGATTATAGTAAACAACAAGATTAAAATATTGTAGGCACGGGGACGGATAACGGGTGTTGCATGGATGAGAGAAACTCATGTAACAATCAAAGCAGGGCATTTGCAGATAATAATAAAACGGTGTCTAAGTACAAAGCAATCAATAGGCATGTATTCCAATTATAGTCGTACGTGCTCGCAATGAGAAACTTGCACAACATCTTTTGTCCTACCAGCCGGTGGCAGCCGGGCCTCAAGGGAATCTACTGGATATTAAGGTACTCCTTTTAATAGAGTATCGGAGCAAAGCATTAACACTCCGTGAACACATGTGATCCTCACATCACTACCATCCCCTCCGGTTGTCCCGATTTCTGTCACTTCGGGGCCATTGGTTCTGACACATGTGTATACAACTTGCAGTAAGACCATAAACAATGAATATCATGATGAAATAATAACATGTTCAGATCTGAGATCATGGCACTCGGGCCCTAGTGACAAGCATTAAGCATAACAAGTTGCAACAATATCATCAAAGTACCAATTACGGACACTAGGCACTATGCCCTAACAATCTTATGACTATTACATGACCAATCTCATCCAATCCCTACCATCCCCTTCACCCTACAGCGGGGGAATTACTCACACATGGATGGGGGAAACATGGCTGGTCGATGGAGAGGCGTCGGTGGTGATGATGGCGATGATCTCCTCCAATTCCCCGTCCCGCGGAGTGCCAGAACGGAGACTTCTGGCTCCTGAGACGGAGTTTCGCGATGTGGCGGCGTTCTGGAGGGTTTCTGGCGACTTCGACTTCTCCCCATGCGTTTTTAGGTCAAAGGCAATAAGTAGTCCGAAAGAGGGCGTCGGGGGCCAGCCGAGGCCGCCACACACTAGGGCCGCGCGGCCCCTCCTGGGCCGTGCCGCCTAGTGTGTGGGGCCCTCGGGCCCCCACTTCTGCCCTTCCGCTCCGTATTCGGGAAAATAGGACCTTTCGCATAAATTCCGAGGATTTTCCGAAAGTTGGATTTGCACAAAAACGAGACACTAGAACAATTCTGCGAAAATAGCATTAGTCCGTGTTAGTTGCATCCAAAATACACAAATTAGAGGCAAAACAATAGCAAAAGTGTTCGGGAAAGTAGATACGTTTTGGACGTATCAACTCCCCCAAGCTTAGCTTATTGCTTGTCCTCAAGCAATTCAGTTAACAACTGAGCGATAAAAGAACTTTCACGAACACATTTGTTCATATGATGTAAATATTCTCATGCTATGGCTAACACTTAGGCAGTTCATAATAAGATACATGCAAATAAGATCATCCAATAGCTATGTCAATCATGGAAAAGTACCAACAATTAATAATAAGCATCATGAATCATGTATATAAGCAGGATTGCAATGTTCATAAAAGAGTATGATAGAGTGGTATCTCGCTTGCCCATATTTGATCAGCAAAACATAAATGCTCTGAAGTTCATAGAAAGACTAGAAATAGTGATTGTCAAAGATAAAAGCATCAAAGTTATACCACAATCAATCATATTTTGAGACAAGCATATTATACTAAGAATGACAGTTGTGCTCTCAAGAAAGTGCTCAAAGAAAGGATGGAGACACAACATAAAAGTAAAAGATTGACCCTTCGCAGAGGGAAGCAGGGATTAACATGCGCTAGAGCTTTTCATTTTTTAAACAGGAGTAAAATTGTTTTGAGAGGTGTTTGTTGTTGTCAACGAATGGTAATGGGTACACCAACTACCTCGCCAACCGGACTTCCAAGAGCGGCTCCCATGAAGGACGTTATCTCTACCAGCAAGGTAGATCATCCCTCTTCTCTTTTGTTTACACACGTATTTTAGTTTTATTACGAGTGACACTCCCCAACCTTTGCTTACACAAGCCATGGCTAACCGAATCCCGGGTGCCTTCCATCAATCACATACCATGGAGGAGTGTCTATTGCAAAATTAAGTTGCTTGATGGATCAGAGCAAAACATGTGAAGAGAATTATTAATGAAGTTTGATTAATCGGGGCTGGGAACCCCATTGCCAGCTCTTTTTGCAAAATTATTGGATAAGCGGATGTGCCACTAGTCCATAATGAAAGTCCGTCAAGAGTAAATGACAAGGTTGAAGGTTAAACACCACATACTTCCTCATGAGCTATGAGACATTAACACAAATTGAGAAACATTTTGAAGGTTTTAAAGGTAGCGCATGAGAATTTACTTGGAATGGTTTGAAATGCCATGCATAGGTATTTATGGTGGACACTTTGGAACAACTTGGTTTTCAGGGTTTGGAAGCACGAGCGGTGTTCCCGCTCAGTACAAGTGAAGGCTAGCAAAAGACTAGGGAGCGACAAATCAAGAGAGCAGTAACTGTCATAATCATGCTTGCGGCAAAATAAATTAACCGAGGCATAAAAGTGATACAAGAACTCGAGGCAATGTAAATCATTGAGGCTTAATTGACTCTTGTTCAGTCATATGCATGCGTGAGCATGTGCCAAGTTAATTCAAATGAATTATTCAGAGGAGGATACCACAATATCATACCTATTTATGAATAAAACAATGCAAGCAAACATTCATGACATGCTACTCATATTAATAGATTGGAGCTAAACATGAGAGATCATGAACTACTAGACTTCCTTAAATGACATATACCTCACATGAACCAACTAAGCATGCTCACATGGATGAGTATATGTACAAAAATGAAAACAAATAGAGTTCATACCAGCCTCTCACCACAATCAGATTGTCGAATATCGTCATTATTGCCTTTCACTTGTGTAGCTTGGATAATATGAAATGAAAACCACGCTCCAGCCACCGAAGACCATTGAACTCATAAAGAACTTTACAAAACCAAAGAAGAACAGCAAATATTTTTGGTGTTTTCGAATTTGGAAGCAAGAACAAAAGGAAACAAGCAAACAAAGCAAAATCTTTTTGGGTTTTCTTATAGCAAACTAGCAATAGCAAATAAAGTAAGGTAAAATCAAGAAACCAAGATAAACAAATGGTGAAGAGAAACAACAGAAATATTTTTGATCTTTTTGTGTTTTAGGAAAGAAACAAAGCAAGAACAAGAAAATGAAAACTAAAAGAAACACAGAAAAAAGATGGCAGAAATCTGCCAAAACCTGACAGCAGTACAGAAATCGATTTTTACAAAAATCTTCCGCTGCTCAGCTCGAAAAGTGTTCAACTAATGAAAGTTAGATAACAACCTGGGGAACATGCACAAAAATTGTCAGCTCAAAATAACGTTCTGGCTGTGCGCACGAATTTTTTAGTAACAGTCCAGAATCTGTTTTCAGGCAGCACTTCCCCAAATATCATCTCCCTCTCATTAGAAAACCACTCAAAGAAACTAAACAAGTATGTACAAGTATCCAGCAACCATAATATGCAAAGAATGAGTGATGCCGGTATACCTCCCCCCAAGCTTGGCTTTTGGCCTAAGTGGAGATCAACCCCAACGAGGGTCTGGGTTCCATGCCGGTGGATCATACATGGAGTAGTCATAATAAGGTCCCGATGCAGAAGAAAAGCGTGGAGGCTCCTCATGCCCAACTTGTTGATGCGAAGAACTTGCTGCATCGGATGACGAGTCGAGGTGTTCCTCGTCCTCCTCCGTGTTGTCTCTTGCATGATGGCCTCCTCCCTCTATGTGTGCATTAACTGCACTTTCCGTGACTGACCAATCCTCCCTGGAATCAAGGTTAAACAGAGCAGGTGCAGGCAATCCTACTAATTTTTCAGCTTTCTTAGTTATTCTCCAAGCTTTCTTGTAAAATGTTATTCTATAAGACAGGTTGCTCAAATTAGATGAATCAGAAACAAATTCATGCTTAATCATGGAGACTATGTCAAGTTTCTCTATGGGAAGTTGAATATCAAGGTGGTGAGGTTCTACACCATGCATAGCTAATAAACGAGAGGCGATGAGACCTCCACAAATTCCTCCCTTCTCACGGTTAGTAGCAAGTCTGTTGGCTATCAAAGCACCCAAGTTATAAGTCTTATCACCTTGTAATGCAGCAGCTAGAAAGGCTAAATCCTGGATAGATATTTTACTTCCATTCTTTCTTGCTAGAACGCACTTGGTGATGAAATAAGCAAAGTAGCGAATAGCTGGGAGTTGAATGCTACTGATTTTACCACCATCCTCTGAGAAGCTTCTTCCATGACAAATCATCTTGAAGAGGTCCAAGAACTCTTGCGGCGATCCCCTTATCTTCTCGCATGATCCCCATTGCGGCACTCTAATTGCTGCACAAAAATCATTGAATGGCAAGTTGACAGTTTTATTATAAATTTTGTACTGAACCATGGGGTTAGATCGCGACCAATTGAATTTAAAATCCTGCACTACTGACATAGTCAGTTTTGCATATTGGCATGGTTCACCATCAACAAAATCATCCAACCCTGCACGAGAGATTAGACTTTGAACATCTTGCAAGATCCCCTGCACTTCTCATAAAATCCACGCACGGGTAGTAAGCGGGGTATACTCCTTCTTCGCGGTGAACTCTCATGACCTGTTGCACCTCCAATTCTTGTTGGTTGAGTTGGTGCCTACTCCCTTCCATTTTCTGAAATTTTTCAACAAACAATATAAAACTTGATTTGGTGACATATAATCGAGAGAAACTACCATAGGAACTTGCTAGAGTACTAAACATGCATCAAAACTAGTTTATACATCTTAGAACAAGCATGCAAGCTCACTAAACATGTTACCTACAGCAGCAAAATATTCAAGATATACTCCACCAAACAAAATTCTACTTGGATAGTCGGAGGAGTCACATACCGAAGAGTAAATGTGCCAAATTTCAGACAGAAATCTGGGCTGAACAAAGAGATCTAGAAATCTGGAGTTCTTGAGCAAAAACGCGAGTGAGAGGAACCTGGTGCGAGTTTTTTCGGGAGAGAGAGTGGGAGGAAGAGATCTGAAGTGGGGCAAGGGGGACCCACACACCAGGGTGGCGCGCCCCCTGGCTGGCCCGTGTGCCACCTGGGTGCCCCACTGGTCATCCCCAGGTGCTCCCAGGGGCCTTGTCGAAAATAGGACCAACGGTATAATTTTTGTGAATTTTTGAAAACTTTGAAAATGCACATTTCTGGGTATTAAGTTTATTATTACTGGCCAGGAAATTTTTTGAAATCTCTAATTAACTAAGGAACTTTGCAAAATAAAAGTGCTACAGCAACTAGAACAAGTGGAGGAAGAAAGAGATGTTGTTTACCTCCTCTATGCATATAAAAAGTATTTGTTAACAAGGTTGATCAAGTCTTGCCACCAAATAAATTTTACATAGCATAAGAAGAAATAAACCTCAAATCAATCATGTTACCTTGAATTGTATTGATATGGATCCAATCACAAGAGTTTGATATTCTTCTTTAGGCTCATATATAGGACAATCAATGGTTCCCACTTTGATAGTTCTCACATTAGAAATTGTATTAACTCCACATGCTTTCTCAATCCTCTTGGGAAAATAAACGGTATGCTCCCTATCATCAACATTGAAAGTAACCTTTCCTTTATTGCAATCAATAACAGCCCCTGCGGTGTTAAGAAAAGGTCTCCCAAGAATAATAGACATATTATCATCTTCAGGCATTTCCAACACAACAAAATCAGTTAATATCAAGCAGTTATTAGTAACTTGAACAGGAACATCCTCACATATACCAACAGGAATAGCAGTAGATTTATCAGCCATTTGCAAAGATATATCAGTAGGTATCAACTTATCTAAGTAAAGTCTCTTATAAAGAGAGAAAGGCATAACACTAACACCCGCTCCCAAATCACATAGAGCAGTTTTAACATAATTATTCTTAATAGAACAAGGAATAGTCGGTATACCTGGGTCGCCCAACTTCTTTGGAACTTTGCCATTGAAAGAGTAATTAGCAAGCATAGTGTAAATCTCCTCATTAGGAATTTTCCTTTTGTTAGTAACAATATCTTTCATATACTTTGAATAAGGAGGCAATTTAATAGCATCAGTCAAAGGTATTTGCAGGAATAAAGGTTTCATCCAATCACAAAATTTGTTATAGTGTTCTTCTTCCTTTGATTTTAGTTTCTTAGCAGGAAAAGGCATTTGCTTTTGAACCCAAGGTTCCCTTTCATTACCATGTTTCTTAGCAATAAAATCTTCTTTGGTATACTTTTTATTTTTAGCATGCTTTTCAGGTTCTTCTTCAACCTCTTCTTTATCAGAAGCATCATTCTTATCATTACCATTATTATTATCATGTTCATTACCACTTTCAGTTTCAGCATCGGAAATAGAAATACTATTAGGATCATTAACAGGTTCAGAGGATTCTACAACATTTTTATGTTTCTTCTTCTTTTTCTTAGAAGGAGCACTAGGTTCAATGCGTTGAGAATCTTGTTCAATTCTTTTGGGATGCCCTTCAGGATATAGAGGATCCTGGGTAGAGACACCACCTCTAGTTGTTACTTCATAAGCATGTTTCTCTTTAGAATTATTTTGTAATAAGTCATTTTGCACTTTAGTAAGCTGATCAATTTGAGTTTGAACCATTTGAAAATGTTTAACAAGCATCTTAACATCATTGGAGGTTCTCTCCACAATATCATGCAAATTGCTAATAGCTTGAGAATTTTCCATTAAGTGATTCTCTACTCTCATATTAAAATTTTCTTGCTTAACAATATAATTATCAAACTCATCTAAGCATTGCGCAGGAGGTTTTGAATACGGAATATCTTCCCTAGTAAAGCGCTGAAGGGAGTTTACCTCAATCATGGATGAAGGGGGAATTATCTCACATATATCTTCTATGGGAGGTAGATTCTTCACATCTTCGGATTTAATACCTTTCTCCTTGAGAGACTTCTTGGCTTCCCTCATATCTTCATCATTCAATTTAATTAAACCCCTCTTCTTCAATATTGGCATTGGAGTTGGTTCAGGCGTAGTCCAATCATCATGATTCCGGCCTATTTTAGCCAATAATTCTTCAGCTTCGTCTGGAGTTCTTTTCCTGAAAACACAACCAGCACAACTATCCAAATATGCCCTAGACTCAATGGTTAGTCCACTATAAAATATATCAAGTAGATCATTCTTTTCTAAATCATGTCCAGGTCGAGCTCTGATAAGAGAACAAAATCTTGCCCAAGCCTCAGGCAATTTCTCTTCATCTCCCTGGTCAAATCTATAAATTTTCTGTAAAGCAACATGTTGAGCACTAGCAGGAAAGTATTTTCGAAAGAAAACATCACGCAAATCAGTTGGACTTTTAATAGAACCAGGAGGCAAATTATTATACCAAGTTTTAGCATCATCCTTTAATGAGAAAGGAAAAATTTAGCGACAAAATAAGTATGCATCTTGACATCATCAGAAAACAAGCTACTCATAGAAGAAAGTTCAATCATGTGTTCTACAACACTTTCTTTTTCAGTACCACAAAAGGGTGCTTTCTCTACAATAGCTATATGAGATAGATCAAGAGAAAAATCATAATCTTTATCCTTAATGCATATAGGAGATGTGGCAAATTTAGGATCAGGAGATAACTTATGTCTAACAGTATATTGTGTGAGAAACTTTTTAATTTTACTTGCATCAGCAGTAGCATTGCATCTATTAATAAGATCATCATTAAGCTCCACATAATCTTCATCAGGATCATCACTAGAATAATCAAGTTCAGGTGAATTAACAGGTGTAGTAGCATTAGGAGTTTCAGCATTTTCAATTTGTCTAGACCTAGCAATTGTAGCATCTAGAAAGGATCCCAATGAACCACTATCATCAAGCACAGCAGAAACATTATCAATATTATGAGAGTTTTCAGATTCAGCAGAAGTACCAGCAAGTGAAGCTTGTGGCGGTGAAACAAGTCGACTTATCACAGATGGTGAATCAAGAGTAGCAGAGGTACTCAGAGTTGTACCTTTTCTTGTAGTGGATGGTAATATGGCGACTTTAGGATCGCGAGGTTTACCCATGATGGAGAATTTGCAGCGAACAATATCAATCCAAGTGAACTTCCAAATAAAGCTATGCTCCCCAACGGCGCCAAAAATAGTCTTGATAACCCACAAGTATAGGGGATCGCAGCAGTCTTCGTGGGTAGTAAAACCCAATTTATTGATTCGACACAAGGGAGACAAAGAATACTTGAAAGCCTTAACAACGGAGTTGTCAATTCAGCACTGAAACAGACTTGCTCGCAAGAGTTCATCGAACAGCTTATAGCGTAGTAGTGAAATAACAAGAGTATGAGAGCAGTAGGATTATAGTAAATAACAAGATTAAAATACGTAGGCACGGGGACGGATAACGGGCGTTGCATGGATGAGAGAAACTCATGTAACAATCAAGCAGGGCATTTGCAGATAATAATAAAACGGTGTCTAAGTACAAAGCAATCAATAGGCATGTGTTCCAATTATAGTCGTACGTGCTCGCAATGAGAAACTTGCACAACATCTTTTGTCCTACCAGCCGGTGGCAGCCGGGCCTCAAGGGAATCTACTGGATATTAAGGTACTCCTTTTAATAGAGTATCGGAGCAAAGCATTAACACTCCGTGAACACATGTGTATACAACTTGCAGGTAAGACCATAAACAATGAATATCATGATGAAATAATAACATGTTCAGATCTGAGATCATGGCACTCGGGCCCTAGTGACAAGCATTAAGCATAACAAGTTGCAACAATATCATCAAAGTACCAATTACGGACACTAGGCACTATGCCCTAACAATCTTATGACTATTACATGACCAATCTCATCCAATCCCTACCATCCCCTTCAGCCTACAGCGGGGGAATTACTCACACATGGATGGGGGAAACATGGCTGGTCGATGGAGAGGCGTCGGTGGTGATGATGGCGATGATCTCCTCCAATTCCCCGTCCGCGGAGTGCCGAACGGAGACTTCTGGCTCCCGAGACGGAGTTTCGCGATGTGGCGGCGTTCTGGAGGGTTTCTGGCGACTTCGACTTCTCCCCGTGCGTTTTTAGGTCGAAGGCAATAAGTAGTCCGAAAGAGGGCGTCGGGGGCCAGCCGAGGCCGCCACACACTAGGGCCGCGCGGCCCCTCCTGGGCCGCGCCGCCTAGTGTGTGGGGCCCTCCCCCACTTGCCCTTCGGCTCCGTCAGTATTCTGGAAAATAGGACCTTTCGGATAAATTCCGAGGATTTTCCTGAAAGTTGGATTTCTGCACAAAAACGAGACATCAGACCAGTTCTGCTGAAAACAGCGTTAGTCCGTGTTAGTTGCATCCAAAATACACAAATTAGAGGCAAAACAATAGCAAAAGTGTTCGGGAAAGTAGATACGTTTTGGACGTATCAGTAGCATCAAGAAAATATAAATTGTTAGGCCGTCTTGCCCGATGCATGATTGAGCTAGAGATAGCAACCCTACCGTGGATCAACTTGACCGCCGGTGCGTCTCGAGAAGAACGACGGGGAGGGGAAGCTTCTTCTTCGCACGGACGGGACGGGGAGGGGAAGCTCTTCGCACGGACGGGGATAAGTTGTGTAGCGGTGGGTGGGGGGTCATGCGGCCGGGCCGCCCGGTAGGTGGTGTTTAATGGAGTTGCGTGTGTAATTTGCCGTGCACAAGGTTGAGGAATAGGCGGTTCCCTTTGCCGCACGCACAATTCAAACTATCCCGCCCATGTAGTTTAAATTCGCCATATTTTCATTAAATCGACATAAAGTCATGTGAGTGGGTGGAAATTAGCAAAGTTGCTTGAAAAATAGTAAAACTCTGGAATTATCCTTTAAATATGCTCTACTTCGTGTGAAAATCGGGGTGTGGAGGCATGTTGAGCTGTTTTATTTGTACCTTCTTCATTAAAACTCCCATTTTATGCACTTTGGATGGAAAGAAATCATTTGTACATAAATTTTGACAACGCCATTTGCAAACATTAATTGTTTTACATGCCAAGATGCACCCATCCACCAAATATGGGGCAAAAGTTTATCACAATCTAGATATATATGTATAATTAGTGAGGGACCCCTTTTGATTTTGTGCAATTTCCACTAATTAGCTAGAGAGAAGGGGTCAATTAATTAGGCCATGTTAGGGGCTATGTGTTTTAGATTAGGGTTGTGTGGATTCAAATACAACTTCTATATTTGTGTGCTATGATTAATCAAAACTAGACCGATCGACTGCGCACACATTATTAGAGGCACATGCCTTTGCGCACAAAGTGCATGTGTGTGTTGTTGGCCACCAACGAGAGAGCGGCGAGAGAGCGATTGAAATCTCCAAATTAAACACATATATAAGCATACATGGTTAGGCCATGCATGCATATTTATTATATATATTGTGAGGCAAATAAATTAAAGTGCATGTGTATATATATAAGTGTGTTTCTTGGCCACCAACGATATATAGATCGAGAGAGAGAGATTGAAATATATATATCCCCAAGAATATCTTCAAACATGTATTGAAATATATGCACGAATGATATGCAAGGTATGCCATGCGCACATGCACACTAATTATATATATATTATGAGACAACTTAATCAAATGTGTTTTCATTCGAGATTGAGAACTTGTCAAAAATCAAGTTAATTAATTTATCAGCGCTAATTAGTTGGTCGCCTACTTGATGAGCAATTAAGTATCGTTGGCCTATATATATATGTAGGGTTTAATTAGGGTTTAGGGTTTAGGGTTAGCTAGCTAGGGTTTTAGGGTTAGGGTTTACGGTCTAGGGTTTAGGGTTTAGGGTCTAGGGTTTAGGGTTTAGTGTTTAGGGTGTTTAGGGTGTACATTTAGGGTTTATGGTCTAGGGTTTAGGGTCTAGTGTTTAGGGTGTTTAGGGTGTACGTTTAGGGTATAATTAGGGATTAGGGATTAGGGTTTTAGGGTTTAAGGTTTAGGGATCAACGATCGAGTGCACACACACATTATTAGAGGCACCCGCGCCTTTGCGCATAAAGTGCATGTGTATATATAAGTGTGTTTTTTGGCCACCAACGATATATATATAGATCGAGAGAGAGAGATTGAACTATATATATTTATCCCCAAGAATATGTTCAGATATATATTGAAATATATGCACGAATGATATGTGCAAGGTATGCCATGCGCTCATGCACACTAATTATATATATATTATGAGGCAACTTAATCAAATGTGTTTTCATTCGAGAGAACTTGTCAAGATTCAAGTTAATTAATTTATCAATGCTAATTAGTTGGTCGCTTGCTTGATGCGCAATTAAGTGTCGTTGGCCTATATATATATATGTAGGGTTTAATTAGGGTTTAGGGTTTAGGATTAGCTAGCTAGGGTTTTAGGGTTAGGGTTAGGGTTAAGGTTAATTAATTAGGGTTTAGGGTCTAGGGTTTAGGGTTTAGGGTTTAGGGTTTGGGGTTTGGGGTTTAGTGTTTAGGGTTAGGGTTTAGGGTTTAGGGTTTAGGGTGTAGTGTTTAGTGTTTAGGGTCTAGGGTTTAGTGTTTAGGGTGTTTAGGGTGTACGTTTAGGGTATAATTAGGGATTAGGGATTAGGGTTTTAGGGTTTAAGGTTTAGGGATCATCGATCGAGTGCACACACATTATTAGAGGCACCCGCGCCTTTGCGCATAAAGTGCATGCGTACATATAAGTGTGTTTTTTGGCCACCAACGATATATATATATATAGATCGAGAGAGAAAGATTGAAATATATATATTTATCCCCAAGAATATGTTCAGATATATATTGAAATATATGCACAAATGATATGTGCAAGGTATGCCATGCGCTCATGCACACTAATTATATATATATTATGAGGCAACTTAATCAAATGTGTTTTCATTCGAGAGAACTTGTCAAGATTCAAGTTAATTAATTTATCGCTAATTAGTTGGTCGCCTGCTTGATGCGCAATTAAGTGTCGTTGGCCTATATATATATATATATATATGTAGGGTTTAATTAGGGTTTAGGGTTTAGGATTAGCTAGCTAGGGTTTTAGGGTTAGGGTTAGGGTTAGGGTTAAGGTTAATTAATTAGGGTTTAGGGTTTAGGGTTTAGGGTTTAGGGTTTGGGGTTTGGGGTTTAGTGTTTAGGGTTTAGGGTCTAGGGTTAGGGTTTAGGGTTTAGGGTTTAGGGTTTAGGGTTTAGGGTGTAGTGTTTAGGGTTAGGGTCTAGGGTTTAGGGTTTAGTGTTTAGGGTGTACGTTTAGGGTATAATTAGGGATTAGGGTTTTAGGGTTTAAGGTTTAGGGATCATCGATCGAGTGCACACACACATTATTAGAGGCACCCGCGCCTTTGAGCATAAAGTGCATGCGTATATATAAGTGTGTTTTTTGGCCACCAACGATATATATATATATCGAGAGAGAAAGATTGAAATATATATATTTATCCCCAAGAATATGTTCAGATATATATTGAAATATATGCACGAATGATATGTGCAAGGTATGCCATGCGCGCATGCACACTAATTGTATATATATTATGAGGCAACTTAATCAAATGTGTTTTCATTCGAGAGAACTTGTCAAGATTCAACAAGTTAATTAATTTATCAGCGCTAATTAGTTGGTCGCCTGCTTGATGCGCAATTTAGTGTCGTTGGCCTATATATATGTAGGGTTTAATTAGGGTTTAGGGTTTAGGATTAGCTAGCTAGGGTTTTAGGGTTAGGGTTAGGGTTAAGGTTAATTAATTAGGGTTTAGGGTCTAGGGTTTAGGGTTTGGGGTTTGGGGTTTAGTGTTTAATTAGGGTTTAGGGTCTAGGGTTAGGGTTTAGGGTTTAGGGTTTAGGGTGTAATGTTTAGGGTTTAGGGTCTAGGGTTTAGGGTTTAGTGTTTAGGGTGTTTAGGGTGTACGTTTAGGGTATAATTAGGGATTAGGGATTAGGGTTTTAGGGTATAAGGTTTAGGGATCATCGATCGAGTGCACACACACATTATTAGAGGCACCCGCGCCTTTGCGCATAAAGTGCATGCGTATATATAAGTGTGTTTTTTGGCCACCAACGATATATATATAGATCGAGAGAGAAAGATTGAAATATATATATATATATCCCCAAGAATATGTTCAGATATATATTGAAATATATGCACAAATGATATGTGCAAGGTATGCCATGCGCGCATGCACACTAATTGTATATGTATTATGAGGCAACTTAATCAAATGTGTTTTCATTCGAGAGAACTTGTCAAGATTCAAGTTAATTAATTTATCAGCGCTAATTAGTTGGTCGCCTGCTTGATGCACAATTAAGTGTCGTTGGCCTATATATATATGTAGGGTTTAATTAGGGTTTAGGGTTTAGGATTAGCTAGCTAGGGTTTTAGGGTTAGGGTTAGGGTTAAGGTTAATTACTTAGGGTTTAGGGTCTAGGGTTTAGGGTTTAGGGTTTAGGGTTTAGGGTTTAGGGTTTGGGGTTTGGGGTTTAGTGTTTAGGGTTTAGGGTCTAGGGTTAGGGTTTAGGGTTTAGGGTTTAGGGTGTAGTGTTTAGGGTCTATGGTCTAGGGTTTAGGGTTTAGTGTTTAGGGTGTTTAGGGTGTATGTTTAGGGTATAATTAGGGATTAGGGATTAGGGTTTTAGGGTTTAAGGTTTAGGGATCATCGATCGAGTGCACACACACATTATTAGAGGCACCCGCGCCTTTGAGCATAAAGTGCATGCGTATATATAAGTGTGTTTTTGGCCACCAACGATATATATATAGATCGAGAGAGAAAGATTGAAATATATATATTTATCCCCAAGAATATGTTCAGATATATATTGAAATATATGCACGAATGATATGTGCAAGGTATGCCATGCGCGCATGCACACTAATTGTATATATATTATGAGGCAACTTAATCAAATGTGTTTTCATTCGAGAGAACTTGTCAAGATTCAACAAGTTAATTAATTTATCAGCGCTAATTAGTTGGTCGCCTGCTTGATGCGCAATTTAGTGTCGTTGGCCTATATATATATGTAGGGTTTAATTAGGGTTTAGGATTTAGGATTAGCTAGCTAGGGTTTTAGGGGTAGGGTTAGGGTTAAGGTTAATTAATTAGGGTTTAGGGTTTAGGGTTTGGGGTTTGGGGTTTGGGGTTTAGTGTTTAGGGTTTAGGGTCTAGGGTTAGGGTTTAGGGTTTAGTGTTTAGGGTTTAGGGTATAGGGTCTAAGGTTTAGGGTTTAGTGTTTAGGGTTTAGGGTTTAGGGTCTAAGGTTTAGGGTTTAGTGTTTCGGGTGTTTAGGGTGTACGTTTAGGGTATAATTAGGGATTAGGGTTTAAGGTTTAGGGATCATCGATCGAGTGCACACACACATTATTAGAGTCACCCGCGCCAATTTGTGCATAAAGTGCATGCGTATATATATAAGTGTGTTTCTTGGCCACCAACGATATATAGATCTAGAGAGAGATTGAAATATATTTAGGGTTTAGGGTTTAGGGTCGTTTAGGGTCTAGGGTTAGGGTTTAGGGTTTAGTGTTTAGGGTTTAGGGGGGTTTAGGGTCTAGGGTTTAGGGTTTAGTGTTTAGGGTGTTTAGGGTGTCCGTTTAGGGTATAATCAGGGATCAAGGATTAGGGTTTTAGGGTTTAAGGTTTAGGGATATCATCGATCGAGCTAGTGCACACACACATTATTAGAGGCACTCACGCCTTTGCGCATAAAGTACATGTGTATATATAAGTGTGTTTCTTGGCCACCAACGATATATAGATCTAGAGAGAGATTGAAATATATTTAGGGTTTAGGGTTTATTAGGGTCTAGGGTTAGGGTTTAGTGTTTAGTGTTTAGGGTTTAGGGCTTAGGGTCTAGGGTTTAGGGTGTACGTTTAAGGTATAATTAGGGATCCTGGATTAGGGTTTTAGGGTTTAAGGTTCAGGGATCATCGATCGAGCTAGTGCACACACACATTATTAAAGGCACCCGCGCCTTTGCGCATAAAGTGCATGCGTATATATATAATAAGTGTGTTTCTTGGCCACCAACAATATATATAGATCAAGAGAGAGATTGAAATATATATATATATATATATCCCTGATGACCCACAAGTATAGGGGGTGTATCGTAGTATCTTCGATAAGTAAGAATGTCGATCCCAACGAGGAGCAGAAGGTGTTGACAAGCAGTTTCGATGAAGGATTCACTGTAAATGCTCACAGACAAGTATTCGGGGGTTTGATGTAACAGTTGAATAAAGTACGAGTATGTAAAGTGCGAGAGTAATAATTGCAGCGAGTGGCCCAATCCTTTTTAGCACAAAGGACAAGCCGGTTTGTTTACTTATAATGACCAAACGTTCTCGAGGACACACGGGATTTTAGTCTAGTGCTTTCGCTACATACGGCTAAATAATCTTCATTGTTGTGATAAGTGTTGTGTGGGTGAACCTATGCTAATGTACCGCCCTTCCTAGGACTAATACATACTTGTGATTATACCCCTTGCAAGCATCCGCAACTACAAGAAAGTAATTAAGAAATAAATCTAACCACAGCCTTAAACTCTGAGATCCTGCGATCCCTCCTGCATCGATATACCAACGGGGGTTTAGGTTTCTGTCACTCCGGCAACCCCGCAATTGGCAAACGAATACAAGATGCATTCCCCTAGGCCCATAAATGGTGAAGTGTCATGTAGTCGACGTTCACATGACACCACTAGAAGAATAACACCACAACTTAAATATCACACCATTGAATATTACTCATCCATAGTTCACTACTAACATTTAGACTTCACCCATGTCCTCAAGAACTAAACGAACTACTCACGAGACATCATACGGAACATGATCAGAGGTGATATGATGATGAATAACAATCTGAACATAAACTTGGTTCAATGGTTTCACTCAATAGCATCAACAACAAGTAGAAATCGATACCGGGAGAGTTTCCCCTATCAAACAATCAAGATCAAACCCAAATTGCTATGGCGGTGACGGTGTCCAGCGGTGATGACGGCGGTGATGATGGTGGAGATGATGATGATGGTGATGGCGATGATGTCCAGCTCGATGACGGTGACGATGGCGTCGATTTTCCCCTCCGGAGGAATTTCCCGGATTCCTGCCGCCGGAGAGCTCTTCTCTCTGGTGTTCTCCGCCCCGCGAGGCGGCTGTAACTCTTCGCGAGGTACCCTCTGTGGCTTAGGTCTTCGGGACGAAGGGTTTGGCGAAGAAAAGGAGGCGAAAGGGGCCGTGGGCCCTCCACACCACATGGCGGCGCGGCCAGGGCCTGGGCCGCGCCGCCCTAGGGTGTGGGCCCACCCTGGCTCCTCCTGGCTCCTCCTTCTGGCTTCCTCCGTCATCTTGAAAAATAGGATTTTTGGTATAATTTTCTTCCAGAGTTGATCTTCCGAAATATTGCGTTCTGACGGTGCTTTTTCCAGCAGAATCCTGCTCCGGTGTTCGATCCTCCAATAATGATGAAACATGCAAAATAGATGAAATAACATAAGTAATGTGTCCCAATATGAAATATATCAATGAATAACAGCAAATTATGATATAAAATAGTGATGCAAATTGGACGTATCAACTCCCCCAAGCTTAGACTTCGCTTGTCCCCAAGCGAAACTGAGCTCGATAGACATGACCACATGTTTATGGAGTGAAGAGTCGATAAATAAAATACGGACAAGAAGCATCATATTCATTCACACAGGACATTATAGTAGACAACCTCTTATAACTCATATTGAAACAAGTATAGGGTAATCACAAGTAAAGGTGCATGAGAAATCATGATTGGTGATGGCAAACTTCGTTCTTGGTCAGAGAACAACTAACAGATTATATTTATCTTATTGAGCAGCGCTCTCATGTTAGAGTTTATAAGGCACAACTTGCATACTCAATCATAATGGTCTTCTCATGATCATTGATAACTTGCAAAGCTATATTCATTCAGATAAAACTTGTACTAAACAAGGAAGAATAAAAGACATGATGTAGCAAATCACAATATAATGGTTTGATCACAACTACTCAAATGCTTGCTTGAGATGGAGGGAAATAGGTTTACTGACTCAACATAAAGTAAAAGACAGGCCCTTCGCAGAGGGAAGCAGGGATTAAATCATGTGCTAGAGCTTTTTCAGTTTTGCAATCATATAAAGAGAATAAAAGTAACATTTTGAGAAGTGTTTGTTGTTGTCAACGACTGGTAGCGGGTACTCTAACCCCCTTGCCAGACAACCTCCTAAGAGCGGCTCCCATATTATTTTCATTTTGTGTGGCACTCCTTCCAACCTTTCTTTCACAAACCATGGCTAACCGAATCCTCGGGTGCCTGCCAACAATCTCATACCATGAAGGAGTGCCTTTTTATTTTAGTTTTATTATGATGATGACACTCCCCCCAACCTTTGCTTACACAAGCCATGGCTAACCGAATCCTTCGGGTGCCGTCCATCAATCACATACCATGGAGGAGTGTCTATTTAGTTTAATTAATTTGGGACTGGGAATCCCATTGCCAGCTCTTTTTGCAAAATTATTGGATAAGCGGATGAAGCCACTAGTCCATTGGTGAAAGTTGCCCAACAAGATTGAAAGATAAAACACCACATACTTCCTCATGAGCTATGAAACATTAACACAAATAAGAGATACTAAGTTTTGAATTGTTTAAAGGTAGCACATGAAGTATTTACTTGGAATGGCAGAAAATACCATGTAGTAGGTAGGTATAGTGGACACAAATGACATAGGTTTGGGTTAAGGTTTGGATGCACGAGAAGTATTCCCTCTCAGTACAGGTCTTTGGCTAGCAAGGTTAATTAGCAAGCATAAGAGTCGAGGGAAACAAACAAATATACATGTGATAGAAACAATCATGCATCTTCCTTGTAAGCACAAACAATTTTAACTTCAGAATAGTAAGCTATGAGCTAACAAGAAAGACAATGAAACATCTACATGTATTTCTCTTTTCTATTTAAACCTTAAAGTGTTGTTGCTATTGACCAATGCTAAGTTTGCCAAAACCAAATAGATTTATTCAATGCTCCCAAAGTGATACCAATACTAACAACAAGGTGAATCATATAGTAAAGATTGCAAACTAAAATAAGATGTGCAATATGTAAATGATAAGTCTTCTCATTAATATTCCATAACGATAACTCACACCAAGGGATACATAGACAACCAACTAAAGGAGAGATACTTCCAAACGCAACCCATCTTATATGATAACTTCCCTACTCATGATATGACACTACTTGACAATAAAAGTAAAAGGTAGTGATAATGTGATACCGCGGCACTCCCCCAAGCTTGGAACAAACCAAGGGGATGCCAATACCGATGATGAATTACTCCTGCGGAGATGGTGGTGATGAATTCCTCCCGAGCTTCTTAATAAGCTCCTTCGTCTTCAGTTTCTCAGCTTGATAATTCTGCACTAAGATTCGAAGAGATTCATTGTTATCCGAAGTTGGCGATGACGACCTTGTGACGCGAATCGAGTGGTATTCAATCAATCTTCGGAGACGGCAGTTCTCCTCCTGGAGTATCTCCACTTCTCTTCTCAGAGCCCGATATTGATCACAAAACTCATCGGTAACCCGTAGAACTTCTTCCATCATGGGGAAAGAGTCGAGGCTAAGAGCGGGTGGTAGAGGTCCCTGCAAGTTATGAGAAAAAGAACGTCGAGTGTCAACAGATCCCACCAAGATTTGCTTGCTCCCTCCGGCTTGCTGATCTTGTCTTGATGGCACCTCCTTCTCTTCCTCCGAAAGCCCCTTGCCCTTGTTGTTGGAGGCCATGGTGCTTCTAAACCGAAAACAGATCCTGGCAGAAACAGCTCGAAACAAAACACGTCGAAAACACGATATACGGACCTCCAGGGGTCCGGGAGATTATATAGCAAATATTTTCGCGAAATAAGGAAAATACCAGATCGAACCAGAGTCGGAAAGGAGCGACGGGGCGGCCAAACCATAGGCGGCGCGGGCCCAGGTCAGGCCGCGCCGCCTATGGTGGCACCCTCGTGCGTCCTTTCCACTCCGTTTCGAACTCGTAATTTCGCATATTTTCCAAAAACAACAAAAATATTGTTCGGAAAGTAAATTGCGTACTTTTCATTACCAGTACTGTTACCTATTCAAAGTCGAGTTCTGGCGGATTGTCAATTTGCCCTTTGATGAAATCCTCCGGTGTTTCCACTTGAATAATATCAACATCAACATTATAGGAATCACCCGAGATATAATGCTTGAGTCTTTGTCCATTCACCACTTGCGTAGCATTGCCTTGGAGAGAGCTAATTTTGATTGCTCCTGAACGATACACCTCCTCGACAACATATGGTCCTTCCCATTTCGAGAGTAATTTCCCTGCAAAGAATCTGAGACGAGACCGATACAATAGGACTTTATCCCCAATATTAAATTCTCTTTTGATAATCCTCCTATCATGCCATTTTTTAACTTTCTCTTTAAAGAGTTTAGCATTTTCATAAGCTTCACTTCTCCATTCATCTAGGGAACTCAATTGCAACAACCTCTTATCACCGGCAAGTTTAGGATCTTTATTTAATTCTCTAACAGCCCAATAAGCTTTGTGCTCTAGTTCTAAAGGTAAATGACAAGCTTTCCCATAAACCATTTTATAAGGTGACATTCCCATGGGATTTTTATAAGCAGTTCTATAAGCCCAAAGTGCATCCTTCAATTTACTAGCCCAATTCTTTCTAGTTTTATTAACAGTCTTTTGCAAGATAGATTTAATCTCTCTATTTGATAATTCTACTTGACCACTAGTTTGAGGATGATAAGCAGAAGCAATTCTATGATTAATACCATACCTAGCAAGAGTTTTTCTAAAACCTCCATGAATAAAATGAGAACCTCCATCAGTCATAATATATCTAGGTACTCCAAATCTAGGAAAAATAATATCTAAGAGCATTCTTAAAGAGGTCTCACCATCAGCGCTTTTTGTAGGTATAGCTTCCACCCATTTAGTAACATAATCAACAGCAACAAGTATATGAGTGTTACCTTCCGAAGACGGAAAAGGTCCCATGAAGTCAAATCCCCAACAATCAAACGGTTCAATAACAAGAGTATAATTCATAGGCATTTCATTGCGTCTGGAGATATTACCAACCCTTTGGCATTCATCACAAGATAAAATAAACTTTCTCGCATCTTTGAAGAGAGTTGGCCAATAAAAACCTGATTGTAGAACCTTTTGCGCGGTTCTTTCTCCGGCGTGATGTCCTCCATAAGCACTACCATGACATTTACTCAATATCTCCTGTTGTTCATATTCGGAACACATCTTCGCATAATACCATCCACTCCTTCTTTATATAAGTGTGGGTCATCCCAGAAATAATGCCTCAAATCATAAAAGAATTTCCTCCTTTGCTGAGCTGAAAAGGTTGGAGGCAAGTACTTGGAAACAATAAAGTTAGCATAATCAGCATACCAAGGACTGTCTCGCGAGCTCACCTTTATTACAGCCAATTGTTCATTTGGAAAACTATCATTAACAGGAACAGGATCATAAGCAATATTTTCCAATCTAGACAAATTATCAGCAACAGGATTATCAGCACCTTTCCTATCTACAATATGTAAATCAAATTCTTGCAAAAGAAGTACCCATCTAATAAGCCTTGGCTTAGCATCTTTCTTTGTCATTAGGTATCTAATTGCAGCATGATCAGTATGAATAGTAACTTTTGAATCAACAATATAAGATCTAAATTTATCACAAGCAAAAACTACAGCTAATAATTCCTTTTCAGTTGTAGCATAATTTCTTTGAGCAGCATCAAGAGTTTTACTAGCATAATGAATAACATTCAGTTTTTTATCTACTCGCTGTCCAAGAACAGCGCCTACAGCAAAATCACTAGCATCACACATAATTTCAAAGGGTAAATTCCAATCAGGGGGTTCAACTATAGGAGCAGTTGTTAAGGCTTTCTTAAGAGTTTCAAACGCTTCCTTACAATCATCATCAAAAACAAATGGTACATCTTTTTGAAGAAGATTAGTAAGAGGCTTTGAAATCTTAGAGAAATCTTTAATAAATCTCCTATAAAACCCACATGACCAAGAACACTACGAATACCTTTAACATCCCTCGGATAAGGCATCTTCTCGATTGCTTCAACTTTAGCTCTATCAACTTCAATACCTCTCTCAGAAATTTTATGTCCCAATACAATTCCTTCATTAACCATAAAGTGGCATTTCTCCCAATTAAGAACAAGGTTAGTTTCTTCACATCTCTGCAAAACTTTATCAAGGTTTCGCAAGCAGCTATCAAAAGAATTCCCATAGACGGAAAAATCATCCATGAATACCTCTACAATACTTTCACAAAAACCATGAAAAATAGCAGACATGCATCTTTGAAAAGTAGCAGGAGCATTACATAAACCAAAAGGCATGCGTCTATAAGCATAAGTTCCATAGGGACAAGTAAAAGTGGTTTTCTCTTGATCTTTAGCTTTAACAGCAATTTGTGAAAACCCAGAATAACCATCAAGAAAGCAAAAATGAGTATTTTTAGATAATCTTTCTAGCATTTGATCAATAAAGGGTAAAGGGTAATGATCTTTTTTAGTAACTTTATTAACTTTTCGAAAATCAATGCACATTCTATACCCTACAACTACTCTTTGAGGAATGAGCTCATCATTATCATTAGGCACAACAGTCATACCTCCTTTCTTGGGAACACAATGCACAGGACTAACCCATCTACTATCAGCAATAGGATATATAATACCAGCTTCAAGGAGTCGTAGTACCTCATTCCTTACCACTTCTTTCATCTTTGGAATTAGACGACGTTTCAACAACAGGCTTTGCATCATCTTCCATATTAATAGCATGTTGGCAAATAGAAGGAGAAATCCCCTTCAAATCATCAAGAGTGTAGACAATGGCGCCTCAATATTTCCAATAACCTTTCTTCCTCAATCTCTGAAAGCTTAGAACTAATAATAACAGG